>CM023830.1:10580000-11256250 GCA_013266295.2 Branchiostoma floridae x Branchiostoma japonicum | reverse complement strand
ACGGAATACACCGTGTTGTATGCTCTATTTATATCATACCCGGGCGGCGATACAGTACGACCGGGTGTATAAACCGGGCTTCCATAGAACGATTCGAACGCGTTTCGGCCCAACCGTGTGCGCCGCTTTCGAAAATTCGAATACAGGATTCGGACGTTGGAATGGATGTTGAGCAGTTTTGATTGTTTAGGGACACCAAATTTATGCTCATTTTGCATTGAAAGACCTGTTTTCTAGGGTGGGTATGATATAAATAGCATACAACACGGTGTATTCCGTATTGCCCTCGGTCTCGGCCCTCCCGCGAGTCGGATCGCGGTCGGGCCGATACCTTGGGCAATACGGAATACACCGTGTTGTATGCTCTATTTTTATGCACGTCAAATGAAGACGTACAATTATACCATTCCCACATGTATCCCAATGCGCGGAAACTTTCATTGACCATAGCTCATGAAGCACTTCGATCACTTGATGAATCAAATGTATTCCACTGTGGGATGTGTACGCGTTTTACGCTCTTCCGTTTTCTTAAGGCACCTTGCCCCCGTTGGATAGACTCATTCTAAATTGCGTAACTGCCAATAAACCCAAAATGCGCTTGTCCAAATCTAGCGTGTTGATAAAGGACTTCTATGTAATATCCTCGGTATTGATCCTAACCCTTTTTCATCAGCTTGAATACTACAGACTAGAACAAGCTCTCGAGTTTAATTTTATGACCTGCAAATGTATACTTTGTTCAAAAGAATTAGTATATCCCATCCTATATATAGATAAATTTGATTATACCCTAGGATGAAATAACCCTTACTCAGTTACTGTGTACAAATACATCAACGAATGGTTAGCCCTTCAGAACCAGTAGTGTAGTGAAACGATAGATTAAATTCAACATGTTGATTTATCCATGTATGTAAGTTCAATTTATCCACTTGTTTGTTTGTAGGTACATGTTTAGTTGTAGAATATCTTACAAAAGTCGCAGTGCTTTTCTTGTGTCGGTAAAGATTTCTTTATGGTGTTTAAAGGGGTCCTAAAGCCCAGAAGGGAGTGCTATTTTCCAACAGACATTAATTTTAGGAAGTGAAAAATGCATATTACTTTACAGTATACAATAAAATATCCATTATGCACGCAAGTCTTCAAACGCATCGAAACCAGGACAAACTCCCCAGATACCCTCTAAACTATCCCAGACTGCATCGCGCAACCCCATTGGTGTCTATGCTTTGACCAATAACGTTACGTTTTAGACCTAATTTCAGGGGCGATAAGAAAAAATCGTATCGTTTTGTGTTCTTTGATATCTTATCAACAATTGGCCTTCTTTGTGTCCTTATCGTCCCTCATTTATGCCGAAATTATTGACAATGAAAAAAATGGCGTAATCTAATTATCTTTCCAATAAGGGCGTAATCTAATTATCTGTTCAATAAAGACTTACATACAAATAAATTGAGAAAGTCAAAACACGCAAGATGAAACTGGCAGCTCACTGTATTAGACATCCTGATATTATAGCACCCAAGCTAGAGGTCAAGCGAAGTAAAGTAAGTAAGTTTTCAATAATCAGCTTATTGGTGTGCTTGTCTCCTATCGTTTTTGCCGAAAATGTTTATGCTGACTTGAAGTGTATGAGCATTTTGTAATCCAATGTTCCCGGATGTATCTATTGTGGTTCAGTATGGGGGGAAATGATATTGATATCGCTTTACAAACACGCGCCGCTTAAGTCGCACAAGCGAAATTTGTAAAAAGTCAGCTAGTCATGTATTCATTGAAGCATAGTCTATCAGAAAATAGCACTCCCTTCTGGACTTTAGGACTCCTTCAAGTGTATGCATGTTCGTGTATGTGCGATCCCCAGGCTTGGAACGACTCCCACCTAACGTGGACACCCGAGGACTTCGGCGGATTCAAGGCCCTCACCCTCCCGGCAGGCGAGATATGGAAACCCGACATCGTCTTGTATCAAAAGTGAGTGCGGTGGTTTCCTCAGAGATGTTTTCTGTGTGGAATGCTTGTCCCTCTGTAGTTTCCATCGATCTCTCATTTGTACAACACGGTTTTGGTTTTCCATTCCTTCTGTCGTTTAGCAGTCATACTTGTACGTTGTCATTGTCACCAGTTCAAGTAACTTTCGGTTCCGTGGCGTATCCATTGCTAGCTGTAATTGTTGTATGTTGTGTCTGTATCTGTATTTGTATAGCCGGTATAACTGCCCTTCGGTGTAACCCATCAGCTCATAGAGTTTCGTATGGTATCAGCAAGAACTAGAATAAGTAACCTTCTAATGGAACCACTGGGCAATTATAAATCTTAGTGTAATAATGTCATGACATTGCCAATCAGTTAAGCCCCTGTCACACATTCAGAACCTTCCCCCGAACACCAGTCAACCAAGGCCTACTTTTCGATACGAATCGAATCGAATTTGAGTTAAATTTGAGTCAAATTTGTCTGCCAACCCCTTCCCCACCACTGCTGACCTACTCCCGAACACCAGCCAACCACCAGCCAACCATGACCAAACCTGAAGTCCACACCCGAATGCTTTTAAACATTTTGAAACATTCGGCTGGCGCAGCCGAACAGTAGCCGACCTCGTCGAACACCAGCCGGCCAACCTACTCCTAACCATGGTTGGGGGGGGGGGGAGTTCGGCAGTGTTCGGAAGGCCATATTCAGCTATGCATGACGGGGCATAACTTAAGCTTGCATCTGTTGCATCTCATTGGCACTGACTATTTTGTGTCCATGTGTGCGGCTGTTCAGTGTCGATCCCTACTTCAACGGGTGGTCGACAGACGACACGTACATCAAGGTGTACAGCACGGGGTACATCCTGTGGGAGATGCCCACCGTCACCATGTCCTCCTGTCACCTCGACGTCTCCCACTTCCCGTTCGACACCCAGACCTGCGTGCTCAAGTTCGGGCCCTGGATTCACAGCGGCAAGGAACTGGACATGCGCAGCATGGCTGACGAGGGAAGCCTGGAAAGCTTCATCGTCCATCCTGAATGGGAAGTCGGCTCCTTCAAGGCGAATCGTCACATGATCTGGTACGGCGAAGACTTCAACATCGGGACGCCCTACGCGGACGTGACCTTCAAACTCGTGCTGAAACGGAAGTCGACGTTCTACGTGTTCAACTTGCTGCTGCCGTGCCTGCTGCTGACGTTTGTGATGACGGCTACATTCTTCTTGCCGAGTAACTGTGGGGAGAAACTGTCCTTCGGGGTGTCGCTCCTTCTGTCCATGGTGGTTTTCCAACTGGTCCTGACAGACGTGCTGCCAGAGTCCGACAACTTACCTTGGATAGGTAAGCATCGAGACACACACATTTCGCCTCTTGGCAAAATGTAGCTGTCTCACTGTTCGTCTTTACATTTTTCAGGACCTTTCTTCGCCAGAAACACTATGACTGCAATATTTTCAAAAAGACAGTAGTATTCGAGAGTACATGCTACTTCGTTGAAAGTTGATTCGAAGCAAGCAGTAGGGCAATGTCAATGGTTATACATATACTTTCGATGAGTGTAAGAAAGTACTGCGCCTGCCCAAAACCCGTAATGTATTGTGCATAGCACTTCGGCAGAACATCTCGTTTAAGGTCCTATTCGCGTCTATCTTTACTTTCAAAATGTTGTGTCGGGAAAGATATCATCTGCAACGAGCAAAATTCTGATGCAACATTGACCAAACATGCAACGAAAACCATGAAAAATCTGGTTTTCGCGCAAGCGCAGTACGTTCTGCTGACGTGCTAGTTCGAACCACATTCCCAAGCAGATGTGCGAAGCAGTGACGGAGTTTTCATCCCTCATGTCCACAGGGAGGTTTGTGATCATCACCATGATCCTGATGGCGGTGTCTCTCGGCATGTCCGTGTTCGTCATGTACGCCTGCGACTCCTCCATGGGGGCGCGAACCATACCGGACTGGTCCAGAAAGGTTCGTGTTCTCCTGCATTTATTACTGGCTTTCTTTATCTGTTTCTCACTTTCTTTCTTTTTGTTCTTTTTCTACCCTCTCTGTCAAGTGCGGGCAAGATGCACCGAACTAGCCTCCTGTGCAGGCCTCCGTACGGGTGGGCGTTTTAATACTGGGTAGGGCAAATCGAGGCGGGTTTGTCCTACGATGGCCGGTTGGTTGTACGATGACCGGCAAAAGAACACGTTTAACAATTCAACAAAACCTAGTTTTAAAACGCCCACCAGCTCGGAGGCCTGCACAGGAGGCTACACCAAACTTTCTGCTCCGTTTAATTTGGCAAAGGACAGCGTTGTTGGCGTAGTATTCCCTTCAACTCCATGTAAATAGTCCTTTTAGCAGTAACGTCCATTGTCGTTTACCGAATGGAATAGCACGTGCCTGTCTGACATGTCGCCCTCCAGGTGTTTCTGAAATACGTGGCGACCATACTGCTGATGGGAGACCTCTCCAAACAGGCCCTGGCGGAGTCAGCTGACAGCCCGGGAGAGTACAGCCCGCCCGACCTCACCACGCTCAACAGCGTGGACAGCAACAAGCACAACGACAACACCACCAACTCCAACGACAAGACCACGTTAGCGCTCCATCACATGGTGGACAATCTGCAGTGTGTGCAGCAGAATTTGGCGGGACTGCTGACGCACGCGCGGAGGATTGAGAAGAACAGGGCCCTGGAGAGGGAGTGGAGGAGTCTGGCCAAGGTGCTGGATCGCATCTGCATGCTCCTGTACCTGGTGACAGCAACGTCGTGTTTAATCGCATTCGCCACAGCGGCCTGATCTAATATAGGACAGTTCAATCAGCTCTACACTGAGGACGAATCTCACCGGGGAGCCGGGGAGTGGGGATGAAGAAATAAACAGAAAAGGAACACAAAAACTTGAAAATGCCACAAGAACATTGGCAGAATATCTGGCTAGGGACAGTATAACAGTAGATGCAGTCACGCTTCAAGTATGATATCATAACACAACATACATATTAGCCTTATAAGTCCAACAAGTGTTATGATTAATAACACCAAATTCTCCTGTATAGTAATAACATTGTCATTGGTTAGTCTAAGCCATGCTATCAAGTAACTATGCTCTTCATGACTAGGTTAAGCATAAAAAGATATCTTTGAAAAATGTAACTAAGATAGAAACTAAGTATGCACTATATTGTCTGATGAGTATATTTTATCTTTACTATGAAACTGGAGATAGATGGCATTGCAAAAGGGAACAACTTAAAGCTTACAATATCATTAGATAGACATTTCTGTATCATGAATTTCAATACCAGGTTGACTTGCGTGATTTTATCTTGGTGTTCTTTATGAACCGTCACACTGTATATATAAAGCAAATAACAACGCGGTTTTCTAAACCAGGACGTTTGGCCACCAATCGCAGGCTATCACATGTATGCACCAAATTAGAGCTTTATATATCATGATCATGATAGGCGGGAGAACCAACAGGCCAACACTAGTAACGTTTCCAGACTCTTACTTATGCTGAAGTTACATTTCCAAACCGGGGCCCGGCCGGACAGTCTTATCACGGAACGACAAGTATGATATAAAAGACGACAAAGCACACAAAAATTGAAAAAATTAATAACGGGAACTATTTGCGTATATTTTTTATATAAATTGTTGATTTTTTTGTTAATCGAAACAGCCCGGCCGGGCCCCGGTTTGGAAATGTGACCTCAGCATTACAGTACCGTAGGATGTTGGTCGGATTTGAACTTCGTATAGGGTTACACGCTGTTCTATCTTATCACACCAATTATTTGTCATCCATGCGAGAAATGAAATATAGATGTTATCCTTGAGAACCGCAGCAGCGCTAATGCAGCAATTACAGAAAGGAAACTATATATATGACGTAAGATCTTTACGTCAAGCGAACGGTGTTTGGTAATTAACGTGAACTGGTAATCTTAGCTCTATTTTTCCAAATGGGAAAATAAATACACAATATTACCTTCGCAATTATCGAGATGTTTATGGCATTCTTGCTTAAATGAGCTTATTTTTGTTATGTAATTAGCAGAAAACATTTGATTTGTGTTGCAACACTTAATTACATAGGATCATTACATATGAATGGATACATTATTCAGTCTATTAGACATTCAAACACAGCATTACAAGTGTGTATACGGTTTTTATGCTGTCATCAGTCACTGTAAATGGCAGAAAATGTCTGATAAAAATTCGTTCTGCGTTTAACAACCTAGTTTCTGTACATAAACTTGGCTTTTCCTGTTCTTCTATGGTATTTTATAGGTTGCCTTAACCCAAGTAGGACTAGTCACCGTGGGACATTTCTGTCTCATTTGCTTTATAGCCAAATTAAGTCTGACAAAAAACCTCAGTTCTGCGTTTAACAACCTAGTATCTGTACATAAACTTGGCTTTTCTTGTACTTCTATGGTATTTTATAGGTTGCCTTCATCCAAGCATGACTCTTCACGTGGGATAGTTCTGTCTCATTTGCTTTCGGGCCGTCAAAGCCACATTCTCCCACGACAGAGCTCCATATAAAACCAATAATGTCGATATACTTCACAAACTCTTAATCCTCACACGAGTCAAAACTTTCCATGTCTGTTCAAAAAGATGTGGTTCCCCAGACGAGTGAGCTAAAGACTCTAACTTGGGAAATGGCCCAGTTCCAAACTGAACTTCTGCACCCTATAGCTAGTTTTATGAGTTCAAACCAAAGACAAGCACACTTGGCGAGTATCCAATGTGCAAGGATGCAAAGGTGCGCAGCAACTACTACAGATTCGTCAATCACGCTCTAAAGTTTAACTGTGCTGTGTCAAAAGTTCGACAGGAAAACGGTTCCCAAGATACTCTATAGAGGCGCCAATGGACCGTTTCCCAGGCAAGCATAGGTCCAGCCTATTAGCTTTTCCCTGGAAACTGTCGCATTCTTTGCTCATGGGTCGATATTGAATCTCGAGAGACGGAGGATTAGGACCAGTGGGTCTGGAGAGATGTTGAGAGATGTCTGGAGAGATGTTGAGCCAGCTATGATGACTGGTGGCGATGAAAAAGACAGCCTAACATACAGCATTAGATGGGGAAGACAGCAGACAAGGGAGACATGTACGTGAAACATCCCCGAATACACAACAATAATGAGAAAACACCTTGGTAAAGGGACGTTACTTTTGACTAAAAACAAAAAATCGTGACTTTGATCACAAACATGCATTACATGACGAATTATGTTGCGACGGAAACTTCCTTCGCAATTTGTTGAACTTTCCTTTTGCTGTGAGTATTGTCCATACACGGGATTGTATTAATCACAGTACTAGCCTCCCTCTTTAGGGAAGAACGCTTGCAGGAAGCCATCCATGCGAATGCACACATAATGTTCGTAAAAGGTGGCAGACGAGACACGCATAAAAAATACAATCACTCTTCTGAATTATCATGTCACCAGCCATTCTATAAAAACGATGAAAGTCCATATACAGAACATCTTCGAGTCAAAATGTTCTGTAAAAGACCCACTGAGAAGTCCAGGCCTGGAGTGCTAACTGCAGTACAACAACTTTCTGATAGGGGCATCATTGAATGGTAAACAGAATACGTAATCCTGGGTTATCACCTGAACATATTGATATGGTAATAAGTTATATCATGAGAAGGCAGATTTCTTACCAAAGCTCTTCGAATGACAATCATATGTGCTAAACCATGTCACAAACTACAACATGCACAATATCGTAGGTATAACCAAGGAGCTTTAACTCCTGCTTGGTATAACCAAGGAGGTTTAAAAAGTATTCATATTGTGACAGCTGATAGACGGCGCCAAATACAAAATGTACTTGCGACGGCACCAGCGAAAGTCTGGTGACAATATCAGTTTTTTCACCTTATTTCTTGCCTCAGACAAAGAACTGTTGCGTCCAGAAACATCCAAAACTCTCACCTGGAACATTCTGACGTGACTTTGTTGACTGTATCATTTTCTCCCTGGTCCAGTTCAGTTCGTGTCTTCTCAGGCGGAAATGTCAACAAAATGTCGTCTGTCCGCGGTAGCACTATCATATCATATATGTGTGGGGCAATTTCATTGGTTAAAATATGGGTGGCCTGACTTTGGCTTGGGGGGGTAAATTTGTGTTTCTAAACTGCACAGCCTATCAGGGATAACTTGTAATTTACCATATAATATAATGCTACAAATATGTAGAAATTGCAGAAACTCAAAAAAGTATTTAAAAAATGAGGATAGGTCAGACAAGTCAGTTGTATTGCATGAATGAAGTCACCGGACATACAAGATATCAAACTGTCCAAGATGATGTCATGAATATTGACATTGTATTGTCACAAACGTTCTTCCATTGCAACTCTATCAGTGGTCAAAAGCAGTAATACACAGCTGTATCTCTTTTCACAATCTATACTGGCAGTGTATATGTTAAAAATGTAACCTTACACACAGTAGTTACTTTCAATACTGAACGATGCTTTTTCTTTAAAAGTGACATATATGGCATCAATCCATTCAAGGGGTTTTCAGAATTAGCTCCCACTTTCTCTAGGATTACTATTATTACACAAGAAGCAAATGGTAGTTTTGTTGACTTGCACCCAAGTAAGATGCACAATAAATATAATATTAACATCCACTTTAGGCCATGTTGATTTGATTATATGGATGACATCCGCGCGCGCATGAATTTTCGTCCGTTTCCAAAAAAAAAAAAGTTTTCGACCATACTGTAAATCGGACAAAGCAGTGCAAAATCAGCAAATATAACGTTATGCCGTAAATTGAAAAAATATTGGAAAACGATACTGATGTAGAATGCCAAAATCAATTCTGAAGGAAAAGAATATCAAAGAAGACAATGTGAGGAAATGGAAATGAAGAGTCTATTATTCACCATACCATACTCTGTGTGTTTGGCCATTTGTTTAACCTTCATGACCACGTAGATTTCATAATGAAGGCAACTTTTTTTTTTTTGCCAAACTTTTTTTTTATTCGCACGCTCGCATCAGTTTTGGGGTACCCAGAGGATGTCATCCATATAATCAAATCAACATGGCCTTACAGATATTTCTGGTGATGTCAGTATGAACAGATACCGGTAATATAAAACTCTGTCAGTGCTTCAAAAAATAGGAGAAACAAGGTTAAGTCTAACAACAGTACAAAATCCTTCGATAAGTTTGAGAAAATACAAAATGATTTCACATAAATCTATATCACAGTCCTTTTATTGTGCCAGTCCTTTTTACGTGCTAGTTTATAACTATTCTGCCTGCTGACTTATACAGCAACTAGTGTAAAAGTTATTTTAAACCACCGGTGAAGTAATGTCATCACTATATTGCATCTTGATTCATTACTTGAACCTTCCCTGCTGTGTTTCATGATTAGGAAGAAGGCCTTTTAAATACTAAGTACTATCAATCTACCTTGCACTAATGACTCTTTAAAAATCAGAATAGACAATAAACTCCTCTAAATGGGATATTTCTTAACATAAATGGCAGTGATCCCAGTCAGTATCATCTGAAGTCTGGTTTGAGTGTCCAAACGCCGTCCCCATCTGGGCCTCTGTGGAAGTTACAGATTCTATTCAACATGGAACGGAACACCACATTCTTATTGGTCCCTAGCTTCCCCTTGAACTCATTCAGCAGCTCATCGGTGGTAGCCTGTCCGTCATTGCTGGCCTGGAAAGCGATATAGTTTCTGATTTCTACAATCATCTCGTCATACTCGGACCCAACCGGCGCTGTCGGCGCTTCTTGGCTGTTGTCTTCGTCGCCACTCTCATTGCCTGCTTCCAGCGACAGTTTGATGTGATTCCGGAGGCGCATCTGATTGAGGAGGCTCTCTGAGGAGACGTCTTCTGAGGAGGATTTTGTACCAGCCACGTGGCCGCTGAAGTGCTTCTTCTTCGGGATGACAAACTTGGCCTCCGACTTTCCAGATCCAGAAGCACCAGCTGCAGCTGAGCTTTTCTTTTTACCAAACCTGGGTCTGTAGTGACAGAACAGGTTATCAGAACAACTCATCCACAAGGCAAGTACTGACTAGTCTCAGTCTGTCTACAGATCTTATAAGTTATACCAGAAATCTGCAATTTTCTCAAGCCAAAATAAAAACATAAATAATAATAAACTTTATTGCACAACAATTGTACAAGGTACAAAGTATGGCATCTACTGGTACATAACTACAGTTCCATAAGGCTAGTCTACCTAATACAAGAGTGTGTAGTAAGTATGGCATGAGAATGGGCTTTTACAATCATTGGAGCAATTTCTAACATCTAGACATTTTCACATGTACCTGGCTATAAACTGCAGAATCTGATGGTTGCACTGAGCCAAACTGCACTTACTTTTGTTTCACACCAGGAGGAGCTCCTGAACCACCGTGTCTGCCAGTCCAGGTCGGCACCCCTGAGGAGGCCCCCATACACTGCTGCCTGGTCCGCTTCAGAGCCCTGGCCGCCTCCTTGGCCACCCTGTCAGCCTCCCCCTCCACCAGCAGATAGTCAGGGTTGGAGGACATCATGATCTTGTCATGCTGCAGGGCACTGTGAACTCCTGAAATAAACATCTGTGTTAGTGATGTAACTACACATTTGTGGCATCGAGTGACTAGGCGAGCGGACACGAGATTGAGAGGTCAATGGTTCAATTCCCTGTGTTTCTGGCTAGACGTTGTGTCCTTGGGAAAGGCACTTTACACGACTTTCCTCACTCCACCCAATAAGTAAAATGGGTACCTGACACCGGTTGTTAGGTAAAGGCAGTGGAAGGAGAGGGTTGGGCTCTGCCTTCCAATACCGTGCCCTAGACCCAGTGGATCAACAACCCACTGACCCTAAGGCCTCAAAAAGGCTATGGGACTACCTTTACCTTTACATGTACCTCTACACATCACAAAGGGAAAACATAAAATGGACTATAAACATCTTTCTGTTCAATTTCTGCCCTGTCAGTTCTTTGAAGAGAATCTTAATCAAATCACATACATGTATACCCACACAAGTGGAAAGATAGCAGGATCAAATTTCAATAAGTGAAACTGCCCCTAACCTGATTTTTTGAAGAGTTTCTTTAAGACGTAGTCCTCAGTAGCCTTGTGTGAAGCCTCCTCCTCTTGAGCCGCTGACCGATATGCTGAATGACGTGCCAGGTATTGTATTTTCTCTCCTTCCAAAGCTGAAAAGGACATTCACAACCAAATAAAGACTTGTCTTTGGCAATTCTAAATAGATAACAAAACTTTGTTCCCCCTTGAATACAAATTTAAGATTACTGTTATAAAGTAAAGACAGAGCTATAGTAACTTATACAGGTTTCACCAATGTCTCTTGTAGCAAAGATTGGTATATTGGTAATGTACCTACCTGCATCCTTTCTCTTCTTCTTCTTTAGTTTCTTTCCCCGCTCATGTGATGTTGATGGTTTGCAAGCACCAGTTTCCAATTTGGTAGATTTCTCTGGAATGTCGCTCTGTGAGGTAGTTACTTGGTTCATTGCCTGAGTTTCCTTTGTTGACTTCTTGTCATTTACAGCTCCATTATTCCTGTGCTCTTTGCTGTTGTTTACACCTGCTTCAGCTCCATTACTGACAGGACTGCTGCCTGCATCCTCACCATTTGCTGATACTTTCTTCATTACTGAGTGTAAGTTGGAATTTCCCAGTTTCCATTTTGCCAAGAGTCTGCTGACTGTTGCCTTGTCCTTGGGGCTGTCTGGTGACAACGTTTTCTCAGCTGTTTTCTGTTTCCTTCTGCCGGACAGCAACTTCCCATCAGGCTTTGCCACCTTCTCTGCATTCTTCACCTTCCTTGTGTTAACTTTGACCTCTGACCCTGTGCCGGCAAAGATGGCGCCGGTCTCAGTGCCCTCCTTGTTGTCGTCACAGGTCAGGGTGAATAGCTCGTACATGTCGTTGGACTTGAAGAAGCGTCGCTGCCGAGGGTCCTTCAGCACCCTATTGGTCAGGAACTGTTTGAAGATCTGCCTGTGGTAAATCTTCTCCTCAATGGTGCCGGTTGTGAGAAGGCGGTAGATGGTGACATCCTTGTTCTGGCCGATGCGCCAGGCCCTCTCGCGCGCCTGCATGTCTGTGCTGGGGTTCCAGTCAGGGTCGAAGATGATGACACGGTTGGCTCCGGTGAGGTTGACCCCCAGACCACCAACTCGCGTGGTCAGCAGGAAGACAAAGATGGAGGTGTCCTGAAGAGACAAATCATTCAAATTCAAGCTTAATTCAAACAGCACACAAAGCATAGCTTTCTGACAGAACATCTTAACATCAATCCACACAAAGAAAGCTTTATATTGCTTTCAGTCCGACCATACTGTTACACATTATTATACATTAAATAGAAACTGATGAAAATAATTTGGACTGTTATGTACAAGTTGTTACAGAGAATGTTGTAAACTAGACCCAAAGACATGAAGTAATCCTATACAACTGAAGAAGTAGAAGTGTACCTTGTTAAACTTGGTAATTTTAGGTTGTCTGGATGAGATGGTGGTTGTTCCATCCATCCTCATGTAGGTGTAGCTCTGGTCCTGTACAAACTCCTCCATCAGGTCCAACATCTGGCAGGGAGGAATACAAATATGTTATCTCTCAACACAAAATCACAATAAAGTAATCCAGACTACACCAACTGACACATTAACATATGTCCAACTACCCAACATTGTTGCAAATTTTGATAAAGCTTTGAATAAAAGTAGGAGCTACAAAGTAATAAACCAAGCCTTGTAGTCTGTTGAATGTAATACTCTGATGGTCCATATAGACTCACCTGTTTGCAGTATAAGGTAGAGGGTGTTCATTCCTAAAGCTAACCAACAAAACCTGTAGTGACAGGCTGAATAAAAGTTCTTAACGGGAACTATGCGGCTTCAGATGTCTTACTGAGGGACGACTGCGGTGTGCAAGATGTTAGTTAGCTTGGGGAATGAATCCCCTCTACCTTATAGTTCATGTTGCCCCACCTGTTTGCTCTGGGAGAAGAGCAGGACCCTGTGGCCCTGTTTGTGCCACATCTTCAGCAGGGTGTTGACAACAATCATCTTCCCCGAGCGCTTCCAGTACCCGTAGTGCTGGTCCTTGGTCAGGGTGCTCTCGTCTGTGCCCACCATGATGCGGGGTCCTCCCGTCACCAGGTCGGGGTGGTTACAGATCTTCCTCAGAGTTATCAGGCCTGCAAACACCTGCACGGACATGGATAAGATGTGTAAGAGATGGGATGAGATGAACTGCTTTATTAAATACATTACATTACACACAAAAAGTACAGTATCATAGCCCCAGAGCTAAATTGCAGCGTACTATTGTACATGATAAAAAACTATTAGACTCGATATTTACAATTGGAGGTCAGAAAGCATTCAAGAGTTTGACACAATATGGCAAGGTCATGAATGAAGTGAATGAAGATGTGATTTTCCTCAGTAACTCATTTGTATACACATTACACTTGTCTTCAGACTCATTTTCAGTTACTGATGAAAGGTAGTTAATGTTATCTGAAACTTCGAAGTCTTCAGAGAATTTATTAAGTTGCTTGATTTATTTTTGTATTACGAAAATGTGACTATTCAAGGCATATACAGAGCAATGAACACTTACAAATGTACATGTATTTGTATTTGGCTAAAAGACACCACAATAACTTCTATCCAAATCAATAAAGATGATTTCATCTTGACACTACAGGCTTTATCGAGTTCCTTATACCTGATACTGGCCATCCAATATCTGCTGACATTCCCGGGACCCCAGATAGTCCTTGTACGCCTCTTTCTGTTCTTCAGTTATTCTGCAGAAAAGCACCTGAGAGGGATAGTGAATACTTTAAATATTAGACCAAAGAGACTTGAGAAGCTCACCCAACAACACAAATGGTACCTGTAGTTGTAGGCTGAATAAAAGTTCTAAACGGAAACAGTGGAGTCCTGACATGCCACCGACCTTGTGCCCTTGGGAAAGGCACTTTACACGACTTTCCTCACTTGACTCAGGTGTAAATGAGTATCATGTGTTAGGTATGCACGCTACCAGCATACTTGCTGCCTAGTGCACACTTTGTATTGTCATGTTACAATTCTGAACAAAAACAAAAAACAAAACAAAAGATGTCTTACTGAGGGATGACTGCAGAGTGAAAGATGTCAGTTAACTTCAGGAATGAATCCACTCTACTTCATACTGCCTATTATTATTATTACATACAGTCATGATATGAATGAGTAGGCCTACCAACAACACAAGACAGCCATACCTGTTCACTCTTGTTGGGCAGATTGAGGTTCATCTTGACGTCGTTCTTCATCCTCCTGAGCAGGTAAGGGTTGATGGTGTCCCTCAGCACACAGGCACATTTGTAGGCTGTCTGGACCTGCAGAGGGCAGAATACAATGACTCCATAAAACATGCAACATTCAGTAGAAAATACTTGCCATAATTTCTTACTTTCTTGAACATATCATCATTCCTAATTTTAACAGCTAATACATTTGTTGTTTATACAAATGAATAGTAGAGAATAGGTACAGTATTCAGGTGCATTTTATTGAACCTATAGATCTTTGTACACTTGAATGTCTCATCTTGCCAACAACAACTGACTACAGATCTATTAACAGAAGCACATCAACCTCAAAAACATTCTACACAAGTTACTACGAACTCCATAATGTTTTCACAAAAGCAGATCTAGAATTACATCTTCAACTTCAAGTACCACAGAAGGTGATGTTACCTGTACAGGTGTGGCATTAGCGTATCCTCCCTGGGTGATAGGAACAGAGAACTGCTCCATGAACACCGGCAGAGTCCCCAGTTTCCCAGGAAACACAAAGTCACATAGAGACCACAGCTCCCGCAGGTTATTCTGCATGGGCGACCCTGACAGAATGATCCTGGGAACACAGAATCGTGGTGGTGAGTCTCACTGGTGATGTGTCTAATAACCCAGGAGTTAGATTAGTATCAAGCCATTAGCCGGTTCCCTTTCGTGGCCAAAAGCACCGTCTATCTAAATTACCGCTATGGAGAGTTGAGCCCAAAGAGGGCCCTTTCACAAGGCGCCAGCCAACTCCCTTCAGGCTCAACTCGCCGTAGCAGTAATTTAGATTGGTATTGCTTTTGGCCACGGAAGGGAACCGGCTAATGGCCCAATACTAATCTAGCTTCTGGGGTACGTGTCTAATAGCTTAGAACTAGTAACCATTTGTGGGATTTCAGATGTGCTAATGTCACAAAATATCAACATTCAAGATGTGCTTACAGTGTTGATAATTGTGACAATACAAGAAATGACTGTAAATATGACTGCACATTTTTTGTCTAACATGTCCATATCAGCAGGGTAAGTGACAATACAACTTATATGAATGACTGCAAATGTCTAGCACATCCCCATGTGTTTTAACAAGGAGTTTATAGGAGACTCATGGTTTATCATTGGACCAGTATTACTGTTGTCTGTACCTGTGAGGAGTTCTGAATTGTTTACAGGCCAGTGTGACTTTAGCGTCAGGGTTCCTGATCTTACCGTGAGGTGTTCTGAACTGTTATGAGGATATTGGGATTTTCTTATACTTACATAACCAGGGATTCTCTCATCTTGCTTACATTTCAATGTCTATCAGACACCTGTTTACAGGCCAGTTTGATCTTACCTGTGAGGAGTTCTGAACTGTTTACAGGCCAGTGTGACTTTAGCGTCAGGGTTTCTGATCTTGTGCCCCTCGTCCAGGATGACATAGTGCCAGTCGTAGTGCAGGAGGGAGTCCTGTCTCAGGTTCACCTCCTGGTACGACGTCACCAGCACGCCGCGATCGCGGGCAATCTCACGGATCAACCGGTCCTGATGAGACGGTACAAACAGCACTTAATGACTTTACTTTAGAAACTTTGATAGTACAGCAACCTTACAATTACCTATGGAGACCTTGTATTGTCATTTGATTCTACAACAATAGGTGATAGGTCACAATTACGTCTGTGGAGGTTAGACATCCAGGTAATAAGATATGCCAAAAAAACAGTTACTCAAGCGACTGGATATGATTTTGGGAACGGTCAGGTGTTTCAGGTTGCATCAAGTGACTTTCGTCAGTGAATTCTCTAAGAACAATGGAATTCTCCATTGAATTCTCCAGTGAATTCTCCAAGAACCTATGGTTCCTAAGAATTCTCCAGTGTCACTGACGATAGGACAAATGATGTTGAAGAGGACCCTGATTTTTGCAAGGCTGTGTGTAAGGTTACCTTGGATGTGGTGAAGGTGCCCGACTCGTGCAGTATGGCGACTCTCACACGGGGGAACCAGGTGTGGAACTCACGAACCCACTGGTGTAACACGGTCACAGGAGCAACGATCAGAACCGGGCCCATACCTATATACCTGTACAACAATACATATTTAAAAGGAGGTTTGAACAATGCATGGAGAACTGGTACATGTACAACCCTCCAGACTAAATTTTTAGCTTAGGCGCGCATGCGCTCCTAGCCTCAAAAAGTTAGGCGCGCAGGCAAATATTTAGGCGCGCAAACGAAAAATCTGGTCGCGCAAAGTACTTTTTAATTTACAAGCCAACGGAATAATGTACCTAAACAGACAATTACTCTCATCTGCCGAATAAACATACCCCCCGAAATAAACGTACCCCCTGGAGAAATCTTCAAAATCTAATAAACATACCCCCTGGAATAAACGTACCCCCTGGAAAATGACCAAGTTGACAACAACGTTCATTTAAAATGCGCATTCTTTCAGGTCATTGAGGTGTATGTCTAGTAGTGTATGTCACTTGCAGTCTAATTCTATATCTGGACCTAAAACCATGTCATACATGTATAAAAAATTGCATGTTCAACTGTTGGCAAACATGTAACATGCAATTTGAAAAATACATGCAAAAATTACTAGTATACAATGAATACTGTATTATTATACTCAGTAGTAAACACATATTATTAAGCTACTAGTATTATACAGTGTATAATTTAAGAAAAAAATCTTTTTCAGCTTTAATAGTACAATTTTTATAGCATCAACAGCAAAGAAGTACTTAATTTCGCCCCAAGAGATAAAATAGCGGCGGAAACGCGGTGCTAGATTTAATTTGTTTCATTATCGTCTGTCTACCGATATCTGTAACCCTGCACTAGGCTGCAGTCTCACCAATGTCGCTAGGGGCGTTGCGTATTCCTCGCGTGTTTTTGTGAGATCTAACGTGAGTTCGCGACAATTCAAGATGGCCGCTAATGTTTTCGTCCCGGTCGATCATCACTGCCGCTCGTTTCGGATGAATTTTTGCGTTTATAGGCGCATTAAAGCAACTTGACTACGGATGAAACTTCTCAAGGAACATTTCTCAATGGAAAATGGGTCGTTGTTACCGCAAGCAGACCGGGGCGAGATTTGGCAGCCAATAATTTTGGCGCACAGCGGATTCTCTGCATATGCGACCAAAACGGTCGCAGTCTGGAGGGTTGATGTATGTCACTGTCACAGGAGAAACCAATAGCACTGGGCAAAAATATTCATACCTAAGAAACAATTATTGGTGCACATAAATGAGTTACCACTGTTATAATAACATTTAAAATGTGTATTTCAGCAGAAGGAATTCTAGGCTGACATTGCCATAGTGTATGTCATGTCTTACTTGGTCATGATGCCCCTGTTCCTGACCTTGCCGTAGTGCAGGCCGTACAGGAAGACGATGGCCTGGATAGTCTTCCCCAGCCCCATCTCATCTCCCATGATGCCTCCTGCCTGCTGACTGTGCAGTTCCCACAACCACCTCACTCCTGTCTGCTGGTACCTGGGATAGAACAGAACATGTGTCTCTTAACAGCTCATACAAAGTCTCATACAGAACCTTTTACTGTCATTGATAGAAAAGTGAGGGCATGTATCCCAAACAGAAAGTCATCAACATGAAGCTCAACATTACGTACCTAGTAGCTACCGGTACAATAGATTAGCTATGGCATTTATCTTCCAATGACTTTAACTTGAAAATTCTACATGCACACCAAATAAGTGTTGAATGCACACCAAATAAATCAAATTGGTGGTTGATATTGTGATTTTAACATGAGAGTTTGAGAGATATAATTCTATATAAATTATAACTGGCATACATTAACACAAGTCACAATCTTTATCATCCTCTACAAGATGGTCACTTGAGATGGTAGGCCAAGTCCTATCATAGAGATGATTTATCACCTGGAACTATATCAGTACAATAGTACCTGTATGTGTTATACCTACTTGTAGAGTTTGTTCCATGTTTCCCCTGGCAGTTTGAATCCTCCGTCCATCTCCACATCTGACGCCTCACTCTCGCTGTCCTCACCAGCTTCCTGACGGGCTTGTTTCTGTTGCAGCTTCTCCTTGTGATTTTGCCTTAACAACAAACAAAACAACAATACATGTACTTTAAATAAAACCAGTAAACCTATGATAATTGTTGTAGCTGATACACATTAAATTTTTCCTGGGATACTAATGGACTTCATGGATCAATGCCAGATTCAGTCCTATGCAACCTTCCTTGCTAACAAACATCAATAAGAATTATCTCCTTCTTCATTGCCTTAACTTCAGCTTTTTAGCAGTCTTTTTAGTGTTCAAATTATTTAGTTTTATCTTCAATTTTTTTTCTATTCACATTAGAAAACTAAAGCCCTCACAGATACAGTGTACTTGATGCAATGCTTGTTACATCTACCAAAACATAGGAACAACATGGTTAAGTGCTCCTAGTATGCTTAAGGCTCTATCTATAAGTATAACACAAACCTAGGCCCACCTGAGTCTCTTGTGGAAGTACCTGAGGTTGCCATCATCCCTACACCTGTGTTGAGGTTTCTTCTGCTTTTCCTCATCACTGTCCTCCCCACTAGAGTCATGGGGACCTGCCAGGCCGCTGTAGTCCATGTTGTGCTTGGATTTTCTCTTCACACCTTTCTTCTTCTCAGATGCATCATCTGTGGACAAAAAATTATGAGTCCACAAACCTGTTTTCACTGCTTTCTAAAGTTTGCTATGGATGCATGAGATAGGAGTAGTACACAAGGTCTAGCCTAAAAAATGGTTCTACTTTAGAGGGTTTAGGATGAGCTTTAACATGGTAACAATTAGTGCTGTGTTCGCTGGACTCAGTTCTGGACTTGTAGAAACGTTCAGGTTCAAGTCCAAAAAAACCTGAATGGCAGGAACTAGTTCCGGACTTGGTTGGAAGAAAAAACATGTCATATACCCCTTTTCTTTCCGAACCACATAAAACCTTCCATAGATCGCAAAATCCGTGCTGCAAAATGAAGAAAACATTGCCGTCGGGCATTGTCAAGTGTCGACCTCCATGTTATGTGGCCACAGTTTCGCCCAGACAACAATGCAAGGTTGCCAACATGCATTTTTGTATATACCATGGGTTTAGGTCCGGACTTGCAAGTCCAGAATTGAACCTAAACCCCTGGACTTGAATCCGGACCTGAACCTAAACGTGGGTTTAGGTACACAGCACTAGTAACAATGCCTTCTGCCATATCCCATACTTTGCAAATATCTGAGGCAAACAAAAAGAATCACTTGCACCATCTAAGCAAGGTAAGGCTCACCAGATAAGTCTCTGATGTCCACATCATCTAACCAGGAGTCCCTCATCTCTTGCTTGGAAGGCACATACTCATCATCACTGTCTGACCAATCACCACCTGACACATCACTGTCATCACTGTTCCGTATCCTTCCGCCCAGCCTGGGACTGTTACCTTTCCTGATACGGGGAGAGGAACTGTTGGAAGAGTCATTCCACAACTCTGGTGATTCCCGCTTCAGTTTTCCAGGTGCAGATTTGGACTTTGCTAGTTTTGGACTATCGACAGAGCCTTCTGATGCTGACAAAGACTGTCTCCTGCCTTTTTCATTGTTTGACGTCTTTTTAGATGTCTTGTTTTTCTTGCTAGGTGTATCAGCGTCCTCGCTGTCATTTCTTCTTTTCGTCTTGACTTGCTTCTGCTTGACCATCTTTTTTTTTTGCTTTGACAGTTGGTCTTGTTTAGCTAGGTACTTCTCAAAGTCAGACATGACGTCTGTCACTATTTTCTTTGGTCCCTGAGGTTTGGCAGCGTTGGCTGCGGCAGGAGTCGGGTCAAAGGGAGTGATCTGTCCAGTTCTGATCAGACGTTCCCTCTCAGTCTCCTGCTTGTTTGCACCTGACATCAGGCCTTCCAGTGCGGATACGTTATCTGTTGGGTCTGTGGTGAGAAGAAAACACCAAACCTTAACAAAGACATATGCAAACATGTCTACATTGCCAAGCAACGCATTCAAGTGTTTTACTTGTCCCAATAATAAAGTTAGCATTTTTGCACGCATATCAAGGAGTGGGGAGTTTTAACTGTTATGTACTGGGCAGGATTTGGGTTGTTATTAATTGGATATCAAATGTTTACTGATGTATTTGGCATCTTTTCTTTACTGAATACATCAAGCTAGGCCTGGATAACATGGGAAGAAAGTGTTACACTAAAGCATAGTGAGAAAGACAATAGTGATTGTTTGAAGTACCAGGCTCCTCCTCCTCCACATCAGGCTCCTCTGTGTCCCCTCCCAGGATGTTCATCAGCTTCTTGTGTTTGGCTCGGAGCTTCTTCAACTGCTTCAGCTGGAGTAAAGACACAGATATCAACTCATGAATGCCTGGATAGCTTCCTTTTATTAGATTGTCAATACATGTATTTCCTTTTGGATTTTCTACAAAGAAACATTTTTGTCAAGTTTCCCCAGTCTTGAGACTGCATTTTGCCACTTCAAATCATATTGCCATTTTATGGCATCACCGCACTTTATGTAGCTAATGGTCATGTTTTTGTCTGTGATTGTCCTTTCAAATCATTTATGAGAATGATTCAGGTAGGATATAAAAACTTGAACACCTGTCTATTGTGTGATTTGTTAAGGCAGTTCACCTTGTTTTCCTTCTGTCTCTTGATGCTGTCCACCCTCCTCTGTACATCCCTGTTGTTCAGCCCAAAGGAGGCAGGCAGGCCTGAGACGGCCCGGTCCATCCGAGTCACCTCTTGTTTCACTGACCTACAGCATACAGAACCAAGTCCATTCAAACACTGGTAGATAAAAGTGTTGAACATCTGATTTTCTTCGTGAATAGTTTCATCAGGTTGGTAAGTCACTGAATAAAGAGACTCTTTCTACACAACCAAGTGTTTTATTCAGCCGACGTTTCGGTGACCGTCTGTCACCTTCCTCCGAAGGGCAATTCTGACTGGTTCACATTGCACTGCAGCATAGGTGTCGCTGCTGTAGATGCGTGTACTTGTAGATATGTAAATACGTTTGGGAACGCATCTACAGCAGCGACACCTATGCTGCAGTGCAATGTGAACCAGTCAGAATTGCCCTGAGGAAGGTGACAGACGGTCACCGAAACGTCGGCTGAATAAAACACTTGGTTGTGTAGAAAGAGTCTCTTTATTCATTATCTGATTTTCTTCCAAGTACACGACACCAGAGACAACACAAAGGGTTGTTACACTTACAGGCATATTTATAAATGTTTATATTGTAGGTCCCACCTGATGTCATCTAAGACATTCTTGAGTTCTTTCTCAGCAGAGGCCTTTCTTTTCTGTTCCATCTCCGCCTGCACAGCCGAGTCCACCTGGCACAACAAAAGGCAACTGGTCTATACATGTGCGATTCTTATACACAAACTGTCTCTATATACTAGTATGTTCTAAAATTGACAATGTAAATCTCAATGCACAAGTAAAATGTACACTGTACAGAAAAAAAGGAAACCCAGTAGTAAGTTAAAGAATGTGTCTTCCTACCTGATACATGATGCCACGTTCCAGTGTCTCCTGGTTGTACACATCTACCCCCAGACCCTGCAGCTCTGAGGCTTGGTCCTGGGGAGCCACCGCCTGGATCTGGCTGGTGTCTATACTAAACATGGACGGTCCTGATGTCTTTCCTGTGGTTATACCCTTGCTGAGGGCTTCAGCCAGCTCTAATGCTGCTTTGGCATCATCATCTAGAGTTCCACTGCTGTTTACTGTTTCCAAAGTGAAGTTACTCACTCCATCCACAGGTTCTAACTTTGGTGTTGTTTGCATTGGAGTTTGATTTGCCATAGGTTCTGGTACAAACTCATTCATGGACGTCCCTGTAAGAGCAGCAGTGATACTGGGGTAGCCTGAGGACATGGTGGACAACATGGGTTGTTCCAGAGGCAGGTTACTACCTGGTCCCAGATATACGTTGCCCTGTCCTAACATTTGAAGTTGTGGGTTGTAAAAACTGTTCAACGAGCCGAAGCCGTCCATGGCATTGCTGCTACCTAGTCCCACATCACCCTGTGCTAACATTTGAAATGGCAGGTTGTGAAAACTGTTAAAATGTCCATCCATATCGTTGCTGTTGCCCAGTCCGAGATTACCCTGTAGTGGCATTTGAGGTTGTGGGACGTGAAAAGTGTTCAAAGAGCCGAGCCCATCCACAACATTGCTGGCAGCCTCCATGTTGAGTTGTTCTTCCTGTTCCACTCCTTCTGTCTTGAAGACAGGAGGCACGTCTTCTAGTGTTGTCTCCATTGTGCTCAGGCTAGAACCTACATGTATGACAGATAAATGGGAGTTCAGAACATTTATTTGTAACGTTATACAAAAGGCCATGGTAAACTAGGTTAGGTAGTTGGGTGAGTACATTTACTTATAATGGTACTGCACTCCAATTCTTTGGTCTCATGATCAGATATCACAAATATCAAGTTCAACAATACATGTATTAACAACAATAATAAGTGTTCAAGTCTTCAGCAAAAACTGAAAATTACTATATCTTGTTCCTTAGAAATGATCAACGTTATATTCACTGTCTTTCTACTTCCACATTTGTGAATAGTTGCTGTCAAAGTTTAATATTCTTGCTGGCCAACGTTGATTTCGTTATAGGTAAATAAACAAAAGGTGACTAGATTACCGCTAATATATCTCGAAATCAAATCATCCAAAATCAATCTGGCAAGCAACGGATTCGACCAACATCTTCTACCTATTAATAGGCGAAGAAAACCCGTGTTTGTAGAATTGTGTCCATGGCAGTGACTGTCCTGGGACGGCTTCACGGAAACAAATAAACCACGTACCGGTAGATAATTTTACACAAGCTGATTACATTCGGTTACGCAAGGTTTCTGCCCGTGCATCATTGTTTTACAGCATCTAGTCAGGAATCTACCAGACCCTGCCTCTTTCTGTTCGATCCTGGTGACACCTAGACTTATAAATGATAAGTAAGAAAGGTTTTACCCACCACAACCACAGGAAAATGCCAGGAATTTCCAACGTTTTAGAAGCAAGTCATTTCGGCTGCTGCCTGTCCACCATTTTGTGTGTCATTGACCCCGGATAGGTGGCTACTGTAGAATAAATGCTGCCTACACAATAGCGTGCATTTTCGCCTACAAACGAAACATTACTTTCAGAAAAATTAAACTCCAAATCTAAAAAATAAACAGATTTTACTCGTAGAAAATTGTGATTTAATTCTTTTAATAAAATTCGTCTAAAAATGGGTTTATAACAGGCACAAATAAGAATGACCTGTGTCATGCAATGGACAGCTGATCACAAGATCGGGAGAAAGCATTGCTGCCTTACAATTACATGTAAACAACTCATGGTCATGGCGAATCTTGCCGTTTTGAGCCTTATGTTCGTTACTATTGGAGCGGTACAATGTTTCTCACTTCGGGATGCCCCTGAAGTGAATGACAGGCCGATCATCGGTGAGTAGAAGGGTTGCAAGCTCTTCATTTTGCATTGTCATATACTAGTAACATCATGGAGGTAGGCAGAGGCTATTGACATGCAGAAATAAGATTGTTTTTCCTGTCAATTTTTTTTGCTGCCTGTCAATGAGACCTTTTTTCACTATTGACAGGCTGTTCCTATGAATAGCACCTAACCCTAAAAACCCTAACCCATGTTATATAACGTTAACTACCCATGAATATGTTGACATTGTTCCCCTTAATTCGTCCATGGAGTTATAAAAGGAAGGACTTCCTTTTATAACTCCATGATTCGTCCAACGTTCAGGTAATCCCAACATGTTCCTCATCACTTTTCTTTCCTGTTTTGCTTCCTCTGCAGGTGTGATTGCACAGGCTACAGATGGAGAGAGAGTAAAGTTTGGGAAAACCTACATCCCAGCTTCCTATGTCAAGTACTTGGAGAGTGCAGGAGCACGGGTGGTACCAATCAGGTCTGCTTCTTGAAATCAAAATATTAATATGTATTTTTGAAGTCCACTAAATATCACATACCAGTATGGAAGCATGGTTATACAAGTCACAGAGTTGAGTTGATGTTCATTTTGTGTAAATGTTAGTACTGTAATAAGTATGCCTTGTACAGCATCTTTTATATATATAGTACTCCCTCATCCACAATACATTGACAACAATTTTATTGTCCTCAGGGTTAACTTGTCTACAGCCGAATACACCAAGCTCTTCAACTCCTTAAATGGGTAAGTACAGAAGTCATGAAAGTGTGTAAATATAAAGCAGTACCAAACAGTTCAAATTCTTGCCAGTCATTCCACTCAATGAGCCTCGTATTTACTCTCCAAGCAGAGGTTTTATTTTTAAGCATTTTTTTGATCAGGCTTTCTTTTTTGTACTGGAATCTTTTTTTTACGCGTTACTGCCAGGCCAATTTGATACTGTCTTGCAACCACCAAAAGATGTGCTTGGAGATTCTATTTTATTGACTGCTAGTGCAAGGAGGTTTTCCCAATAAAACCTCCTTGCAGTGACACAGCATTTCTTCCTGTTGTTCAGGGTTCTTTACCCAGGGGGCGGTGTTGACATGTTTACTTCTGGCTATGCCAAGTCAGCCAAGATGTTTTATGATCTTGCTCTCAAGGTGAGTTTTACACATCCTTTTCTCAACACTGTAAGCGAGTCAAGACTCACTTTATTACCTTCGCCAAGAAGGTTATGTTTTCCATAGCGTTTGTATGTATGTGTGTATGTATGTTAGCAGGATAACTCAAGAAGCTTTTGATGGATTGTCATGAAACTTGGTAGGTGGGTAGGTCTTGATGAGACCTAGAAATGATTAGATTTTGGGCTCCCTGGCGGCTTCTTATGGTACTGCAGCGGAACTTCCGGTTTTGCTATATTGCGATCTGGACACGCTAGGGTCATGAATTTTGGATGGTAGGTAGCTCCTGGGCTAGGGAAAAAGTGACATTTAATAGTTTGGGCCCCCTAGCAGCTTGTTCTGGAACTGCAGGGCGATTTGTTTCAAAAATCTTCGAGAGAGGATAATTCAAGAACCGGTTGACAGATCGTCATCATTTTTGACATGATTAGATGACAATTATGCAAATCAGTATCTAATTTGCAAAATTAATGAGGAAATTCTATAAATCTGCTGTGTTCGATAATAGGGCTATGAAACACTTTCGACATATGTAATTGAGAACGACAGGAACATTGGCAGATATTGATTATGTAAATGAAGACCTCATTTGCATAATTAATGGGAAATTGCTACAACTTTATAGTGGTAACTACTGGGAATTTAATACTTGCCATATTTGGAGGTTCAGTGAAGGTGAACATCACTAAACATAATTTATTCAGATCAGGAACTCATTTGCATAATTTATGAGGAAATGCTAGAATAGCCTTTGTTCTCAAGATAAGACTGTCATTGGGTGGAGATTATGATCAACTGATATGATTCATGCAAATGAAGCTCTTACTTGCATAATCACTGAGAAAAAATGTATAGTTAGTTCGAACGGTTAACATGATTTGGCGAAGGTATGAAGTCGTGGAACTCTTGTTATCATGATGTGGCACAAAATAATTCTGCAGTGTTAGGATCTGTTTTCCCACCGAAGAGAATAATGAGGAGGTGTTTTCCCACTGATGAGAATTATGAGGAGTGTTTTCCCACTGAACGGTCATCAGATTTCATTCAACTACAACTTAAGTTATAATTTGTTATCAGCTATCATGACAGCCTTTGTTCAAAATTAAACTAGTGTGAAAAACTAGTAAGGCTTTGATTTTAAAGCCTTCCTGGTACAAATGTACATGTATAATGCTCCATTGGTGTTAGGATCCCCCCTATGTAATTTGTTTGTTTATTTATTAGATCTCCATTAGTGGTAAAAACCACTACTCTTCCTGGAGTCCACATAAAATGCAAATTATAACAACAGAATGTACAGAATTTAACACAATATTAACATAAATTGAATACATGTAAATTAAAGTAACTCACTTAATTAAGTAACATAAGCTGAGTTCGAAATCAAAGTGATCACTAACATTAAATAAAGTAAATAACATAATTAAGTAACGTAAGGTGAGCTCGAAGTCAAAGTGATAATCAAAATAATATAGTCAATTATGAAACAAATTTACAACAAAATATCTCTTGATTTAACAAAAATTGATAATGCAACTCAAACCAGAGTGGGAGAGGTCAGAGGTCAGAATGAAAGTTATTACCTGGAATCAGGGACATCATTACTTACACAATTTCCCATTGCTTGCTATTTTAGTGGGTAGATATGGGGTTTAACGGAATCACTGACACATCTTATTATAAACCCCTCAGGCGTTTGACCAGGGGGATTACTTCCCTGTATGGGGGACGTGTATGGGGTTTGAAGAGCTGACGGCCCTGACCAGTGGCAGGAATGTGCTGACCGACTGCAAAGGAACAGGAAACAAATCGTACAAACTGAAGTTTACACCAGGTAAGGTCCTAGGGAGGCCAGGATTGTGTTTAATATACAGGGTAAGGATGAGTGGTAGTTCTGAATCTCAAAAAGAAACAATATCAGCCTTCTTCAGGTGTGTGCTTTGTATGAATGCCATAGATGATCAAAATGTTATTTTTATCTGTTCTGGTTCTAATGAATGTAAATAGAAGACCAAATGTGTTTGTGATGAAAAGTACCAAATGTGAAGCTATAGTGAGCACAATTGGTTGATGGACAGATGGTTAAGTACAATTGCTAATGTAAACATTTCTCATTGAGATACTGACATTCTTTCTCTCCCCCTAGACTACATGTCCAGTAGGATGTTTGGTAAGGTTCCTGTGGACATCCTGACAGACTTGGCAACTTTACCTCTCACTGCAAACTTCCATGAGTACTGCCTCACACCTCAGGTAACTAGCTGATGGATCAGTTTGAAAAAAAAATTAAATGTGACAAAAAAAAAGACTAACAGGTAACAAGATAACTTAACAATTTTTGATTTGTGATGAGCTTTTAGAGGATTCCAGGTTTTAGCACCAAGGATGTATTTTGCTGGGAGGCAAACTTGGAGTTTTCCATCTGTCTTCATCTGATCTTTGTAGTTAATGTCATATGGACATGTGGAATCTCATTGCTGCATGTCCCAGAGGAGGAATTAAGACATTAAGTCAAAGTCACATAATCAAGTTCTCGACAATTTCTCTTTTGCTGTCTAGTAGGCTGTTATACAGAGATATCAGTTCATTTTTAATAATCTGAATACATTTTGTACATGTTTCAGAATTTTACAAATGATGCCAAGCTGAAGAGCTTTTACAAGATTCTGTCAACAAATACTGATGATGATGGTATGGAGTTTGTATCCAGCATGGAAGGTACAGTTTTGTCTTTTCTTTTCTTTTCTTTTCTTTTCTTTTGGCTCTAAAGCAATTGATCAAGAAGGTTACCCTCTTGACTAGATAAAAGACATCATGGACAACCCTAACTTACATTTTCATGCTGCCGATGCAGCTGGGGAATAGGGGGTATAGTATGTGCATGGACTTGAAATTATAACTGTTCATTACGTTATAACTGTTCATTCTGAAGCAGTCCACAAGGATGGGTTACTTTATTCTTGGTTTGAATAGCTCAAGAAAGTCACTACAGTTACACTGATGATAAACTTTATTATCCAAAAACTAGTTACAATCTAAAGACTGACAGCCATCAACAGCTTTTGATAAACTGACCTGAAATTAAAAATTATTACAGTTATGTATAGAACAACTCTCGACTCCCTACCAATTTTCTTCTTGTCTCACATTGCAGCCATCAAATATCCAGTCTACGGAGTTCAGTGGCATCCAGAGAAGAACAACTTTGAATTTAGCTCTTTCCTGAACATCACACATTCAGATGCTGCAACCCTAGTGTCACAGGCCATGGTAGACTTCTTCGTTAGTGAAGGTGGGTTAAAAGATACTTGTTTGCTGTGTAATATCTAAGATAATAGTATTAAAAGTGACGACTATATGCAACATATCTCAATTTTTTGCCTAAATCTTTTACCAATATTGCCAAGATCAACTTTAGAGCATCTTTCATTCCTTAAATTGCCTATCATTGACTGAGAAATTGCTTAGCATGCCCCTTTAACCCACAAAGTTTACTTTAGGAGATCATAAACATTCCAATGCCCCTGCTTTGCCACTGCTGTAGCAAGGAAAAGCACCCACAGGTTCCCCACCCCAGCAGAGGAGGTTGATGCCCTGATCTACAACTACTCACCAGTGTACACGGGGAACGTCACCATCAATGACCAGACATACTTCTTTGACTGAAGTGGGTGTGTGAGTTACCTGGGCAGCCTGAAGTTCCTGCAAACATCTCTGGCTTAGTTCTTTGCACTAACTCATTGCTTACTGCCTCCTGCACCCCCATTTCCCATAGTCCAGGGTTTGCTGTCTGGATGTACTCTCCAATCAGAGGTTTAGGCTTTAGCTTTTTTCTTTACGTGTTTTTAGTGTTTTTATCAGGTTTTCTTTTTTGTACTGGTATCTTTTTTTACGCCAGCTAACCTAGAGTCTAACCTGATGGCATATTGGATACTGCCCTGCCAATGATACTGTCTTGCCAATTTGATACTGTCTTGCTACTCACTGGGTGTCTGGTGACTCACTAGGTGTCTGGTGACTCACTGGGTGCCTAGCTCCACTCCAAATGCTTTCGTTCTATTACATAACCTTCCTTACATTACATATGTTTGCCGTGCTGTGTAGATACAGGCATTCATCCATGGAAATGAAGCAAATTCGATGCATAATCACACATTAATTACAGTCATCTTCGATTCCAATCGGCACCCAATGCTAGCCTGGTTAGCAAACCTAGTTAGCTCCAAAGTCTTTTATCCTCCACAATTAGCTAATTGCTGAGAGAATAAAAGACTCCGGAGCTAAATAGGTTTGCTAACCAGGCGACCCAATGCTCTGATAAATAAATCATGATGTGCCAGTTACACATCTTGTCAGGAAACTACAATGTAGTCCAAGTTTCGTACTTTCAATGATGTTCCAAAGTGCCTAAAGTTTCAAGTAACAGACCTTTTATCTTTATGTTGATCAGAGAAAATTCAGATTGTGTTTTCATTTTGTTTTACCTCAGCTAGAAGAAGTCAGCACAAGTTTCCCAGCCCTGAGGAAGAGAGAGCAGCTCTGATCTACAACTACACACCTGTGTACACAGGGAAAACAGCTGCAGCACACTTCGAGCAGTGCTACTTTTTTGATTAGGAATTTTAAACTTCTGTATTGTTTTAAAGCAATAACGTACAGAGAAAGCAAACTATGATCCAGCTATGATATTTAAAGTGTGTAAGATAGAAATGTTGCCCAAAGAGTTTTTAAGTGCCATTAACAAGCAGTAAGTAAGCAATGGACCAAATTCCTCTGTGCACCGTATTTGTTACTTTTGAAATGCAATAGAGCTGCTGCGATAGAGAAAGTGTATGCCAGAATTCAATGCATCACCATAAGATGTTGAAAACTGGAACTTAATGCAATTAGGAGCTAAGAAAACCTGAACAGGTAGAAAAGAATATAAGCAGCAGAGAATAGACAGGATGAACTGCTTTGTCAGGACAATGATTAAGGGGAAAATATTGATTCGATGCAAATTTTGAGTTTTATGTCTATGCAGATTATAACCATTTGAATTTAGGAAACATTATATGCTAGTGTCAGTTAACAAAGGTTTTAAGACTTCTTGTAACTTACTGTCATACACAATTTTTAAAAAGTTTCCTTCTTTTCAGTTGTTACTTGTCAGATTACCATCAGATCCAAATGACAAAGTTACTTTTATAACAGTATTTTTGTAATTTTGGAGTGGTGAATACTTTGAGTTATATATGAAGTTCTGAAGTACTTACTTTCCAAAGATAAAGCTTAAATTCTATTCTGTGTCATTGATAGCAACCTGAAGACTAAAATTTGGGTCTCATGTCACTTGACTCATATTGTGAGTTAGTGGCTGGCAAAGTGCAATGAGCATTTTATCTATGCAAACTGTGATTGCCGTTTTGAAACAGCATTCACACATAATCTTTATGGTGCCTGTAACAATCTGTATGACTGTCTGTATTCGAGATCACATTGCTGCTATGACTTACACACAATAATTCTTGTGTATGAATTTTACTAGTGTTCCAGTGATTATAAAGGTTTGAATTGAATGCATTTTGCTGTTATGACTTCTTGTGTCATTCATATTTTACTTTTGTAACACTAATGCCATGTAGTCAAGTAGTCAGCTGCAGAAATGTAGACAAAGTTGATAATTACATGTACAATGTGTATGTAATTCTGAACAGGCGTGAACATCCAGGTGATAATCACGAATGCCACAAAGAAACCAGACACATTAAGCATGCTAGCATGAACAGCAAACAGAAAGGTGCCCAGGGGGTGCTAGGTGTGTTGGAAAAGTATGGGAAGCCAACACACCCACCCAACCTTACATACCACACACCTGCCCAGACATGCCATTAACATACTGTCTCAGCACAGACCATATCCTTCCTACACCTGCAAATAGTGTGTACAATGCCTTTATGCTGTTATCAGCAGAGTGCTTGGTTAGGAGTGGGTAAAATTTTGTGAACTAGTGTCAATGGGTATCATATTTGGTTGACTGATTACATTGTACATCTGGACACTCCTTTTTAACCCAGGTAAATTGCTGGGCAGTCCTGCCTGAGGGTATGTAGGTGTGTTGTTACTTTCTTTTGTTTAAATCTTGCAGCTGGTGGGAACTGCAGCACATTATCCAATTTAAGTTTAGACACTTCCTGCTGTGTTGATTCCTGTTGGACTGTCTTCCCGAAGATATAATACTTGTAGTTTTATTTGAAAACAAGTTACCAAACCTTGCAGATAAACTGTGCTAACACCACAACACGGGATGTGCAGGAATGCATGTCTTGGGTGGGCAATTTTTTTCCGAGTTTAAATGGCAATAGTATGTGGAGATGGGGGCATTAGCAAGAAGCTGTCCAGTGTGGATGACCACTACCACTCTGCCCTACCATCACAGCTTTATTCATGACACAAAAGCCATCAAGAGTTAAGATCTAAGGATATATTTATTCAAGTGTGTGAAGAGGTCCTTTCTATTGGACCAAAAGAGATGTCAAAGGAATCATAAGCATTTCTACAGACAGGGAAATCAAGTAGCTTACCACATACAGCTCTTTGACTGGAATGTTATTTACAATGGAAAAGACGGGTTACGCATACAAAAATAAGACAACACCAGTTCTACAACTTTCCCACTTTAAATAAGTTTACCTTTAGGCTAAGTCAGAATAAGTAGGACTTAATATGGAATTTACTTTAAACACCTCCCTACTGGGTCCCTAGTACATGACATATACTGTAACAATGAAAACACACCGGATCACCTGTGTGGCCGCAAAACTAATGTCTGGCCACTTAAAACACAGGTGCATCTGTTTTAAGCACATCAAGCTACAAACAACAAAGTTCTTCTGGTAACTTTACTACACTGAAGACCAACAAAAAGTCTTCTGTCAATGGGACAGGTGCATAACAAAGCTGCTGAAGCAAAAGTATATTAGTCAGTCCTTGTTCACTCTGTTCCTACATGTGTCCCTTTAGGACGTACACCTCAGACATGAGGTCCTTGAGGTACTTTATTTCCCTCGTCATTTGATCAACCTTTTCCTTTAGTTCAGCGTTGCGCTTCTCCAGACCCTCGTGCTCCGAGAGCAGGGTTTGCTGTTCAGAGCGTTTCTTCTCACGGTAGCGCGTGGCTGCGTTCTTGTTCTGGTCCCGCTTCTTCTCTTTCTTCTGACGCGGGCAGGCTGCTGCTGTGGTGCGAGCGGCGCTCTTCGTCATACGCGGGCTGCGCTGCTTCTTGGCCTCTGGCTGCCCGACGGACGAGACATCAGACACACTCGAAGAGTGACGTTTGCGGCCAGTGGGACTTGACGCAGGCGTTGACAGGTAGGACTCGGGGCTGGATGGTGGGGTGGGCTCAATAGTGGGTCCAACCAAAAGCTTTGCGAGCAGCTCGGTAGAGGCGAAACTCTGCTGGATTGGGGACGATGGCGCAGACACAGGCGGGGTGGACACTGTGCTGGTCGCGGCCGATGTGGTGAGGAAGTCTGCTCCGCTCAGGGTGGTGGCCACTGGAGTCAGGTCGGAGTAGCTCATGGGGGCCGGGAGCGGGCTGGGCTCTTCCTTCACGTTGGCCAACAGAGGGAGCAGCTCGCTCGACCCGGGGGTCAGGAGGGGGCTGCCAATCCCAAACTCGGTCAGGGGCTTCTCCTCCACCATGCCCATGCCGAACGTGGACTCGAGGGTGAAGGGGCCCGAGGACATGGCCGACATGCTGTCCGACAGGGTGGTCGGGATGGGCATGTTCATGTCCTGCGCAGTCTTCTCGATGAGAGACTCCAACAGGTTGAATTCTGTCATCCAATCCGCTTCAGGGAAAGGATCATCACCTACAATAACACATGGTAAGAAATTCATTAGAAATTCTTATCATAACTGGAAAAAATTGAGAAAAAAAAATTGTAGAAAATGGATTCTATGCTGTTACCAGCAAGGCCTATTATCCCTATAGGAGCCATCCGACAGATGTGATCTCAGACAGGTAAGGCCGGGTAGCAACAGGGCTAAAAATAGCACCAATAGGGAAGCCCTGTCATTCCCTTTCATTTCATGCTAATCACCTGTTTTTCTGTAACAGGTCAGCTGCGACCAATGGGGCTTTGCATTTTGATGAATCTGTTTACCAAAAAGGAGCCGAAAACAGCTGACTAAGGGGAATTCAACAAGCCCCTGGGGAACCGTGACGTATCAGGATTCAAAACCTTGAGAAAAACATGTTTGTTCGCACAATGGCGCTGAGAAAAACAAGTCGTCATTTCCTGTTCTGAGGAGGTCTGTTTTTAGACAAAGTGGTCGGCAACAGCCGGTGGGATTTTTTAATCAAAGAAATAAAATTTATCGGAACTTACCAAGAGGAGGCAGCTCTAAGGGGCCCGTGAGATCGATGCCGTCGGGCTGGAGTTGAGTGCCTCCCGCGGTGGCTCCTGTGTTGCTCCCGGTGGCTTCAGGTTGGCCACTACCTTTGATCGGCGAGAAGACGTCGTTCGGGAGCAGGTCCCCGCTCAGCAGGGACAGCTCGTCGCTGTACAGGCTCATGCTCAGACTCATCGCTCGTTTTTATTCTGAAGACGGGGAAGAAAAGCTGACGTTCGGGTTCACGTTCAAGCTCAGTTCTGTCGAAGTCCGTTTCCGTTTGGGCCAAGATTATACTTGGTATGATGAAGCCATTTTGCGAACTGTGGGGACAAAAAACAAACAACACAAATAAGTTTGTCCTTTTGCGATGGTGACAAACAAAATGCCTTCGCCAAGCCACGCAAACTACTTCCCTTTTGTGTACTACGCATAATTTTATGACACACCATAAGAGGATGATCTCACCAAGAAATATGCTACCAAAACAGCCAGATACACAAAGGCACAAACACAAATCAGGTTGACTGTTTCCCAATAACATCAACAGACACATAGCTGACAATCGTCATTTGAGTCACCCAAACAACAGTGAAAATCAGAAGTTTAATCACGTTCACAAGTCTTCCAAGAAATGCTGTGGGCACAGGGAAGTGCGATATCACGCCAGGCAGTAACCTATTTTTCAGGACAAGGCGGATGGCAACCCATTTATTCTTTACCTGACAGTCACAGAAACATGAACTTCTACATAACCAGAACTACATTGTATGTGACGCCTTAGAAGATACATTTTCCTGGCATTTTGTCGACATTTGAACCAAAAATTTGCCAAGATTCAAATGGCGCCAAATAGTAACAAAACCGGATCTGTCTGGTCGAGGTGGCCACCATATTGTATTGCGACATAACCTTGTTACCAACTATCGATCTCCATCTAAAATACATCATTTACGACACTAAATAACTTCATATGTTGGCAAAAGTGAATACTTACTCCATGGTGTGAAGTGCAGCGGTTGCCAATGCAATCCGCGGTCCTGTTATACGGCCATCCTGGAAGGATTTTCCGAGCAATCTGGGTATACTTCGTCGTCGGTTGAGCATTGAGAGAAGAATGTAGACCAGACAGAGGGCCGGGGTTTTCAACTCCACATCACTTCTCGAACCATGTATATTCCTCCGCCACAGCCACAATAATTATAAAATTCAGCATAAAAGAATAATTTTCAACACAATAAGTCATTGTTTCTAGAAAGATGATATTGTGTAAATGTTTTGGTATTATTTTTATCCCTTAATGCCTTATAATTATTTTTATGAATGAGAACTAGTTTTCATACAGTGGGCAATAGTGCACCAGGACATACGGAACTGGGGGTTGTGCAGCGGCAGATGTTGCATCAGCCGCTGTAAGGCTCCGACGTCATCAGCCAGGATCATGTGAGAGCTGACAGCTGATTGGTCAGGCAAGGCGCCAGCCACGTGGACTGTGGCGGACACCCAGGGAAAGTGAAGGTCCAAAGTACATATGAGGATAAGCTTGGGCCGGGTTTTTAGAGGGTATATTTGTTTTGTTCACGTGAAACCTTGGTACAAAGTATCGGTCAGTAACCTCACCAAGGCGTCCCTCTTTCCGTTATATAAAGCATAAGGTCGTTTAGGCCACAGTTTATTCAGTGATCAGTGTCTAAGTTTTCTATATTCGCCATACACCTAGCATGTCACCTGTAATATATTGTCCTACATTGTCTACAACTCCATTTTAAAAATGCCAAGTCACGATTCTTGAGGTGCAGAATGCGCGTGACAATACAGAAGGAGAGGTGAACCGTGTCAGACCTCAGGCGCCTTTCAGAACGCATTGTGTCATCCCCATATAAAGGCTATGAGCCAGACAGGTACAGGTAAATGGGCCGGTGTGTACTTTAGAGGCGGTCTAAGTACCATATGGCACCACGACATTCAAGTGGGTGGGCACTTAAATTAGCCCTGTGCGTCATTGAAATTTGGCGAAAAGTTAACGTTTAATTTTGGTACTGAACTTGGCAGACGAAGCACCGTTGAAAGAGTGCATTAAACATTCTTTCAATCTTTTGTTTTACATTTAATTTTTTTCTGAGGTGAGGTGATATAGAAAATACTGGAGTTCTCAGATAATTCGAGGTAGCCGTGTACATGTATGTATGTGGGGGTAAAGACAGCCCATCACTGATCTGATGTGTGTGGGTGCGTGCGTTCGTGTGTGCGCGTGTTCACGGTGTGTGTGTGCGCACGCGCGTTTGTACATGCGGGAACGCACGCAAGTGTAGTCCAAGTGCTGTGTCACGACAGTTCACTGGCCTTGGGCCCGTCCTTTCCGCCACCACTGGGAGATCTTGAGGCTCGAAGGCCGAACGGAACTCTGATAACAGAGTAACAACTGGAGGAAAAGTCACACTCACTCACTAGGAGCCAAAGCAAGATATCTATCTACACATGTACTCAGCTAGATGAGAACATTTGGAGGTTTTCTCGTGGCATGGAGAAAGAAAGAATACTTAAACCACCCGATTGCATATGCGCTTCTCCGCTTTACTCAATTTGTTTCTTCTAGTCTCCATCATTTTTTTTTGGGGGGGGGGTCATTAAGTGTTGTTTTCTGTGTTGTTTTCTGATTGCTACGGGTTTCCTTATTCCTAACAGGGTCTGATCGCTATTGAAGTCACATACAACAACAAAAACACGCCGGGAACGGGGTCTACAATGTCTACTATGGAGGCTAACTTTCTTCCTGGAGAGCCCTTGTGTGGCCTTGTGTATTCCGGATCCAACCAATTGTAGCAGCTGATCAAAGAACTTGGGGCTAAGCTGTACTCATTTCAGTGCTACTCATCACGAACACTGTTTTTCAAACAGGTTTTGGGAGGGAAGTTTTCTTACTACTTTTTTTTAATGGGGCGGGGCGGTGAGAAAACGTTACGGTCTTCCCTCCCAACATCTGCTTGAAGATTACATCTTGTGCTGCAGGTCGATCGCATGCAGCAGATATGATGTCCTGTCGGTCGTTGACCCAGTGCCGTGCTAGCGGCACGCGTGACTGACTCAGGCAGCGAGATAGATTGTGTAACACAGGCTAGTGTAGCTAGGCTAGTGGGAGATATCTACTCTCCAAGCAGAGGTCTGGGTTTTGGGCCCAAACAAAATTGGGCGGAAACAAAATTTCAGTGAAAAAAGAAAGCCCGATAAAAAAGCCTAAGCCCAAAACCCAAACCTCTGTTTGGAGAGTAGGAGATATCGATCACAACGTTTCTGGCTACGCTGTTTTTCTTTAGCCTCTGGTCAATGTTTTAATAGATTTTGCGTTTTTGTGCCGTTTACGTCCACGGTGGTTTTCTGATTTGCTACCGGTTTGAAATGGTGCACAAACAAAGTAAACTGCAATGTTTAAAGTGGATCTGAACATTGATGAAGATCTAGAGGGGAATGTTTCGAGTCTAGTATAGCTTCCAACGGTCGCTACCCCAGACTATAAAAGCTAACATGACTCAACTCCAGGCTCCTCCCTGGTTCAACAATTGTTAAGTCTGTATGTTTCTGGGACGGACCATTGCTAGCATGCTCTTATGCATAGGCACGGATAAAAGGCGTAGGTATATAAAATATCAAAGCGAATGATCACCATAACCATTTGGCTGAGCATTCGAGGGCAACCCAATGCCACCAAGGACAGTGCATAAATGAAAAAGTGGGCGAAGGTCGCTACTTTTCGGAGTGGAAGAGTCGAAGAGCTAGCATAAAAGTGGGAGAGGCATAAAAGTGGGCCGGGAGTGAGGAAGAGGTATAAAAGTGGGAGAGTGGCTGTGAAATAGACGTTATCACGACCAACAACTCAGATTTGTTGTCACATGCACAGATCATTGATCCCAGTCCATAGTCAATATACGGGATTGACTTGTTCCTAGTGTTCATGAATCAAACAATGACCGTGCAGCAGTGCCACCTGTCGGACGTTTCAAGAACAACACTATGTCTTGCCAAGGACAAGACCGTGCGCCAGTGCCATCTGGCGGACGTTTACAGTGATGTACCATACCAAGGAAGCGACGGACTGGCGAAATCTTACCATAGCCAAACTTGCTCGAATATCTATCAGTCAGGAGTTGTTTTTCATTTCCAAACAAGTGATGACGTCATCATATGCATATGCAAGTTGTAGTTACCGGGGGTGAGCTTTTTAGCTGTTGAATATTGATGCTGTACTTTTTTTTCATATACAGGTACAGTGTACTAAATAATGACTTACTATCTCCACAAGACAATTGTAGCTACAAAAGGGTACCACTTTCATTAATTTCCTCTTCAAAAATTTGGGGGAATACAGAGGGGAATTTGGAAGATTCTTTTAAAATACTGTACACTTAGAATGAGCATATTTTGTTTGCTATCATACCCATGCCATGTTTTGTATTGTATTGTTCATGGTTACAGGGCACTTCAACAAATGTGGCTCATTCAGTCATTGAAATCATTTTTACTTCCTCTTTCTATCATTTACAGCTGAAAAACTTTTTTTTCATTGAGAAACAACCTACAATTCTAATGCCACAGATGCAGGGGATGGGGATCGAAAGGAGAGCATATACTAGTACTAGTAATCAGTAGCATGCTAATGATGCAAATTAACAACCCTTAATCAACTATACAAAAAACACAAACAACAGCATAGTTTGAAATATCAGAACCTACAAAGGATAATTTTATTGATTTAGGCATCTTTAACTTACAAAAACAGTTCATAGTGGGTGAGGCATGTCTATAGTAAGCCATCCAAAGTTATAAAAGCAGTTCCTTTCTACCATTTTCATGACATTATTCCTTATCTGCAACTGGCTTGGACAGTCTTTCCACTTCAAGAGCAAAAACAAGCTGTCATGTCTACCAGATTACCAAGCCCTATCTCATTTCATCTGGAAATTCAGATTCCCTGGTTATGTCACCATACCTATCTTACAATATGTCACTTTAATAAAAGGAAAACAGCCTAGAGTGTTGTTTTTTTTTTGTTTCTTCTACATCTAATTGCAAGATAGAGCCCATCCGGCTCAGGTCCAGACAATTTCCTACACACAAATGCAAAACATGTACAGAGCCTCTATCTTTGAGATGGTGCAATACCTCTGCAGTTGGTACCGAGTCAAACAGATTAAATGCATCATATGTAAGCTTTAAAGACACTATAAAGGGGTTCCATGCTTTCAAGGAAGGAGTAAACACTGATTGAAAACAACTTACAAGAGATGAAAAAGTTTCATAGTGATGAAACATGCCATGTCCCTTTGAAGAGACAGGCATGATGCATTGTATATAAAGGTGCAGGTACTAAAAAAGACCCCAAAAATTGTCTAACAGCCCACACAGCTAATCAGCATATCTTAGTACTAAGCAGTGACTAAACTTTTGCTACTCTCATGCCCTGTGGACATGTATCTAAGTGTATCTCAATCAATTATACAATTTCATGTAGCCTCTTGTTCTCTTAGCTACAATGATTCTAACCAAAGGACTGTGTAAATGAAGCATTACCTAAAAAATGTAAGGCTACACGATGGCAAATATAGATATCTCTGAATATCTAACTGTTACAACTCACAATCAAATCATTTTTTTTCTTTCCAATCATCATTGTTTTAAGCTGTGAGAAGTTTGACCAATAATCCCTGGTGAGTACCTTGATGTGACACAGCTTAACGTCTTTTCTGAAAGAAAACATTTCTTTGGTAGTAGTTGGAAATCTTCAGCTCAAAGCCTGAGGTAAGGCCTCTTTTAAGAGAAAAACAATTCTGGTTGAAGCAGACATGATTAGATTGCCTCCAGCAAACTTCAACATGTTCCAAATACATAAACATGTGGTCTGTTACTCAGATCTCTGCAGCTAAAAAAAACAGCTAGCTCTAGATGTTACATATGTTTGTGTTCTACAATGTCTACCTTAAGTGAAACAGTGCAGGCTGACTAGTTTCTGATGGGGTTTTTCATTCAAGAATAATATCATGCAAGTATTACATTTTGGCCAACAAAAGTGAGAAGAATTTGAGGGTGACATGACACAAGCAAGGAACCCCGCTGTCAAACACACAACACGTTAAAAACTACTAGAATAAATAAAATTGCAAACAAATTTCTAAGGTCAGGAAAGAGCAAATGCATGGTGAAAATACCGCTCATAAATTAGACAATAATTCTTAAAGGCAGTAGTATAGTTGTAGATAAGTTGAAACAACTGAAATATCATGCTGATGTCGTGTTCCAAAGTATAATGCCAACATCCCAACTGTTTAAATCTGGACTACCACTCCTGCATTCTCTGTTCTTCCCAAAAAAAGTAGTAGAGATTGCATTATGTTGATTTAACACTGGTGACTTAGTGTGACAAATTTGGCATGAGTTTTCCAACTTTTGCTCCATAGACAAGAAGACACCACAATTAACAATTACAATTTGGTACTGCCTTGGCTGAGTATTACTAGTCTTTCCCCTCTCTTTTTTTTTCTCTCTCTTTAGCTGTCAGACACACTGATACCTGAAATAGGCTGAATCCAATTGTTCTGTTAAAAATGATAGACCATTTTTGTATGAAAGTATGACACACTGTTTCCACACTGAGACAGACATAGTCATGCTAGCCAAGACAGTACAGATGTAAGGATGCATCTCCAGCCTTTTCTCTCCTCTACAACATGATTTAGGTTGCACTAATTCTACCACAAAAGTGTCCACCGACTGACAACAAACTAAAACTGATGTGTGTCCCTACAAGCCTATGCTCTGAACTAAAACACACATGCACATGACAACAATGACAAGATTCGTTAAAATCACTACTATCTTGCGGGTGTAGACTCCAGTGTACTGGAATGCAGCTAGTATTATATTCCCCCACTAACGACTGGGTAATGTAAGTGATTCCTCTGTATATGGATAAGTAAGCACTATGCAGTTTAGATTAGCTTGTTATACATTACGACAATGTTGGCAGAAGTTAGAAAAGGCTGGTGAGACTGGAGCACAAGGCTGACATTAGTTACGACATGTCTAATTTTGCTAAGAGCGGTTGGCTCATAATGTGGGGACTTGAGGCAATACAACAGTAGACCTCTGTTGTATTTGAAGGTGACAATAGGGGCATTCCTTCTGTACTGGAGCGCAGACCTCGCACATGACGTAGTGATTGCAGGGCATGACGGCCACGCAGCGATTCCTCTCCTGACATATCAAGCACTTCATGGCCTGAAGCTGGTAAATAACCTACAAGGAGAGACATTTGTTATAGTCATTTGGATGGAGCAGAATGATGGACAAGAAATTCACCAATGAAAATTGTGATCTGATAGAAACTGTTATTGACAATAAGAAAATGACAAGGAATTCAATTTTGTAGTGTGTCCTCTTATGTAAAAAGCTAACAGCATAAGAAATCAAGTGGACACTGTACTATAGTAGTAGAGAGTCTTAACATCCAAACAAAGTAAACCTTCTATAATACATTAGAGACATTATCTTGTGTCCCAATTTCATGTTATACACAAAGTTCGAGACAGAGGGTAGTGCACCAAAATGTAACCACATCATGTACTAGTAACTCAGCAGGCTAAATATGACAAATTGGCATACTTGGTTTATGAAGCCTAACACCCCACCCCACCTACAGAGATTTAGTGTGAGTGTGAGTAAACTACCCATTTATTCTTGTACCCCTCAAAACTTTCCGGAACCACATCTCACCTTGTCTAATCTCTCCAGGTCTTGCCTCAGTTGTTGCTGGCAACTTCTCAATGTTGTAAGGGGAAGCTTCTCCATGTCGGACAGCTTTTGCAAAACATGTAGGTGTGGCCCGCCACTCAAATTTTCTATTTCTTTTCTCAGCACTTCAGCTTGGTTTCTAACCTAAATACAAACAATATAAACAATATTCAATATTTTTCTTTACCAACTTTTGCACACAAAAATGAATGCCAAGGAAAATAAGTCAAAAACAATCTACATGTATATACTTGATGCTCACCTCATCTCTTTCCACTATTGCCTGTAACTTTTCTTTTTCGGCAGCTTTGGCCTTTTCTGCATATTCAGATGCCTCCTTCTTCCATGCATCACATGCCTGTGGAAGTAAATTTTTTAAAAGTCATGACCAACAGTCATCATCAAATAAAAGAAGAAAAAACTGTAATTTTGATCCACAGAAACCATTTAAACTTTACTCTTGTACTGTATTTATAACAGACTGTAATAATATAGACATAGGTACTAGAGACAAACACAAAGTAATAGCCATTATAGTTCTAGACGAACATCAAATGCAAATTGGCAATAACAGTCAAAACATCTAGTTCTTCATTAAACAGAGTTTCAAATATCTACCACTTCGAAAAACTGTGTGTTTGAGAGATCTCTAGTGCATTATATGCCAGGTATGCAGGAGTGCATTATGCATGTACTGGGGTTTCATTGGAGATGTCCTTGGATGTATTTTTCAGGGTGGCACATCTCTCACCTGTTTAGCCTGCTGCCAGGACTCCTCCCAGGACTGGAGTTTTGTTCTACATGCGTTGAGTTCGTCCTGTAGCCTCTGCACCTCGCTGTTGGTAGAATTGGTAGATGAGAATGTTGAGTGGCTGCCCCCGACGGACAGCAGGGGGGAGTGAGGCCCCCGTGTTGAGAAGTTCTGTGAACCCAGGTCCATGAAGCCCAGCGACCTCATCTCAGGAGCAGGTTGGCTAAGGAAGGCTGCTGCTGCCTGGAGCAAACACACAAAAAAAACTGTCAAGGTTACGAAAGCAAAAATCTAAACAGAGTTCTTCCAACCATTATATATCTCAGGGTAGAGACGCTGGTAGAATGGCCGATTCTAAAATGGCCAGTAGAGATCCCGATTGGAGTCTCTGCTGGTACAATCTGTGTATCATGCCAGTACAGCATTCAATAATTTAAATTAGGTTTTAAGACAAGCACAGACTATTTAAATGACATCAGCAGCTACCAGTAATGTGACTGAATGCATTAAAAGTCCTGTTTACATTTCCATTTTCATACTTTGGTTCACTTATGCAGTAATCAAGATCAGAAAAAGGGTCAATCATTGAACAAAATACAATCATTAAGTCTAGTCTTTTCTCAAGTTTTTTTCTCTCTTCAGCCATCAGACACTGATGCCTGACTCCAATTGTTAAGTTAAAAATGATAGACCATTTTTGTATGAAAGTACAACACACTGATTCCACACTGAGGCAGACACAGTCAGGCTAGCCAAGACAGTACAGATGTAAGGATGCATCTCCAGCCTTTTCTCTCCTCTACAACATGATTTTAGGTTGCACTAATTCTACCACAAAAGTGTCCACTGGCTGACAACAAACTAAAACTGATGTAAGGATGCATCTCCAGCCTTTTCTGTCCTCTACAACATGATCAGTGAAGACGGAGAGAGACTGACCTGTTCTATTTGCTGCTGTTGGTGCTGCTGCTGCTGGATGTGCTGTGGTACAAAGGCAGGCGGCAGCTGTCCTAGTGGGGAGGGGGGTGATTGGGAATGTGTGGACGACGCTCCTAAAGACCCTGGGATGCTTACAGGGGTGGAGCCTGCCCCACTCAAAATGCCTTGACTCAAGGAATTCGACAAGGAGTTGGACCCCATAAAATCTGGAAGAAACAAAACAATCTTGAATTATCATGGAAGTTCATCTGTGTTGGTAGTAATCATAGTACTCTTGCGAGTTTACGTTTGGAAGAGATTGGTCATTATTTATCCTGATGAAGGCGACAGTGGTCGTTAAAAATTTGATCTTTGTGTACCCTTGTGTTGGAATAAAGTTCAGCATTGTACTATAAAACAATCTTCAGATAAGGACACTGAATTTCAGGGAGCCAATAGCTCCTAATAAAGATAACAAAAGTTGGCCAAAACAAAGACTAACAACATGAGGAAGGAATACATGTACATCACTACAGTTGCTTGAGTAACAATTTCCTTGTGTATCTCATTACCTGGATGTCTAACCTTCATCGACACATCACTACAGACTTTCTTGCCCTTTTCTGATACTCACCTAGCCCTAGTCCTGCACTGGAGCTGGCTGCAGAGCCTGACTCGTTGTCCAGTTCTTTATCTATTGCTGACCCAACATCAAAATCATCCAAGTTCATGTCCTCTAGAGCAGAACCTACACACAGGATGGAAAATACCAGTCAGGAATAGGGCACAGTTAAGACAACATCTAAATCATTGGAATTGAAAAACAAATTCTTATAGCGGTTATCAATCTTTAAAACCAGTATATTTGTGTTGTTAAAAAAAACCAAAATCACATGATTGAAACATGGTATTTTTCCTGAGTTTTTAGTGTACTTGATTCTGTAGATTTCTAATGTGAAAGATAAAGAAATTTGAAAAAGTGTTTAAGACCAGAGTTTCACAGTATTGAAGCTACTTTCACATCATAATGTTCGTACGCACCTACAACAGACTCCACCGTGTCAGAGGCAGGATAAAAAGGCCTAGCAGTTGGGGTTAACGTTGACGACGTGACCATGGTGGTCATAGATGATAATGAACTAGACAGGGGTCCTGAATTGACGCCAGACGTCACCACTGCTGTAGCAGTTCCCAGGAGGTTTTGCTTCCTCCTGAGCTTCTCTTGTTCATCCAGGTTTGGGTCGCTGTCGATCAGCTGCAGCTGTTTTTTGAGCTGGGCCTGGAAATGAAACGGATTGGTCCAGAACTGCAACGTGCAAGGGAAACAAAAACAAAGGATGTAGCAAAGCAAGCAGTGAAGACAAGAAGCTCTGAGGGAACGAACCCTCTCATAAGTTAACACCGGAGGTGACACCAAGGTTTAACATGGCATGGTCTAAGAGTGCCATACAGAATAGGATATCTTTACAATTTTTTTTGTCGTCAGGATACTGAGGACAACTAAAATGAAACCACCTTAATGAAAAAGAGATAAAGACCCAAAGGGTTTGCAGGGAACATTACACCATTACAATTTGCAATACCTTTGCACATATATATATATATATATTTCTTTCAACCACAATTCAACAACAGCTACAACACACAACTATAGAAATATTTGACTTCAGAAATTTGAAATATATTTCACACTTGTGCTGTCTTTTCAAAGTTACCATGTATCCTTTGTTACTTCCCTAAACCAACTCCATACCGCCTAATCCCAGAACCAATACGAATTTGGTGCCAAGCAGTTAGCAGGCTGAAGGTTAACCTGAAGCACGCATGGCCCAACCATACATTTCCACCCATATAACTTGTAAGCACTGCAGGTCTAACCTGACTGTCTTCCCTCTCTGATCCCGGTGCCTTCTGGTAGGTTGACCCTGACCCCAGTCCAGTGTCCGAGGAGAAGCTACTGCTCGTGGAGGAACTCTGCGAGCGCGGTTTACCGATCGGGTTCAGGCTGGGCGGGGTGAGCGACTCGCTGATGGAACTAAATACGCCCGACACAGGGGCTGATATTGGCACCTGTACGGGAGGGGAGGGCTAAAATAAGTCTTCAATAGAACAGGCATGGGCAGTGACAACAGCCGCTACTTGGTCATAGGGAACCCAAGGGTCATAGGAAATGCAGTAGGGAAAAATACTGGTGTGCAGTGCGGCTATGTTAGCTGGTTGAAAGGTGCATTGGAAACATGCTCACACATTCATGCACAGTTTGCACAAAATGCATGTTTTGCAGCACAGCTCATCAGTCTGACAATACGGTTTTCAAAAATTGGCAAAATCAAATGAATCAGAAGTTCTTGTAACACCTTTCAACCAGAGGTGACTGTACAAATAACTACCACGGCACTTCTACTGCTGATTAGATACCTGCAGACGGAGTGTTGGCCTGTGTACTAGTGGGAGGTGGTTATTGAGGGACCACATCTGGTGTGAAAGCAATATGAATCAAAGAGAAATCATCAGAATCAAGGAAAGCAGTATGCCTTTTAACAGAATCAACAAAAGGGTAGAATAGGTACATGCTGTCACAGTAGGCATCATCAAATCATTCCATGAAAGAATAGCAAAAATCAATTAGAATGAATTAAAAAATCACAAACTGTAAGTAAACATCATTGATTGATTATATCACATGCAAGCTTTTAGTTATCACGGATGAAAAAAGGTAGCAGTCAGTATAGTGAGGCGGATGAAAGGCTTTTGTATGTGCTGTCAAAGTGGTGATATACATGTAGGTTGTTACACTGTACATGCTGTACATGGTAATGGTAGGCTGGTGCATATGCATCAGAGAGCTTCAGCATTCGTAAATATCTGATGCCATTTTCCACATGAATTGAATGTTCAGAATATTACATATATATCTATGATTAAAACTACATAAAACTGTCCCTAACAACCAAGTGGTTTGGTACAAGAAACAACAGGGTCAAGTCCCAGGTGCTGCATTGCCCCAGGCTGTGAAGTTCAAGTGCTGTGCTTATGGAGAACCTTGACATTTGAAAATACAATGTTTAATGTTTTCATGCCAACTCCAGGGATTACACCAGTATGTTACGTGCCTGGTACAGTATACATATACAATAATGGAACATGTCTGAGGGTTTTCCATACAAATCAACCATTGCCTGTGTTTTTTTTTGCATCAACTACCTGTAACATCATGTAGGGCTAGAAGTGTGTGTTCTCACCTGTGACACCTGTGCAGGTGTGCCTATGGGGAGGGGCGGGGCGGAGGAGGGGATGGGAATATCATCCAGGCCAGTAGAGGAGCCGGCTGTGTTGTCTTCTGGAGGTGGAGAGAAAGTCACGGTCAGAAAACTTTCCACAACAACATGGAACTTTCCTTTTCATGAAGCTAGTGTGTTCATACCAGCGGTTATACCAGCTATACAGATACAGAAGTGCTGCAACTGCGCTTACTTCTAACCGTTTTTGTCACAAAAATGCAGCAATTTTAGCAAACTCAGACACAAGACAGGTAACGTTACAGACATGTGCCGGCAGGATGGCCTCCAGGTTTGAAAACTCATCACCTCATCTTACAGTTGGCAAACAACACAGGGTGCTTCTCACATGCATAAAAAGATATCAACCTTTGCACTAGTGCTCTTGTATCTTAGATGCCAACCACATGTTAGCAAGACGTATCAAATACATCTAAAGCACTTGTGAACACAACCTCAACCATCCCTGCCAGATACATGTCTATACTGCACACAGCATGGAGATCAGAAGTTCAGAACACACGCAAGGTGTTGAAATATTTGCTGGAAATCTACACAGATGTGAGGTCAGCGGGATTTTTCACCATCCACCTTGCAGTGTGTTGTAGTGCTAACATTAAATACTGATCAAGAGGAAGTATATAAAGTAAAACACAGTTGAAGGAAAATGTTATTCACCATCACCATGCAGCAAGTACTACCAGTAAGCTTAGATTGATATTTGAACAAAGGGGGGAAGCAAAAAAAATTATCACAAAGAGGACAATTAGGGGTATGAAAGAGATGTCACCACCACATTGATTTCATATTCCTTTGTAAGCCTATATATTCTTTACTCCTTAGTAGCTACAGGGCATAGGGCTAGATATGTTCCATGATTACAGGTTGGCCAAATCAAAGTCTTTATAACTTAAGTGCTGGGGTTATCAGGATGTTGTCTGCCTTAGATGTACAAAATGTCAGTGTATTTGTTTTATTTCATCATGGGAGCAGGAGGGATGGCAGCAGGATAAGGCGGATTTGTGTCAGAAATATCTGAATACTGTTCATTCTGTGGAAGCTACAGTTAAGGAGAACAACAGTCACAACATGAAGACTACCATCACCATAGTATTTTTGTATTTGTCATGACGTCAGTGATGTTGACAGCAAATAGTTTTGATCTACAAAGAATCTAACAGACATAGACAGACATACTAGAGGTAAACACAGATTCTTTTTATAATACTTCCGCCAAAAGGTAAAAATTGCAGAGAGACATATGGTTTTCGTGTTTGAGACTGTTGTTTTCCTATGAGTGTTGCTTCCTCTCACGTGTACAGGTAAGAACAGGTGGCTTGCCTTGAAAGGGGGACGCATCCAGCAAGTACATGTAGTCTCCTGATAGAGGGGCGAAATTCAAGGGCATACATTCAACAACTCACATGTAGGGGACTGTTCAACGCAGTCATGTGATTTCAAGGTAACAATACTTGGAAGAGGGGGGAACTAACTGGTGTTACATGTATTCTACAGAGAAGAAATGACACATACAGTACTACAAGGCATTATGTTGTTGCATGCAAGATGTAGTTCAACTCAAGGTAGCTTCTCTTGCAGCATAGTCTACCAGAATTCAAAATACAAGACGTTTCTACAAAAGAAGACCCTGAAGAAAGAAGAACATCCTGAAGTCCATATGTTTGATATTGATTTTGGTTTGTTTAAATCTGACAAGTAAAAATTCGGTAGACTACCCTGCTGAAGTGCTACTGAAACTTGAGAGCAAATGAGAGATCGGTTATTTCACAAGAGATCAACAAATGCAAGAATGTCACATTTGAAGTGATAAAACGATGTAGACAAAAGTCTTCACTTTTCAGCAAAACTGGACAATAGCGTCCTTTTGGACTTGTCGATGCACAAGAAGAGTAAAACCCCTGAGTAGCAGAAAAGTTTTGTATGAAAACTAATCAAAGAGTTTTTTTCTATCTGTATTGAAAAATCAAAGATCATATTGATGTTATATGATCAAGAAAAATAATGTTTCTTATTTTTGGAGTAAAACAAGGATGAAAGTAAAAACGGTCAGACCAATTTCATAGCAAGGACAGTTTCAAATGGGATTCGGGTGCTCAGAACTTTTTCGTAAACAACTTTCGAAAAATCAAAAATGCTCTTTTCAACACAAACTTTGGTGAAAACAACAACTTTTTGGTTAGTTTTGTTAGGGGTGGTTGGACTCCATGCACTAGGACAGAGGAATGAGGAGGGCGATACTCACGTTCAACATGTGCAAAGGCACAAAATGGTCCACGTGGACAATAATTTGTCTGCTGCATGTCGTTACATTTGGTAGACTTGTAAATCTGAGGGGGGGGAAGAAGAGACACAACAACATGAGGAGACTGGAAAAACTATGCATTAGAATTGCTCAAACCTATACACATCTCAATTACTCTGGCAAATGTTGCTAATAGGTTGACTGATGCACTAAAAGATACAGCTTGACAGACTAACTGGAATATTACACAACCTGTTTCTACAGATCTGACACACCCATATACACTTCTGGGCGGAAATCATGTTATGTTATGGCAGGGCTCTAAATACTGGGTACATATGCACCCTTAGTGCAGGTAAAATTGAGGCTGTGCAGGTATTTCTGATTTCTATTTGTACCTAACCTGCACCAGTCCATGTGCTGCATTTATATATACACGTAGGTGTATGTGCATTTTTATTTGCTGCACTGACTGTCACCACTTAATGAAGTATGAATGAAATAATGGCAATGGTTTCTGAACAGTTTTTAGTATGATCCATACATGTACTTCTCAAAGTCTGAGTGGTGCAGGTAAAATTTGTCTGGTGCAGTAATTTTCAATGTTACCTGCACCAGTGCAGGTATGCAGAAAAAAGGATTTGGAAGCCTGGTTATGGTGAGACAGCAATGTCACACGCAACCACATCCCCACGTACCTCTGGGTGGAATTGCTGCTCTGTCCTAGTGTGACAATACTGACAGTTGTCCCCATTCTCACACAGAGATGGATCCCCCCACTCATCACCATGCTTCACATTAGGACAGGGTGTGGACCTGGAGGACAAACAAACAAACAAAAACAACATCGACAAGTTATGAAAATTAAACTGTTCTCCAACAAAAATCAATTTTCATGATGTAATCTAATCAATGTAATTTACCAACTCCAATGAACTTTCATGCTAACATCAACAAGTTAACATTTGAATTAACTGAACTAAAAATATTGTCAAATATTGAATACTTAAATGTTTATCAAACCAAACAATTGAAAATATTCTTTAATATTGGCTTCTAATATTCCCTTTCCACTGATACAAAAGAATATCAGTGGTTATGTTTTTATTTGAATGTTTATTAAAACCAAACAATGCCCAATCAACTGAAAATATTCTCTAATATTGGATTGTAAATATTCCCTTTTTATTGATGCAAAAGAATATCATTGGTTATAAATGTAGTGTGTGAAAGAAGCCTTGTTGTGTGGACCTTACCTATACTTAAACTTGCGAGGACTTCTCCTGCGATCTCTGGAATTGTGGTACTGTGGGCAGGCGTAACCCTGTCGACAGAGCCTGGGTGGTCGTTTGCATGATTCTGTCTTGTAATTTGCTAAAACAAAGTTGGTATCTGGAAGGAAAGTAGGTCAGAATCAGTAACCATGGCAATAATCAAAAGAACAGCATTATTTCTCATGAATAAGGTTAACACTGTTACCAAAAAAACTTTCTTTACTTTGTGGGTCAAATCTTGCTACTTTCTCTGTTCTAAGAGCTGCAAGTTTCCTTCAAAGAAGGGCATGTGTGCTGCTAGTTTTCCTCATTCAAGGTCAGATGGACAGACTTTACAAGATGTGTTATTTGTGTTGTTCATTTCTTTCCATAGGAACTGAAAACCTGGTTACAGTGAAGGTTGACTTCAATTTTCATTCTCGGGGAGACTGAAAACATCAACTTCAAGGTGCTTCCAGAAACAGTTTATAACCTCACAACTAAAAGTTAGAAATTACAAAGGAAAAGTATACCAAAATGTGTGTTCGATGTGTGGAAGTTGTACTCACCATTCCACTTTGGGTCTTCATTAACTATCATATTCTTTTCTTGTTTCTCCGGCAGGGAGAGCCCATTCGTGTCGGAGGGATTATTCCCAGGTGTCTGCTGCTGAGCCTGCAGTTCTCGGATATCGTAGACTGCAGGACGGAGATCGTGGGGGCCGTGTGCAAAGGCACAGTGGGGCCCGTTTTTCACGCAGTAGCCTCTACTATCTGTCTCATGTACACAGGTACTGGTTTTGTAGTAGCGTAGGTGATATCTCCGTTCTGTGTCTCCAGCCGTACGGTGTAAATAGGGGCAACTGCAAGTAGAGGAAGGACAAAAGCAACGTCAGACATGAAATACAACTGTTACGGGATAACCATGGGTGAAATATTTTTGTTGAAAATGAAAATAGAGATCTTTCTTTATAAGAACTACAAGAAGCCACATACATACTGGTGAATGTAACTTCAATTTCAAGGAGACAATGCTCACTGGGCATAGAATACATGTACATGTATGTTATATGCATGATAACATATAGATCATTAGGGGATCATTTTTAATATAGGGATACACTGTGAATGATCAAGGCTTTAAACATTCCTCTGCAACCTACATTGTACATTCGCAGATATAAACCATACAATAGTGTATTCAGGCTTATCCATGTTAAAAGATTGTGAAAAATAAAAAGACAGCTATCTAACTTAGCCTAGCTTAGTCAAGTCTAGACAGCATACACTAGCAATGGTACATTATTAAGAGTGGACATTACCAGAGAAACAGACATTTGTGACTTTGCTACATTGTGTGTCAATGTTACAGTATGTTTCTAATTATACTAATTATGTCTAACATTGTTACATCTACATGTATATCTACATGTAGCTTGTTTTTTTCCAGCTATAGCAGGCAGGTCTGACACCTAGCTTGTCTGAACCGTTCCCTCTATAGTTGATAACTTGATATGCAGACATGTGTCAGCTATTCAGAAAATTTCAATTACTGCTATATTCAAGTCATTGCAAGATTTCGGCAGAATCAAGAAGAATTCAGCACAATGCAGGGAACAGCCTGCCAGGAGTTGTAATGACAGTACATGTATCTTGTTATCCCCACACACAAAAGAAATAGCACTGTACAGATTCAGCGCCCACATAACTTTCGACATCAATTCAAATTGAGGTAAAAATACCCACAGAATCATATACTATTCGAAATAGTATCTAAAGAGTCCATACGTTTGTTTTTGTGTAACAAAATCATACATTGCTATGAATATTACTTGATTTATCTAGCAGTGGGAAGTAGAACCAGTCAGGACTAGTATTGCCCTGAGGAAGGTAACACAGCGACTACCAAAACATTTTAGCAGGTATTGATATACAAAGAATCTTCAAACCCCTTGATTTACAATCATAGTTAAATGCACTTTTTCACCTATAGAGAAATTACCAGTTGGTGTTATGTCTTCTTTTTTTCAGACAAGACATATATATATATATATATTGACAGGTTAGGAAGATAGTAATTTCTGACCACCTGTTACATACCTTTCGTTGTGACATCTTCATCATGACGTGTGCTATCTATACTTACAAAATCTGTAGTTATACTTTCAACAACAGGTTACTTGGAACAGTTTTTGATTGCCACAGTCTCCCCCACATTTGCTCTTTTCCAAGAAAGACGGTAACTTCATATTCATATGCAATCAAGGGACACGTAATCCAGTCCCACCTGCTCCCACCCCGACGCCTACAGCACAACGTATGGCAGTGGAAAACTAGTCCACAATTGTACAGTATTTGTTTATTTGTTGTTTGCACATAAAGAATAATAAAAAAAACAATAAATAGTGACAAAACGAACATGCAGGGGAGGCCAGAAACCTGAAAGGCTTATCTAGGGCCTACCCTAAACAAAATATAAATGTAGTGCTATTACAAAACGTTAAATTTAACAGTACTGTATATACAGTACCCGCATCGTAAACTTTAACGTAATTACGGCATAGACAAAACGCACACACGACGTAACTACGATCGTGATTACTCCGTGATTACGCTTTTCGGTCGACAATAGATTCGGTACCGGCAGCTCATTATAGCTAATGAGGTCGATAATGAGCCGGCGAGTCCGTACGGTAAGAACTGATTAGCGCCTTGATTTTACAACAGTTGATTTTACGACAGATGCGTGGCACTTGGAGCAACAGGCTCGCGCCAGCGCAGAGTCCTGTCGGGATCAGGAGCGAGTTGTGTTCATCAATATACACAAATATAGAATGTCAAAACTCTATTTTTGTGTGAAGATTGCAATCTGTGTTTACTTTCATTCAGCACTCTGAAATGATAAATTTGTAGGTTGGATCCATAAATAATTCTAAGCCGATTTCAAAGCGACGCACGTGAGGTCGTTGACCCCAAGAATATTTTGTTACGCAGCTTGGGTGCCCGACAAGCATACACGTGCATGCGGCGCCCAAAGGACGTTCCTAAAAAACATAGTACTGTACTCAGATTCGTACTATAAAGAAATTTAGACAAAGGAGAGATAGATAATAATCAGAGTATAAGCCATGCTTGTTGAAGTTTAATCGAGAACTAAGGATTTCCCAGCGTTGTTATTCTCTCCTATCTTGCCGACTTGAACACGTTGATCATCACTACTACATTATTCGGGCTCCCCGACGGTGAAGGGAGAGGCTGGGTGCGGCATTTATACCGATATTCAGTGCTTTGGCGACGGACAGATTTGTAAAATTGGCATTTTCTAAAGGTTTTATGGGGAAAGCCTAGCTTCAACATGTAGAAAATGGTATCAAAGAACTGCAATTTGATTTCCACGAACTCGTCACATTGCCATTTTCGTACTACAATTTTCGATTTACGTTCCAAGAAAGGCCAACAAAAGAAACATTTTATAACAGAAAATATGTTTTATCGTGATCAATTTTTGTCTCGCCCTATTTGTAGCTATTAATAATTTCATTTAATCACCAGCAAAAACTCTCACGACCACGATAAATACGCCTACCTATACGTAGATCCCAGAGGCAAGGTCGTCCTTGGTTAGCTCCAAATTTTCAAACTTTCATAAGCAAAAATACTAGCATCGTAATTTCCATGCGGTTACGCGATGATACCGGTAACAGATTTGACGAAAAATAAACCAAATTTCGGGAGGGCGCGGCCGGCCGGCCGTGTAGGCCGACAGAAGGCGTGGGAAAAAGTTTAGTGACACACTCTTGCGTTACGTCATTCTCTGACACGAGGCGACGGCGAGTCTGTGAATGTTGCAGACATGTTTTGCAGCGTGTGGCGTAAAATTAAGAAAAATAATAATTATAAAAAATATCGGAAGTACAGGGGTTTTTCGGTGCTCATGGCTTAATTGATTATTATAAAAAAAATGTAGACAACACACTTGTTCATTTCAAAGCTACGCGATCCTGTCGGCGAATTGACAGCAAGTCGGCACGGCAAAGGGCGGGGGCGTGGTCAACCGCGCCTTCTGGTAATGGAACCCGCCATCCCGGCGCCGGCGGCCTCGCGTGGCACAGAACTTCAGTTTGCGCGCGTTACCGCCCACTAGCATGTATTATTACGCAATTCATTTTTGGGCCGTGCCGGTTGAAAACAAGTCAAAGAAATTGCCGGTAACGTTGTATTTTGCGGGGTAAATGCAGGCGCACCAACTTTAATTATTATTTTCAAGGTCTAACACGGTATCTACACGAAAGTTGCAGTCCCAAAATGTAAAGTGGAGGTGATTTTCGCCGGCAGCTGACTTTTTTTGACCCGGTTAGTTACGACATTTTTCAGGTCTTTCACGATATTTTTACACGAAAGGCTGGTGGAGCACGCGTTTCTACGTTCAAAAAATCATTAATCGCGCATCGAAAATCATTAATCGTGTCCTGCAAATTAATCTAAACTTTCTCTTTGAAACGGTACTTGCAATTAGCCTCCGGGCATGACTTTTGGTGTGTGATGTAACTGCTTTTTTTTACCCAAAAGATCGGCTCGATTTACGTAAAAAAATCCGTCTAAATTACGTTGAGCATGCGTTGCAGCCTCTGTCGGCCGGGCGCGCCGCCGTAAATCGGGTTGTTTGATTAATAATTAATGAAGTTCTCATGAATATTCCGTGTACACGGTGGCAGAAAATGAATATTCTGCATATTTCCGGCTGTTCCGGTGGCTGTTCCCCCCCACTCCCGGAACGTAATTACGCCGTGATTACGATCGTAGTTTCGGCGTGCTTACGATTACGCAGATCGTAATTTACGTTAACGCTTACGATGTTGGTACTGTATCTCGCAAATGAAGGCAACTTCTTAACAGTCGTTATTTTCTCTCTGTTGTAGACCCATCTATATACCACAATTTGCACTGGTTATGGAGAAAGTCAGCAAGGAAATTGTAAAACAACCTGTTACAAATGTAGTAAGATTGGTGTGAACATAAGAAACTATATTTCCACTTTCTGTGAACAGAAATATTGGAATATGTCAATATCTTTTGTAATTGAAGAAGACATGACGCCATTGAGTCATACAAGGTTCCAAATTTTTAAGTGAAGGGGCTATACTAGGCCTTTACCTTTACATTAGGGAAATACGTGTAGCAGGGTCGTACCTTTCTCACAGAAGGTAAACAGACCAATTTGAGGACATTTTGTTCAGTTGAAAATGGCAGTAAATGCAAAGTGGCAAATTCTTGAAGTTTTCAAAACATAGCTTTCTTCTCTTGGCCAAAAATCATACAAACATGAGTATAAAAACAACACTGACAACACAAAATTTAGAGTGCAATGTGCTCTTCATGTCAATTTCTTACCCAACAATTATCAAAGCTTCAGCCACCTGAACAACCATAAACGATGACCTCACGAGGGTAAGAGGGACAGGTGACCCAGTGGCAATTTTTGGTTTGTGTTAAAATTGCAAGGCTGTAACTTATAAGTTATAGCACAACTATAGCAAAAGACTGCTCTATACAGTACAACTGGGTCTCAAATTTACCACTGATAGATCTACACTGCACAAAAAACAAAGTGCAACAGTATCAATAAGACCAGAAAGCATATATACTTCCTGTGAACAAGATTAGGTACAAACCTACATACATGACAAGGATAGCCACGGTATCAGGAAGAGTATATACATTGTATTACAGAACAAAGTACCAACCTGTTGCACCTGCCCAACCCACGTAACCATATACATTGTAAAAAAACTGTTACAATGGAGGTACTAGGTACAGTTACCTGTTAGACAATGTTCGGGTAAAAACAAACAATGGTGGATGTATCCAGGAAGGTAAACCGTTTGAAACAAATTTCCCAGGTGTCTCAGAAAGCTTTCACTTCTACAATATTGTTACTTTTGCATTACATACAAATTTGTCATTTGCTCCAAGCTGTGGTGATATACAACTGGTAACAGTACCTTCTCTAGATCTACTGGTAGTCTTAGGTCTATATTGTATCTATTGAGCTTGCTAGATAGCACAGCACTGAATACTGACTGAATGTTATAAAGGTTCTTAGAATAGAAATCACTAGTCGAGATAACAAAAGCAGTCATCCTTTGGAAAAAGAGCAGAACATATCTCTACATATAACTTGATCATCTCTTGTCTCCTTCAAGTAATTTATCATGTGAAGAGACCATATCATCACCACCTGCTGTGCAAATATACACCAGAAAACTAACAACATGACAGAAGGGGTACCTGCAATTCACAGCCACCAGTTGCTTCTGTACATGTACAGCATTCTTCACCAGAGTCTTGTTCAGTACAAGACAGTGGCCCATACACAGTGCAGGTGAGACTGGGAGGCCTCTGCGATCTGCTCCCAACCTCCCATTCATCCCTACTGGCCTGTCGATTAGTCTACGGTGCGCTCCAATATACACTCTGCCCTTATACATACATGTAAGCAATTATCCCACTGCAACATCACAGTTCTACATGACTTGATTGTCTGGGCTCCTCGTCATTGTTTTTTTACCTCTGCCGAATGGATAATGCAACAATGTGTATCTTTCATCCCGCAGCCGTTGGTACACATAAAGGCGCACAATATGATATGAAAGGCGTCATAGTGCCTGCAATCTTTGATTGTCCTATGATTGTCTCAAACTGACACACAGCTGGCGAGTCCAGGGACCACCTCAAGAGTTCATACACCTGCGCTAGGCAACATTTTGTAAGTACTGCAATCTTGAGTGTTGTGACAAGTTACCTGTGCATAAAACAGCATATGACAATTATACATGGGGGGAAAAAACGTGCAATATCATCCCTGCTATAGACGGGTATAAACTTGTACACATCCAACCCTCATGAAACATGGGTAACTTTAGTATTGGGTGCTTTCATAGTGCAAGCTTAAACTACCTACATACAATGTATGTACCACTGTTCACCTGATTAGTATTTTGATGTGGAGAAGACATTTCCGACAGCAGTAACCAGACTGATAACCTGTACTGAAGCAGCCTAGTTTCCGGACCACCTGTGTCCTTATGTTTCATGCAACTGCAGAGCCCAAGCCCAGTACAGCACTGATTACTGTAACCTGATACACACTGCACATCCTCCAATCAGTGCTATGGAATCATTTTATTACCTCCGGCATGGTACATATGCTATTAATATTTTCACAGGTAAAACATTTATCCCTTTCCACTTCTATACCTGTGTGTGTGTGTGTGTGTGCACTACAACTTACAAGTGTTGGTATAAATTACATTTTATTTTGTTCATTCCATGAATATTCATTCCAATTTCTTGCAAACGCAATCATATTATGGCCTCACTTTTGCTGCCATTACATTGGCTGCATCTGGACCAAATATATATATAGCATACAACACAGTGTATTCCGTATTGCCCGAGGTATCGGCCCGACCGCGAGTCAGATCGCCCAACGGCCGAAGGCCGGAGGGCAATCCAACTCGCAGGAGGGCCGAAACCGAGGGTGATGCGGAATACACCGTGTTGTATGCTATTTATATCATACCCACCCTAGGAAACACGTCTTTCAATGCGAAATGAGCGAAAATTTGGTGTCCCTAAACAAAAAAACTGCAACAACGTCAATTCCAACGTCCGAATCCTGCGTTCAAATCGTTCTATGGAAGCCCGGTTTATACGCCCGGTCGTACAGTAAAATACAACACGGTCGGGAACACTGTATCACCGCCCGGGTATGATATAAATGTCGATAATTATTGCTATCATTTTTGGCGACGCCTCATGGGCATCTGAACAGGTACTTATATATCGTTAGGCCACACCAATTTTATTTGTTGCTTCTCGGATTTTTTCAGAAAAAATACGAAGCGACAGGGCGAAAAAAAATAAAAAATAAAAACAGGCCTGGGCATCTTATTATAGCCCCAAATGCTAGAATAGGTGCCATGAAGTCAACACAAAAGACTGGGTTAAAATTTAAACAATGAATTTTGAACTTTTAATCAAACCACTGCATTGGTAGATGTAACAACTGTAACAATAAGGAAGAAAATGACTTTCATCAACTGTTGGAGGCAAAATATGAGCATTTTTTAGTTGATTCAGAACCAGATTTTTTTTTTTTTTTTTTTGCAAATCAGAAAAAAATGAAGCGGCGAATCCGAGAAGCAACAAATTAAATTGGTGTGGCCTTATTATAAAGTATACTATGTCCTGATGGGATTAACGTTACTGATGTGAGCCCCCAGCTGGTCGAGTTCCCTTTGCACAATTCCACTGTTATGCCGGATGTTAGTGCTGCCTCGATTTCGGAAGTCTACTGATGAGGATATTTGTGCTGACGGTGCCATACATTGAACACAAACCCTACCAACAACTTCCGTCGCCATGGCAATGTACTTTTCATTGCCAGTCTTGTTTACCTTTAACTTAAATGGATAGCAAGAAAGTAATTCACTGATATTAAAATTGTAGGTCTTAAGTCCTATTGACAATGACATATCCACTTTGAATACGCTCGTATCTTATTCTAACATGAAAAATATTGCTGGCTTTTTTTTCTGATTTGAGCTCTTTTAGGACTACAGGAAGGTATCTACTATAAATATGCACATATTCCTCCAAGCTTAGTACTATTGAATCAAATGCCTTAACTGTGCATAAGTCTCTACATGTATTTCAATACATTTTGTACTTTCAATAGAGAAGTCCTATCTGACTGCACACACTTCCATTTATACAGTCTTTACAGTAATACTGCATGGAAGCACACTGCCAAGCTTCTCTTATCTGGCTGTTGGCAACTTGTCCAAAACATTTTCACACTGACTAGAGAGTTATAGTGAGGCAAGCTTGACTTGACCCAGTGAGTCTCAGTGTGAGTATAGACTAGTATTGTGACACCCAATATATAAAACTATGCACTACAATCAATTAAAGTATCTAGAATTATATTTTTTTCACTTCTGACATGTAAGGTCTAGGATAGTAGTTAAAAATCATGCATGCGACTTAGATTTGCTGTGACATGGAACTGAAAATGTGTGTGATGAAATAGGTGTTTACTGAAAACAAAACAGCATAATTTGAAGCTACAATCCTTCTTTCAAAGCCATGCATCTGATTGATGGAAAATATTAAAGAGAAAAGTGGCACTATCTCAGGACAGTATGCAGTGACTTTAAGTGTTTCTTACATTCTCAAACTTCTTATACTGTATTTTTTATCAAACAATAATTACGGTACGACCCTTTAACGTTTTCATCAAAAATAAATGATTGGCCATATGACTGCCTGGATCTGTTATCATTTCCTTCACATCAGTGTTTGGAAGAAAAACTCATTTTGTTGTTTTTAGAACCTTTAAGACTTCAGACTTGATCTATGGTTATTCCCCCTTTCTGAGAATTTCCTTGAAAACAACAAGCCTGCAAAGAGTAGGATTAAAAGAAAAAGAACAAAGCTATAAAGAAAAGAGTAAATGTTTTTAAATGACAGCAACTCAGCCGAAATTGCCACAGTTGTCCACATTGAAATGCAGATGTAATCAAGCAACAACAAAAAACTATCAATGATATGCTGACGGATAACCAGAAGTAACACTTGAGATATTAAAAAAACAGGGAGTATGAAAGCAAATTTGCTATCTCTTTACTATATACATATAGTAAATATATATAGTATATATATTTGCTGTAGGTAACTGGGACTGTCACTGAGACATATTTACTCGTTCCCTCTAAATCACTCACTCACTCACTATCCGTTTAACGTCTCGTGTTCCTCATTGCTCAAGGGTTAGACGTGGAATTTCTTTGTTAAACATATCTTAAAATGTTTTGATTTCTTGATACAAAAAACTAGATGAAGAGTACATGTTATTACAATATCCATCATAGTTCATACAAGGTGCTTAATTTTGCTGTCTTGCAGATAGATGTCATGTTCCCATTGATAACAGTTCTAACAACAATTGATATTGCATTAAAACATGAAATATTTCCTTTGCCCAGATTGGGAGTAAGCAATTATCAATGGCTGAAGCAGTCACAGATACTAGTACCACTATTGTACTTGCCTAACTAGTTGATGTCATAGTAGACTTTTACACAGTTAGGCAGATATGCCTGCAGACAGGAAACTAGGGGTAGCTCACTAACTCTTTGGACTGTTCCATTTACAGGAGTAGGGGGTATTGAAAAACAGATTCACCAACAATCCACTATCAATATATATACTCTTAGCTAAGGAATAACCACTGACTTTTTTGGTCTAATTTATAAACTTGCATACTTTTGAAGGATGGCTAAGTCATCTCTCAATATTTACAACTTAAAATGTTACTTTATTCTGGCATGTATGTATAATGTCGCTGTGTGTTCCAGTAGTAAAGTGTACTGTATTTAGGCCAACTGTGACCTGGCCTTTCTCACTCTAAAACATGTCCTGCTAAACCGTTTTCACCTGTTTTTCCAATTTCAGCATTGAAGAATTGCTGGTGCAAATGACATGAGCTGTTGTTTGACCTGCAAAAGTGATTATATATAACACTACAACACATTACTTCAGAACTACGTACATCAGAATCAACAGTTTGGACTTTCTGCTGATGCACATTCACATTGCTTATACTGAAGTTGAAAAAAATGTATCACTACAAGGTTGTCAACAATTATCTGAGATGAATTCCACATTCGATATCATACAGCAAGACTATTGGGGTTGACCAATTTCAGGGACATGGTCTACATTCAATATCATATAAACTAGAGGAGAAAAGGAATTTTCCAAGCCCAAACTATTCTGTCCTCTTTTCTTTCTTCATAAATGTAAACAAACGCTGATAATCAGCATATATCAGAAACTAGGTCATGTAGATAATTACATGATTGATTTGAGTTCATTAGTTGTTTCTATTTGCAAGGTTGCAAGACTCTTAGCACTATCATAACCAGGGCCTTCTGGAAGTATATATAATACCCTATTGACACCTCTGATATTCATCAATCTGTCAGCTCAGACACAGTTTATATTCTCTATCAGACTGACAACACTGGCCGAAAAGTATTAAAAATTAGCCGAATAGGGAGAATGATTTTCCAAAAGAGTTTGGGCACCAAAGGGTTTCATTTGCCCTCAGGCTTACTCTCCCAACCAATTATTCACCCTATTTTTACCCAACTTTACTATCTATCACCCCTTATGAAGGCCTGGTGGAGGCTACACAGTTTATATAAAGATGACTACAGGCAGAATTGTACTAGTATAAATATCGACCTACATTTGTACATGTAGTAGTCTATAAGTTATAACGCTTTTCACTCAGGTATCAACTGAAAAGTTTCCCACACCAGCCCAGAGAACAAAGAAAGGCTTTACATCACAGCATAAATGTACCCCAGGGCTACTAGAGCTAATTGCACAAATTTCAGTTGGCCATGACCTGTATAAGTTGTATTCTTCACCCACTTTTTCTTTCCAGCTCTAATTGAAATTACAATTTCTCCTAATGACTAACAAGTACATGAATGAAGTTGTGAACAGCACAACAAACTGAACTCAGTCCTACAGGACTAGCATCTGATTTGATATGAAGTTTGAGGGAATAACAAAAGTATAAGAGTGAATAAAGACTCCATAGACACATACAAGAAGACTAAGAAAGGCAGAAGCCAAAAGGCAATACCCACAATATGAATTTCAGTGTCTTTAAACAGTCGGTAAGTTTTTAAGACATCCATTCATTTGAACCAAAATTTCCTGATATGCATACAAATAAAAAACAAACATTTGTCTACCCTACTTCAATACAGGGTATGTCAATCTTTCTGCATCATATTGGGGAGATAAAACTTGCATTTCCACTTGATTTAATAAAATAAATCCTATTCTACATGTATGTGGGTAGTGGCTTATTAAGACAAGGAAAAGAAAGCAATGAATTCCGCCCTGAGCGACATAATTACATTTCAAGTTCCCTACAATGACATCATTGTATACCCAACAGCAGAGGGGACATTGAACGTGCAAGACAATTAGATTTTCCTTTATGCCGCTATTAATCTAATCATGGAGTGATCACGATTTGTTTACATAATGATTTGCCTTGAAATCAAATGACAGAAATACAAACAGAACCCAAAAAATATTTATCAACAACACAATTACACACATGATGTCTGTATATTTTTCTCTGTTGAAAACACAAATTCACAAAGAAGGGGAGGGGAGAGTAGATATGACATCATGACCACTACTTACTTTCCAGACACTAGTGAAATATGATCACAAAAATACAGTATCCCATTTCACACAAAAATACCACCATCAAGTGTCATAAAACAGGACCGAGAGAACAATTAAGTGTTTATAGACTGTGCAAATGTTAACACATAGGCAAACCGAAGGGCAAAGCACTCATAATGTCGCTCCGATGCGACCTAGTTGGCCCTTATGCAAAATATTTTGGTCGGCCCACGTACGATGCCAACAATAGCTCAAATGTAAACTTCCTGTTTGGTTCGCGACCCTAGTTAACCCTAAGGTCTTCTATCACGTAAAAACACCACCTGTGTCGCAATTTATAACTTCTTCAAGAAACTAGGGGAAAGATCGATGGAACAGGAATAACTTATGTCGTCCCAGATGGGTATTTCGAAAGCTAAAAGAAGAAAAGTCGAGAAAAGCCCTCCCACAAGATTTTGAATCAGGCCCGCCATTTTGGATAGCGATTTTGTTACGCTGAATTACGTCAACATTCTTGGGGAAACTTCTTGATATGGAGAGTCTTGAGCAGACTTTGGGGTGACCACAGATCAAATCGAATTTCACCCTACCCTAAAATATTTAGAAAAGCTAGTTTTTAATATGAAGAGAAAGTTGTGAGCACATCTATAGTTACGTTAGCTGTACGTGACCCCAAACACATAGGGAGGGACAGGGACATGGTGACCTCAGTGGTCTGACAACCCGCCAAATTCGTAAAATTCACTGAGCAGAGAAATGAAAACACAACAACCCAGCCTGCGTAGAAACACATGGAATAATTCTCACTCCCCTAAACACCAAATAATGCACTAAAATCTACCAAACTTGAAGAGTTTGGCGACGAAAAAACAAGTCCGGAAGCGAAACTAGCGGTACTTTCCCACTACGATATCAACTGAAATCTACGGCGGAAATGGTGACGATCAGACCCGTAAAGATTGTGAAATCGACATAACAGTCCATTTCTGTACACCCTACACCCGCCAACACGTTATGGTGGCTTTTAGATTAAGAAATTTAAGACTAAAAGGGGCGAAAAATACTCCAATATTGAATGATCCTTGATGGTTTGTACTACTGTTTACTGTGTCAAAGTAGTAACAGACGCAAAATGTTTAGCGTCTAAGTTTGTTCTAGCATATCAAGGAAATCGAAGGTTTTAGTAAACTAACACAACCGCAGGCTAATAATTGGTGTTATAGAGACCACATGAAAACACTTGGCGTGTTTAAGGAAAGTAAAATTCCTGCTGTCAAACACTTTCAAGATCAGGTCAACATGTAATAAGCGATCGGGAAGTTTGGAGGAGGGGGAGGGCCGATGTTTTGGCGGCCAGTTGAAATGCACTTTTACTCACTCGTCTCCGTTCGGACAGATGCCTGACTGCTCGTCAAATTTATCACAGTAGATGTCAGGGCTATAGTTGAAGGTCCCGTCTCTTCTCCTGATCGGTCTTCGTCGCCTCTGGTTCATAAAATGCCAGTGGAAACAGGTAAAGGGCCGATGCTGTTGACACTTGTGCTGGAGAAAGTCCTGACACTGCTGCGTTCTAAACTCCTTCAGATACCTGGTGAAAACAGGCACGGATTAGCACCAAACTCACCACATAACACCCTGAAATGGTCACAGAAAGGAGAATACTGTCGTCGACATGCTTACATGTAGTGGAAGGGTTTTTCGGGAACATTTTGAACGACGGCAGCTGCTGTTTTGTTGTCCTCCGACGGCATCTTGGCTAACAACACGGACGCGCGCCCACCCAGCCGCAAGGACTCACGGGAAATCTCAGGTAGGAACGGGGTCCCGATATTGGTCGATTTCGCGCGCCGCTGCGCGCGCGCGCACGGAGCCACGCCGGAGCGGCGCAGCGCGCGGACGCGCATAGTGCCCCCCACAAGCGGCGGAGCGCGCACTTTGCTTGGTAGGCAGGGGAGCGTGTTGGTACGCGAACAGTGCAAAATCGGCCCTTTGCTGTGCGTGCGCGCATAGTGCCCCGTAGTAGCGGCGGTGCGCGCACTTTGCCTGATTGACCAGGCGACCGGACTGTTGCGCGAACAGTGCCAAACCGGCCCTTTGCTGAGCGTGCGCAATTTCTGCCACTTACGGTCGGCGTTGTGCGCACGTATTGTCTGGCGTACTCGTGCGCGAACAGTGCCAAAACTGACCATTGCTGCGCGCGCGTAATTTCTGCCAGTTAGAAGGCGGCGTGCGCACAGGAAAATAGTTAATCATTATGGCCGCCACCATGCGAATAAACTTGTCATATTCCAAGTCTAATAAATAACTGAACATTTTGAGATCGTAGAATAGTAGAGAAACGTGAAAGATGACAAGCTCGGGGGTAAAATATTACTCATTTGCAAGTAACTGAAGGCGGAAAATGGTAAAGAGTTCCTGTATCATGCAGCGTATAATTTCGTGATTCCTGGCGTGCGATAAATTCTACCAACAACGTAGCCTTTTTATTATAATCAATTCTTTTAGAAAGGAGCTTCAAATATTTTAGCAAGGTCATAAAACTTTTAAAGGCAGAAAGCTTAAGCATAGTATACTAGAAGAGGAAACAGAGTAGAGGTTATAATTTGTGTACATGGCTCACAGTGGTATCGAGCGCATGGACGCTTTATGTAAACTGATCAATTTAGATACAATAATGAATTTGTACGTACATGTACACCATTCCCAAGCCTCAAGCACACTGTATGCTCATAATAACGAGTAGATCGAATTATCAAACTATGAGACATAAGCGTAATCAGTTACCTTGTAGCCTGTCTTTGTGGAGCCATACCGGAGCTGCTGTCACACGCGTACGGCCAAACTTGGAGCCAAGCGGGCTAATTATCGTGACGTCACTAATTAACATACCGACAATTGAGGTCAAAGGTCATGCTGGGCTAATTATCTTAGGTGACGTCATAATTAACATACCGACAATTGATGTCAAAAGTCATGCTTGTTACCAAGCAAACAAACACGCACTCTTCATACATATAACGTTACATATACATACGTTTTTATACGTACTCTCGTATGCACTACATATGTGCACAAAACAGATTTCTCTACACATCATCGTCTTATTTACAACTATTTGGTTTAGTGGTGGAAAAATTGCCAAACCTTTGATACATGAAGATCTATTTCCTTCCAACTTAAAACAGAAAACTTTTATGCCGAAAAACTGTGCCACTATTTTATAACTTATTACTCCGTGAAGGAGGCATACCTCCTGCAGGAGTATTCGGGTCAGCCGGTTTTTCGTGTTCGCAGCTAAAACTCACGGTTCCCCTTGTTCAATCGGCATTTAATTTTATACGTCGTCTGCAGGCATGCCAGTGGTGATGCACGTATATCAATATTTACCGTAGGTGTTTTCGCGGTCAAGATAATATTCGAAAAGCACCCCTACATTTAGGGGCACATGGGACCGGCCGCGAAAAACCCGTTGTTTTGAATAGCGCGGGGGGGAGCATCCTTAATGCAGATGTGCGGTGCGGTTTTTAATGCCGACCAGATGCGGACCGTAATGGTTTATGGATGGGGCGGAATTGTGAAATGTGTTCGCACGTAAAAGTCATGTTTGTGTACGTTGTATTTCTATGAATTTTGGCATGTGGTGTGCCGTTATGTCCGTGTTGATGCACGTGTCTTTGTTTTTACCGTAGCGGTTATGTAGGGCGGTGTTTTCCGTGTGCAACGTTGCTGTTGTGATCATGTTGTTTCGTTAAGCAGTTGACTTGAGCGGTACCCGTTTTTCCGTGTTCGCAGCTAAAACCCACGGTCCCCTTTGTTCAATCGGCATGTAATTTTATACGTCGTCTGCAGGCATGCCAGTGCCAATACCACCTCCCAATCTGCAAATTATAAAATTTCACGGAGAATTGTCGCCTATGGCTTCTTGTTTTCAGTTCGCAATATTTGAAGTGTGTACCCGACCATTTACGAAATGTCGACAAATAGAGCCGTCGGCCAGTACGGTTTTTGACCAGTAATGAATGAAACCAAGAACCCGGTTAGATCATTTCTCCTTTTTTTAGGTTTAGGGTCATTTCAACTTGAGGAGGATCGAACTGTTGATTGGAATGTCGGCCCCGGGCCGAAGACGTTTAGCCCCCGTTAATTATCTAACGTTTTTACATGTATTAATTATCTAACGTTCCAATACATGTCAAACCACTCGTCAAACATCCGAACATGTTAAATTTGCACCGCGTTCTGACCGAGATGAGAGCAGACAACATATTCAATGCAATAATTTTTAGTTCTTTTCTTCTTTTTCAGATACAATTTCCCCCGAAAGTCAGGAGATACGCCAATCTGGACCCTAGTGGAACTATTGTGTTCAATTTGTTACGTTACATTTTATGACGTTCGATTTTCGGGCGTTTTGTTGTGTGGAATTGTTGTACTTTTATATCGATTTCCTTTTAACTAACACGTTCATTTACTTATTAAATTTTTCCCAACAGTTATTGATACTAACAGTGAATCGCAACTTTTAACTGTTTATTACAAATCAAACCAGGACTGAAACATCAAGCTAGCAGGTTTTCACTAACATGTTCATGTTCTTTGGATTATTTCTAACATATGGTAAGTAATCAAAATTATCAAACTAACAAGATTCAGACTTAACTTAACAGTGTTTTATTTGAAATCGATCAAAACCTAACGTTGTAACGTAACAAAAATCCACTGGATCCACTGGCTTTTTACTGGGGGGGATAAACACTGGTTTTAAAAGAAAAGTTCGCTTGTATCTGTAGTCACAGACTCATGGAAATCCTAGTCTGACTTCCTTGGAAACAAATAATCAGCTGCATATTTGGCGTAAACAATTATTTGGCAAGAGCAGGTTGTTTTCAGGTATAGGATATACGACTACGGAGTAATCCATTTTCAGTAACTTGCCATGCCTACAATGGGCCTCTACTTTACATCCCATACTCCCTTGCATACTTTGCGTAGTGTTTGACCAGGGCTTCCCTGTCAACAAGGCGAATGTTGTCTCCTCTCAACTTGTTGACAGGGAAGTTGATCTCCAAAAGAAATCTTTTGTCTACAGTTTCTATCCGGATATCCGAGGACTAGTGAAGGGTTTGTACAAACCATCCGACACATTTTTTTCTAACGTTGCAGCCACTTTCAGATGCGGAAAAATTTACAGGAAACTATCATTTTCTACGACAATTTAAATGGGTTTGAACCGATCGAACTTTCTTTTATCAGTCTTCGCGTTGAAACTTTGAAACGTGCTAGCTATGTCTACACCTGGAATATAGATGTAACGTTTTTATGCCTTCAAGTGGAAACGATAACAACGCTGAGGAAACAAAGGGTGTTTTATTTTACGCCATGGATACGACGACAGCACTCAGTCAAGGTTCCAAAATCCCCCATTTTAAATAGAATAAGATATACTTTTGACAGATTATTAACTTTTCGTATGTTTTCTTTTGTACATACAGGTGCGTATAACACTGCACGAGGAAGAATACTGATTGCCGACATGTTCTTCAAGAGTTTTTATCATAAAAGTTTTTTATCGTTACGTTATATATGGTATCCATACAGCCTTGTTCTCACATACCCCCTTGTTCCTACTAACATACCATCTTGATCCCACTAACATAGTCTTGATATTGACATATTTGGTCAAAAACTCATCACTATTTACTGTGGATATATCAGACCGATACTCGAATATGCTGCCCCTTGCTGGAGTGCAGCGCTTACCCAGCACCAGTCTGCCGCCCTAGAGCGCGTCCAGAAACGGGCCTGCAAAATGATCATAGAATGCCGGTATAAGTCTTACTCTTAACTCTTACTCTTAAGTACTAGTATGTTCGTTCCATACTAATGTACTGTCAAAATTCAAAAAGGTTCGTCATTTCAAGGTTTTAGATTTGCTTGGTCATTGAAAACATCTTTTAGTTTCATACAGAAACCGCAGTTTACCTTTTCTATAGATTACAAACCTACCACAGGTCCCAAGTAGATTTCATCCGTTGTCTGGTGCAGTCCAATGACGATGACTTACCTTTCTTTCTATAGACGTTTACTGAAGAGTATTACAAAAATAACAATCGTTCGTTCATGAACTTGGGGATTGAAACTTTGTTGAATTTTTAACATATACTTGGGTTATTCAAACGTTAGAACGAGTTAACAATTAATAGTAACAAAAAAAGCATCATGTGTTAGCAAAAAGTAAATTACGGTCAAACGAACATAAACCAGAACAAACAGAACTTGGCTAAAACTATTTTATAATCCTGGTGAGACCAAGAAGGTTTTAACGAGAACTCCTTGACAAGACCAAACGATAGAAATACTAGTAGCTTCCCTTTGACGATCGATATCTGCGTACTTGTAAAAACAGAATGGAATATACAAGCGTTACAAATGTCCTCAATACTCTCGGAGAAACTTCTGTATCTTTTCATTGTAAACTGTTTGACACATGTATTGTACCGATATTATTGTATGGATCTGTAGTCTGGTACAGTAACAATATGAATGACAAAATAAATCTTTAATAGAAGCTGTACATTTGAAATTCTGTAAATACGTTCTAGGGGTTCGGAGGAACGCCAGTAATTTATAACTTCGCGTGTAGAGCGGAACTGGGACGTTTTCCTTTGCTGATAGAAGCTCAATGCAGAATGTACCGTTACTATCTGAGATTAGTTTACGAAGTACATGTACACACAAGTAGTCTTCAACATGAAGCCTATATGGTACAACAAGAACTAGATCGCTGTAAAACACCCTGCTGCTGGTTATCTAATGTAAGGAAAATGTTAGAGGAGTCCGGCTTTGCCTACCTATACATAAGTGGTCACTTGAACTCGCCTCGTCATCTAAATGAACTAAAACAAAGATTGAAAGATATCTTCATACAAAAGTTCAACTCAGAATTACAAACCAAAGGACGAAGAGAAAACCAAGGCAACAAACTAAGGACATACAAAACATTCAAAGAGATTTATGAAAGAGAACCATATTTAAACATTGGAAACTTCGAATAACACTTGCTGGAATTTTTGCACAAAAATTAGTTCTCTTTAAATGCTATCTTATTCAACTCTTGGGTAAGTTAGAAACGTTAACAATGAACCGTGGGGTCAACGAGTTAGATCGGGTCAGACAGTGCCAGACACAGATGTGTATTGCAGTCTTGACACTGTTAACATATTTGAGAATGACAGCCTGACTTGCCTGCTTGCAAGTGTTTGCTGAGCAAAGAAGAACTACACGATTTTTATTTTTTTTCGAATTTCGGTTGAAAAAAATGATCATGTGAACCAATAAGATCGTGTATAAAATCGCACGAGTAAGATCGTGTATAAAATTGCACAAGTCTTCTAAATTCTAACCACAGATGTCTGTTGTTGTTATGGTCTACCTTGATGGTCTACTAAAGTGCAACACTATTAGAAAACCCGTAATTTATTCATTATTGTTATGCACGGTCAAACACGCGGGGGCATTGTCGCCATGATGCAAATGCAACATCCCCTTTATTGTGTTGAATATAAACAAGGAGGTTGATGTGAATGAGCCGATGAAGGATTTTGTTCTCGAACCTAAAAAAAATCAAATCCGATTGGACCTGAGACTTCGAAACGAAAACCTTTATATCCGGGGTTAGTTTGATCAATGAGGTCCTCCTTGGTTTGATTTGGGTGGAGCTTATACTTTTTGTCCGATCGTAACTCACATTTTTAGGTGGGCTAAAAAAATTGATAAAACTTTCCGGACGCTTTTCCGTAAAAGATACCGGTTCCACGAATATTGTGCATGCATATCCTAGGAAAATTAATGGCAAATCCAAGCTGCCAAACACAGAACAGGCAGTGCTATAAACATGGCGGTAAGAAAAGAGTAAACAAAGTTAACGTCACACCACGCCACGCCGGCTTTTTTTGTGTGTAATGCTTGTCAAAGGAGCCGCTCATGTCAATCAAATCCAACGGCTACCAGACCGGTTCATCGGCATCCGTTGCCAAAATTGTTGACCGACGGGGATTTAAAAAAAATAGAATTAATTCTTAAAAACCTTCTTGGTTGACCCCGAGCAGCATACCTAAATTGATTTTTAACCTCCTTGATCAAATCGTACACTCCCGTGTTCTGTATCTCACGCCGTAAATACGGCGTAAGCACGCCGCGCGAAGGATTTCTTTGTAATGTTTGGAAGGCTGATAGCCAATTTCTTTAATATTCAACCATAGAAAATATAAATGGAATACGTTGTAAGGTGCATACATGTACGCCAGACAACAGACAAAGCGTGCGCAAAAGGCCGACCGTAAGTGGCTAAAATCGCGCAGGCGCAGCAATGGTCAGTTTTGGCACTGTTCGCGCACGAGTACGCCAGACAATACGTGCGCACAACGCCGACCGTAAGTGGCAGAAATTGCGCGCGCTCAGCAAAGGGCCGATTTGGCACTGTTCGCGCAACAGTCCGGTCGCCTGGTCAATCAGGCAAAGTGCGCGCACCGCCGCTACTACGGGGCACTATGCGCGCACGCACAGCAAAGGGCCGATTTGGCACTGTTCGCGTACCAACACGCTCCCCTGCCTACCAAGCAAAGTGCGCGCTCCGCCGCTTGTGGGGGGCACTATGCGCGTCCGCGCGCTGCGCCGCTCCGGCGTGGCTCCGTGCGCGCGCGCGCAGCAGCGCGCGAAATCGACCAATATCGGTCCCTATTCTTAGCTCGAAATCTGGGGGTCACGAGTCAAACGTAGTATAGTATGGGAAAAGGAAAATATATTTTGGAGGAGGATAACACAGAAATATTGGACGTATCTCCACACCGCTTTACCAAGGACGTTGGTTTTACGTTCCTGTACATAACCCTCGGTGCGAAGTATACAATATGATACTTCTTACAGCTGTCACATCATTTTGCTGGTCATGAAAACAAATTAGGCCATAGGACTGTATGTTAACGTTACATTTATGCATTTTTTTATCATAAAAATTGAAGATGACTCATCTTGTATCGATATCAAATGTATCTTTTTAACGTGAACATGTTTCAGATGTTTGAAATCAATGTGCCCCAAAAAATCCACTGGAAAAACGAATAGAAGTGAAGAAAATCTGTAACATTATATGTATTACTACAGGGGAACTGTCCAAATTTGACATGAAATATGATGAAAAAATCAGCATATTCCACTATCGTCTTTCTCAAAATGTAACCCAAAAGATCTTTAGTGAGTTAGTATGAGTTCTAGGTCTGCCATCAAAAACTGTCTGACATGACGTCAATACTACTGTTTTTCCAAATGGCAAGGCAAGTTTGTCTAGGCTATTACGATACTGCAGTACTATCATGTTCAAGTGTTAGTTGCTCAACATGGTGATTGCCAAATTTGATGTAGAATGAGGAAGTAAAGGAAAACGGGTCAAGAGGGTATGGAGAGGAAATTAACAAGCAGGAAATGGAATTGGCTCTGAAGAAGCCTTGGTGGGATGCTGGAAGGGTTAGACATGGGGAAACGTCACAAAATATTTGGCTCATGAAGGAAGAGGAGGAAATGAGGGAAGAATTGGAACAGTAAACAGTACGTACATGTACTTAGGGATTATGTACATGATGAGCAAATACTTGGCAAAAGGGTTTATAAAATCTATGTTGTCATAGCAGTAACTACTATCACTTCTGGGTTATAATGAACGTCACCTTTCAAAACACTCAAAAAAGTACTATGGCTTTGTTGACGTTGTTTTTCTCATAACAGGTTTCAATTTTAGCCAAGGGGCTACTGTATAAAAACAACTGGCTGTAAGCAAAGCACCAGACACAACAGCTACATGACTGTCTTGACACATAACATTATTACTTTATTGCCACACCTCTTCATTTTCCCTGGTAACCAAGACAGTAAAAGGTATGGCAGGAATGGCAATCTTCAAACCTGCAGTAAAAATTGGTGTGTGAGAAAGAAAAAAAAAGCTAATTTTTTAAAAGCATCTCCTGGCAGTCAGGCCTACAATTGCAGTAGTACTAGTAGTAGTAAATGTCCATATTGACTTTTTTTTTCTGGTTCGATACGGACACGTTCCAGTTGGTGGTGATTCTTACCTTGAATGTATGTTCCATTGTGGTCTATGTAGCCTGGTGTCCAGCGTTGGGATAATCAACTCCCGTCGTGCAAAACTCCTACCAGGAGCCTAGTTGAGCCGGGCAGCAGGGAACTACTACAGGCCTGAAGAGAGCCCGCCCAAACTAGCACGCCAGCAGAACGTACTGCGCCTGCGCAAAACCTGGATTTTTGCTGGATTTTTGGTCAGAATTTTGCCTGTTGCAGACCATATCTTTTTCTACACAACATTTGAAAACTATAGACGGGATGTCACCCTTATATACGCGAATTCGACCTTATATGAGACGTTCTGCCGAAGTGCTATGCACAATACATTACGGGTTTCGCGCAGGCGCAGTACGTTCTGCCGACGTGCTGCCCAAACTGCGGTAGACTGGACACCAAGTTATGCTCTATGCAAAGACCGTACTATTCTTCACCTAATATTTGTATCTCTAAACATCCCTTACCTAGTAGTGTGTGAGTAGATATACCTCAGTATGATGTACCTTTGTCTGAAAGCACTTGAAATAAATCAGTGTCTTGTGAACATGTTACACATTTATTATGTACTCTTGAATATTGCAAATATAACGGAACTGAACCAAAACAAACACCTTAATAAATCACTTAATATCTAAACTGTTGTATGTAGAGAAGCCTTTCATACTATAATGTGTTTTTCAATAACATTTGAACTAACTATAAAAGCATAGGATACCAATATTTGTTCTCTAGTCTCCAAGTGCTACCTTCAGAGTGATTCTAGTCCTTATGATGTTAATTCTTTCCGCACATACTGCAGGAGGTGAAATAGGACATGTGCATGTGTCAAGACCAACATGCCCTAAATACATGTATGGTTGACTCTCCTCATTCACATGTCGAAATAGTGGCAACTGCAGCCTGTAGCATGCTAACAATTTTCATTAGCATGCTAAAAATACAATTTCACTTCTAAAATACTGTATTTGGAATGGATTAAAACTATGTATGTCAAAAAAACAAAAACTTAAAGGAACCATTTTCTCCTCTGCAGGCAAATCAAGCTAATACTAATCAACAGCATGATAACAGTGTTCCTAATATTGCTTTTTACTGTCTTCCTATTGTCTACCTGTCATAATGTAATAACGTGCAATGAAATATGAATGACAGGAAGTGACCAATATAAATGTGCAGTACACTCTGACAAAGGGGTGTTGTTAACAATGAGATGATGTATGACATAATGCCATGTGTGGCAAGTATGATTGACGAAATAACTCATCTCCAGTTAACAAAATCCATATGATAAAATATTCATATGGGGATAATAATGAAGTGTTAAGTCCACTTTTGTAAGGAAATGGGAAGGCTGAATGAATGGAAGGTCCTTCACACAACAGGTCAGGTAAGGACCATTCCATTTCAAATCTTAAAGGGGTGGCTACAGTAAAATAGCCTGGGAGCCATCTATTTTTGTACCCGTTTTTTTCGGGTTAGCGAGTGCAAGGAGCGCCGTTACAAAATGGATGGCACCCAGGCTAACAGTAAAACTAAAAACAAGTGAAAGATAACGTCAACAGGTTTAGCCATATTTTTAACTTTCTTATCGATGTATCAACATTTCTCACCAACTTTTTAAAAATTTCTAGCATCTTACATTTCAGTGAGCTGTTTCATATACAATTTGTACTTCTTTTTATATTATCTATGATAAATCCACACATCCCTGACAAATACAGAACCCTATGCAGTATGTAGTGGGCAATGTCTCCAAATACGTCTGTCCGTGCGGCTAACCACATCAAAACTCTTTGTTGCGACATCCACGCTTGGTGTGACCTGCAGCGGGAAAGGCTTATTAGCATTTGGCAAGGTCAACATGAAGCAGTTACATTTGTAATATGTAAAGTAGAAGTTGACATACCGCCCGGTACATGTAGAATAAAAATTGCAAGCCAAATACATGTACTTAAAACAAGAAATGCTAAGAGTAAATTGTTTTCCCACCTATTTCACCACAGGAACCACATTTTGGGGGTTTCCTCTTCCTGGAGTTTTCCTGATCCCAGTCGCCATCACTGCTGTTGCCACGGTTACCCCTGCCACGCCCTCGACCTCCCCGACTGCCCCGTCCACGCCCTGTAGCTCCCTGTAAACCTCCTATGATAAAGGTACACAAAGTACAAATTTCTAAATATCCCTTATCCAAAAATGCACAAATGCTAATAAAGTATAGTCTCTATCAGACTAACCCTGTGGGCTCAAAAACAGTACAATTTAGCCAAATAGGGGGGGGGGAAATTAGCCAGGGGAGTTTGGTCACCGTAGAGTTCATTTGCCACATCGTGGAAATGTACCCTCCCACGGACTGACTCTCCTGGCCAACTATGTCCCTTTTTGCTGAATTCTACGATCCGTACCCCTGTAGGAAGGCCTGGTGGAGGCTAAACAGAGTACACTAACACAGATCCTTCAACAGCATTGCTGCCCAGGTTTCCAATACCTGAACAGATGGATAAAACAACACTGCACAGGTTACATGTACCTGAAGGATGAATATCATGGATTTAGATAGTACACTGTAAAAGTTAAAGTACCTCTGAAGCCATCTCCTGCTGCCCTGTTGTCAGGTGCATCTGCCCACTGGAAGTAGCCACACTGCTCTCCCCTGGGCTTCGCACAGGTGTGGAACTGTCGGCCCTTGTTGTTGCCTTCCTTCTGCACAGTTCTCCTGTGGAGAAAGGAATAAACAATTTAGTTATACGAATAAATCACAATAGTCTTTAACTGCACTCAGGTATCTTACAAAAACTCACAGAAGCATATACATGTAGTTCAATCAGACAGACTGAAAACTTTATTTGAGATATAATGTGACTTTTAAGTAACATCATGTCTTAAAATATGCAAAGCACAATGTACTAAGATACACATACATGTAACAGGTTTCGAGATAAGCAAGGTACTGTAGCACTTTTGCCAGGAAATCCATTAGTTGTAACTTGAATGGATGGCCGGCACAAATGGTAGCTCTCTGCAAATCAATTATCTGTTTGGTTGCAAGGCTGACTGTTGTGACTAAGAATTAAAGGTTTTGCAAAATATCATATTCATTTGCAATAACTGAATAATGTGCATCCTGACTTTCAGATTTGTCATCCCTACACTACTCACATAAGTGATAAGTTTTGGCAACTCACGTCACACTGGGCTGGCCACAGTTACATTGTGGAACGTCTCCATCATCAAAACCATCTCCGAAGAAACCATCTCCTCCGAAACCATCACCCGACGAGTGGTTCTGTCTACCTCCAAATCCACCCTGGTTGTTGAAGGTGCTATTGCCACCACCCCCTCTGGCATTGTAGGTACTTCTGTTGTTGCTGTTATTGCTGTTGTAAGAAGTGTTGCCACCCCCACCGAAGGAGTCCCCTGCCGATGGGGGGTTGTCATCGGCCCAGAGAAAGAAGTCACACGGGTTGTCCATACGGCTGCACTTGTAGAACTGTCGACCTTCGTAGGTATGTAGAGAAACAGCATAATAAACATCACTGCCCCCTTGTGGCAAGTTGAGTAGAAAACTAACAAGACGTTACATTTTTGGTAAGATATGAGTTGATACATTGGTATTTCTTTGAAAGACACACAATAAAGAAATGCGCAATTGTTACATATTATACAACATAATGAAATCACATCATGTAGCTGATGTTTGCTCATAATACAGTTCATATTTCAAATACAGTCCATATTTCTCCGCTAAGTCTATATTACATAATTATTCATACTAAACAGGAGTAGACTTGTATATTTGGGGAGACGTACCACAGTTGTTTCCCTCCTTCCTGACAGTCAGTAGTCTGGCGTTCTGCCCACAGATACACACCACAGCATTACCATCACCAGCACTGAAACAAGAAAGCTTTTAAAAAAAGCTGGCCATAGGCCGCCAAAATGGGAATAGCTGGTTCGGTGGCATGGGTGTGCACAATTACTGACTTGCTCACCTTGCTCGAATTGTAGCAATGCTAAAAAGAGTGAATTAAAAGACCTGAAAAATAGACAGTGTTGCTTCCCTTTGCTTCCCACAGATGGATCGCGTTCCTAAATGACGTGGACGTCAGAATTGTCCAATTGCCCCGAAATTGCCGAAACGTAATTTGAATTGTCCCGAGCTGAAATTTAGCGTCATTTTGACATCGGGACATTGTTAATTGCGAGGCCTGGCTTGGCATTGCATAACGCGTGCAATTAGACATTGCGCAACTTCTCGCAAGCCATCCAACATTCACATGTTAATTTCGAGGCCAGCCTGGCTTCGCATTGCGTAACGCGCGGTTAGACATTGCGCAACTTCTGTCGACCCATCCACCACGACCCATCCACCAACGTGATTCCGGACACTATACTATAGGCCGCATGGCGCGGCCTATGGTAAAAATGTCTTCAAGTTTATTTCCTTTGTTTGATAAAACGTTGCAACGTAGATGATACTAGATCACTGAACTATTTACTGTATGTATATGGGAGATGACTTTTATCAAAAGTTCACATTCTTATCAATGTGGCAAAAGGTGCAAATCTATAGAAAGCAGGAGAAACAGATCATCTTGTTTTATTTTACCTTTGCACAGCCCCCAGGGGAGTGCGTCCAGAGCCTCCAACACCCAGAAAGCCCATACTGCTCTGGTTACCAGTGTGAAAGTCTCTGGAGTTGCCACCGCCTCTGTTGTTCCTTCTGTCACTACTCCCCCCTCTGGCAAGACCAGCAGCATTCCCCCTTGCATTACCACCGCCTCCTCTTGGAGGAAACGGACCATTGTTTCCACCCCCTCTAGGAGGGGATGGGCTATTCCCTCTGGCGTTGCCCCTCCCCCTTCCCCTTCCAGTTCCTCCGCGGCTTGGTTGGACAGGTTGACCTCTACCAGAACCACCTGTTTGACAATGTGACAAAAAGGTCAAAATAACGAGAACAAGAGAATTCACAAGCCTCAATACATAATCTCTTTTGCTATGTGAGTTCTTTGTTGAAGTTTAAACATTCTTTGTCTCTCCTTTACACCTCTTTAGCCATCGTGACAGCACTGGTTTCAGTCACAGTTTCTTAACAAATCGGTAGCCTTAATCCAGAATGATCCAGGAGAAGTAAAATTAAACAACGTGAAAGAAAACTCACCACCACCACGGGGCTGTTGTTGCTGTTGCTGAGGTCTGAGATAGTTCAGGTTGAACAGCTCACGTATTGTCTCATCACAACCACCAATACAGCCTACGTACCTGAAGGGGTAGAAAGTAACAACAAATTCTTGAGGCCTTTCATTCTTTGATGTTATAGACAGCTGCCCAAAAGAGGCAGCTTTTTTTGTGTGGTGGGGTAACCAGTTTAGAAACGATACCATCTGACAGACATACAAAAGGAGCCAAGAACAAAATGTCCTTTTTTGACATTAGCTTAACATAAGGTTTTTCTACATGAAGAAGTATATCAAGAGTAGAAAAGTTTGTAAAGTATGTGCAGTCAGTGTTTACATGAACATGTTTGTCTGATGAGATAAATTGTGTACTGTACTTACTCCAGAGGAATCATGGGAGGAACAGATCCCCTCTTGAACTTAAACTTGACCTTGTGGACTGGTCCAGGCTGACACTGCATAGAAGGAACACTGTAGGTTATTGCTTTGCTATAAGGGCTTTATCAACATATTACAAAATGTAGATGGTCACATTTTAAATACACTGTACTTGTCACAACCTGATGTCTTGTTATTACCCATAGAGAAAGATAGTTTTTAGAAGAAAATCTCATCTATGATTGGCTGATAAACAAAGTTTTTGGCGATGTCTCAGGGAGGAGCCAAATGGTACAGTATTGTGTGTGATTCGCAAGAATTCTAGGAATTGTACAGGCATTTTGTCCACAAGAATAGAATGTCCACAGGCATGTCTCCCATATGACCCACATCTATACCCACATTCCTAGAAACCTTTGGGACCCTGCCTCTCCCGGATGCCCTACTTTCTGTGACCCCGGGGCTTGTTCACTATACACTCAGGGGGGGAGTGCACTGTATCTGTATAGGTACCAAGTCTTCCTCAAAATCATGAAATGATGGCAGGGTCGCAGTGCCATGCAAACAATAACCCTAACAGCAACCACCGTCGCCATGGCAATGTATGTTTTCATTGCCAGTCTTGTTATCTGTATCTGTATCTCTACAGCCAGTATCTAGTGAGGATGCCCCTTCTATACTTGGTGGGAGCGAGTTCCACTCTAAACATGACTAAATCATGGTGTACGCACCCTTGTACAGACAGCTTCATCACAGGTTGCCTCCAGAACACCAGCAGGGAACCAGACCACAGCTCGGCAGCCAGGATAACCCATACAACTCAACATCAGCCTGGTGGGAAGGGCACAACATGTCAGACGCTATTCACATTCATAATGCTGCGAATACAGTCAACAGCTTATTGATAAGCAATGCACATCCATGACGAAACTTAACCATACTAAAAGAGTTTGTACAATGAAGACACCTGTCAATTTTGTGGTGAACTGCACACACATACATGTACTAGTATTCATTTCAAAATAACTCACTTTTGACATAAATGATTACCATTTGTAGGAGAGACAGATATAAAACATACAACAAATGCATGCCAGTATCTTCACTGGTAAAAATACATCAACTTCTAGTGTTGTTAAAAGGACCGCATGAGGGTACTGGTTTGCTGTAGCTGTGTAGCTTTCCTACCCGCCATCCTTGCGTGTCTTGATGACCATGCTCTCCCCACACTGTGGACAGGGGCGGACAGGCGGGGACACCTGGGCTGGGTTCATATCTGCAGCAGACATGAACAACAAGTTACAAACTTGCATCTGCTAGAACATGAACAACTACATTTTAACAAGTACAAGCATTAGCAGTATAGCATGAAAAATCAACTTGAAAATAAAGTTTCAAGCCAATTCACATCTTATACTTCATATTTATCAGCAATATGGTCCTCACATATGCTAGATGTATCTCTAGCAGATGCAAGTTACAGACATACTCAGAGACACACGTTCTATTTATTTATCTATTTCATCATAAAGAGGCTGGGTAGCCCAATCAGCTTGTAGGAGCTGCTTTCCAATGGGGCCCAGCATACAATTACACAAGACAAGACATGATTACATTTAGTTCCATAGCTACTAGTACTCAAGAAAAACGCTAATTCAGTAATTGGAAGGCTGTCCTACCTTGTTCTACAAAAGGTTGTGCTTCTCCAAAGTAGATCCCCAAAGCCTCATCTAATTTCATGGCCTGCAGTTTCGGAATAAAGACAATACATGTATTTACATTATTCCATATTCAAACTCAAAATGGAGCAAGTTTCCCTACTTTGCAAACATATCAATTTTTTTTAAACACAGAAAGAGTAACAAAGAAAATTAATGTATTTCCTGACCTGGGCACAAGCCTCGATGAACACCTGCTTGTACTTTTGTACCTGCTCTGCTAGCACCACTGGAAAAGACACACAAGTTTGAAATGAAGAATATCTTTCCATTCCAGTAGAGTTGTAGAACTTCTGCAAATCAAGGTAATGGCCCTAAGTTTACCAGAAGCACAATTTGTACCCCCATAATAAGAACGAACAAAATCAGGTGACAGAGTGTTACACAAACATCAAGAGAAACAAGAAATCTTCATCACACATTTTTTTTTAATAGAATGCATTTATGACATGTAGAAGTGTACTAAAATATATCAAGACAACAAGATTTGTCTATGTCACAAGATGATACAGGTACCTCCTCTGTAGCCTCACCTTTAGGGTCTTTCCTTCCTTCACAGATGAGCTTCAGGTCTGCCTCTAGCTCAGCCCTCAGGTGAGGTTTGGACATCTCGTAACCCATGGCATCATAGCCTGGTAATATACAGAGGTTTACTGAGCAACACAAACTGTCCATGTCATTTTGCCCAAAGAACTTCATTGAAATTACATGTTGAATCTAAATAAGAGTCCTTTATAAAGCTGCCCCGGACAATGTAGCCTCAACCAGGATTCAGAAGCAACTGGATAGAGTAGAAATTGGCCAAATAGACAGATAACGTGCCAGGGGAGTTAAAGGAGTACATTTGCTGTTTCTGAAGCCTGGTAGTGGCTACAGACAATGAACATAAGATAGTAAAAGTACTACCTAATGGAAACAGGAATATTACATTAGCAATACATATAACATCATTGCTACAACAGAATTACTTACCTTCCACAAGCCCCATGCCAAGCTCCCCAGGTACAAATTTGCCGTCCTGTTGGACTCCTACGTACATTCTGGACTTGATAGTCTCTATGTGTTCAGCATGGGTGGCATCTGTACCTGAAATTCAAGAAGGAAAAAAACACAGTACTGTCAGCAGCTAAGCATGTGGTTGAAGTACATGTACTAGCACAAACAGAACAAAAAGAAATGCCAACAATGAATGAATGATGAATGAATGAATGCATGAATGAATGAATGAATGAATGAATGGTTCATTCACTTAAAATCACTCGCAGCCATTTTGCTGAAAATGTGGATTTCATTACAAAACTAGACTAGTGCAAAAATGTGACATTGGCGACATTCTAAAAGACAATCGTAACATTTACATTCATAATGTTTGAGTCCGTTTCATAAATATTAAAAAATTCAAGGAAGTACAAACATGCTAGTGGTACAGCAAGTGGATTCTCTCATGATCAGTGGTTTAGGGTTAGCTTACCAATTCCATGTTTATCCATCAGAGCGATCAGATCAGCTTCAGTCAGCAAGGGGGGAGGGCTGGTCTGCCCCGGGGTCATCTGTGGCGGCATGGGGTGAAAATATATCTAAGAAAACATAAGACTTTTACAAGAACTTCACAGTTCTTAACAAAATCCACGAAAGCTACTGAATTTAAGAGTGCTTCTCACCTCAATGGCTGAAGGCTGGAAGGTTTCTCCCTGGTTAAAGACTGGGATTACCTGCAGACCAAAAACATGTACATTATTATCTATACTTCTAACAAAAGATACATTAATTGAATCTTTAACAGAAAAGCATAAAGACATATGCTACAGGAGTGTATCTATTTACCTTAGCATTCCACTTGTCATATGGGTAAACATCCAGGTAGTTCCTGGCTATGATCATCAGGCCTTGTGCAGTGAACTATGGGAAAAAATACATTGTAAGTACAGAAAATCAAATGAAGACATTCAAGAGTATGCATTATTCTACCGTCAACCAACCTCTGTCATAAACTGTGTCTTAAATAAGACAGTTTGACCAAATTCCATTCAGAAAGAAGATGAGAAGTACATTTTGTACTGACCTTCTCTCCATTGATGTCTATCTCTACTGTGGTCTCCTGCCCCTGTGCATCTTGGGATAGACAGGCCAGGAAGTGCCGAACGATAAACTCATACAGTCTCTTCTCATTGCCCTGAAAAAGAACAGATGATCACTCAATATTATTGGAGCATCAGTACTGATAATCAATGATAAGCAGAGCCAGGTTTTGAAATACCCACTCTCACACTTTTGCCATGTAAGTCATGGCTTCTGTGTGAGACTTACTGGTTGCCAGACATGAAAGTTGTCAGCATGTAAGCAATAACATAAACATAAACACAAAACTCACAGATGCACTCCACACCTTCATTGCCCAATCAAAAAGATTCTGCGCTTCTTCCAGCTGAGCCACACCAAACATTTACTTGTAAATTGGTTTGATTTATTAGAAAATGTTATTTGTGTACCAAAATTGATTCTTAAAATTGGTTTGATTTATATGTTAATGTTATTTGTCTACTATTCATGTTTTTAACTATCTATTGTTGTACCTTTGTCACATGTCTAGGTGAGTGTTAGGTGTGTACGCCATCAGCATACTTGCTGCCTTGTACACACTTTGTATTGTCTTGTTACAATTCTGAATAAATAAATAAATAAATGTAAGCAATACCTTTACAGGTGGCCTGGCTTATGGCTTGCCTTCTAAAATACTAGTTAACAGCCAGTGTTGACAGCAACCTGCATATTGATGGGCAACCTAGGTTTTGGCTTAGGTTGTCCAGCTTAGGTTGTCTACTGGACAACCTGAGAGAAAAAAGTATTTCGAACCGAGACCTTATTGCTGATCACTTGCTGACCACCTTTCCAGAACTAGATCAAAACCTATATCAACTTCACAACAGATGAACCATTAGAAATACATATGTATACCTGTAGATTATCAGTATACTTGGTAGGATGAATGGGAGGATGGGCGTTGTCAGTCTTGCTGCCGTTGCGTGGGTTGGGTCCTCTCTGCAGCACTCCTGCAGCGAACCCTCCCCAGTCTGGGTCTACCGTCTGCAGCTGCACCAGACCCTGCAGGTCCATGTCCTTGGAGAACATATTGGTCTCAGTACGAGGATAGCTGATGTAACTGTGGGAAAGACAGTTACTCAGTTATTTTTGTATAGTTGGTGTACATTACATCTTAACAATAATATATAGCATAAACAATCTCGATAAAAGGAGAACATGAAATCAACAACCCACTTTCAGTACAAAAGAGAGTAAACCAACCCCTGGTTGTACAACTTCTCTGCAATCTTCATGGTTTCCTTGGCATTGATCCTTAGCTTCCGAGACGCCAGCTTCTCAAGTTCCACCGTCTCCAACGGCTGCGGTCGCCACTTGCTCTTCGGACGACTGTTCACACTGATCACCCTGGCCAGCGGGTTTTCCATCACGATCTGGTACAGGACAAGGCACGCCGTATGGTTGAACAGACGGTTGCGCTTCCAGTTGAAGTCCACCCTCCCATCCTCCGTCTCGTGGGAGACCTTGATCTTGTGGAAGTTCTCTGGGATAAAGTTTTGTATTGCCTTGTACCGCTCCACAACGAAGCCTAGCGTGGGGAACTGGCAACTGCCGTAGCTGATGACCTGATCACTGAGGACATTGGGAAAGATCTTCTGCAGCCTGAGAGTCTGGAAACGTGTGAAGGCTGCACCTATTCTGAGATCCAGCTCTGACCGGACGTTCACAGCATCTGATGACCGATAGTCTGGTTGGGCGAGGTTGCGACAGGCTGACGATATTGACTGAGGTGTGAAGTCAGAAAAGCGGGCACGGTAGATTCGAATGTTTGGTTTGACTGCCTTACAAACGTCGATCACCTCCGTGCCGATGTTCTCTCCTTCACGATCACAGTCCGTCCATATAACCAGCACCTGGCACTGCCGCGCCTCTCGTTCTAGCGTCCGCTTGATGTCCTTAAACTGATCAGGGCAATGTTTCTCCACACCTGCATCAAACAAGGCCACGGGCTGACAGCTGTGCCATTTTTGGTAGCTGCCCTTGAAGTCCAGTTCAAGGAGGTGACCTGACACAGAGGTCATGAACATGGAGCTCTGCTTGTTCAGAATGTTGAACTCAAATTCGTAGATCTTGTTGAACCTGGAGAAGCCTTCTCTCCTGCGGTATCTGTAACAGTGACAGAAAAGGACATCGGAATTAATACTTGTCACCAACTGTCAACAAGAAAATGCAGTCATTGTTCAAATCGTCTTCCTTGCAGTGAACATCTTTATGCAAAAACTTTACTTTTCCAAACCTTTTTCTATTGAATATAACCCCCGAGCCTCAATGCTAGGAGTCTAGAAGATTTTGGGCTTCATTATGTGCAAGAAACTGGCTATTGACAGGATCATCCTATAAATAGTGCAAATTTTCTGTTATTGACAGGATGATCTTGTTAATAGTAAAAAATGTTCTGTTATAAGTACAAAATGTTCTGTTATTGACGGGATGATCCTGTCAATAGTACAAAATGTTCTGTTATTGACAGGATGATCCTGTCAAAATTATAATTTATAGATTCAGGCCTACAACAAAGTCCAGAGATGTCAGTAAACTGAAGAGCGGCTCTGCTCTGCTCTGCTCTGCTCTGCTCTGCTCTACTCTACTCTACTCTACTCTACTCTACTCTACTCTACTCTACTCTAAAGAAATAACCACAACAATGTAAAAAGTGCCCTACCTGCCATTAGACAGAACATCTGCTATCGCCTTGGCTGCGTCGTTTTTCTCTGCGACATTCAGAACTTTCTGTGTCCGTCCGGCCATATTTCTCTGGAGCGATGTTGTTGTTGTTGTTGTTGTTGTCAGAAATGATCTGATCACACAGGCTCTCTTGAACACAAGCAGACAGCTGAACATAACCACAATACCCTTTTTTTTTTAAACCCGGCTACACTACTACCATTAACAGATCGATACACTAATCCCCCAACAGAGAGGTGTGTGTTTTTAAAGCCAAAGTTACTAGTTATCAGTCAAAAACGCCTAAACAAACGAAATTATGGCAGGAATGTGAAAGGAGTGCTGGCGCGAAAATCTTTCAACTTGGCCGCCATTTTCTCTTGACGCACTGCGCAAGCGCGCGACATGTTTTGCGGTAAGCTTCGATTTTACCACACACATAATTTCTGATTTTGCAGATTATACGGGAGAATTTCATGTAATTTCTTCAATTCAAGCAGATTCATAAATCTTTCATATGTGTACCTTACATTTGTTTTCAAAGAAGGCGCCTCAGAGAGGCACAGAACGATAGCAACACAATATTTACGACAATCGCAAATTGGGTGGTTGCATAAGAAACGCTCACTGCCGACATTTTCTCCCTCTGGGGTATGTAACGTTACATATAATATTATATCACTATTTAGTAGGCAGCTATGGCTGGGAGGCTACTGACTTCACAACTATGTATCGTCACAGAGAACGGGTGTGCTAATCGTTTATTCCAGAGGTAAGTTACTTGACACAAAGCGTGTCATATTTTGTTCACATCCATGTGATGTCCTTCCGGAAGCTTCTGTCCTTGCCTTGCAATGATGCAACTCAAAGCAAACATCCACGCTCACATTCAACTTCAAGAAATTTTAAGCTTTTGTTTGTTCATTCATTCGTTCGTTTGTTTGAACCTGTACAGCATCTACTTTATAATAGTGGCTCTGTCTGAGGAAAAATATTATTTTGAGGGGAAGAAAAAAATGGCCTCAGGTGTGCATGTGAGGCTCCCTACTTTCATTGTATCATATCACTAATGGTAAAGGTAAAGCAGTCACTCTCTTTTGAAGTGAAGTACAATGCTTTTATTATAGTATAATACTTTTATTCAATATCACTATTATTGGGTATCTAACTTGTATCAATTGATCCATATATATTTGTACATGTATGTAGACAGAAATTAATTACTATGTATAGAACAAAACAAGTTCTTGATTGTAACCGAATTGTTTCTTTGTTCAGGCTTCTACCCACAAAGTTAGTGCCAAAGTGTCGGAGCATTTCAACCACTGCAGCAAGACTTGCCAGGAAAACAGATGACTCACCAGTGGAAGAGGACCCAGGGCCATTGAAGTTCACCGGCAGTAAGGGTGCAGGCTGGAAGGTCGCAGAAACTATGAACCTCAACAAGAACCGTCCAATCAGGAAAATTATCCCCGTGTCCCTTACCCTCACCGCCTTCCTGCTGTACTTCTGTGTATTCCGCAAGGAATCGTGGTTGGATGAGGAACTGGACAAAAACTTGTATCAAAGGATGCCAGGGCTAATGCCAGTGGAGGAGGAGGAGGATACTCACAGTGCTTCTGTATCAGGAGGACAAAATGTGCCAACAACAAATATCCCTTCAACATAGCAAATCTCGTAGATGTGTATGAGACTGACAAATCTAAAACCTGAAACTGCTCTTGATGCCGTTTATGCTGGTTATTTTCACTCAAAGTCATATTGTTATAAACCTTTACATGTCAGAGTACTAGGCAACATGAATTGATGTACTGGTTACTAGTATCTCAGGTAATCTGTCTGTTCTTAGACTAAGATGAAGTGAAGTGATACAAATTCAAAGCAGTTTTCCCATTATATACAAGGGGGAGCTTTAGCTATGTTGCATGTACATGGAATAAAAGGCAAGCTTGATTATGATTTGATAAAGTAAGACCAATAAAATTCCAAGCTGATTGCAGAGCAAGTATTATCTCCATCTGTGATATTGTGCATTATTACTTCAGTGTACCTTGGGTCTTATAACTGTTGTTCTTGTCCATTCATATGACAGGCCATAATGCTACATTTGCCTAAAAAGAAATTTTCTGCAGTGACATTATCAAGGAAAGACAATTTCTATCCCATCTATGTAAGGATTTTTTTAAATATTGAAACTGGCTTGTATTCTGTCATGAAAATAACATTTTTTTAATGTTTAAAAGCCATGACGAGTGCCCAATCCACAACAGTATTCCTGTCAGAAATGTCAATGGGAATTTGTCACATCATAGGAGTGCTCACACTGTAGATTTATGAGAGCTGTCATAATTGCATCTGATACTAGTACTTGAAGCATGGCACTAAAGGCAGTACAGTACCAGTTGTTGGGAGGTGATAAGGTAATCTGAAGGGCCAGGTGGACATTAATATGTCCCAATAAATTTGGATGATTGCAGCTTACCGTAAATTCCGATATGGCGCAGATTTCCGAATCGTAAGCTATGCATGTCACTTGTACCCTTAACGTTCATTTCCATCATACATTGTCATACAGACCCATTGGTATCATATTGGAAGCATAAGCTAGGAAACAACTGTGTTCCTGTCTAATTTTACCACCTTAATCACCATTACAGAATCTGGCTAAAGGCAGCAAATTGGCCACGTACCCGTCATATTTTGCCACAAGTGTTACATTCAGACGGAGCTGTAATTTTCCACTTAGTAAATCTCTTCTCTTCAAACAATAAGAAGATATAACCTTGATGTGTGTAATGTCCTTGCCTTGATCTAACACCCCTTTGTCCCAACTTCAATAACAGTAAAAAAATCACTCGTAGCCTGATATAGTGTGGAAGGTGAATGTGTTTATTACAGACATCTACACAGATGCGATAGACAACACAGAAGTGACAAGAAGGTACCAGTACCTCAGCACTTAGTGGGAGGCTGATGTAGTAAAACCTGATTTTGTTGTAGTCTCAAAGCTGCCAGTGTCACACAGGAAATTGTCATAGAAATCTAACATGTAATCGTCGACTTCGAGTCTTTTGAGGACGTCAGTATACAGTTGACAGATCTAATAGTGCATACTAAGTACAATATACAGTTGACAAGACATCAGAATACATGTTATCTTTGAGAAGGACAAAGAAACCATGGGTGAACTTTAATAGAGTAACAACCAACAGACCCATGGTTTCTTTGGCAGTAAATACATATACATAACACTTAATCATTCAGAATCAGCTCATTCTGAGACATAAGCATTTGGCAGGTGTCAGGATGCGCTCATTTGAAAAGAGTCCTCTAAATACATACACATAATAAAAAAGTTTGCACCTCAATCACGTTTCAAAGTTCAAAATGCTTCATGATCACCATGGTATAAAAAGTATGGATCTGGGTCTAAAACTACAGTTTGTAAAGAGTTCCTGTCTCCGCTCAATGATCTACACGACACACTAACACTGATATCTACAGATGATGGAGGAAGGGATGTTTCGATATTTCTATGCCCGCTCGCCACGGATACGTCGTGCCAGTTGGATGTCCTTGGGCATGATGGTCACACGCTTGGCGTGGATGGCGCACAGGTTGGTGTCCTCAAACAGACCTACCAAGTATGCTTCACTAGCTTCCTGCAGGGATACATAGGAAAGGAACATCATGGTTAACATCTGTAATCCATGTATCAAGGATAACACAAATCCCTAAGCAACCTGTATCTCCAAAGATAAAACTTTCGACCATGTGGCATCTACAACTTTGTTTTTGGAAAGGAAATGTAAATAAGATCCCCTAGCTGGGCATGCCCAGACATGTTTACTTTTCAGGCTATGCCATGCTGGGTCATGACCCAGAGAGCGACCTTTGTATGTCTGCTTATAAACAGACAAATATTTTCACTAATAAATAACTTGCACGGGAATGAAACGTGACCAACGGCATGGATTATACTATTTATAAAACAAAATTGATGTTGACGTACCTGTAACGCTCCGATGGCTGCGCTCTGAAACCGTAGATCCGTCTTGAAGTCCTGGGCGATCTCGCGAACCAGACGTTGGAAGGGCAGCTTGCGGATCAGCAGTTCCGTGGACTTCTGGTAACGACGGATCTCACGAAGGGCGACGGTGCCGGGCCTGTAACGATGGGGCTTCTTCACGCCTCCCGTGGACGGTGCACTCTTACGAGCGGCCTTGGTGGCCAGCTGCTTCCTTGGAGCCTTACCTCCAGTGGACTTACGGGCGGTCTGCTTCGTACGTGCCATTTCTGAGCTTTGGTGAACCGACTAGCGACGAACCTGGAATGCCAAAGTACAAAATTTGTAAGCTCTTTATAATACGCCCAAGACAACATAAGCTCACCAAAAGGTGTGAAGCAGACAAATTTGGCATTCGCGAAAGAATAGGACACAGTTGAATGAATGGCGCAGACACCACCCGAACATTTGCCCACATGATTTACATAACAAGGGTGTTAATTAATAACCACATGGGTACGCGCCAAAACCAACGTCTTCACAAAAACCCACTACATATGTATATAAAATCTAAAATACAAGTTTCACTCCCATGAGCAAGTGTGATACAAGAACAACGAGCCAAGAAAGCTTTACACCCGAGGTCAAACAAGCGAGCCTGTCTGCGTGTCGCGACAAGTGTAATCAATGCCATATGCAAATTCAGCAACACCAAACAACCGGAATTTCGCAATTTACACCGCGTTTCTAGAATCATACAAAATACTAGCCATACAAGCTGTTCAAATTCGTGTAAGTTGTCTGGTAACTATGTTACCATTCACATTATACCCACATATACACGAGGAAGATATGTCTGGTTGACTAAAATTCGACATAAATGGATACTGCGAAGACGTAACAACCGAACCCGCCTGGAAAACGACTTATTTCTTTCAAGACAAAAGGCATTTCCTTCCTTACGTCGGTTTGGGGCTTCATACTACTACCACGTGCTCATATCACGCTACAATGCAAACTTACTACCAATTCAACATTTCCTTCGTATTTCTAACTCGGCAGTCAAATCCGGTTGACACTGAATACACAAATAAGAGCTTGGAATGGAGAAAAGCTCGGTTCGCTCCGTTTACGTTCAACGTTTTTGTATGGCGGGGTGGATGGTGATACAAACTAAACCTCGATGTTTCGTGGCTTCGTTTAGGCGTATTTTGTCCCCAGAACATGTCAAAGACGTCTCAAAATAACCTCTAGACTGTAAAGAAGACTAAGGTATAACATTCAGATGTAAATATGGAACCAAACGTGTATCTCACCTGAAAATCTGAAAGATAGTACAAAGGCTGAAGTCAAATTCTCCGGCCAGACAGGAATAATGTGACAATTTCCTGGCAGTATTTATACCACCCGTGACGTACCGTCATGTGACTAAATTACAACTCCTCGTTGGAAGCCGACATTCTGCTACTTGATTGGTCAGATGGCAGCCATACATGGTCGCTGATTGGTTAAATTATCTCATTACTGATTGGTTAGAAGGGAGAGAGTTCTGGTTGACGATTGGTCCAATTATCTTAACTGTGATTGGACAATCTGGGATACCTCAGGATCCGATTTTTTGCACGAAGCTCGGGCCTATTTCGTGCACACTGAGAAGAACGGACGTCGGCGGAAACACAAAACCGCAGCAAGGCTAAGAAACAAATGTTCACCGTGTTTTATGTTGCGCTGTATATCATGACCATACTCGTCACTTTATAGTGACACGATTCTCATATTTCGACAGTAGTGACTATTCTTCAGATGATAAGCTCCATATGCATTCTCAACATACATGTGCCTTTGTGCATGTTGTGAACAGGTCTGACAGTTTGTTCTTTCACCCCTTGAAACCAAGTTGCAGGGTGCAGGTATCTATCGATCCGATAGATGGCAGTTTCAGACAGACTTCCGCGTTGAATGCTTCAAGGGTCTTCAAGCAGATGTTAGGATTATTTTGTCCGCCTGTCGAGAAATTGTGTACTTCGTTCGCTCCGAAGTCTAAATGAAATTATGAATCATGAATACTAGTACCTGTTTCCGACCTCCTGTCATCAAATCAAATCCTCTCCCCTCTTCAAGTTGAAACTATACATCTTTCTTTGTCGATTTTGTTTAGACAAATTGAGGTCCAGCTGTCCCCTTTTACTGCCCAAGCAGGGGTTTATACTACACTCTACAGTTTATTTTTGACGTGTTTTCTAGGCATTTTAGGATTTCTTTTTGTCTTGCTTTTTGTCTTGCAGCCACCGGGGGTAAAGTAACGCAAATCTGACTGTTTTAAAACAGGAACAGGGCGGTGTTTCCTGATGCCGACAAATATGACTCAATGTTTCACACCTATAGGAAAATACAAGTAATAAGGGGGACTATAGACACTCCTCAGGCCAATGGATAGTCTTGCCACCGTAGGATCTGCTTGGAGATTAACCTTACATGGAGTACCACAACTTGTCGCCAGGCACTAGTAGTATTGAAACCATTGGGAAACTGTATGCTGAAGTGACGTCAGCAGTGAGGAAACATGTACTTGGTCTTGGATAAATACGCCTTGCATATTCAGTACTTGGTTTTGTGCGTACACCAGCAAAAATGTCATTCATGCAAGAACAAAATACCAATGGTTTCGTTCCCAACCTCCCTGGTTTCGGGTCGTGACAGTTTCGGTCGTGTGAGACAATGCAAAAGGGGAACACCAATGTTGTCCTTTCGTGCGGTATTGTCGCTAGTTGTCACACGGGGATTCCCGAGCAGGTACACAACAGAAACCGGGATATAGTATTAACCGAAGCAGTACAAAACTGCAGAAGTGGTCAGACCTTCCCTTCGGTGGGTCGGTTGTATATCAATTCTCCATCAAGCCCCAACATTTTGTTTTGCGTGTGTACCATATGGACGTATTAAAGGATCCCCTTACACCAGGTTAGCCCATTTCAGATTTTGTAACTGCTTTTAGCAGTGTTTGTTACTGCATCTTAGAGGAGGATACAGTAGATTGTTATTTGCAAACTCATATGCCTGAAGGCTAATTGCAAGGGAACACACATACAGCTAATAGACATACAAAAGTAAGAAATGTCTAGCCTATAGATTTTTACGTTGTATTTGTGGTTTGTAGCCTTGAACAGCGATAATTTGTCACTAGTACTAGTAACCTCACTGAATCCCTGGTCATTTTTGCATTGCCCTGGCAGATCGCAGCTGACTAAACTCAAAATGTACCGAGGTGGTTATTATAGACCCCGCTTCACTGTGAAAGTCAACATCAGCATCCAGAGTAGCGACCCTGCCGCAGCCCACCACCGCCTGGAGTCCTACCTGCTTCGGTGGGTGGACATCAGTAGGAACCCGCCGCCTAGGCTCGTCAGTACGCCAGCGGCACAGTATGAGAACGCAGTGGTCAACTTGGAGTTCACTTTGGAGCCGAGATACGGGGGAGCGGCCAACCCGGAAATGTTTTTTGCTGACCTAAGGCGGCGGTGGTGCGCGGATCCCCCGCATTGGGCTGGAAACAACCGCCCTTGGCTCACAACTAGTCAACAGAACACTTGGTCTGTGGACGCAGGCATGGTACATGTATACGTACCGGTACACGCCGACCTGGAGTGCGACGGATTTTCGCTAGGCGCGTTTGTGGGAAGGAGCACGTTCGTCGGTCATTACGACGCAGACCACTTGGTCTTGGACAAGACCGTTACATTCGAGCATGACCGCAAGGTGTTGACCTTGACCTTCCAGCCTTACGTCGACCTGCCGACTTGTAGGTTTGAGGTGGGCTACAATGAACTGGAGAAAACCGTTCTGGTCCACCAAGAAGGAGACGTCAGCAACCTGTTCTTCTTCCCCAAGTACCCACTGAAGGTGAGTGGAAAACACAACATTCCTCCAATAATAACTTTCAACAGAGCGTAGCCAATATAAACATATGACGTTAAATGACGTATGTCTAATAGTGTCAGAAAACCCATGAGGTAATCTTCCTGTTTAGTACTGCCTTTTCCCTTAGTTCTCCTGTATGATCCCGTAGTAAAGCCAATTTGAGTTTTTTTGTAAGTAAAGCAGGATATTGGAGTTTCTTAATACACAACCGGTTAAGTGTCTCACCTGCTTACGTTTCGAGGCAAAAGCTCCACCTATATTGGTTACATATAGCGGCGAGAAGCAGCACTCCAGTCAGAGGCTCGAGGAAGAAAGGCTGATAGGCATCAAAACGTAAACAGAGTGAAACGCTCCAATATCCTATATGTTCTACCAACCTGATGAAACTATTTTCGGATGTAAGTAAGACAGTTTGTAAGAAAGTCTTCTCGTTTCAAAGGTGTACGAAGAGGAACCGGCACACGTGTTTCTCCTCACAGACAGCGCTGCAGAAAGGATGGTGCGGAGGCTCAGCTTTCTCGGCTGCTCAGAGAGCATCCTGGGAAACTCCTCCTGCCTGAAGATCGTTTTGCCCAGCAGACAGAACCCACAGGACGTCCTGAGGCGGTTGTGTGTGCGGAACGGATTCACGGCGCACTATGTCTCCGTAACGTCACGACCTGCACCTCACACGGCAGGTAAGGAGGCGGGCTTGCTAACCGGGGTGGCGTTCAAGACCGCCTACGCCTTCCGCGCCCTCCTGTCGCGGGGATACACCGCCAGGGACCAGGTGACGGACGCCTTCGTTCGCCAGGTGAAACTTCTGGACAGGGACCGGGGAGAAGACGTGGCCGCCGACGTTCTGTACCGCCTGACCCATGTGCTGGAAAGAGACAGGTATGTTTGATGTTTTGATGTTTTATTAGAAATCCATTAGATTAGACTTGAAAATCTAATCTACTCTTCGTGGATTCATAAAGACACAGAGTGAACATATATATATGGTTACAAAAGTACATAACACAGCACAACACGTACATTCATAAATACAGAGCGTCATGTTGAAGCCATTTTGTTCTAATCCAAGGACGTCGGCATAACAGTTCGTTCGCACCAATAAGGACGTCGCTTGTTTCCTACTAGGCATTTCGTTTACCTAGTCAGAATTTTCATGCAAGCTGCACTAAAATCTTATCGTTAGGTTTGCCAACATCCAAGCGGTCCTTGACGGCCTCCTGACCGCCCGAGATGTGGAGTTGGGCCGACCGGAGACCCTCCCCTCAACCCTGCAGGTGGTGGCCAGGGTCATCGTCACACCCACAAGACTCGTCTTTCTACAGCCGGAGATCATGTACGGAAACAGGTGGGCACAGTTCTGCGTGTAACTAGCCTGGGTACCAGACTGTTGCCAGGGCCAGTACACGGGATGGCTCATCCGGGCGACTGGCAGGGTCGGCGGCCTGTGTACCAGCCCTGAGAACATTCTGGCATCCAGGCTAGCGTCTAACACGCGAAGAATACACTTTGTTTACAACAGGATTACCTTTTATAAGAAGCGGAAATATCCTAAAGGGAAAAAGTAGAGTACCGATAGCCTGGGTGCCATCTTCCGTAACCGCCGGCCGGCTCCCTACTGTCGCTAGCTACCACGGAGGATGACACCCAGGCTAGATTATCGACGCAAGTTAGCCAACAACATGAATCTCAAACGCAGTATAAGATGGACTAGTTAGGCGTTGAGCTGAGAATAAAGCTGAATATTATAAACAGAAATCTTTTCATCAAGAACATAGTTTCCAGACATGTGACCCTGGTTACAGCTACCTTTGCACAACCTGCATACTAACTACATTTTATACACGGTTTGCGACTGCCAGGGTTTTGCGGGAGTTCGGTACAGACCACTTCCTCCGTGTGGTCTTCCGAGACGAGGACTTCTCCAAACTTCAGGCCACTGGAAAGACGGCTAGAGGCGATGAAGAGGAGGAGATCTTTGCTCGAGTCAGGAAAGTGCTGAGGAAGGGAATCCAAGTCGACAACAGGTGGGTTTAAAGCACGATACTTGATGACCTGTTCTTTCTATTTCCCACTTTCTTTCATGTCATTTCACAGTGACAATTCAACGAGATTTAGTTCGGCTGAAAATAGATGTGTAACGAAATTACAGCTTGTACTTGTTCATTAATCGGACTTAGCAACTATGACCAGTTTTTGGTTCCCAGTCTTAATAGCCCTCACGTTCAGTAAAGTGATATTATAAAATACAATACGCGCTGTAGGTTGTACGAGTTTCTGGCGGCGTCCAACAGCCAGCTGCGGGAGCACGGCTTGTGGTTCTTCGCGGCTGACGGGAGGACCACTGCCGACTCCATTCGGGCTTGGATGGGAGACTTCAGCAACAGCAGGTGGGCGGGGCTTAACTTTATTCTTCAATTTCCAGTGTAAAATTAGCTGTGGTGTTAAGGCTATGGAAAAGACACCTATATAGAGGGGGTTTTCTGCATCTGTATCTGTATAGCCGGTATAACCGCCCTTCGACGTAACACACCAGCTTCGCAGGCACGCAGCACGGTGGCAGCTAACTATATTACACCGAACGACCTGTTACACCCAATTTTTGCACATCTAACTGCAGGCGTTGTTTAAAGCAATCTAGTGATGATGCCCCAATTAATGTTTTGATAAATCACGTCAGAATCTAGCCAAGAGGAGAGTTGCAGCTGACCACGTGACGTCCGCCATTTTGTCGGTCGAATTTTTTTTCATCTGTAAATGTTGACGAAACTTTTAAGCAGCTTTATCAGGATAACCAAGGCTGCATGATTCGTTTCTACATGTACGACTTGTTCTAACTTATACTTACTTGAGAGTGAGGATTGGGTGACAGTAGGAACTCGGGGTAAAGACCACTGATCATCATCATCATCATATCTCAGTGTCGGCCCACTGTTCCAGCCAGTCCAGGGCTTCCTGGTTTGCTTCGTACAGGTCTCGTTTGGTGACAGATGGTCCTAATTCACAGTCCTGTAGGATGTAAGACCACTGATACTAACGGGCTTGCCACAGGTGCCCGGCTACCTACCTGGCCAGGATGGGTCAGTGTTTCTCCACCACGGAGTCCAGCGTCACTGTCCGGCGGGGACAGGTCAGCAGGATCCCCGACATCGAGGGCGGACAGGACCCCGACGGCAAACCCTACTGCTTCTCCGACGGCATCGGCAAGATTTCACGGGACCTAGCTAGGGAGGTGCGTACTGCGAATACGATGTATGAAGCCCCTGTCACACATAGCCGGGAGGTTTGCCATGGTTGGCTGGTGGTTGGCTGGTGTTCGGGAGTAGGTCAGCAGTGTTCGGGGCGTGTTTGGTGGTCAAATTTGACTCAAATTTGATTGGATTCGTATCGAAATTGAAAGGTAGGCATGGCCAAAATCTGGTCAGGCTGCTCCCGAACGTCAGCCAACCTTGGTTGGTGGTTGGGGGAAGGTTCTGAAGTAATCTGACTATTTATGTTCCACAATTACTTTTTGTCTTAATGCCATATACAGCTCGTGTTGACCATCAATTGACATGTACGAACACTTCCCAAGCGTTTTTTTTTTCTTATCTCCCTATTCAAAGATGTGCGAAAAGACCCAGCGAAGCCACGAGCCCTCAGCCTTCCAGGTCAGGTACGCAGGTGTGAAGGGGATGCTGGCGGTGGACCCCACCCTTCCCGGTCTGGCCCTGCAGTACCGTAAGAGTATGGAGAAGTTTTCCTCAGACCACAACAATGTTGAAATCTGCTCCGAGAGCCATCCAGGTAGGCTGCCTTTCTTTTTACATGATATACCGGTAGTGGTAAAATGATTGTACATTATTGAGATATGCTTTCAGTCATAGACTCTACCAGGCTTCAGCAAGCGGCTGGAAAGAGTAGAACTTGGCCAAATAGGCAGATAACAACGTCCGCTAAAGAGTAGTTTGACGAACTGTACTCTTTAGTGGACCAACTCCCCTGGCATGTTGTCTGCCTATTTAGCCAATTTCTACTCTTTCCAGCCGCTTCCCGAAGCCTGGTAAAGGCTATTCAATCATGCGATGTCCATATCAAAGCCACATGTTAACTCAGTTCCCATTTTTTTCAGCTCGGTTGTACCTGAACCGACAGATCATCTCCATCCTGTCGGGACTTGGGATTTCTGACGAGGTTTTCCAAGTCCTCCAAGACGAACAGCTGCGGAAGTTGGCCAGCATGTTCCTGATGGAGGGTCGAGCGGTCGAGGCGCTGAACCAGCGGGCCCAACTCTCCGGAGTGCCGTACGGAAAGCTGTCCAACTGCGGCGTCTACATGACCAGGGAACCGTTCTTCAAGGCCATGCTACGGAAAGTGTACAAAAGCGGCATCGGTGAGAAATATCATGGATCTTTTTTTTTTTGTTGTTGTTGTTGTTGTTCAGAAATTGTAATATGACAATACAAAGTGTGCACTAGGCAGCAAATATGCTGGTAGCGTGCACACCTAACACATAATACTCATTTACACCTGAGTCAAGTGAGGAAAGTCGTGTAAAGTGCCTTTCCCAAGGGCACAAGGTCGGTGGCATGTCAGGACTCGAACCCGGGACCTCTTGGTTCCGAGTCGAGTACTCTGTCGTTGCGCCATACGACCCCACTCTCTTTACTGAAGCCCTAGCTTAAAAAGTCGATTTTAGTGTCCCCATAACTATCGATGACGTCTCGTGATGTCATAAAAAATTGCATAAATTACCGTCTTGCAACAAGACACTTTTTTTTACAAAAGTCCAGACTTAACTGCGACATGTACTTTTAGAAGACCCCCAAAGTTCTCAGGCATGGTTATCTCCCACCATATCGGTCATGATATTAAATCTATTTCTAGTCGTTCAGGTTAACTTGTTCTGAAATGAATAAAGGAATGAAAATTTACTCCACCAGACATATAAAAGAGTTGAAAGACAAGAAATGAATATGTATTTAACGGCACGTATCTGTTTGAATACAGGGGACATACGGAGAAAGGCCAGGATAGAGGTCCCACCCGAGGACGGCCGCCACATGTTGGGTGTCCTGGACGAAACAGGCACGCTTGAGTACGGGGAAGTCTTCGTCCAGTACGCGGAGAACATCACGGACAAAGGCGGCAAGACTAAAATCCTGACCGGAGACGCGATTGTCGCGCGGAACCCGTGCTTCCACCCAGGAGACGTCCGGAAACTCAGGGCAGTCGACGTTCCCGGACTGCACCACATGGTTGACGTCATCGTCTTCCCCTCCAAAGGACCACGGCCGCATCCAAACGAGATGTCGGGAGGAGACCTGGACGGAGACCAGTTTTTCGTCACCTGGTATCCTGACTTGGTGTTCCGGCGTGAGAACGCAGACCCCATGCACTTCAAGGCACCGAAGAAGATAGAACTGGACATCGTCACAATCTCCGACCTGCAGGATTTCATTGTGGACTATATCAAGAGTGACATTCTGGGTGTAGTAGCGAACGCCCACCTGGCCTTTTCGGATAAAAAAGAGGACGGAGTGTTCTCTCAGGTTTGCCTGAAGCTGGCAGAAAAACATTCCGACGCCGTGGACTTCCCAAAGACGGGTGTAGCCCCTGTCCTCACTGACGACGAGAGACCCATGAGTTATCCAGACTTCATGGAGAAGTACAAAAAGGGTGTGCGGAGGTCGAAGAAAGTGATGGGAGAAATGTTCAGAGAGTGTCAGTCGATCGAGAACATTTGCAGTCGGCCGGAAAAGACCGACGAAGCTGTAACCGTTAAGCCCGATCCGTACCTGATTCTCCCAACCCACCAACCATACAAACGTCAAGCTGAAGAGAGCAGGGCCAGGTACAACGATCAACTGAAGTATCTGATGGATCGGTATGGAATCGAGACCGAAGCTGAGGCGATGTCAGGGTGCATCGGTAGAATCCACAAGCACATGGACAACCGCTACGACAGACACGAAGTTGAGAGAGTCTTCAAGGAGCGAATCAAGGATCTCCGACGGCGTACCCGAGAAGAATTCTTCGCAGAGTTCGGGGGAGAGAAGAATGTGAAGAAGAGCGACTATCCTCCAGAAGTACAGGCGAAGGCATCTGCATGGTACGTTGTCACCTATTCTGACACGAACGACAAGCGTCTTCTGAGCTTTCCTTGGGTCGTTGGTGACATCCTTGCTGTGGTAAAAGTCACAGTCGTTCCTGACTACCCGGTATCCGTCGATCCTTCTGTTGAACACATCACAGCTGACCTGGAGACGATCTACTCACCCGAGTCTTCGAAGACCGTCCGCGAACTTTCCGCTGCGTTCAAAAGGCAGTCCGTTCAGCACGACGTCGTCCAAGCCTTCGTCCTTCGACATCCCAAAACTGTCGCCCTGATTGCGTTCCTCCTGCAGTGGGCAAAGCAATGTGATCTTCTCGGTCGAGACGTCAAGAAAAACCAGATAACCCAGAAGTCGCTCTTGTTCCTGCTTGCATCTCACGCTATCAAATTCTTCGTTCCCGATCTTGAGTTGGCCGACTTCACCCTTGAGTGGTCAGCACTGACAAACGGTCTCCTCCACCGCGCACGCAACAGGCCTGATACATCTTCTGAGAGCATAGGGTTACTGTGTGTGGACTTCTTCCAGTACCTTGGATCCCACACGTTTGTGTCTGCCCGCGGGACTGCCCACATCGTGGCGAGCACGGCGCTGCTGCTGTCCGAAGGGTGCGCCAAGAACGTCCAGCGCCATGCGCTCCGGGCCTACCACCTCCTGTCACAGACAGGAGACATCGGTGCGCTCGTCAACACTAACATCACGCACCGGTCGGAGGAATGGTCCGAGACCATACCGCCGAGTCTCTGGAAAAACTACGTCAGCGAAAATATCAAGCAGGTAAAAGCTGTTACTTTTTTTATTGACTCTTTCAAAGTCTTTCAAATTTGTTCTCCTTGCAAGTTCATCTGCGTTGGTAGTAGTCACAGTACAATGCTGAACTTTATTCCAATACAAGGGTAAACAAGGATCAAATTTTCAACGACCACTTTCGCCTTCATCAGGAATCACTTCTCTTTTCTTGAATCTATTGAAGACTTTTCTACTCCCAAACCCCTTTGAATGTTCAGCACAATGTGTCACTTTCCTCTGCAGGTTGAAGAAGGCTTGGCCATGAGGAGTGGCGCAGAGGTGCAGATCAGACCGATCCGAGGGGGAAGGCGTCCAAGGGGACGTGTTCTCGGATATGGGCCTCACGACGCCATCTTGCGATTGAAATCCGAAGTGGAGCGCCTAATTCAGACATTTCAGCTCATCTGGGGGAGTCTCCATCGCCTCTCGTGACCCGCCTGTCGTGACCATCGCCTGTTGTGACCATATTACGTCATGTTGCAATTGGGTGCATTTGGGAGGATGGATTCATGTCTTTCTTCCTGATTTTGTCTTTAATACAGTTTAGCAGGAATGTGAAGAAGAAAGAGCGCGATGATATCCTGGCATTATGATAGTGGTAGTACTTACTCATGTAACTGACTTAACAAAATTGTCTTATGCAGCCAACCACAGTTGACAAAACTTTATAATACGTTTGAGAGAAAAGAGAGTATGATTTCTGAATAAATGTTTTGCTTTTCCATGTAACGTTTCCTGGGACAGACCAATGTACAATGTTTGCTGCAGTCGTAGGCCATTCATTAATATATCTACTGTGACATGTATAGCACTTTGCATGGTAGTGTATAATTCACCCCACAAAGAATGTCACGTAGTCTTGGGTTAAGTGAACAAAGTCGTCGGAAAAAACATCCATTGGAATTAATGCAAATTCTTTCGCCTTTCTTTAACCCATTGACGACTTTGTTGTCAAACACGGTTTCTTGTATGCCATCATTGTGTTTTTGGAGGGGGTGGAGGGCTGAGGCTGAATGATGTACCCAGAATTTGTAATGTCAGTCAGTAAACCACTCAATACACACAGACATAAGCGTGTTGTTTATTCGCCATTTTGTTTGTCTTTTACAATTGATGTTCATTGTTTCTTACAATGTCAAACATACATTGGCAAGGAAAGACATGTTGTGCCTTACCTGAATTGCGTGAAGTTTGTTACAACAGTGGTGTTCGCATAAAGTTACAACTTGAAGTAGAACATAAAGATTGTAAATGTTAAAACAGCACTGAAAATACAATGCAATACAGAGAACCAGACTCAGACAGCACGTTCATGTAGAGCAAGCGTCTAGAAACGCGTTTAACGGATGGTTTCAACGTGCTATGCTACTCCTACATAACATAGCAAACAGAGCTAGCTAACAACATATAGATTACTTGCGCCGTTGGCTGGATGCTACTACACTTTTCAGTAGACACAGTAGACACACTAAAGGCACTGAAATGTTATAAAGCGTCTCGCCTACCAATGTTTGCCCGACCTTTACCCCCGCACGGTACCTGATACCGTCTGCCTCAAAGCACTATATATAGAACAGGTAAGTCCCTGGCGAAACCCTGGGTAAAACCCTGACGAAACTGTACTGGAACTCACACTATAATCCCGTCTTACTTGTGTGCGTTGGTGTCAGCCAAGAGAAGTATTCAACAGGTGCCCATTCCCCTTGTATCGGCAAGAGGACTAGCTGTATTTTGTTGTGCTGAGCTACAGGTGAGTCATGACCCAGTGCCTGCAGGAGCTAACTGGTCAATGGTTCGTCGTAGTGGGGTAGTTTACTTCCTCTATTGTGAAATTGCTGTCAACTAAAACGGTCACACAACCTTCATCTGTTCAGATCGGTTGTTATGATTGACAACTGACAGGTGTGAGCTATAGAAAATTGTATTTTTTCATGCAGGAAGTGAGAAAGAGTGGTACTCTAAGGTTAAGTACATGTAGCTTCCCTGTGCTTCAATACTACTGCTAAAGTGTCGTTCTTTCGACATGTTTTCTGTAGTTAGTAATGCCGATAATGCAACAGCTAAGGTGTTGTCTATCTTTGTCGTAGAATTTGGTATGATTTATGGTCTTTATTGTTAATTTTTTGACTGAACTGATCACATTATGTAGTAACGGGGCAAATGACATCACATTACCTGACGGGGAATCCCCTGACGCCTGGTTACGGTGACTAACGATTGAATGTTTACTCACCTTGTGCGACTTCCCCTAGTTGGAAACACCCCAGCTGCCATTTCCGCACACCTCCCAAGTAAAACAACCATGCGATGAAGCATAATATGACATGGCATGAGTCAATTTTTTTAAAACTCCAAAACCGTTGAGTTGGGGGGATGGGCAATTTCTGAAACACATGAACAAACCCACTTGTAAGCTGTAATACATTTGTACTTTCATAACCAACATTATGAGGTACGTAATGCCAAAGGAACATTTAGTTAGAATAGGTGTTTGAAATCCATGTGACTATCGACATGTGTGTGTGTAAGTGTGTGTGTGTGTGTGTGTGTGTGTGCGTTTGTTTGTTTGTTTGTGTGTGTGTGTGTGTGTGTGTGTGTGTGTGCGTGCGTGCGTGTGTGTGTGTGTGTGTGTGTGTGTGTGTGTGTGTGAATACATCCTATTGTATGGGTATTGAGCAGTCAGTGATGTTACATTGTTTTCCGTTATTGCTAGGTACCATGTGATATGCCAGGTACACGACAATGAGCGCTGCATCGTTCACTCTGCCCGTGACGGTCACCCTAGAACGGTCGTTAGATCAACAGGTTAAAAAGGGTGTGGACCGCTTCATGAAAACATGCTCCCGTGTTGTGTCATCTACTACTTTAAGCAATCGCCAGACGTGGAACCAAGACGCTGTCCCTAGTATTGGATTTGAACTACAGCCACGGGATGCCGGTGAATATGACACTGCGGAAGAATTCTTCTGTTTCCTTCGTTTGGAATGGTGTAAAGTACCTATATTCGGACTTGGATGGCTTACTCCTGACGAGGACGCAAAAACTTTCGCCAAAACCGAGAGAAACAGACCAGCTCACTCTGATATCGGACTGAAAACATTTGCCCTTGGTGCTTTTAAAGAGAGAAGCACGTTTATCAACCACTATGACGCGTTTGACTATGACTCCAGGTTTGAGGATGTCTCGAGTAGTACTAGTCGTGAGAGACAGGTGACTTTTGAACATGACCGAAGGCAGCTCGCCGTTCACTTCAAGCCATCCGAAGACGAAGGTATCCACAAGTTTGAAGTGGACTACGACAACCTGGAGAATTACATCCTTGTCGACGACAGCGATGTACAAACAGAACTGTACTTCTTCCTCAAGCATCCACTGAAGGTAGAGTTGATGGCCATTTTTCCCGTTGGAAATTCAATGTTGTTGTTGTTGTGCTGTTGTTATTAGATTCTAGTGATTTATATGACTTTCTGCCTTTCTGCCTGTAATTCTGTCCTTCAATGGTGTACAATTATTGTGTAACACAGAAAGTACAGCTCAAGCACTCAGTCCTTTTATTCTACAATTGTTTTAGGTATTCAGAGCTGCCGATCCAGCCAAGGGCCGTCGTGTTGACAGGATTGACTCTGTCAATCCGCAGACAGTTTGGAGACGTGCCACATCATTTGGAGGATGTACAACTGAAGATCTTGGCTGTTCGTCTTGTCTACAGTTGGTCATTGCTAATGACGGCACCGTGACCGACATCCCCCATGCTGTACTCAGCCGCCTGTGCCAGAGCTGTGGCTTCACAGCAAACTACGTGTCAGTGCGACCAAGGACATTAGTGCGACATGTTGAAGCTTCACTGGAATCCCTGAACCTAGAACCTTCGCTGGAACACTTCGAGTGTGTTTACGCTCTGCGTGTATTTCTCTCGCGTGGGTACACTGTGATGGACCAGGTCGACCGGTTCTTCTTCCAAAAACTTCGAAAGGCGGAAGAAGACTTTAGTCCGGGTTTTGTGTGCGAAATACTTCGACGGCTCACACTGACTGTTGAAAATAACAGGTGATTATATTTCTCATTTGACTTGATCATACTGCTGTAGATAACTGTTATCATTCGGTGTTAAACTGAACCAATGGTTAAATTCAAATGTGATCGCAAACACGTGGATGCTTCTATTGCTTATTGTCACCATCATCTGGTCGTGAGAGTCTCACGGAGTGATTATAGAAGACATTAAGTTGCTATGTACTGAAGTGATTTATATTTCATGAATGGTTATCAGTACAATTTTTTTTTAACGCTCATGTCATTTTACTAAAGATTGTAATCATTTTGGCAGATTGGCGGACATTGGCTCTGCACTAGACCAGCTACTGGCCATGAGGGACATCACCATGGAGACAGAGCAGGCCCAGTTCCCGGCTGCTCACCGCATGGTTCGCCGAGTCTTCGTCACACCGACCCGTCTGATGTTCATGCACCCTGAAATAGTACGGGATAACAGGTTAGAGATTATCTTATTAATAAATATTGCTTATAGACGCTTTGTCATTCCTCCCTTCAGATAAGTGATATGTGGCAAAGTTATCTCAACGATTCCATTTCTTCTTTCCATTTGTGCTAACTCTACCATGCCTATTAAATGGTTCAGAGTACAGCCTAAGACTTTGCCGTTCATACATAGAATCCTACGGAAGTACGGCGAGGACAACTTCATGAGGGTGTCCATTCGTGACGAAGACTTTGCGAAGCTACAAGTGATGGGTCGGTTGGTCCCAGACGATGAGACATTTACATGTGCCAAACGAGTCCTTCAGGACGGGCTGACAATCGGAGACAGGTACAGACATGACAGATAGAGTTTCCTCATCAGTTTAGAAAATAATCTACAATACATGGACACAACAGAATGTGAAGCGCACAATGTGAATGCCGAATGCCAACGGGCAATATCCTGTTGTCAAGGTCCGATTCTCTCTTTCCGTCTTCCAGGAGACATACGTTGACCATCCAATGTCTTTTCTCAACGTCATTTGAAATCCAATGCTTCCCATAGTAAAAGTCCTTTTGCAATTGTCTCACAGGAAATACGAATTCCTGGCTGCTTCTAACAGCCAACTTAGAGAGCATAGCGTCTGGTTCTTTGCTTCTGACGGAGAGAACACAGCCGACTCCATCAGAAGTGAAATGGGAGACTTCTCTCACATCAGGTAATGGTCTTCATATTTGGAACTATCCTACGTGATTCATGTAATCTAGGTAAAAATCAAAAGAGTAGATTCATCACCATAACAAATGTAACAACACTATCGTTAGTCATATATTTTCGTCTTGTTCAGATGCCCTGCTACCGTGCTCGCACGCATGGGCCAGTGCTTCTCCAACACCGAACCGAGTGTGGTCGCCCGGACCTCCACCGGAGAGGTGGTTACAATACCCGAGATTGAAGGTGGAGTCAATCCTGTGAATTCCAAAGTCTACTGCTTCTCTGATGGCATTGGCAAGATATCGCCGTCATTGGCACAGAAGGTACACAGACTTCTTTTTTATCAACTTCTGTGACTTACTAGTTGTACTGTACGTTTAAGACTCACTTCATCACTTCTTTGTGTCTAAGTAGAACGATGTCGTTTCATTACAGGTGTGTAGAGAGATACGCCGTGGTGAAACAGGAGCGTCAGCCTACCAGATCCGGTACGGAGGGGTCAAAGGTGTGGTGGCGGTCGATCCAAATCTTCCTGGAGATGTGATGCAAGTTCGGCCGAGTATGAAAAAGTTCGAGTCCACTCACGAGAATATTGAGATCTGCATGACCAGCCATCCAGGTAACTAAAAAAACATGGATTTAATCCTTGTCGAATACGTCAGCCTTTGTCAACTGCTTATTTGGTGCTACCAAAATCAATGAGCAGATACATGCATTTTAATTATGCTAACTGGAGCTTAACGTCACATTGTTTTTGTCTACTGTTAATAAAAAAATATACTTGCCACCAACTACACCTGTGTTTCCGAGCTCTGCTCTTTGCCTTACCTACATTTTGTCTTCAAATCAATTTTGTCTTCCAGCTCCGCTTCACCTGAACAGACAGGTGATCACTGTCCTATCAGCGTTAGGCATTCCTGATCAGACTTTTCAGAAGCTCCAAGAGGCCATGCTCCAAAATCTCTCCGACATGCTTGTGAGAGAAGACGTAGCCGTCAAGTCTCTGAAGAGCAGGGCGCAGTCACTTGTGTTGCCTTTGGGCAGACTGTCACGTTGTGGACTCCATATCACCACAGAACCGTTCTTCAGGGCTATGCTGCAGAAAATGTTCACCTGTTTCCTCGGTAAGGAACAATTTCTTTTAATTAGTGTCGTGTAAAAGTGGCAACGACTTCATGCAATGAGTCTGGATACAATTAAGAGCTCAGTCTGTTGCCACTGGTGATTTCAAGAAAAAAACCCACTGTGGTCGGTATTCACACACTGCTAATGCTGGTCAAGACCAGCAATTTCCTCTGATAAACGAAACTACAAAGCGTAGTTCTGCTTGATTCATACGTGGGCAAATGCTTTTCTTGTTACAGCAGCATAATCACGATAAAAGTCATTTTTTTACAGGAGAACTACGGCGAAGAGCGAGAATAGAGATCCCAACCGAGTACGGACGGAACATGCTGGGTGTCCTGGACGAAACAGGCACACTAGAATACGGAGAAGTCTTCGTCCAGTACACGGAGGACATCACGGACAAGGGCGGCAAGACCAAAGTACTGGCAGGGGACGTAGTTGTAGCGCGGAGCCCGTGCTGTCACCCCGGAGACGTCCGGAAACTCAGGGCAGTCGACGTTCCCGGACTGTATCACATGATCGACGTCATCGTCTTCCCCTCCAAAGGACCACGACCGCATCCAAACGAGATGTCGGGAGGAGACCTGGATGGAGACGAGTACTTCGTCACCTGGTATCCTGACTTGGTGTTCCAGCGTGAGAACGCAGACCCCATGCACTTCAAGACACCACGGAAGAGAGAACTGCATATCGTAACAATCTCAGACCTGCAAGATTTCATTGTGGAGTACATTGAAAATGACAGACTCGGTCTGATTGCACACGCACATCTCGCTTTTGCACACACTGAGAAAGAAGGTATATTTTCCAGGAGATGTCTTGACTTAGCTGAAAAACATTCCGATGCTGTTGATTTTCAAAAGACAGGGGTATGTCCCTCTCTGGAAAAGGACGAGAGACCTTCGGAGTATCCAGATTTTATGGGGAAGAAGGAAGGGAAGACAAGGCGGTCAGAGTCAGCCCTAGGCAAGATGTACAGGGAGTGTCAGACAATTGAGCGGGTTTGCAGTCCTCTGCATAAAGACACTGGGGGTCAGACAATCGAAGTTGACCCAGCTTTCATCCACCAAGGCCACGAAAAGTACGCCGAGTCTTCTCGCAAGGCCAGAGGTCAGTACAACGAAAGGCTGCAGGATCTGATGAAGCAGTACGGGATCGCAACAGAAGCCGAGGCCGTATCAGGGTGCATCGTCAGGATGCACCCCCACATGGAAGACCGATACGAGAGGTTTGAGGCGGAAAGAATCGCGAAGGAGCGGATCGCCCACCTTCGAAAACAGACCAGACAGGAGTTCTTTCATGAATTCGAGGGTGAGGAAAGCGTAGACCACTGTCCTGATAAGGTCATGGCAAAGGCATCTGCCTGGTACCACGCCTCCTATAACAAGGGTAATCCTGGTCTTCTGAGCTTCCCATGGGTGGTGGCAGATGTTCTGGCTCTTGTGGCCGATCTGAAGAAAAGACCAACAGGCACACCTCCCATAGCTGAACAGCCCGTCGTGGGCAGAATCACAAGGGATTTGGAAGAAGTGTACGAGACACAGTTCTATACTACCGTTAAGAGTGTGGTAACTTCGGGAAATGGCGGACACAGTGAAGACTGTCGCCGAAGTCATGTCTTGATGTACATATTGCAGTACGCTACTGCCAGACACATCTTTTCCTTTCTCTTGCAATGGGGAAAGGAGCAGAAGATTTTGGGACAAGATCGTTCTAAAATGAACCAGACAAACCTACTTTTCCTCTTCATAACTTATGCCGTCAACCGAGGCTTCTTTGAAGACTTGGGCATGCCAACGGGAAGGGAGAAAGCAAAATTGCCTACCTTCATTCGGCAAATAAAGGGAACTGGTAACTACAACTCGCGTTCCATCCTAGAAGGGAAAACAACGGGAGAACTCTGCATCAGTTTCCTGAAATATTTGAGTTCTTACGAATTCCTTGACACTTCCGAGTTTACTATCCACGGCAGGTCGCCGCCACTGCCCACGATACGCGACGCCAGAGAGACTGTTCGTGACAAGGCGCTGGAGGCGTACTACCTGTTAGCACAGACAGGGGATATTAAGCGGCTGGCAAGCACAAAAGCGCCATCATGTTAACCCTGATGTTTTGTTTTCTCCACAGCGAAACTACACTATGGCATATAGGGAACAAGGCTATTTACAATAAATGCATCGTAGAAGTAGTCACTGATTTAAAGCAGATGACTGGTAACTATTGTGTAGAAGCCCGATTCTTCCTCAGATCTGCATATGCAATGTAAACCTCCAAGACACACAGACACAGCAATGCTTCGAAAATTGCACAATATGCCCTAAACTTATAAATATTCAACAGCTTATTATGTACGCCTAATGTATTCATACGTACATATTTACAAATGTACGTTATACAATGCTACTCAGACATTGCCAATACGGCTTTAGATAGCTCACGGCGTCTCTCCTTGGTGCTGAAATGATGATCGGCACAATAACACTTCCTAGCATCATGTTCTAACAAGCCGCTTTTGCTAAAATATCCTAAAATCATTCGGAATTGCCCTTTTCTTTTGTATATATGTATGAAATGTACAAATAAAGCATATCTAACAAATGACAAACACTTCATATGATCAGTGTAGACAGCATTAAATAGTTTTAATCAGCGGATTTGCTGGGTATCACGGACCAGAACATTAAAAAACGATTCCTTACAACTAAAAGAGTTTCCAAAACATCCATAGTGTGTATCAACTGTATGCGCCGATGTTGTAGTTATTTCCAATGTCGTTTCCGCGAGCCTTACCAATCAATAACGTTAGTATATTGGAGTCCCCTATGGTTAATAACCGTCACCATGATTGCCGCTTGTCTAATAAATCCAGCAATCATGTTTCCATGCTGACCGGTCGGCCCTCCGTGATTGGATTCTTGGACAAGTTGTACTTTATCCTACGCACAACGGGCCCACCGTCCATCGACCAGATTAAATCACGCCGGAAATTATTAACTCCAATTTAAAATGTACACGCCCCCTGTAATGAAAAGCGCGCCCTATACGTCATAGTGCCGGGATTGGTTACTCATCGTCCCATGTTCTTCACACAACGTTTGGTTCGTGTCGGGGAAAAAGGAAATGAAAGTAATCTAATTAGCATAATTGATTGGCCAGCTGTCCTAAGCGCCACGCTCAAGGTCAATGCCAATCCCACGGGTGTTGGAGCACCAGTCAACCGCGAATGTCAATCATGCAATCTTCAACTTTTCTGAAAGAAGCCTGGCAGATAGACGTAGGTATTCTGGATGAAGTATCTGATATCACAATTCCTTACGTTTACAACATGATAACATTGAGATGATAATATTGAGCCATTTGCCATGTAGTCAGTATTATTGGCACTGCACGAAAAGTTGGATTTACCAATGGTAGTAAATACCAGTAAAGTCTGGTGATGTTTACTTTGTAAACAATACTGGACTTGACAATGGTACTAAATAAAAGTCAAGTCCGGTAATTTCACTTACAACAATTGTTAAGTCCGAAATTACCGGAGTTGACTTTTATGTACTATCATTGTAAAGTCCTGTACTGTTTACAAAGTAAACATTACCCGAATTTACTGGCATTTACTACCGTTGGTACATCCAACTATTAGTACAGTGTGGAAAGTTGATACGGGAACCGAAGTTATACCTGGTTCCAATTGGAATTGAATCGAGATCTATTTTTAGATTCGCTAAATCAATCAGCATCGGGTGGGAATGCGTAGGCGAGTATGACGTATTATCCACCTTTCTTGGAAGTAACATGAGAGCCTACATATATCCCTCCACAGAGCCATGAGCAATGACTAGTTGTGAATAGTCCGCTCATCCCGGGAGGCGAGGGAATTATCGCACACGGCAATATCATAACTTCGCACCCACCTCATAGAGTAGTCCGATCACGCGGAGACAGGCGAGACTTGGGCCCGGCGAGATGTGACGGATGCAGGTCAGGGCGCCGCTGGAGTGCCGGGATAAATTTCCCCTCGCAGAGTCCACGCACAGACGCTAGCAAGGCGATCACTTCTGGTATCGCCAGGTGCATTTAGAAGACGGTTTAGCGCAGGCGTGTGTGTGTGTGTGCGTTCGGATCTACAGGTAAGCCATGTTTGTTACCGTTCGGATTGCGTGACACGCCAGCAACGTTCTCAAGTCCGTGATTTACTTGAGCAGACGTTTATCTATTTTTCATTTAGCTCGCTACATGTCATGATGCAATTACGTCCTTACCAGGGAATCTGATCAAGCGTCTGCATATTCACATTTAGCCTTTTTCCTTCTTGTAAATACATCTTCATATATCAGCGACACCCTTAGTTTAACACATGTATTACCGTTACGTGATACGGTAGGATCGTATGACATCTTACGTCACGATACGTGAGGAAGTTACCAAGTTTCCACCAGCTGTCTTCGGTAGTTTATCACGTTACCATGGTAACCGGCACGATCATGCAACCGACCTTCTGCACGTCAGAGTGACCTTTATTCACACATTGACCTACCTGCAGGCCCTATCCAATATGTTCATCATCACATGCATGTTTAACCAACCATTACTGCGTCTCCGCGAACACACAATATCCTGCCCAGCCAAGGCGCATATCGCGCACATTTCTTAACGACTCTACTATAGATCTGTCCTAGCGTATTCCCCATTACATGGTTATTAGCTTGGGTGTTCCCATGCATGACATTATTCGGAGTAGGGGATCTGCATCCTGCGATTGGGAAAGGCCAACCGTTTGCCGTGTTGCAGGAGGGCCGTACCATGTAGGAGAGAATTCCCGCAGGACCCGCTCACTTCAGAACGATGAGTAACGACCAGCAGGCGGGGGAGGTGACGACATCGCGGCGTGGTAGTTGGGAGGAGGGGGTGGCGAACAGCCAGAGACTCGCAGCAGAGGGACGCCACAGCGGCTACAGCGCCGGAGGGGGGTACCTGTGCTACCTGGCGGGGAGGGTTTGATGTCATCTTCACACCAGGTGAGTCAGACGTCCGTCAAACAATGCGTGGCAAACGTCAACACCTTGCATGAAGCTTGCCATAGTATACATCATATGATACAAAACAGGCACGCAGTGCGCTGCGTCTAGCTTTACAATTTCATGCAGCTCGCCCATACGTATAGACTCTGCAACATAATGACAATCTGTATCGTCCAGAAATTCGCAGAGACAAAAGGGACTCTTTATCTCACTAATGTAAACACAGTCGCCCAGTGTAACATAATATCTTGGGCAATATTTTTTACTTAAACGTAGGAACCTATATGCACCTTAAAATGCCATTTTGACTTCCTAATAAACATACCAAGGCAAGGGTGCACCAAATGTTTACATATGACGTATTCAATTAAGACATACTATGAGAACAGGAAACAACACATCAATATTTATGTCCGATGAATATCTATGCTGATGTGTTGATATCATGAAACTTGACGTGACATGTATAGACGACGTCACCCATTGTTGCTGTGGCAGCCTCAGTCTAGCGGGAGTCACGCCATGGCCCCGCGTTCTTAGGTGGTTTTCATTAAAGATGAAACAGACTTGATTATTTAGTACATTTATTTAGTTCTTAAAGTTTTTTACGTGGAAAAAACGTGTTAAAGGAAAAATTGGTGTTAAATGTAATTTTATTCTGTTAGTTTATCTTTTTAGTACATATGTTCTCATTTTGGAGAATTGTGAAGTACCTTTTGGTAATTTAATGTGCTAGAGGGGGTGTTAGCACATTTTTTTACCAGAAGGAGAATTGAGAATCTGTTCAAAAAATGCGCCATTGTTTGTACAAAATCATTAGCACATGTGAATTCCTCTTCCTTGAAGATGAAACTACCATGGCCAAGCACCTTAACCATATAACCCTGACCCTAACACTGATTCTAGCAACACAAACACGTAACTAGGCGGGCCGAAGTTGGGCGGGCCCTAAAAGCTCGATTGAATCAGGCTAACCGTACCCTAACGACTATACAGCTTTGTAGTCATGATGAAGATTATTACGTCGTATCAGTGTACATGTGGATGGATAAGTTGGCTTGACAAGGTGGATTGAGGTGGGCAGAATCAGAACGGTGACGCATACAGAACGCAGTGAAATCAATGCGATGACTAACGCTATTCTCATGTAAGCTAAATGTTACAGTTTTCAACTCGAACGTGTAAAACGTGTGACAAGCATACTTACATGGCACAAAACCAGTTCTGTCCGGCTTTAACTGCCTTGAACAGTCTCTGTGACATCTGTGACATCAATCTAAAGGCTGATAATTTGTGTCTTGATTCTTTTCTGTAAGTTTTCTGTAGTCTCCACCAGACCCGTCTGCTGGCTAGGAGCGAGGCTACACTCCATGGCAAATTCTTCTACCTTTCAGGACAACTTCTATTTTTTCTCCACCCCGCAAAAAGGTCTGTCAGAGGCTAAGTTTTCTAGGCGTCACAGATTTTCCTGTTTTCCATGCCGCGGTGAAAAACGTACCATGTTTGATAGAACTGGATAAGAACGATGATACATACAGAACGCCGTGATTGAAATCAATGCGATGACTAAACTCCATTTTCGTGTAGGCTAGATATGAGGGTTTTGACAAATAGACGTACAGTATAATGCCTATCTATCTATCAATCCATCTAAATGGAGCCACCATGATATCCGTCGACTATATATATTGTTACCAAAGTGTGTTAGAAGGAAGGGATTTAACACAATCCTCCCGAGCAATATACACCATACACAAAATCAAGATAGGACAGCTTAACTCACCAGGCATAAACTGGCAGTAAAATTCGCGCCAAGCTGATAGCCCACTTTGGCATTGTTCCAAAAATGTTGCGATGGCACATTCCATTTTAAACTCGTATTGAATTCCCTGAGTTTGACGGTTTCGAATTCGTGAGGGACTTCGATTAAACATTTTCCATTCAACTCTTAAAAAAAAAAACAAGGCAGATTTGGAATGCATTACAGGATCGATGAAATGTTGCTCATTTTCAGAGTGAGTCAGATCTTCTTTGCTATTCCAGTGTATTATTGTATTCACGACTGTATGCGAGCCACGCAATGGGATACCATTATACCTTGTTGGGTGCTGGAAGAGTAGTTGATTCCCGACATAAAGGTCGATAGATGATGATAGCTGCAATCTAAATTGCTGTCGCGGGTACCATTTGCAGTGACTTTCACACTTACATGGTCTTTTCACATCGGAGATGACGACTGATGCTTACATTGTGGAGTAACAGAGTTGGTAATATCTAACGTTAAGCTATTAGTCTGCGATGTTGACGGAAACCTATAGGCTAACACTAGTTCAGTTTGGTCCATCTATCACATGACCACGATGGTTAGTTATCTGAGATAAGCATAGCTCCCTGCCATGTATTTTACATAAGAACGTTTCTGGGGAGATACAGACAGGATGAACAGGGGAGATACAGGTAAGTGACGATCGCTCCAATTTCCCGACTCCAAAGTCATTTCTTTGCGTGATTATCTTAGCCTCTTCCAGGCCTCAGAGTTGACTGGAAAGAGTAGAAATTGGCCCAATAGACAGATAACATACCAGGGAGTTAATCCGCTAAAGGAGTACGGTTTGTGTCTATTTGGCCAATTTCTACTCTTTCCAGCCACCTCTGAAGCCTGGTAGAGGTTACGATTCTCCATCTAACTAAAGTATAGGCAGTTTACCTCAACCGGCATTATTGAGCGTAATAAAGTAAACGTGCATTCGGTCACGCCTAGCTGTCCGCAAGTGCGGCTTATATAGAATTTATAGATTGCATGACAAACGTGTGTTGTGGTTCTGGAGGTTTATAAATGGTTTATTTGCAAATTCATACAGAGCTAAAACAACACTGCAGCCTAATAATACAATGTAAACAGGCTGAATTAAAATCGGTGATATCGGCTGGCAAAGAGCCAACTGAATAATCAGCTAGAGACAAATGGCGGGCAAAACAATGGTGTGGCGTCTTCCCTCGCTGCACGTCGGTTGTGCGACATTGATCTTCTAGTGGCATTGGACACTCCATAGGTATGCCTCGGTGCACAATCGTTACAAAATTAAACTTCCGCTTGATCACGGCGTTTCATTTCGATGGAGAACGCCAGGTGGTTGAAGGTTGTTGAGTTGAATATCGACTTTTGTCAGACGCAAGGTGTGGGCTCACGGGTGGCGCAATAAAAATAACCCAGTATTACTACACTGGAGGGACGTTGGGGTGCTGCACTAGGGGCCGCACCCTGTGAAAAAGTCGTTGTGTGTTATATTGGCTGCGGCCAGTTGGGATACCTAAGCGAACATTAGGCTTTTAAAGCTTCTTTAATATTTGTAAGTAAAATAGCGGGCGCAGGTCTTGATATGTTCTTTGGCTATAGCGGTTGCTCAGACCAGTGTTCAAGGAACTGCTTCACTTTCCAATGAGTGGAGGTACATGCATTACTTGTCCTTCCGAACTGTGAATCAAGTACAGTATCTGCCGTTTGGAGACTTTGTTGCATGTTGGGGAGTATAGGGCTGATAGGGTATCAGACATTGGTAGGGTACCAACAGCCGTTGCCCGGTTGCCATTCCTGTAATTTGCATGTTTCGAACCGCTGAAAACAACTTTGGTGTCCTGGCATTTATGACAACCATGTCGGAATGTTGTTGTAATTCTTTCCGACATATCGGTGGAATACAGACTTCACATTTCCATACCGAGTACTTAATTCGTAAGTGTAAAAGACAACTTTGCAGTTTAGTGCACTACTTCATAGATATTTTGGTCTCTTTAATTCTCCTTGTGTGTTTTTTAACAAAATAACTGCAAAACAGTATGATGTATGACCCACTCTTGCGAACCCTGCTGTAGCTGTAATTGGGGGCGCCCTCGCCCGTATAGGGGGCATTAATTCTAGTTTCACGATCGTCTACCCACTTCAGCTCTGCAAGGACCTGATAGACAAAACAAGGCGCATTCCCCGACCTACAAGTCTTACAGAACCTCTCTTGAAGCATCTCAGTTGATGAGAAGACTTCACCAGTCGCTAATTGCATCAGAGTGACAAACCAAGACTGATGCAGCAGCTCACGGCCCGGACATGAGAGAAGTTTCCGTGCTCATCAACCCCGGGCTGCTATTACTATGATTAAACGTCGGGACGTCCTCCTCTGCATTCAAGTGACCCGATGTTGTCGGTAAATAGACCACCGACTCTCGATCGATCGGGCCCAAACCGCGCGGGTGTTATCTGGTCCCCGCCTGCTCCTGGAGTCAGTCCCGCTCGGATAGGAGGTCGGGAGGTGCACTTCGAGCTCACGCCAGCTTTATATAATATCTTAGTGGAAGAGAGTTTGTCTGCGTATTCTGCATTGGTCTTGTCCCGGTTGAGGAGAGACCACACCCCGTGAGGACAACAGGCTTCATTTGTTACGTCTGTTTGGGCGCCGCTCCACACTTCAACGGTATGGTTGTCCCTTTCCTTACTTCCTTCACTGTTTGTGGAACATTGTTTACTGAGCAAAAGAAGTCGAAGATGTATGACTTAGAAGGTTGCTGTACATATATGAAGTTCAATTGCTATTTCTTCTCGTTTGCCATATTTTTTTCACGCAGAACACAAGGTCGTCGACCAGAATAACATTGCCACGAACATAACGCTGTCCTGTAACTATTTGGTTCGTTCCAAAATGCGTCCGATGGGGACAATGTCACGTCTTGGAATTACGTTTTTTTCTTCAAACCCTTCTACGTGCATTTGTTCGCGGCTTTGAAGACTTCTCGGTAGTACAGTTCTATATCAGGGCGGCTACTGTGACTCTAGACCCGCCGACGGTTCCAGCAGCCTGACCTACTTGATGAAAAACCTATTACCGCGTATGTCTGAAATTAGACCTCGACAACTGCTTCATGAAATCAAGCTACGGGTTAAAGTAATGTATCGACTTTTTCATCAACAACTCGAGTCCAATTTCCATTCTAAATGAATCCGGCTAAAAGACGTTACATGCAAGGGAATCGACTTTTCGTGTTGGCGGCAATTCCTCTGAGCGCAGTGCAGATCGGCGGTGGTTTTGGCCATTCTTTCCTCATTTTCATCGTAATTTCCGTCTTTCATACTTGTATAAAGAGAAAATCATTGAGATATTGACTACTAGCGCCGTCACTGATCGAGGTTCTCAATGCAGGTAAAACTTTCAGATGCCAAAATTGTGCTCTTTTAATATAATATTGGGCGGCTTGAATGGGACTCGAAGGAAATCAGTTGACTCGAAGGAACAATACCAAAAGTACTTTACTTCCAATGGTAACTTCTTCTGTTTGCTGGCAAAAATTGTGACCACAATAACAACAACAAAGAGCTGAGCTCGATACTAATAACTGGCCTTAGAAACAGATGTGAGTGGTTTCATGATTCGAGTAAAGAAATAACGACTTACTATACAAAACAGGCGACACTTTAAATCCGGAACAACACTTTAAATCCGGAACAACACTTTAAATTGCTCCGATGCAGAATTTTGCAGAACTGACCTAGTCCACCGGGACCTACCAATGTTACCTAGTAGACGTAATTGTTATCATGTAGTATGTGATAATCTAGAATATTAAGTTTCCTTCTCACACTTATGATTATGTCTTAATAATCAAAGTTGTCCGGATTTAAAGTGTCGCCTGTTACAAGTATAAGAAAAAAACATGAAAGTGCTTGGTGAAGAATAGTGAAGTTTGGAAGTAGTCACGTCATCTTTAATACTACGATTATTCACGCTAGCTGAAGATTGGCAATCATGCCCTACTCCAATTTATATTACTGAACATTTTCTGTACTTATCTTTGACATTTGGGCATTTTTTCATCTCATTCAGAGACCTTGGCGCAACATAAAGACACCAGTTTCATAATGTTGTACCGGAAATTGCAGAATAATCGGATCTTTGGCTTCTAAACTGAATTTTCCTGACATGTGAAGTGGTATAAAACAATTAATGTTCCACAGTGCGACCACATTGCAGTTCTTATTAGTTCGTCCTCCACCTTAATCTGCGGGAAATGTTTCTCATTTGTGTTTCATTCATATTTCATGGCATGTCGCCCACTCGCCCCCTTTGGTTTGCAGTCAGCCGTGTCCTACTTACTTGCAGGATAAAGTCGTCCATCTGAAGTAATACATCGTAATCATGTTTTATTACATAGCCAGCTAGCCTGCTCAGGACAGTTGACATGAGTAAGTGTTTAGTTTCAATCACATACGAAGAGTCTGTTTTTAACTTCAACTTGTGTTTGGAAACATGAGGTCAGGACGTGTTCCCATGAAGTGCCCAGTACATGCAGTAGTGGAGACCGTCGGTTGTTTCAAATGGATAGAAAAGTACGATTTCCTTCTCATTGCCCATGGAACACCTCCGAGATAGTTTATCCAAAATACCTGAACATGGCGTAGAAAATGGTCATCCCAGCAGGTGGAGTGAATAATTTAGACATCAAACGGTGCACTGGACAGTATGTCCTTCATGAAACCAGATGGACTGTTGTGTCCTTGAGCTTCAGGAGTCGGGGTAATAAAAACGTTCTATATCAGTTCACGGAATTTCCTATAAAACGTTTTTCTGGTCGTATAGGGTCTTTGGGACCCCAATATAACTCTGAGTGTCTCGACGCAAGCGCACATCAGCACATCAGTAGATACCCAAGTTTTATCGGCGCATTGTAATACTTTGTTACTATTAATCTTCAAGCTGATGTTGGGGCAGATAAAAAGTTTTTGAAATGCTTGTTTCAAGTTCTGCTGTTGTAAAAGCCGGCTGTTCAGAAAACTTTGCAATTGTCCAACATTTGCATGGAGATTACTACATGTATATCCATCCATCAGTTTTCAAATCTGTCTGCTTCCCAGCCAGCGCTACCATGCAAAGCTGAAAATGGATGGACACCGGGCTAGCAGCAGTACGCTTAAAGCTTCAGATTTTTCATCAACTTTCAGATATTTCAAAGCGAGAGGGCCTTCCGCTCGCTACTAGTATCCCATGCGCGCACAGGACTGTTTAAAAAGCTGGCCGGTCAGAAAACTTTAAAATTGTCCACAGGTCATCTGCTTGGAGATTAGACGTTTTCAACCTGTCGTCAACTTCACACCGTTCTCTCACAGATCTGTTAATACAGACATATCTGAAATTGATCTGAGGATTATGCTGACATCAGGTACTTTGCGAAGTTAATCCCCCGTGAGGGAATATCCTGTGGCAACCACTTTCATAAGTTACCCTGCCTCTCCAAGCAGATGTTTAGGCTTCGGCTTATTTCTGACGTGTTTTAGGACCCCCTTTTAGGCGTTTTTATCGGGCTTTGTTTCTTGTACTGGTATCTTTTTTACGCCAGCCAAACTGGATACTGCCCTGTCAATGGTACTGTCTTTTGACGTGTTTTATGCGCTTTTATCAGGCTTTCTTTTATGTACTGATATTTTTTACGGGTGGCTTATTGGATACTGCCCAGCCAATGATACTGTCTTGTCAATTTGATACTGTATTGCAGCCATCGAAAGATATGCTCGGAGAATAGTCTCCTGACCTTATTTAACGCCTAAGACACAGCCGAGACGTGGATGAATTGATCCTGACACAAGACGACAAAGCAACACGCGAAGACACTATTTATCAAATTACTTGTCATAAAGATCCTACTTATCAACCTGTCATAAAAATCACGACTCCCATGTCGGCTCGGGCAAAATGTCTCTTGGTATATAGAACAGGAAATATTTGAACCAAAACAGAACAAAGTAGATCATATAACGCACAATGACATGTGAAACCCCTGTATTGTATACATAGGAAAATATATTAAAGAATGTCTAACGTTAGAAATTACTTCAATGATTGCAAAAGCTCATTCTGATCCCATACTACACAATCTTGTACATTGTATTAGGTAGGTTAGCTTTATGGAACTGTAGTTATGTACCAGTAGAAGCTGTACTTTGCACCTTGTACAATTTTTGTGCAATAAAGTTTATTGTATAACGCACATACATGTATGTGTCACCACCAGCATCATGACGTCAGCTATCCCCTACCATATAAGGGCATATTCTATCATTGGAGATTAAAAATGTACATCTGCATTTTGCTTTATAGAATATTGATAGCGACAAAGATTACAAGCGGATGGACCGAGTGATGAGAGAACAGAAACAGGACAAGCTGTCAGGCTGTTTCACCCAAGGGAGCAAATAATTAACTCATTGGGGCCTATATGATACGTAAATATGATATTTCAATTATCAACAATTATCACTATTTTCAGTATGTGAAAGTCGTTCATTCCCTTGATGTTCAATTAGAGTTGGACTTTCCCTTTGTCAGGACCGTGGGTTCACAGGAGGTGAAGCTGAAGTTTGACCCATGGTTCTTAGCGTGCATTTTAGGAATAGTTTCTGCTGCTCCGTGCGTCATACAGCTATGTACTTATCACTTCCGAGATGGAACCGATCTGTTTCCAAATAACCTCTGCATCTGGCTTTAATTAATGATTCCTTGTTGCTATTTATGGCGTCCGTATCTTGGTGATCGTGAGAGAGTCTTGAAAACTGTCTCAGGATGAAGCCTCAAAACAGCCGGTACCCCCTGGCCAGCCCAACTCAACGACATTCGTCAGTTTTACGAGGACTCAGAGCTATATAGAAGCACAAGAAATGCGACGAGAAATACGGAGAGTCGGAGATCGTTGTCCCGTTTTCTGTGTCCTGTTTCCAATTTGTCCTAGACTTGGAAACACCTGCTTTCTTGTTGCGCTGGCATCGGCTTTTAGTTAGGAGAGAACTAGGACGGGCGTACAGGGGTGGTCTGAGACAGAATAGATGAATATAGATTTGTGACATCATTCATATTGAGGAATTTGATACCCAAACTTGGTCTATCCTTTAGAACTTCGAGGCATTTGACCACCACATTCATCGAAATGACCCTGTTAAACGACTTAATATATCGTCAGCAATGCCAGACATTGGCTAAAATAGACGCCATTACTAAAACTTCAAACCGTTGACAAACCACCCACAAAGACGTATTTTGGGAGTTGGCGTTCAGAAATTGTCAATGCTGAAAACCAGTTTGTGATCATCACATTGTAAAGTTAGACACGATGCATGATTGGGCTGAAATAAAGGACAAAACGCACAGGAGATATTGATAAATGATTGGACGCATTATTTTCTGCAGTTTTATAGCGACCGATAGATGTCGCCATTTGAATCTAATGAATGAAACTTTGCACATACATTGTACAATGGCAGGTAACGCGTTCCAGATCATAGGCAATTTGGTATGTACCTGCACCTTTTAAAAAAAACTTGTTACGCCGGATGTACCTCTGTGCTGTGCATTCGGAGCCTGTTGAATGTTTTACGTAGAAAAATTGTCCTCAAATATTAATATTTAACATTACACAAATTGCCAATTTCTTCCCACCTGAAGCCCGCCAAATACTATAACCAGCGGCAATATTTGCAGACCGCTTGGCTGTATTATCATAGGTGTTAATCAAATATTAGTCATTCCGGTTGTCGTACCGACTTCTTGGAGTTGGACATTATTAAAACTGGTTTCCTCCGGGATGTCCGTGACGTCAATGGAAACGTAAACCCCTCTCACTTGTTCTTATGCAAATATTCACCTTTGACCCGCCGGTAAGTTTCCCAAACTTTCCCCACAGCTTGGGACGGCCGACGACGTGTCCTGCGACCTTCTGGATTTTTCAGCGCTTTCTGAGGCTATTTCTGTGCAAAGAATTCACAATTTACGTATTATTGAAGGACAGAGGACATTGGTGAGCAGTTAGGCCTCAACCCGTGGTAAGTTTTGCTCATATAACGGTGAATTTTGAATGTGGTTTGACCTGGGTGACGAAGCGTAAAACGTCAGAGGGGAATTTTGTAACCTTTTTTTGCAACCACAACACGAAGGCTTTAGTTTCTGACGCCGCCTTAATAGTAGTCTTGGTGACCAAGGTCTGCACAAAGGACTCAGATTAAAAGACTAATAGAGTGTGGGAACGTATAGGAGTCCCGCAAACCTGTTTGTTGTACTGTAGTATCGGGAAAAGTGGCGGGTGTTGCCTCACTTTGTTGTTGGCGGCGTGGCCGCCTCCTGGCGGGACGGAGCTTCTAGAAAAAAAATCACCGACTTTCCGGTGCAAAAACTGGAATCCACGAAACGAGACACTTGTCTAGTTATGTTACTCAGCACGTAGATTTCACTGTCATACTGACAACACGTGTCTTTTTTTCGATGAGTCGGTAAAACAGTGCAAAATGTGTCCCAGAGCACGACAGGCTAGTCAGTACTCGCCACCCTGCGCGTGTTCTGTACTGTGTAGCCATTTTCACCGTTCCGACACCCTGGTGTTTTCCTCCCTCCAAAGCAAAATATCGTCAGCTGATTTCTTCATTATCTCAGTGCTAAGACATTACCTGTACCCCTATCCAGAAAATTATTAGATTCTTAATGCAGTGCCTTCCACAAATCGTAGATTCAGAGCCCGAAATTCTGAAGGTCTGAACAAAAACAAAAAAAAACCTCCCAGCACGCTGCATGCATTGTTATCAACCCTCACGAATCCCGCCCCCCAAATGGGACCATGTCAACAAAGTAAGAACTAAGATACACATAACTGATACAAGACGATACTCGAACAAGTTTCATATAAGAGGTTGTATGGTCTTGGGAAGCTTCCAAGTGGGCTCTTTAACTTCCGCTATATTACTAATATATCAGGGGGAAGGTTCATAGTCATCGTTACGAGGTGTTGGGTTAGCCGTGGCGACTCTTGATTCCGGGCCTATATTATAGCCCTCAGCAAGAGTCGTGGAAAGGTCCATAGGCAGAACCGAACATTTCGGGTCCGCTGCGCGATGCTCCGTTTTCGTCCCGGTTTTCGGGTGTCCCGAGCTTCCCTGAAGTCTTACCTAACGATCCGCAGGGTTGGCGCTGTTCAGATCGCCCTAAATACTCCACAAGGAGACCGATTCTGCCGTTTACGTGCAAAAATAAACCCGCCGCCATCTTGGGAGGTAACTCGGGAATGTTCGGTGCCGCCGTCGGGGACGTTCGGTAGCCTTTCCGGTTGTGACCGGAGCGCTTTCGGTAATGGTCGCTCGTGCTTCGGTACAACCGAACGTCCCCGACGGCGGCACCGAACATTCCCGAGTTACCTCCCAAGATGGCGGCGGGTTTATTTTTGCACGTAAACGGCAGAATCGGTCTCCTTGTGGAGTATTTAGGGCGATCTGAACAGCGCCAACCCTGCCGTACGTTAGGTAAGACTTCAGGGAAGCTCGGGACACCCGAAAACCGGGACGAAAACGGAGCATCGCGCAGCGGACCCGAAATGTTCGGTTCTGCCTATGGACCTTTCCACGACTCTTGCTGAGGGCTATAATATAGGCCCGGAATCAAGAGTCGCCACGGCTAGTGTTGGGTTAGTGTTGACACAAGCAAGCACCAGTCACTAAATGTTTACTTGCCCGAACGTCCTAGACTTCTAATTACTCAGCACTTGCAAGCACCAGTCACTAAATGTTTACTTGCCCGAACGTAGATTAACATAGACTTCTAATTACTGATGTGTTCAGCGGGAAGGTTCACAGTCATCATTACGAAGTGTTGGGTGAGTGTTGACACAAGCAAGCACCAGTCACTAAATGTTTACTTGCCCGAGCGTAGATTAACCTAGACTTCTAATTACTCAGCACTTCAAGACCAGATACAGGCATTGGCTGGTATATTACTAATATGTTCAGGGGGAAGGTTCACACTACCACAGTCATCGTTACGAAGTGTTGGGTTAGTGTTGACACAAGCAAGCACCAGTCACTAAATGTTTACTTGCCCGAGCGTAGATTAACCTAGACTTCTAATTACTCAGCACTTCAAGACCAGATACAGGCGTTGGCTGGTAACTGTACACGGCAAGGTGCTGATTTGTGAAGATTTTATTTATGGTGCCCCCTTTGTGATGACATTAGATCATGGCTCGTAACTGTCAAGCCTGATGAACAGTCCGCTGATATCTGGTGTTGGTCTGGAACGGTAAGTTACATAATGCATTATTTCACGGGTTACTTACTGTTCTTTTATACTTTTAACCTCGACTGGTTTAAGGAGATTTGTTGCTTGTACTTCGTTTGTATCAGGTAACAGGTTACTTCCTTCTTGACCTAACACACCATTTTTTTCTGTACTTCAGTTCATTTGTAAGTATAAGCTGCATGAGACTGGACTACATGATTGTCCCGACCCCATTCTCAACTTCAACCACCCTAGACGTTTTGCATTCTACCAGTCGCTTGGCAAAGCTTATTTCAGGGCCCCTACAAGCTTGAAGGGAACCCTGTGACTCTGTACCATATGAAAGTGATGAATATAACCATTATTATTATTTGGTAGCACATGCAGAAGCAAAGAATCTTTCAACAGGTATAAACGTAATGTTAGCATCCTTGTCTTAGAGTACCCAGTAAAAAAATGCCTTTGATAACGATGTCATGTGAGAAAACAAACACGTGACACTTTTCTAAATAGAAAGATTATGTCATTTGCAAACAATGAACTGATGAAATGAGGTGATAATTATCCAAGATAATCACTACCCCCCTGGCTAGTCACAAATTCAGGCTTCTGTAACTTGTCAGACTGCAATGACAGTTTTTCAGCATTGTAGGGCAAGATGATGCTGTAGGTCTTGGGGGGGGGGGGGTTAAAGTTGGCCAGAAACAAGCAAATTTAGATGAATTCAAGCAAAATCACCTAAATTTGTAAATTGACCAGTTCATATTGATCCTAACAAGGTGGTGCAGTACCAGTTTTCCATTGCCAGGGAAGCCTCTGTATGTCTTAGATCTAACCGCATTTCTGCTGACTTATATATAACTGCAGCCACTACAGATTTGATACTTGGATAAGCCCATATGCATGTATGTTTAATGAATTATATAGTGTTCTATAGCAAACATGGCCCAGACATGCTGGCTACATGCGTGATCAGACCAGGTGTGGGCAAAGTTTACCCGATGTCCTTTGAACTCAAACATGACTTCTAACCTTACACCTACTCATGATGTCACAGGTCAGATGGACAGGGGTGTGTAAATACCACCTGTGTAACTGATAGTGTCGTTTGAGATTACTCAGCTTCAAAGAATGATAGAAGTCGGTTTAACTTGCAAACTGTAATTAGTGTAAAACCACATTTTTTTCACCAGCTATATTGGGGAAAGGCGGTAGAAAATTGGCAAAATTACTGCCTGTTTTTAAAAGTCCAAAGGTGGTATACAATTAGTTCAGGTATTAGAACGTACTCAGTTACAGTGATTGGGTTTGGACAACAACATATGCAGCTAGCAACCAACAATATCAGTGTTACCAAGAAGACGGTATAAAGTTCAACTGCAAGAATTACAATTACAAGAAAAATCTTATTAATGATCAGGAGGGGGCACAGAAAGTTTCTAGCTAGATCAGTCTATATCTTACACAAGCTGATTTAACTCAACAAGAAAGACAAACAATTGCTGTTTTAGAAATCGTACAGCCAGCAGTGCTGCTTTTGAGATCATGTTGCCCACTTACTTCCCAATGAGGAGCTGTGTTCCAAGTCAAGGGTTATCAGTATTCCAGCTGTTGTTTCACCCCTAGCAATTTGCAGGCCACATTTGTCACAGTGGCACATGTGTGACCAAGGACAATCAACCATATTTGTCAGATGAAAATCTAAATGGGCTCTGTTTATGTTATTCATGGTTATAGATGTTTTGTTTTTGAACTTGCTCAAGTCAGTGACAAAATTCTGATTCCATATTGTTGCAGAATACTTACACAAGGATTGCTCCAGCCTAGGTTAGAAACCCTGGTAACAAATCTCTTTCCCTACTCTAAGGTTTAATCACACATTGTCCCAATAAGGCTATTGAGCCCAAAGGTGTTATACAGAGTAACTTCAGTCCAGGTTACAAACCCCTGGTGACAGACCTCTGGTCTTGTCCTGTTCTATTATTCACAAGGACAATGCCCTAGAGGATATGCACGTGTTCAATGCCTCGTACATATTGAAAAGGAAAAATCAATCAGTATATTTTCTCATTGAAAAAACTAAGAGTAGAGATATTGTTAATGATTTAACCTCTTTGATGGAATAGTTCATAATGCGGAATGTCAGCTCTTAATTGTAGGCATTGTTACATACCTGTCAACTTTGTGACAGTTACTTGAAATGTTTGCTATTGTCTTTATTTTATGTACTATGGACTTTAGCACTGTGCATATCCTATGATAACACTGTGCCTCAGCCACTGGATGTGCCTCCCTCTATATATAGGAACACTTCATCGCAATTATCACACTAGATCATGTAGGTCAAAAGGCCACTCATTCAGGATATTGTTCCTTATTATCTACCAGTGCAATCGGAATATTCCCCCTAGACTTAGCAGCTAAAAGCACCATCTGTTTTGTTATGGTCCCTCCTTCATGTATGAGGCAATGATTAATTTATATCATGCATGAGGGGAAGGTCCACGAGGTTATAAAACTTGTAGGGTGGTTAGAGTAATTTTTTTACAAGACATACATGTAAATGAGCAATAGAGGACAGAGTATGCCCCTGTTAGTCTCCACCAGACTCCTTTGCAGGCTGAATAAATAGTAGAAATCGGCCAAAAAAGGAATATAATTGGCCAGAGGAGTTATCCCACCATAGAAAGACCAGTTTGCCTGATTTCTACTATTTAATCAGCCTGCAAAGGAGTCTGGTGGAGACTAACCCCTGTAACCCCAAGAAAATGTTTATTGAAAAATGTATGGTGTTGCAGGGATAGTGCCCCTCCCCCAGTACTAACACCGTGCTTCATGTGTATATTTGTACGAATTGTATGCATATCTGTTGAAATGGTTAATTTTAAGCAAACACCTCAGGCCAAATTATATAGTTATTGCTTCCTTATTTCCTGGAACAGTGAACAGTGTGCCTAAATTTTACTAAAGTAATAACACCAAATATCCAAACCTTTGAGCTGGCATAATTGTTTGGTCCTTTTTTGTGGCTAGCTAAAGGACTATCCGGGCAATACACAACTTTATATACATGGCAATTAGCAGTGTTGGGTGACAGGCTCACTGGTAGAACCATCCATAGCATGTCACTAGTGGAATGCAGGGAGGACATGGGAGACTGTAAGGTCTCAATTTGAGGTACAGTTTCTTCATGGGAATTTGGAGTTACTGAAGCTAAGGAAGAGCAGATGGTATCTTGTGACCTTCTTCTTCTTATCATGATCTCATATCATATTGTTACGAACTTACATGTATGTACACAATACTGCGTATGATGTGATAAATGTGTTTTGGCAGTGTTGTTCATCGCACTGGTTAAAAATGGTCATTTACCTTTAACCAAGTCTACGTATTGGATAATTTGACAGTAAGACATCTCAGTGGTTCTAAGGTTGCTATTCCTTTTGTTGCAGTGGACAGTTTTGATTGTGTGAGTCAACATTATGTTGTTGTCTACCCCTTTCATCCACACTTAAGATGTTCTATTGTAAGTTTGCTCAGTGTTGTCATTAGTCTGCTATGTGTGGATGGATAGATGGATGTGTATGTAATGTGTAATGAAATATACCTGGTGGAATACCATGTAAGCTGTTAGATCTTTCCCACAGTAAAGATGTGTTCATTTTGTCAGACATTAGAAAAGTGTCTGTAACTTAACCTGCAACCTGTTCTCGCTATATAATTTTCATCCAGCACATTTGAAGCCAGTATCTGTTCATCTTGCACAGGTGACCATATTAGAGTGGCTACCTTGCTGAATCAGTTGTTTTGTTGCAGTGTGTTTGCTTTGCAAGCTGACCCGTCCTACATAGCCCTCATTGACCCCTGCGATTTGAATAGCCAATTGTCACACCAGATTGACACTAGACATACTTGCACTAAGTTGCAGGGTTAACAGGTAGGCTTCGTTTCACCTGACCACACCAGTTATAGTAACCCTACCTGTGCAGAGGAGAGCAAGTAAGGACATTTCTGTTTTATTGCAATGTTGTGATATCTACCTACCTACATTTTGTACCTCGTCCCTTGACCGACCAGGTCGTCGGGAGGACAAGGCAGAGTTTTCCTAAATGTGCTGAAGCTGTTAGCAGCTCCGGGATTGTCATCCTGGTCCAGTCCTTGATGTTGTCTTGCCAATGTTGTGATAGCATATCAGTTATTGTCATATTGTAAATGTAATACAGTAACTGTATACAGTAGTGATGTGTACAGTCTGCCTTGACTGGTGTTGAGAGGTGTTTATGCTGCATCCTGAATGTAGTGTTTGGGACTGCTGGCACTTCATCATCATTATTTAGTACAACCTATTGTGCTACATGTATGCGGGCCTTTTTAAGTGCATTCTTTCGCATTGCTAAAAGACTTCTTTGCTTTGTTTTAGTTTCCTGCATGCAAAGTCAATGTTGAGATATTTTGCAGCGGATTGGCATTGTAGGAGATCTCTGTATACTTTTATATTTGTGTAGCTTACCTGAGAAGTCTGGGACTTATGAGTCTATTTTGACACTCTTGTACAAGTTACCAGTGCAGGCTACTGGGATGTAAGTAGTTCTTGTATTTGCCAACAGGTAATTCATGCACTAGCTTCTTACCAGCTTACTTTGTTTGGTGAGAAAGAAGTAACTAGATTTTTTTGGTCCATTGACATTCTTCTGTACCACTTTTTTTCTCGGAAATTGAATTGTCTAACCATAAACAAACCAGTACATGTAGAACAGTGTCACTGTAGGATACATATGAGTATTGATGTTTTCAAATGGTTTTCAGGTGTAAAATATGAGATAATGTAAGGTGAATACATCATTCGCGTATGGTACATGTAGCAGAAGACGGTGACTGTAGAACTTTTTTTACAAGTCGTTTGCAATTTGTCTCAGATTATTGTGTAATTAATAATGAACCGGGAGGGTTGGCACAAAACCACCCATAACTCTTGTCTATGGTCACCTTTCTACCAGACGGCACGGCCAAAATTGGATTTGTGCCACCATTGATTTCATGATTGGGACATGATGCAAGATGTAGAATTATGATTTAAAAGAAAATGTAACACACGAATTGCACAAAAAAACTTTTCTTTGTGAAATTCCTTGAATGATCTTTCAAATGTTTGGTCGCTTAGCGGTCGCAGCCTTAAGTGTAAAGGGTTTGTAAAGGATGACCCTCCTGGCATAACTCAATGTGTAAATTACATTACTATCATCTGCGACATGGCCACATCAGATTCTCACCACAGGATTATGTTAATGTGATTTGGATTGACAAACAATCCTTGCTGCTTTCTCAACAGGGCTTCATGCAAGCCTTATCTTAACAGTATGCATGATTTATGAGCCCCATTCAGGTGAAACAATGGAGGGGTGCGTGCCATGTGGTGTGGTATCTTTCCTATGTAGGACAGTCTACGTCCCGTACGAGATGATCTTTTGATGTTTCATTGAGTAGTGAAGAGACTTTTATGCTGAATTGAAGAATTTCTGCAAGTACTTGGTTAGTTTCGTCTGTCATTTTTATTGTTGCAAACCTGTTTTCTTTAATACCTGGGATTGTTGTAGCTGAGAAAGGCATGCCCGTGACAAAGCCAAAGTCAACAAGTAGCCATATAAAAGAGAGCCAGTGCTAGTGGGGAGGGTATTATGCCTAATCTGGTAACAAGCAGCCAACATACCTCTGATACTAGCCATTGTTTTCATGACTGTCTGATTCATATGAATAAATTTGTCAAATCAAGGAGGTTAAAAAGTAAGCCTCCTTTGTAAAATATGTGCTTAAATGTCAATGATTGACATGTGCATATTTTGACACGAGAATCGGGGATTTCTTGAAAATACCATAGCACTAAAAAAAGTCTTCGAAACCTCATGCCACCAGAGTCCCTGACATTCTCATTAGCAAATAGAGTTGAGGACCATTTCCGAGGATTTACTGCATACGTGATTGTGTATTTGTTAATGTTTATACTTTTTATAGGCAGTTAAAGTCGGCATATCAGAAGTGCTGGTCAGAGTCAGATAAGTCCAGGCTTGAGTATATTTACAGAACGAAGATTTATAGGTTATAATGTCAGTGAAACAAAAGGAACTAAAGGCATGTTGACAGTTTACACCCTTTTGTACTAATATATTGTATTTGTGGTTGAAACTGATAAGAACAAATTTAGATTGCCTTCTTCAGAAAGCCCTTTTTAAGCAAATTCCGAACGATTTGTTCAGCACATATGCCAAAACTCTCACTGACATCTGGAAAATGAGGTCACTTTGATCAAGAAGCCAACTGGCTATCGACTGAATGTAGACAGACTCTATATTATATATGAACACACCTGAGCAAATTTGGTCCCAAAGTAGGCTAACTATATAGGCATTACCGTAAGTCTTATGATTGTAGAACAAATGTAGGTAGACTCAGAAATGGCACTGAGCTACAGGACTGTACCATGTTGATGCTGTTTAAAACTACTACATCATTGAACTTGCCATTGAGTTTTATTGAAGGTGAGAAATTTCAATCAGCTCACCATACAGTCTAGATTTAAAATTATAATAGGTGTAGTAGCCAGTGACTAAACAATTTTCCTTATTGTTGGACAAGCAGTAGATTTTAGTGGTAACACCTGCTGTCCACCAAGAGTAACATTTGTAAATTCCTAAATTTGTAACTTAAGGAAAATAGATTTTAGTCATTCAGATGTGTAGGAGGTCCCTTGTTGTTACAGTAAACTGTGACTTGGTTTGGCTTTGGTCCATGGCATACTTCCAATGACTTGTACTAGTTGTAGGTAATTTTCAGGAATGATAACAAGGACCTTCCGGTATTTGGTGGAATTACAATGACACAGCCTGACCAAGGCAGAGTGCATGTCTGTGCAGTTTTCTACATGGTGTATGTAGGGGGAAGAGTGGGGAAGTCAAGCAGTACACTGACGATTACTCAAGAAATGGGTTTTGGGATTTAATGTCAGTCTATCTGATGGTATGAAAGTTATTTTTATTGAATATTATCATTATAAGTTACAACTACATGTACCTGTGACTCTTAATTAGGAGTGAATGGAAAATATAATTCAAGTAATATTTTAAGTATCTAGTAAAGTAATGTTGGTTAAGTATTTGGCTGTGAAATCTGATGATGATATTGCGTATGTAACTTAGGAACATGCATTATTACATAACTTCAATTTTTCCTGTGTTGTGGTATTACATACATGTATGGTAACAAAGGTAAAGATAGATAAAGAAAAGCATACACACATGGCATTTGAAAGGAAAGAAATGCTTAGTTCCAGCATTCTGTAGCTATGGAAACAGAGTAACAAAAGTTCTTTTGTTTTTCCAGGTGAAGCTCTAAAGCTATCAACATACTGGAAGGCAAACCCGTGTGTCAACATGGAACTGTGAAAGACAGCACTGGTTCAATCTCAAGGATTCCGAGCTTACAATATGCCAGAGTTTCCCGGTAACAAGGATCGCTCATATTTAAAGATGGATGGTGGACCGACGAGAAACGGGCGGATCCCTCGCTCCCCACCGCTCCATCAGCACAGTCAGATGAGCCTCATCTCCGACTCCAGCACGCCGGGGGAACGCACGCCCATCAAGAAGGCCTCGATGACGTCATCGGAGCCCGTGGTGCGGCGGCGCTGGCCGCGGTTCGTGAGCAAGGACGGGACGTGCAACTACAGGAACCACCACGTTCCCCTGCACAAGAGAAGGTACATTCGGGACTTTTTCACCACCCTGGTGGATCTAAGGTGGAGGTATACGTTCCTCTCCTTCTCTGCTGCATTCGTCATGAGCTGGTTCTTATTCGGAATCGTTTGGTACATTGTAAGCTTAGTACATGGAGACTTTGCCCATGAGGTTGATGATCCTGACTTCCAACCATGTGTCAGTGAGATGAGGGACTTCACCTCGTCTTTTCTATTTTCACTGGAGACACAGACAACAATCGGCTATGGTTCTCGCCACGCTCGAGACAACTGTGGCTTTGGTGCCTTCCTCGTAGCTTTTCAGTCCGTCATTGGACTCATCATTGACACATTGATGATTGGCGTCTTCCTCACAAAGCTTGCCAGGCCAAAGAAACGTGCGCACACTCTGCTCTTTAGCGAGCAAGCTTGTATTGCTAACCGGGACGGAAAACTCTCCCTCATGTTCCGTGTCGCTGACATTCGTAGGAGTCACATCGTAGAAGCCCATGTCCGCGTCTTCGTGGTCCGACACCACAGAAAAACGATAGAAGGCGAGGAACTGTATTTGAACTTCGAAGATGTCAATGTTGGGTTCGACAAAGGTACGGACCGCGTCTTTCTCATCACTCCAGTCACAATTGTTCACGAAATCGACAAGGAAAGTCCGTTCTATGATGTCTCCGAGGACAGCCTGGCAAAGGAAGACTTTGAAGTAGTTGTCCTGTTCGAAGGTATCTTAGAAAGTAGCAGCTACACGCTTCAGGCCAGGACCTCCTACCTGTCAGACGAGGTCCTGTGGGGTTACCACTTCGACAACATGGTGTCCTGCTCAGAGTACGGTTACGAGGTAGACTACAAAAAGTTTAACAAGACACACCCAGTCCCCACCCACGAGTACAGTGCACGCATCCTTGATGCGCACCGGTCTTCCCTGTCCCTAGACAGAGATGTGGACAACAACAGGCAGTGTAAGACCAACGTGGACAGGCCCTTGGATGATGATGATGAAAGGGGCATGGACTCCAAGAGACTGTCCATGGCGCTGGCGTATGAAAATGAAGTGCACACGATGGTGTGCAGCAACGAGGAGTGGGGACAAGGTGATCATGTGACGGCAAAGAATGGACAGAAAGTGACCTGCACAAAGCTGTAGTGGACAATGAAGACAGTACAAGTGGAGGTAGGCTGTCTCTTTATCCTACGTACATGTACTTGTGCATGTCTGGCACTGTGAACTATGAGTATGTACATTGTATGCGCTACTAGTTTATATTCAGGGTTCCAATTTTCAACGAGCCCAACAGGAGACAATGAAGAGGATCTACATTTTAAGGTTGACAGTACGTGTGTGTGGTTTTAGAAAAAAGCTAGTAGTTCAATTTTGAGCAAACTGCCATGCCAGCTTTGGAAGGAGGTTCCGTTTGTCTCCTAGGAACCAACGATTATTATTTGACACAAATGGCTTTTATATGTACACCTACACTTCTTCATGTGAGCACCTCTAGAAATGTCTGTAGCTACATCTACATCATACATGTCACACATACACATGTACATGTACTCAGTGTCTTATTACTAACACCTTACTTCCTTGTGTCGTTAAAAGTCACAGGTGGTCTACAGGTAGCAAACTTTACTGATATTAACGCTACTAGCGTTTGGAATTTACAGATTGTAAGTCATACCCTGGAGCATACAATTACTTTAATACCTGCTGGACCACTCCAACAGTTCCCTGGGTGAGACACGTGCAATGTTCAACTGTTACGGACGTTCCTAGTATAGCTGCAAGGTACAGTACCTGTCAGTCATTCAAATTGCATCATTGTTGGGTGGCAAGCTATCATGTTCATGGTAGACCTTTGTACCATTTTATGGCTATGGGAATTCGCTAAAGGTGAAGGTAAGATTTGCATGGTGGCTGTTTTCTGTACTGTGTCAACTCACCGTATCTTAACATCCACAACCTGTGGACAAGGGCTGGTCATAAATACATGAATACCTCAGATAATAGTAACAAATCACTTTTCACAGTACAAAGGGGAAACCTTTGAGGGTATTTGAATGTTGTAGAATATTTCTGTTTACTGTCCTTTTTATTGTCTAAACATTACACGTAACCTTTCTGAAGGACGGGTTGTGCAAAGAAATGTTATGTCAGGTGCAAGCAGTGTTGAAAGTTTTGAGAAACAGCTAATAGCATTATCCAGGGGGTCTTTTCTTTGAATATAGGAAATTAAGTGTAGATTCATTGTATCCCAAACCATCCTTTTTATTGTCTAAACATTACACATGACCTTTTTGAAGGACAGGTTATACAAAAAATGGGATGTCAGGTGCAAGCAGTCACGAGTTACGAGAAACAGGTAACTGGGGGTCTCTTCCTTGAATATAGGAAGTCAAATGTAGACTGTCTCCCCAGCATCCTTTTTATTGTCCAAACATGTATACACAGTTATTACACTTGACCTTACAGAGGAACGGTAGGACAAAGGTAGGACAAATGTGAAATAAGCAAGGTGTATGCAGTCACGAGTTACTGGAAACACAGGTAAGTATTGTTTGGACAGTTGACTTGTTACTTAAAGGATAAGATACAGTCAGACAAAGAAGCTAATGTCAGAATGTCACTGACCAACACATGTACTTAAAAACTTTGACATCACAATGATGGAAGTGTGCCCTGTGGCATGTTGATCCAGTAGAGTCAACAGGGAAAAGATCTATTAGATAAACCATTGGTCATATGCCAAGGACAGCAGGTAAACTTGTTGTTGGTTTATACAAGTTCACAGTTCTTTTTTTTAATTAGGGACTGGTAAAAAATGGGGCAAGGGATGACTTGCTTAATGGTAATTCATGGTTATCAGCTGGTATAGATACGGATGAAATATATTAACTGTCCAGATTACCACAGGAGCAATGCCATGCATGAGCTTAAATAAGATACATTTTTCAAAATTTTTGAGAGAACTTCCTTGAGCAATGAAGAGACATACCAAACTACCGGTACTTTGTGCCACCATTGCTCCCTTACTGTCTCAGTGTCACAGGCTAAGTATGAAGCCTAGTTCTGATTATCCTCATCTCTGAAAACATCTTACATTATGAATAAAATTATGATGTATTTATTCGTGCTACTGTTCTTTCCTTTGTTCTATCTTGAATGTTGCAGTTATTTAATAAACATTAAAGATTGATACAATGATTGTACAATTACGACAAGGCCAGGTAACACTGCTCTGTTGCACAGAAAGACCTTGTGTACCGGGTACCAAGGGTGTTTGTTGTTCTGCTAGAACTAGCCTATCTGCTTCACTGACTGGACTTTCACCGTACAGTGACACTTACTTTCAGGACAAGTCAACCAGGTGACAGTCACCACTGGGGCGTTACAGAGTCTGTAATGGCAATGCTTCCTGCCATCTTTAATATCCCATGAAAGATATGCTTGACAGCTTCTCTATCATGTCACATTTCATAGCAACTTTGTTCTTGTAATGGTTAAATACAACAAGCCTGGCCAAAAGAGAGTACAGTTCAGGTTGGAATTTGACCTCTTTAATCAAAGGTCTGGCTGTGTCAAACATGTGTACACAGTGTCATGGGTCCATTCATTTTGTACATCTCCTTTATTTATTTTATTTATTTATTTGTTTGGCTGTAAAAAGACAATTTGTACAGCCAGGGCAGCCCAACTAGCCTGCTGACAAGACAAACATTTACATGTACATCACAGAAATACAGTACATCAATGTGGAGAGGTCAGGGTCACAAATCTAAGGCTACATCTCCTTTGTTAGGAAGAAGGTGAAGGTAGGGGATGGCTATAGAAGAGAGCAGGACAGAGTTGCAAGGCATGTTTACCTTGGTAAGGTTGGACATGTTTCATTGTTTGCCAAGACTATAGGAGCCAGATTTCTCCTTGTCAAATGTCCAACCATACTATAAAGTCATGCATTCCATGAGGAGCATGCTTTCTACCAACAGAAAACAAAATGTATGAAAATAAATAAACTTTAGACAAAGACTATAAAGTTCCTACCGGTAATGATTGTTTTGTAGTAGTCCCTAAAGAAATTCAAGATAAGGTAATGCCTTGTCCTAGCCTGTCTACCATCCTCCGTAGTTTTTGCCGCTCCTAAGGTCGCTATCCACTTAGGAGCAGTAAAAACTACGGAGGATGGTACCCAGGCTAGGCTTGTCCTCTCATCCTTTCCAAGAACACAGCACACTTCAGTGTAATATACATGTACATTGTACTGTTTATGGAAAATTACCCATGGCTATGTAATGCCAATAGAATTTTTAGATTGCTGCCATCTCCCAGGGGATAGTGCCAATCATGAAATTCAAAAGGTCAGCAGACTGATGCTGATTTGATTATGGTGGTAAATAATAATGAAATGGGTATACGAGGGAACTATCTGCACCTGGCAGTGATCTACATTTGCAATCTTCAAGCAGATTCTTAGCCAGCTATTCCCTTCTTTTGCCGAATTCTACGATCCGTACCCCCGTACCCCCGTAAGGAAGGCCTTAGAGAAGACGTTAGAGGCTACAGATTCTGGGGAAAATTGTCTCCAAGCAATTGTTGGGGTGGAAGATTGTAATGTTTTCTGACTGCAGGGCTTCCCTGACATTCATTCATCCCAAACAACCCTGAAATTATGTTTTTGTACCACAACATCTGCTTGGAGATCTCTAGATCTGACTGCCCATTTTGTGACAATCAGTAGGAAGATCTGTAGGAGATATAGAGCAATTGCCTTATCCAACATGCCTTATGATTTTCACTGCTAAGGCCAGGCTGAAGATCGTGTTTTACTTTTAGGTTCCAAACAGTGAAACTACATGTCTATTGTGTCCTGTGATGGCAAAATTCCCATTAATCAAAGTCATGGAAATGGCGTCAGTCGCTGCTATTAATAAAAGTAAAGATAAAGGCTATCAGCTGAAGGATTACAGACCTCAGTGTTGAAAAACTGCCCATTGGTGACAACATAAAGCAGGCATCTGGTGCAGGACTGTGTGCAACATGCTGGGAACTGGGTCAGAATGGATGATCATTTGTAGCCTTCTCCTCTGAGCAGGTGGGTGTTTTAATACTGGGTTTTGTAGAATTGTTAACATGTTCTTTTACCAGCCAACATACAACCAACTGGCCATCGTAGGACAAACCCACCTTGGAACTACAAAGGCCGGTTGGTTGTATGATGGCTGGCAAAAGAACGCATTAACAATTCTACAAAGCCCAGTATTAAAACGCCCACCCATTGCTACATAGACATAATGTCTCCTTTGAAATGGGACTGTCTCCAGAAAATTACCCTACTAAAAAAGGAAAAATGACATTGAACTCACTACGTAACTGAGAGATGATGTTGATCACATTAAACAAAGCTATGGTTTTGAATCATCATCAGTATTATAAAAGCTTCTATACTGTATCTTTAGGTAAGCTCTAAATGTACAATGTAGGTAGGCAGTTGAGGTCTAGTTGTAAGCAATCCCATTACTGTACCAGAAGGTAGGGCAAATACATGTACATGTAGGTTATGATTCCAGCTATTTCCTCCTGTTAATCGCACTACTGATGTATGTTGAGGTGGACAGGATATGCCTAACACAGCAGTGATGGAAAGTGGAGATGTCCAAAATTGAAGTAAAAAAGATACCCTTCATACCAGACCAGTGAGTAGTACAATGTACTAGTACTAGTAGCCTCCCCTCATGATCAAGTAAACTGAACCCTCGCACAGCAGACCAGAATGGAGAGCTGCCTAACTTTCCTACCTGTTAAATAGGAACTACACAGATACACAATATGAAGGTTTGAGCTTTGGCTCTTTTAAAACTAAAAATATCATTTTTCAACCCCAGTTTTTCTTCTGTGAATCGGCCCAACCCAGTGTGAACTTTTGCATGATTTATAGGTACATGTACTCGTCTGATGTAGTCAGGTAATATGATACACAGGCCTGGCAAACATCATCAACATGTACAGGTAATTTCCCTCACCTGTGTGTTCACAGGCCTGGCCTGCGATAGCTTCCATAGCCAAACACTGTGGGGGGAAGGGCAAATACGATCTCAAGTATTATATGGCTGCTTATGAAGTTTGTTCTACGCTTGAACTTTGACAACTTCGTTCAGCGCGATCATATATATTCATTCATTTGTTCTGTCATATTTCTTATTTGCATATGTGGCAGCATAATCAAAATGGCACCAGATCGTATTACATGTCTGACACTCAGTCTGGAATACTATTACTTCTAGCATCTACATATCATAATCTGACATTTCACAAGTGCAGACTGCTGCATAATTTAGCAGTTAAAATGTCAGTAGATATGGACTGGAGCCAACTTTATGGACTGTTAAGCACTGCTAGGTAGCTTTTAATATTGCGGGCATAAATAATGACAAATGTGATGATTGCACATTGTCTAATTGCCGAAGGATAACATAGAAACACAATCCATACTGTAGTATGCTGGAATGTGGTTATTAGTCGTCATCTGTCCTACATGTAGTGTTATGTGCAAATGTATGGTCTGTGCAGTGTGTTAGGTAAATGTGCTGTGTTTTATGCATAAGGCTTTCATATTTATACATGTATATACTGCTGCGTGAATACTGTATGGTTCATTTAATATGTCTCATCTTTACAGCTATTGTAAAAGTCAAGTTTATTCGAATCTACAGTACATTCAAAGTGGATTTGAAATCTTGGTATTGAACTGTCCATGATGTATGAAAGTTAAAGCACTAAATTATGATTATGGTTTCCTTTTGCAATAAATTGTCGTTGACATGTTAGTTTGGCATCGCTCAGGCGCTGTCTGTACTGAAACTTCAGCTGTCCATATACAAGGTGTATGAAAAATTCATTTGATACTACTTCATCATTAGTGATATCGATTGCACATTCTTCAGCATAAATGTGGGATAAATTTAGCTACTCCTTTTCTTGCACAACACAAATGAAGACATACTGTTCAGTATATAGCAATGCGGGTGACGTAAGTGCATCGATTCTACAGTTTTGATGACAAGGGTATGCTTTGACATCTAGATGAATAAGTAAGTATCTAGCTTTTCAAACATTTCGCACAGTAACTGACAGCTTATTGATGATTGTAAGTCCCACTGACTCCAGGAAATGCCCGGTACTTCGAAAAATACGATAACAGCACGTGTGAAAGGGACCATTTGGAAAGGTTTGCATAATGTATATCATTGTATTCAATGATTCATGACAGACAAAAAATGAAACATGAGAACAGGTTGCTTGTATGTTGTAACGTTATGTATGACACAATAGTGTGGGAAAGTCTGTAAAGAACATAGAACACAACAGCTGTGACCTCCAGCAGTTCATGTAATGTAACTGTTTTCTTACTACTGTACTGGTAGACCTCTTTCTTCCGTCTTTTGTCTTGTTCTCTCTCCTATATGGACACAGCTCTGTTTCTTGTGGTTGAAACCCATCATATGTAAGTGATATACATTGTACATGTAGTACTATAACGTGTTAGACCGGTATCCTCTTGTCTTCTGTGCAGTAGGCATATCACCAATTACTCGTGGCTGTTGCTGCAATAGATGGAGTTTCCAATCTCGTAAGTGGGACAGTTTAGTGTTTTGGGCTTGTCACATGGAAGAAGACAGATGACTCAATCCCTCTTGTTATCCTACATTGTCAGTAATTCCCTTATGGGAGGATCCCTAAAATGAACATGTGACAGGATGCGGCAGAGGTAAACGTTCTGGTGGTCAACCTGGAAACAGTGTAGACTGTAGTGGGAGACATGTTAATAGTTTCAAACAAACAGGTATGGCAGATTGCAAGACTTTCATACAGCACCAAGAAGATCCAGTCTCTTCTTGCTAGATACCAAATCAGCAAAAACATTCTGGTAACTAAGTGTCGACATCAAGCATAGCTGCATAGGACCTCTATGGAAGATTTCTGTAAGGCTTGCAGATGAAACTTTGTGGTGCAGGCTGTGTAGTGCCTGACTGGTCATTACTGTACAGCTGGTATCATCTATAGATATACATGTATTGGGTTGATGTTGAGATAGCATTGAACCATCATGGACTAAGCAAGATAGAGTATACCAATTAAATAAGTTCTGACACATCTGTCCTTTGATGTCTGTTGTTATCAGGAGGTATTTCAGAAGGGGCAGTTACTTATCTTTGCCTGGTGAAGTTTTCTGCTAATTGCTCCATCATACATCGCTTCAAACATCAAAGTGTTGGCTTGGCTGCAGGATAACTTTTTGATAGTTTTGGCACTGGACATGATGGCTGCAGGGTAAGATCTAATCTTATTTTGCTGAGGAAGACATTCAAAGTAATACTAGACAGCACCCAGAAAATGCCTCCCCCCCCAGGGTTGCATGGAGATAACCTGATTCATGTGACATTCATAGTCATATAATGATATTTCAATATAAAAGTGTTGTGTGAGCACTACCGTGGAGTGGCAGGTTGTACTGGGAGTGTTACCCACTGAGGTTGATAAATGAAGTGAAATGAGGTGACCATGTACTCTTCTGTCTTGAGGAAAGTGGGACAGTTGTTTCTTAATCAACTCTGGCGTGGACGCTCAATCACTTACCTGTACATGTACCATCTCGCTGACTTCTTAGTGCAGGGTTCTTAATTCTACTGGAGGAGGGGCCAGTAGATAAGTGGCATCATCCATTAATTAGATGACAGATGGTCAGCAGACAAGCCGATGGCAATCCTCTTCGCTCGTGAATTTTAGTATGTCTTCTAGATTAACACATTGTAATCTAATCAAACGAAGGCCCCCTGTTTGCAGTGACACAACTGATTACTTAAGAAGTTCTTGCACTTTTTCTTACTACAAACTGATTGATTAATTTGATGGAATGGATTGACCACAGGAAGTAGGATTGGTACTACCGGTACATATACATTTGTAGATGGCAGGGATTTATTTTCCCTGTCTGGGGATATTGTCAAGGAGTAATGAAATGACTGGTGTGATTTATTCAGATATGTAGGTAGAATCTAGCACCACACCTGGGAGTTTTTTTTATGTATCAATTCCCAAATTAGTCTGTATTAGCCCAGGAGTGGTGGTAGTGAATATTGTTTCTCAGTTCAAAGCTAAATCCAAAAATTTATTATTTGGCCATGTTTTTTTCAACAAAGACTGATGGAATATTGCAGCCATCCATGCCATTCCTGTGTGTAGTTGATACTCATGTATTGATGTCAAGAAAGTTTCTGGTGTTTCTTGAAACTGTGGAAAACTGCTGAACATTCCTATTACAAAGAGCCCTCTATCAAGTTGGGGTGGTATCACAGTTCCAGCTTTCCATACCAGCTCAGGAGTGCCTCCTAAGGGATGAGTCCAGTACTGCAAAAGAGGGACATGCACCAAAACAGTTGAGTGAATATTGCCTATAGTGTTTTTACCAAGTAACTGCCTTTCATGAAATAACTTTCTTGGACATACAAATTGTTAATAGTAAAAATAACAATGAATATGTAGTTTAGTACTGAATGATATTGTATCAGAGTTGGAAATAAAACTTAGTCTAAACGCTAGCATGTTTTCAGTATCTACGTTCAAAAATATGATTTTCATGTGATGGTAATATTTTGTATGTACTTATCTTTTGCCAAGAAAAATTTAACTTTCTTTTTACTCACAGGTTACTATGTATATTCCTGTTTATTTGACTAGAAGAGGGTTTGTAGCTTGATCATCAATGAGTTAGGGAGATTGTCTCAGTCACCACACACACACTCACAGGTATTACCAGGCTTGATTAGGAGGGGCCAAAACACAGACCTTCAAGTAAGTAATATGATGGTGACTTGGTTCTTAGTTGTCCTGGGTACAATGGATATATATTTTCAACTTTTGTGGTAAAAGTTGGAATGGTGCCATAAAGTAAAAGAATAGATGTTTCCTCCTAAGAAATAACCTGATGAAATTTTAGAGGTAACAAAACGACCAGACCATGTTAACAAAAACTGCAGTGGAAATCACACAAGGCTGATCGCGTGCTGGTAGCAGCCACATCACAGAGGATACAGATGAGGAATTGCTGGTCCCTGATTGGTTGAGCCTGTCGCAGGATGAAGTCACAGAAACCCCTGGCCTGACCATAAGGTGAACATAACTGTTCCATGAACAACAGTCACCTTCCTTCAACATTCTTCACACCATGAAGTCATGACAAGACTCCGGACATTATGATGTCATCCATAACACAAAAACAAATATTTCCAGCGGTGGATAGTGTTATATTTTGGGGTGAGGACAAGGTTTTAACGCTACCAACAGGTGCAGCCTGGGATGTGGCTATATCCATGTCGGAGTTAGGGGATCAGTTGCACCAGTTTTACAAATACTAGCTACATATGCCAAACATGTTGGCCATCATTTGGGTGGAAGTCGCTGATAGGGTGGTTCTAGTTGCACTATTCTAATGAAAACTTGAAAACAGATGATTTTCGCACTGCTATACCATAATATTGAAATTCACAACCCTTCAGAAGTCATTCCCAATTGCACATATTTCTTCAATGATAGCAATGCTGTAGTTGTCACAAACATACCAAATAGGGACAAAACATTAACAAGGGATCATTAGTAGATTGTGATTCATTACTTGATACCATGAATGTAATTGGTATGGTAAAGAGACAGTTCCAGTTTCATAGCAGCATGTGTAACTTCCAAACAGAGAGTGTCCAAACATGGCCTACACTACAAGCCATAGTAAAAGGCAAGTGATGTCAGTCCATCAGCATGTATGATACCCTACACCTCAGCCATCATCCATGGATATATGGAGATTTCCAGTCAGTGTTTACACTAGGGCTGAAGGTCAGGAATGCACAGAAAAATTAGCTGCTGAGGATTGCCTGGACTTTCAATAACTCAACCTGGACAAATCAAAGACTTGCACATTGGAACATTTAGAAAGTCCTTTACTTCAGCTACTCCAGAAGTTATGAAAATGGTAAATGTGTTTGGAAAAGAAATAGAATATTTTATTATAGAACAATAATGTTACGTGGAGTATGAAATTATATTAATTGAGAATGAAGCATGAAATTATATTCATTGAGAATGTAATTCCCCAGATGAGCATTGCTGTTTGTATCCTCTTCTATACCTATACCTTTCAAAATTGCATTTATACTTTATAGGCAAGCATTGATTTTGTATGACCTCAAGTGACCTTTATCCCTGTACCACAAGAGTTAAATCACCTCAAGTCATCTGATAGTATCTTTGCAGTATCAAAGATCTGTTATTAAGGCAACATACTGTTGGATCAAGAACAATAACACGAAAGTTTAATACAGATTGATTGCTAATCAAAGTACAAACATACCACATGTCCCCAAAGGAACTGAGGTCCCTGCAGATAAAAACAAGTGATGATGATACACTTTTAATCGTCCAATCCAGGAAGTTTGTTTGGAACTACACACTGACAGTTCACACATATACATGTAGGTAGCAGGGAAGTGTGGTGTCCTACACAAACTTGTACATCTGTCATTCCCAAACCATTCATAAGTCCTGTCTCCTGGCAGCTGAGCAGACAGACCAGTGTGTGTGACTTATGGTCATGTTGTGGTAGGAAAAGGAGCTCCTCAGAGGGAGGGGAATAGCAGGGATAACTGGTGCTGCTGAGGGAAGTCAGCCAATTTGTACAGGTTTTACGACACATTCACAAATTTGGTGTTTCAGAGATTGTGGCTGGGGATTATTACTAGTGCAGGCATAGCCTCCGGTTACTTACAAGAAGTCAGTGGGATAATTTCCTGATTGATGAATGTGTCAGAAAACTATTTCAAAGTTTTGAAAAAAGTATGAAGACGGGATAAGACAAAGATAGTAATTCTTCCTTCCAACTGTGATACCTGCATTGATTGATCACAGTTGAATGTTTATATGAAGAATATTTTCATGGAATATTATGCTTACTAGATTGCCATATCCTATGTTTTATCCTAAAAGGGTCTACTTGGGTGTAAACAGTTGTTTGTATGTACACCTGGTCATGCCCACCTGTCACAACAAGTCAGCAAGCACCTGTCTGGGTGCAGAGGACAGGACAGTTGGGGTTGCACATGTATGATTCATACCTACTAGATATGTACCTAGTCTTCATATGTATGTAAGGACTGGGTTAGGATGATTCCTATTCCAGTGCGGTCCCATCCTGCCAGGCTGGATGATGTAGATGGGAAGGCTGACATGATGAATGTAGTCCAGCTGTGTAGCAGTGCCAAACTAGGCCACCCCACACATCTGTCCATGCCAGCTCATGTCATCCCATTCATGGTGTCCGCTTTCAGGGAGAGTTATGTCCAGTCCTGACTTGGCAAAGCAGCTTCTGTTTACATTCAGGAGAACCAGTTTCAATACTGCCCTGCCATGAATACCAATGGAAACGTTCGGCTCAACAATATTTTATGTGGTCACGCAGATGGAAAAAGATTTTGTACCAGATGGTTTGGAAGTTGGGAAGTTCTGTTTGTGTTGATAAGTTTGTTATCACAAATGTATTACACTGTTCCTGGATTCAAATATAATCATTGCTCACTGATAGTAAACAGTAGGGAGTACTTGATGACATATTCATTCAGTGCTGCATTACAAGTCCATTCCACTCTGCTCAACTTGAAAACTTCTTCACAAATTCGTAATCTATCAGAGTCATTGCTACTGGCTGAAGAAATAATGTCAAAATGCCATTTTGTACTGACTGATTGGTGGATAAAATATTCTCTGTGCAACTAGAATGAAAAATTTCCTGTAAGTAACTTAAAAGCAACAAAATGGTGATTCCTCGTTTTTATAAACCTCAAGTGTTGCTTTTGTTGATGAAGATGCACCATGTTGTCAGTTTGATGTACGAGGAAGTTGTCTCAGCACACCTGAGAATTTACCTTGAAACATTCCCCATCAATTCAGGTGGGCGGGATCAGGATCAAGTATCTACTTGTTAGCAAATATCTTTGATTGTCACGTTCTGATATTTTTACTCAGTTATAAATCTTGTACTCTTCGTACTTCTTTAAGGCTGAAGCACGTTCAGCTTGTTGTTGAGGCATTAGAGTTCTCTCTGACAATGACTGGTTTTAAAGAAAAAAATTAATAACCTGAGCACATGAAAGTCATACGGGTACACCTATGACCTCCTTTTTCTGTTGTCAAATAGTGGTAAAGACAAAAAGGATTTCTTGAAAGACAATCCTTCACTTTCAGTCAACAAACTGTATATATCCACCACCTGGAGTATGTGTGTTGATTATGATTATGATTTAGCCAAAGTTGTCTCCAGGTATTCCAGCCAAAGTGACTGATGATGAGGAATTGTCTGTTACCTGTAAGGTGTGACAATTATGACACCTTCTGATAGACACCTGTCCCATTTCCCCTACACCTACACCTATACTTAGTTACATATTTCTCACTTCACCCTTTTACATTGTGGAATGTTGATGACAGAGTTTGCTGATTGAGGAATTCTACAACTTTTATATGTCCTTTTAAGTTAATGGTTTTCTATGGTTTGGCTTAATATCTTTTAGTGGTGTGCCCCTTTTTCATGCTGAGTCAGGACTTTCTGTCTGAGCTGTCGGGGTTATCACGTTTGTACTGATTAGTTCATTTTTGATCAACTTTATTGGAGAGTGTTTTATGATATCTTTGTAGCGAGTGAATGCTCGTCAGTACATGCCGTGAATTCCCCAGTTAATTAGCCAGTCTGTTTTTGTCACTTGACACAAAAGTCGCCAGGACTGGTGTGGATCTCCACACCTGAGTCCATAAGATGATGATGACAAACGACGTGCTCCTGTCAGGACTTCCACACTTTACTCTCCTGCTGGACGTAATGGCTGCATAATGGGCACTTCCAAACAACTCTCTGTCCCATCCCACCCATCTCCCACAATAGCCCGGCCCGCCCTCCCTCCTAATCAGTCGCTTTACAGCCACCTCTAATTCACAGGTGTGCCCCGAGCGCCTTTACCTGCAGCCCCACCTTTACACCTGCGAGCACAGGGAAGAATGGTTGCGATGGTAACCGATTAAGGGTTGTGTGAGCCCACGGGGGCCAGGGTGGTCGGACCTGTCAGGAGGTATGAACATAAAACTGGGAATAACTACCTGTTAAGACTGTCACCAGGCGAGGTGCTTTGTGGTCTTGACCACTTGGGGACCAGTGTTGAACAGGTGGGTGCCCAAGGCCCCCTACACCTGTGAACCTCGGCAGCAAAGGTCACTCCGCATGGCTTCATGATGGACAGGAGGAGAGAGTTCCCACCAAAAATCTTATTTGGAACTAATTGGACAGCCTTGATTTCATTTAGGCCTGAGTGATTGTGTTTCAAGTATACCTTCCAAGGTCAGAGCCACTGTAATATGTCCATCAGGCTAGTCTGAGGGGGAGGGACACTTATTTCTGATCCAAGTGATCTTGTTATTGTATTTGATATAGAAGATGGTACCGTCATCAGCTTTGTTTGAGACAATGACAGCGCTGAGACTGAGTTTGACTGGTTTTGACCTGTTTGTCTTTCTCAAGAATGACAGAGATCGGACCACTCCTCCTTTTATACTTTTTCTGTGCCACCTAGTGCAGGGTGCTCTAACTTGAGTTTAAGATATTGCATTTAAGAAGATGGTACTGTCAAATATCTACGAGGGCCTGCATGGGGGGGTAGTGATTACGAATTACGCAAAATTTTCACCGCCGATTACGAATTACGTTAAATTCTCAGAGCTGATTACGCCTTTACGCTTTTTGGCAAATGTACTATTACGAATTACGTTGACTTTTGGGACGTCTGCCTACGGATTACGGCGACTAAAAAGCCCTGATTACGCCTTACGAAAAAGGGCATGCAGGCCCCCTACAGTGGAGGTTTTATGAAATATACTAATCATCTGATGATCAAAATTTACAAAATATTGATGCATATCCATGTGTCATTTATTCCAAAAAGTTAAGACATCCTATACTAGATTAGAGTGGAACAGCGTCCCTGAAATCTTGGAGTTCTGACAGGCAGGTTCCAAGGTTCAGACAAACTTTTTCCTACTGGTCACAAGGACAATGTATAAACCAGATGTGCACCCCTCCTTCCAGTCTATGTAACTTCCTGCCACCCAGGTATGAATGATTCCGCAGCTCTGATATACAGACAGCTTGCCTCCCAGCTAAAACACTTCACAAATTGGACATCAACGGCACAGGTACTTGACCCCTGAACCCATGAAAGCAACTTCAAGGATGGTTTGCTATGAAGAATTACTTTTGCAATATTTTTTTTTTTGCTTGGGTGGTGCTAGAATTATATTAGTGTTTCCAAATGTAGTTTTCCACTCTGTATGGATCGTACCAAATTTGTGTTGGAGGGGACCACAGGTAAATTTTGAAAGATTTCACATCACGACTTTTCAAAGAAGTTCAGCAAGAAAAAGGGAACAAGTCTGTCTTTGCTGCCTGTTCCCAGAAAATCATTAGAACAACTGTAGGGATTGGAACGGTGAGAGGGGGTTACCTTCCCAATCTTTTCACCATGGCGCCATAATCAAAACCACACCATCTTTATCCACGGCTTTATTAACGCCACAGGAAAGTGCAACTAAACCCTAACCTCATTACCACTCTGTTGGCTGTTTTAATAATGCTTTGGTACTTTGATAGCATTAAGTAAGGATTACAGGTGGCAGAACATTATATGCCCACTAATTGCAGTGCCATGGGCCAAATGGTCTTCAGCTTTTCTTGGATCCAAACGGGCTGTTCTAGGAAATGTAAAATAAGGGGCAAGATGGCAGGCAAAAGTTTTCGATTGTCTTTTTCGGCAGCACAGTTATTCGAAGTAAGACTATGGGTATGTGTGATATCTTTCTTTTAAATTGCGTTTTTTCCCTGGAACAATACTGGTCAGTACTAGGCTATGGAGAACCGCTATCATCAAGAGCAGTGGCCTCAGGACACTTCAACTTGAAAAGGGTCATGGTTATGTAAGGCCAGAACTTATTTATTATGGCCAGTAGAAATTAAGCAAACAGTGTGCTGGCTACTACAGTCACCTCCCATTATGGTACACAAACAGTTTGTGAAAGCTGCTGGACCATAGGTTGGTTTTCCTTCACCTGCTGTTCAGGACAGGTGGACCCCACAGTGCGCTCTGCTGTTTTAGTGAGGCCACTTCTGTCTCAACACCTCCAGCAGCAGCTGGTTATGGTTACCCTTTGTTTTCTTGCACCTTGTTTAGTCCATCAGGGATTTTGTGGTGTTTTCTGAAGCTAGATGCCCAGACAGAACAGATGGAAGCTGTAATGTTCACATCAGCACTCGGGGACCTTGAACTACTTACTACTCGAAAAATGGCATGTATGTGAGTCGGGAGCTTCAGGAAAATTTCCTATCTATGTGTTGCATAGCCATTTAAAGTAAAACACTGCAGTGATGAAACAAGGAATACACTTACATGTGGGTATGTCAATGTAACCACAAAACTACTTCTGACCAGAGTGTCAGAATTCAAACTTTATGGGCCATTTGCATAAAGTGTCATCAAAAAGTGTAATCATGAACATGCTTTTCTTTTGACAAATGTAGTTAGTTTAATCTGGTACTGTATACTAAAAAGGAATATTTAATGTAAATAATGGAAATGTGAGAATAAGATATACTATTACTTGAGGTTGAGGGACAGCTGTGTAAAATAAAGCTACATGGTTGTTTATTGTTATTGTGACCCTATTTCACAGTCCAAGCTTAAATGAACTAGGGCAGGTCAAGTGACTTCGTAAGTTGGTACAATTTAGAGGAGGAAGAAGGGGGCCCACTGGGCTAAATATGAAGCAAAAGTTGCAGTTATTATTGTTTTCTATTGCTCTGCCATCATTCTTGTACATATCTTTTGTTGTCACCTTCAAGATGTTTTCAGAGTATTTCTCAAGTTCATTCAAGCTTCACTAACATCATCACTTCTGCTCCATCTCTGAGCCTAGGTAATAGAAAGGGACTGTGAATCAAGGTTCATCGCAAAACACACAGAAATGGCTTCAATCATCAGTTCAGACTCAGTTCAAACAAGCGCAGTAATAACACTGGACGGTGGATTATTAAAGTTAATACAAGTCCACAACATCGAAGTGACCCAGAAACACAGGGTCAAAGTCATGTTTTCCTGGGGTCCGGGACCGCTGCGCCATGTTTGCCTTGCACATCCAGCAGACTGGAACTAAGTTAAACCAAGCCGTCCCCCAGCATGCTTCTGTGCCTTTTGGCAGCTTCCCACTGATCCTGTGAAAGTGTTATACAGATTGGAAATGAAATCATAATAAAAACACAGGTGGAGGGATGGATCCTGAGAATTGCAACTACTGATGCTGTGGGTTTGGGTTTGAGGATGAATCAACTGTCACAGAACCATCTACCCTGAGTGTCAGTCTGCTCCGTACATTGCTTTTAATCATAAGGGGTATGATACAATGAGGAGACTAGAGTAGAAAATAGTTTAAAGCCATTGTATAAAATTGTAGGAAGATTCCCAATTGCTGTTCTTGAACCTTAACCTGAAAGTTTGACTTGACAAAATTGAGATAGCCACATCATTGATACTTTTGGCATAGAAAAAATATCTTTCCCTCCTGAACCACCATAACTTCAGTGGCTCAAACAGAAAAAAACACAGGTACTCTACTACTAATAAAATAATACTACCTATACTACATCTGTAAAGTAAAGCATGTTTAATTCCAAGTGCAGCTCATGTGAAACATGTCACAGAAAATGGCAGTACAAAGTACTGTAGTCCATCATGGTAGAAGCAACTTGTCATCTGATGGTCTCCCTGGGTACAAACTGCCTCCCAATCCCCCCACTGGTAGATGTACAAGCAGACAGCCCTTCTCCCCCACATGCCCCATGTTGACAGTGCCCCTCCCCCTCCTGCCCCGGCCATGCCCCTGGAACCAATGGATTTATGGGTTAGCAGCGAGGCATGCTGGGATCTTGGCAGGTACTGATGGGTAATGTGTATTCCCAGGTTTTTCCCATCATCACCAGGCCGTAAAGCACTGTGGTCAGTAAAGTTTTTATAGACTACTGTTTATGCCTATACCTAGTAAAACCTGCATAATAAGTGCAACTTATCTTTTCTTTTATCAAGTCCCATTTTCATGTTTGATGTTTGGGGACTATGGTAACTTTATCTATCTTTATGAAAGTTTATTATCATGATGATATACATGTCAGAGTAGAATGATAGTTATTTGAAGATTGCCATCTTGTGTTGCAAAGATTGCAATGTATAGCTCTCTGACACATTGCTGACATATACTGGTAACAATATACTTCAAAATTTGGCATATTGTCCAATGTCTATGTAGGCCCTGGATTTCACATGTATGTAGAGTGTGCGTGAGTAGAGCTGCCTTCAGTCAAGACCCCCTAGCTCCCCCACTGTTGACCCCACTCTCCCTCCTTTATCACTCTCCCCCCATCTGTTTCCAAACAGATCAAGTTAATTCAACAGCAGTATCTACAAACCTCTTAATGTGGCATGAAGCCCAGAGGACCAGACCTGCCCATAAACTAGTACAGGCTACATGGCCCAGATACATGATCCTTTCCACTGCAAACACATCGCCTGACAGGGAATGGCTTTTCCAGAGACCTGGGCAAAAGTTACCGGAAATCCTATCACCTAGGTGGTGTCCCATGATTCCTGACAGCTGATGTGAGTCTGTTTTACAGGAAAGTTGATTGTCAGGAATGTTATGGCATTTTTTGGGCCGCACGATTATTGAGTACAACCTACAATGTGTATAGACCCTATATCAGTTCTCTAATTTGGTTTGACCCAAGTCTGAAAATGTAAGAGCACTTGGCCAATGGTAAATTTACGAGTACAGTCACCTTCAGAGCCTTATTTCACCATCTTTGGCAGGTAGGTACAGGTATACAGGTGCCTGGGGTACACAGGAGCAGGTATCCATTGTAATTTCTCTGAAAGTGACATGGGGAAAGTCCCATTTGTCAAATAACTCTCATTTGTCTCTGACAGGCATCAAAATCAATCTGCAAGGTCTCTGGCTACCAACCAGAACTGATTCATGGGATCCAAACATCGTCCTAAGTTCAGGTTATTGAGGAACAATCTAAATGAAGGATGAGCAAGATGATTTAGACAGATTATAGACTTTCATAACTTGTCCTTGGAGACTGGCCAAAACTTGGCAGGTGACATCACCTTACAACCTGTGTCTGTAAAAGTTAGTCAGAAACTTAAGATGGATCCAATTTGCATAGGAACTACAATGTAGGAAGCATTTGGATGTACCAAAAAGTTGGGTTGCCTTCCAAACCTGAGTAGACATTATGCAAATGTTTCTGAAGTATATGTTAGGCAGTAGGTACTAGAACCCCAGGTGATGCATTGAATTACTATCAGATTTCATCCTGTAAATTTTACTGCAGATTTAATCAAAGCCATCACCTGATACATACATAAAACTGCATCTATTCCACACATGCTCTGCAGACCAGACCAGAGCTAATTGGTCGTGAAATCTTCCGAAAATAAACTATAATCTTTTATTATGTACTATTAAAATCAAAATTGCTATTTTACAACTTGATACATTCCTTGTAAGGGTGTGGTCCAAAGCATAAGAAGATCTCTAAAGTTGCTCAACAGTGACATGTGAAGTTGTTAATACTTCCCCACATTTATGTCTCCTGTGACTAGTACAGATGAGATTATAGCCCCCCTCTGCGCTGTATAGTTACCACCATTCCACATTACTGAGGATGCCTAACTTGTATTGAAACCAGGTTGTCCTAGCAGGGCTCCTGTAGGTACATGTCCTGCCACATGTGCTAGTGATCAGGTGCAGGAAGTGTGTAATGATGTGGGGCTGTATAGGTGACAGTAGCTGTGGGGACCTGCTGGGAGGGGGGCCTCCCCTGGGAGGAAGTTCAGGGCACCTGGCTTCCTGGTTACATGTGAAATTAGCCCCTCGCTCCTCAGGAGTCACACCCCTTCTGGCTGATTTGTAAGGAGGATACACCTTGAGATTTCCTTGGCCTTGAGCGGGAAGAAGTCTTGTCAGTCGTGGGTGTCAGCCAGGCTACAAATGTTAGCAGAGTGTACCTAGGGAAAGTTCCTACAGACAGATGAGGTAATACTAATGGTCCAGGTATGCTGTAATAGCTGTAATGGTCCAGGTATGACAGCACTGGATTTGGCTTGACTGCAGAAAGCAAAATCACAATTTTCCAAATGATACATTCATAAATATCAGGTCACGAAAAGAATATTTTAGCCCTGCATGTGTTTTCTTCTTCTGGACAAGTGATAACAGGTGGCACACTAGGTGGAACCTGGTTGAATATCTGCTCTAAAATTTCAATGACAATCTTTAGGAAAGGAGTTGCAGTTCTTACATGCTGTGATATGATTAGATTTTAGAAATATTCCCAGAAAAGTTGAGTGAACTTCCCAGGATGACTTCGCGGCAGCTGTTTTTACATCACCGTGAGCCGTGTTGTTCCAGGACCCTCCAGAGAGTGGTACCCTGCCCTCCCATCTCCAAGGCCAATTTCTACTTCCTCCCTCATCTAGACAACTTGGTTACACATTAAAGGGTGAGAGGCCAGCAGTTTATCAGTGTCAGGTTGGGTGGGAGAGAAGGGTCTGAATTTTAACAAGTTGGAGGAAGGAGGTCTTTCAAAGAGATGGCATTCAGTTATGTCACCGGAATCTCCTACGCATTGTACAATATATGTGACCTGGGAAGGGACTAGCCTCCATAGCAATTACCTGTTGGTGTTTTAACATTGCCATTCTTACCTGATTACATACTTGTTTCTGGTATTAAATGATACCAATGTGGAAAGAGAGGCAGTCAGAAAACAGCATGGACCTGGCAAAGTAAAGGGCCAACAATGCTAGAGACTAGAACTACTAGAAGCAGAAATAAAGGTATTAGTTTTCAGTTTGTCAGCTTATTTAAGTCTTACACAAATCAGATGGTACCTAGTAACCTAGTCCAAAGGTCAGGCCCTATTCTGCCAAGTTCACAGAGGTCATGTCTGCTGGTTGATGAAGGGTGAAATGAGGAGGCACATCAAAGCTGGACCACCTGACTGGCATGAAGATGCCCTTGATGACTTGGAGTCCACCATAAAATTTGACATGACCCTGTAGCACCTGCCTCTGTGTACCTGGTGAGAGAACACATGGGAGGATTGGAGCACGTCGGCAGAATGTACTGCGCCTGCGCGAAATTAGGCGAAACCAGGATTTTTCAGTTATCGTTGGATGTTTGTTCAACGTTGCATCAGAATTTTGCCTGTTGCAGACGATATCTTTTCCGACACAACATTTGAAAACTATAATACAATACGAGACTTTCTGCTGAAATGCTATGCACAATACATTGCGGATTTCGCACTAGCTCAGGACGTTCTGCCAACATGCTGAGGATTGGTGAAGTGGGGGGGGGGGAGTTGTAGAGCTAATTTGCATCAGGTGGTTGTGCAGGTGGGGGGGGGGCATGACAGAATGATGGATGGAGGGAGGAAGTGGAGCTGTCACAACAGGTCATGGTACATGGAGCATGGTGGGACAGAGGGGTGGTAGAACTGGACAGCCACATCCGGGCAGGGACAGGTATTATCTGGTTCTGTGTTTTACTCCTGATCTGGACAAGTGTAATCAGGTAGCAGTGTGGAGTCTGTGGACAAAGTCTGAAAGGCAGTATGCTCTTAGATACCAAAATTAGGACAAGTTTACTTTTGAAACTTAGATGTGGAAGCTGTGAACAACTTCCTCCCTGATTATCATATATGTAGGTTGCTTCTCCTTCACAGGCTTGGTCTTTTCATGAATTTGTGGTAGAAAAAATGATATAATGGTGATATACATGTAGTCTGTTTACATTATTAGACTATGAATCACCCTTCTCTTCTAAGATGTGTTCCTTGAAGAGTGGCCCAAGCTAGAAATTTAAACTCCCTTGTACTTGTAACAATGATGAATGCAATCAAACAAAATCAACAGTTCCTACATGTACCTGGCCAAAGGCACTACTCCATACTCTCCAAAGGCACTACTCTATACTCTCCAAGCAGAGGTTGGTGGGGAAGATCGTGACCTTTCTATCATATGCTTCAGTTTCTGTCACTACTCTGGAAAACAGGGCATATGATAGAAAGGTCACGATCTTCTCCACAAACCTCTGCTTGGAGAGTACTACTCTACTCTAGTCTAGATCTTAATTCTTATCAGTGTGCTGATCTGTGGTTTGGCAGTGATCTGTCCTGACAGAATGACAGATGTGACTGGCCACACCTCCTGTCTCCTCCAGACATGGCAGGCGGTGGTGACGGCAGGAAGCAGGGATGTGGTTACATGTGTAGGGCTAATCTCCATCAGGTGCTGATATCTGCGCTGGTGTCTGGGGTTACAGCATGTGCAAGAGATAATGGTGATCAGGTGGTGATGTCTGCTGTGATGTCAGGAGGGAGGCTGTCAGGAGGATGGTTCCTCTCCAGGGAATAGAAAACATCTCTCAAGGTGTCTGTGGTTACATCATGTGAAGAGCTAATACTGATCAGGTGGTGATGCTGCTGTGATGTCTGGAGGGAGGCTGTCAGGTCTCTCCGGGGAATAGAGAACATCTTTCAAGGTGTCAAGGTCGAAGGTTGTTTCCACAACACACATCCGGGATCCCCCTGGACCTTATCTTGCTCCAGCTTTGGGCTAGTAGTACATTCTACAAGTTTGGGGTTAAGTTGGCACATTCACCTTGACCTTCTCATTCAAAATCTTTAGACTGCTCCAATTTGACAGTTTGGGATGGTTAAGTAGAAAACTATGAAGAAGTCTAGTCTTATCTTTGCTTGTTTCTAACCTTCCTCCCAATGCCGGAAAGTAGAAAAAAGTTACAGAAGCAATAAGGTTTCTAAACGAAACTTTTCATTAGAAATGCCTTAACACTACCAGATTTAAAAATGGGCAGTTTTATGTTGTAAGAGACCACAGAAAGTAAAAGAAACATCTTGCAAATATAAAGATAGAAAGTACCAATTATTACAGCAAGAGTTTACTCTGCAGACCAAAGCTATTTTTCCAGGTTGACATTGACAGACACAATGTTGTATCTAGAACGTCTGACTTTAAGAAAAACGAAGAGACTTACTTAAAACTAACAGTTGTTGTTATTCTAGGTAAGTTGTAGATAGTGTCTGACCCTCCCAAGTTCAGGTAACCTTGTCCGAGGCTGGGAGAAGTGCTAAGCTGGTTCGTGTTGCAGCTGACGTAGGGCTGAACCTGAGTAGGTGGTCCTGATAAGCCCTGTAATGGGGATAATGGGAGGGTGCACTTAGCCTGGCTGCAGGGATGAAAGGCAGTCTGGGATAATGAGAGCCGTATGTGAAGGTCAGAGTGAAGGGACAAGGGGAGGGGGGTATGTAGAGGGCAGTTTGAACTGGGGGGGGGAGGCAGTTGTGATCATGGAGGTGGTAGAGGCAAGTACTCTCCAAGGCCAAGCAGAAGTTTCGTCTTTCGCTTATTTTTGGCATGTTTTAAAGCTTTTTTTATTGGGCATTCTTTTTTGTACTGGTATCTTCGGGTGGCAAATGGTAACTGTCACAGTCTGGCCAATGGATACTGCCTGGCCAATTTGATACTGTCTTTGCAGCCACCAAAAGATCTGCTTGGAGATTAAGAGGCAAGAATTATGGAGCAAATCATCGTTGGCACTTTGCCAACCATCTACAAGTCCAAAGTGTCTGCCTTTACATACTAAGGACACTTGTTGATACAAGATACACAGGACTGACCCACAGAAAATGGACACATCTACCCCCACATCTGGTCCATATCAGGACATGTATCTTTAGGGCAGGGATTAGTCCTTAGGCCATATCTAGGTAATTGACTCAGGATAGATTAGATACAGTGAGGGGTGGATTGTGTGTCTGGGTTAGTGGCTTGGCTGTATGAGAATGATTTTCCGCTCCATTGCCTTTTGTTTACCAATTTTTTTAGTTGTCCTGAAGTTATCTTTTCAATCATCAATGCTGACCTGTGCTATAGTATTGCAGGTAGGATGTGAGAAAGGAGTATTGATTGGAACACGTATTACATTTGCATGCTGTTGTTTTTTAATGCCAAGAAGGTTATTGTCATTACAACACACACACACACACACACACACACACACAGACATGTTGTGTACTACACATATGCGGCATATTAACTTCTACATAACTTAGATTTCCAGTTAAGAGCAGGAATGATCAAGTCATTAAGACTTATAATTGCTTTTCCTTGTTAGACTAAAATGGCCCAGACAAACTGATGTGATGTGTGAACCCACTTCCACCTGCAGTGTAGTAAATCAGCCTTATCACAAGCCATGGATTAGGATATGTAGTTAGATATCTGCAAGTCTGAAGAGCGGAGTCATTACTGGTGCTGATGTGTGATAAGTATAACTGTGTGAGGTCTGGTCTCACCCTGTACTGTAAGGTCAGCCAGGGATAGAAGGTATAATAGGATAAAGCTGTTCTGTTTAATATCACCTATTCTGTTATGTACAGGGCAATAATCACAGGGTTCTGGCATAGGAACTGAGACCTATTATGGGATCGGAAGACAGTTGATCACCTAGCCAATTATCTAATCCAATTTATGCCTAACTTTTCTGTTCTCCTTTTGTGACATTGGACATGACTCTTGGTGCCTGTAGCAACTGCTAATACCGGGGTACTGTTTTGTGTCTTTTGTGTGTGTGTTTCTGGTAGAGCCATGGACACACGTCTTGTTGTCTTGAAACAATTGTATGTAATGTAATTTTATATTAGCTGTACGTCGATGTTATCTTTATTATGTATGTTTTTTATGTACTTGTGTCCTCTCCTGGAAGACTAGCTGTCACTTAGTTATAGGTAGACAGCTAAAGGAGAGGTTCAACTCCAATAAACTCCAACAAACACATACAGAGATTTTGCATGTTTTCCCAGCCTCGAAAATTGCTGCCAGGTAGACTTGTAGTTCATCCTGTCTGTTGTCATCACTAGGGAGTAGACAGAAGACCGGATGGATCTCGAACTCCACAAGCAATATTCCAACTATGTCAGGCCTATAGGCAGGTATGGGACCCCCCTCCCACTCTCATCAGGAGCTGTGCCAGGAAAGTTCTGGGGAGGAAGGTATCCTCCTAATTTGAGGTTATCAAAACATTTAAGTATAATTTTTTCCCTTTTTTCTTTCAAAGTGGTGCAAGTTTATTGCATTTCACACCTTAAACACTTGAACAATCTTCACTTCTCAGCCAAGAGTACTTCAGATGCAATGTGTTAAAAAAAAGTGTTCTTTCCTCCAACTTTCAATTCAACAGAACCAACAGAAAATCAATCAATGTGTTAAGAGAGCTTAAGTTAATCTGTTTCCAGGTTCCACTATGAAATCTCCACCCTCCGTCATAACAAACTGCTTTTTACATTCCTGCCCTCCCCCAAGACTTAAGCCCCAGGAAAAGTTCAGCATGCACCAGGACATACATACTGCAGTGATCCCGGTCATTTAGAGATGGCAATATCCACAGTGCATTCAGGTGGTTTATATTTCCACCACTGTGTCTTTTGTTCCCCTACCAAGGGAGATTTCCCTAATCCTGTAAGGTGGTGACAAGGTTGATCAGGTGCTGGGGTGGCCGAAAGGGCAAGTAGAGACACCTGGAGCCAGGTGCAAATGGACTGGAACCGCTCGGAACCGTCTTAATATAGGAACTCTGAATTTGGCAACCGGGGAGAGGAAAACAACAGTTATAGTTACTGACTGAGTCTCTTGAAAAACACTACCAGAAGTAGAAGACTAAGGGTAGTCAGGAGTCACACTACGTTAACCTGTATCTTTCATCCTTTTACATGTAAAAAGTGAGTGATGCTCAAATGTTCAGTGATATGCAAAGGTGGTATTAACTGGGTGAGCTTTGTAAAAGTTAGGTTAGTTCCAGGGACGTCAGAGGCATACCAGACTAACAGCGTGGGTTCAAATGCAGTAAAAGTTTAGCCAATAGGGAGAATAATTGGCCAGGGGAGTTTGGCCACCGTAGAGTTCATTTATCTGCACCAGAGGGGGAAATAACCTTCCCATGGACTGACTCTCCTGGCCAATTATGTCCCTTTTTTACCGAATTCTACAATCCATACCCCCCGTAGGAAGGCCTGGTGGAGGCTATACATGATGTGCATCATGTTGACATCATTTCAACCAGCCATTGGTGAACTGTCTGGTCCGGCCCAGTCAGGCAGGTAGCATCAAAATGTAAAGCGCACGGAGTGGTGAAAGCAGAATGATAGGAATCTTCACATGTGGTTGCCTTCCTTTGTCCTGGGTAAGACCAGGCACACTCAGTGCTGGTCACTTTGCGGCAGCCTTGGCTCTTATCTTGTCTTTGGTACGGTCCCATTATGGGGGGTGCAAAGGTGATGACACTTCCTGAAACAAGAGGAGACATCAGAAAAGAAGCTGTCCACATGTCTGTCAACATCACAACATCTTCCCTCTACAAGCCTCTCCACTGGACTATCTTAACTTACCGCAGAATCTTGTTCATCGTGATGAAACAGACATGCTTCACTCACGGTGATCCCCTGCAAGAAGTCAACACAACTTCTAACCTTTTCCCTGCACTAGTATATATCCTTTTGGTGTACCAAATTTGTATTGCCAGTTAAGACAGCTGGGAGACGGTTGGAATTGTGGACTTGTTGCTAGCATCTTAAATCTCCTAGTAGATACATGTATGTAAATAGGAAACTTAAGTTTTGAACAGCGACGTTCCTGTTCCTGGCAGCCATATTCCCAAGTTCCCATTTTCCCCACATATCTGCCTGGAAACAATCATTATTTAGAAGTACGTGCGAGTATTGCGGTCAATGACAGAGTGCCCTGGTGTGATCAGTATCGCTCACAGACTTGGATCATGGGATAAAACAGCAAAGACTGGGTAGGAAACTTGAGTCAAAGGTGATGGACTCTAACCATCTCTTCTGATTCCCCAAATCCCACCATCTTCAAGTGTCCTTCTTCAGACTCCTTAAAGGGTCCGCCATTACCTTGACACTGCACTACAGTCTGATTAAAGACACAGAAGGAAGATTACCTACCCTTTGTTGTTACAGACAGATTAGACTAGACAAGGATGAAAGTTTTCCCCTTAATCTGATTTCTGCCGCTCTCAGGATTATGAGCTCACAGCCGACACCCAAGGTGACAAAAGAACTGTGACAATGGCTTATATTCTCAGTCTGTTCTTAACTCTGTTTCACCTGAGAGACAAATAGGTCGGTTCTAAACACGTTCGGAGAATCTTCTACATCCTGGTGGCTTCTGGGAAGGTGTTGATCCACCTGGCAGTGTAGTCTGTCTCTGGGACGGCAGCTTACAGTTGGTTTAGAGTCAGGGTTTGGTCGCTCACCTCAAATCTGCAGAAAGAAGATTCAAACAGTAACATACAGCTTGTCAGTATATACACCACAGTCACAACACCACATCAAGCATGCTTTTCACATGACTAACATGTTGTATGTGTGTATGTATTTTTCCTATACATGTATGTCATGTGTGTTACAATGTACCTGTTCTCAGATGTACTCCCAAGCAAACACTTGCTTGACCAAGATGCAGTGATGAAACTAGGAATGACACTGTGTGATATTGGCCAGCATTTCAGTCATGTATGTTTTCTATCTTTTGTCTTCTATGCAGGAAGGAGGAGAAGATGAAGAGGGCCTGTGGTCGACTGTCTTCCACTACTGCAGCACAAACAAAGGACATGGGCAGGTCAACCTGACTCTACTCAAGAGGAAAAACTTGTTTGTATCAAACTACTATCCTCAGAATTTCTGTGATGAAGAAAGGTCGAATCTGTTGATATTAGAAAGCAAGGTCAACCAGGAAATCTTACTCCAAGCTGGAAAGAGAGAATTCAAACTTTCAAGTATGAGATAGGAAGAATATTGAGAAAGAAGTTTAATGTGATTTTTACTTGTGAATGTTACTATCAAACACAGCAGTGAAATGCTAGAATAACTACTGAATGACAAAGTTCCAGATAAGGCATCAATACCAGAGTTACATAATAATGAAGCTTAAGTATTGTGAACTATCAAGTAGTGAAGCATAAATATGCAGATACAAACTAGGAAGTAGAAACATAAAGTTGATCAATCAAGAATAAACCTGAAACCAAGGGAAGACATGAAGGAACACAGATTTCATTAGCTGCTATAGTTACATGTAGAGTAAATGTAGTGAATCTTACGCAACAAGCTACCTTAGTATGTGAGATGTACTGTCATGGCACTGCAAGAGCTGCTCAAGCCAAATCAAGCAACCAGAGAGAGAGAGCTATGCAGTTAGTACAACACAGCCTTATTACTGTCTCATAAACATCACCTTAGCTTTGACAATAATAACTAATAATGCCTTGTATGTAAATGAGGAATTACCACTATTCGCTCAAGCTGTAAATGTCCATACTTTCCCAAGTGATGAGCTAATGAGTGTATTACATAGGAATCAAGGTCAAGTTGGAGTTAAAGATGTGTGTGAGACAGTGTTAAGGCTGATAGTGCCTTAGCTGAGAACTTCACGGTCATGGTGTACAGTCTCAGCAGCATATGGTGTACACAATTATCTTCCTGTGATTTTATAGGTCTTGAACATACTATAATGTCATTATGTGAATGATTTGGATATGCAATAGGAATGACTAAGAATCTACATTGTGTACATGACAATAGAACGCTGTTGACAGGCAATAGGCAAAAGTACGCTTGATTTGTAAGCTGCTGTGCTCTTCTTTAAAGCTTGAAATACTGTCTATAAATGTATCATATGCTGCACAATATACATATTACCTACCAGATAGGTCTCCAAAGTTGGGCCGTCTTCTCAACCTACCAGGGAGGATGGCTAGGGCTGGTCTGTCTGCTTTTGCTGGAAAAAACAACAACAAAAAAATACCATTTTTATCATTTAACCTGGAAAGGTTGGTGAGAAATGTTTTGGCAGAAAATAAACAAAAACTGCTAAAATTCAGAACTGCCAGCCCAGGAGTTAGCAACCTCTGGGGACGTCACTAATCGCTACAAGAAAACCTTCAGCCAGGTGAGGAAATAATCAGGAATACCAGAAGTGCCTTGATGGATGTTGTTCCTTTCTGAGACAAGGATGTCTTACGATCTCCTTCTGTAACTCAGACAAAACTTCTCTTGTATAAAATAAGCAAATGTTGGGAATCTTGTACATACAGACTTGGAGCTGGCTCAATAGAGATTTCTTAGGTTAGCCTAAGCCGCAAATTTTCTCCTTTGCCAAAATAGTATTCATTAACACAATCTTTTCTGCTAGAAATATGTACATATATACATTTAGTACTTTATTATTCATGTCTTCCAAGTGTCTACCTTAACAAAAATTTCAATGCTCTGCTTAACTTGTACTATAAATGTAATTATAGTCATTAGATATGTAGATTGATGTACTCTATAGACGTAACAACTTGAGTAGGTTGTATTCTTTGGTAACTAATCTAACATGACATACTGACTCGAGTATTATCTGCAGCTGTACATGTAAAATTGTTGTGATTATGGAAGAAGTCACCTTTTCTTCGTATACATGTATTACAGTAGCACATGTCGACAGAACATACTGCACCTGCACGAAACCCAGATTTTTCACGGTTTTCATTGGATGTTTGGTCTACGTTGCATCAGAATTTAGCCCGTTGCAGATGATATCTTTTCCAACACAACATTTGAAAACATGTCATCCTTATACGTGATGTTCTGCCCAAGTGCTATACACAATACATTATGGGTTTCATGCAGGTGCAGTACGTTCTGACGACGTGCGTATTACCGTATATCTCTTCCACTTATTAATCTTATCCAATCCTGCTTCCACTGCATTTGTTTTGTCCCCAAACCTTGTGACCTTAAATATGTTCTCTTTTTGAATGGATGTTCTAAAATGTAAAACAGATTGGGTATACTGTTGGTGTTTGATTTTAGAAATTTCAAAGCCCACAGCAAATATTTTACCCTCTGTTTGGACCACCAGTGATGTCAATGCAAGTTCAGATGTTTCCATCTATTGAACACAAGCCATTGCTTTTTCTCTTTACACTCAAGTGGAATTTTTCAAAATCCCACATTGCCACCATACCTCCAAGCCATATATGTACGTCATAAGACACCTTGCCCCTTTCCCAGGAATTCTTTGTACATTCTTATATATACTATGCATGACTTAAAAGTTTGTGTCTCTTTAACTTCATAGTGCTGTAACATATTAGTTACCAAGTGAAGACTTGAAGGAACCATGGAGTTATAAAAGGATAACTCCATGAAGGAACTAACCATGTATTTTATAGGTAGAAACATACATATACTGCTGTGTATTCTAATCTCACTTAACCAAGTGTTCTCAACAAGTTTTGGAACTTTGCACCTCATACACATGACATGCTGTGATGTTCGTAGTTGACTTTCATTTTGCTGTTGATGTGCAAAATTAAGCCTAAGTAAGATAGAATATTGTTTGGCAATTGTACACTTTTATCTGTAAAGATTTTTTATTATTTGTGTGACTCGATGTTCCCTAAGCAGCAAATGAGAATAAATAAAGTGTGCCATGCACTGCTACTGATCCAAAATGGTGTGTCCTTTGACTGGAATTCATTTTTAACTTCGTTGGTAGATGGACATGATTAATTAAGGGAAACGACGAACAATTTTTTTAAAACTGGCATCTTACATGTGATCCTACCTACTTCCAGCTGTAGGTAACTTGTCTTAAGGTACCAACTCACCTGTACCGCATAGATGGCACGTTCGTTCCTTAAGACAGAAGAAGTAATGCTATTAGACTAAGCATGGGAGGAGGGGAGAAAACCACCCCTACCTTCCACCATTGAGACAGGCTCTGATATTGTTACTCTGCCCACATAAACTCGGGCTTATGTTTAGAGGATCAGATGATCCTCCTGTAGGGACAGAGGAGCAGGATTACTGATATCCCAGACTTTCCATTCCACCCCCGCCTCACAGCTTACCTGCGCCATCAACAGCCCTGCCTTTTAACTCAAGGCAAACAAACACACATTGTCACATTATCCCTTCCTAATAGTGCCCTTTTGCTGTCCCTTTTCTCTCAACCTGCTACAAAAACAGGGCGGGATCGGCAGCCCTGATGGTCGGACACTTACCATTGTGTTCTGTCACTCCGGTCGGAGGATGGGGTAGTGTAAACATGTCCGCTGACTGCTGGCTGTTCATTCCATGATGGATGACCTGATGTGGATGCCATTACCGAGGTGTGGGGGTGACAATGATGCTAGAAGTTCAAAGCCTTTGGATGTGCCAGGTATAGCAGCAGCCATACTGGGAAAGACCTCTTCTGCCATCTTCTGCCACCCTACAGGAACAGCTCAGGAGTGAGCCGAAATCAATGTCAGGTCCCACCTGGAAAATAAATGATAAGGGTGTACTCAGATTTGACGAATATCTAACTCCACAAAACTTGGTGCTGTACAAAGCATAACACAAATGTCAATTGTGTAAATGTCTTATTCTCTTCCTCATCCACAACTATTCCGACAATCTTTGAGATGTCTCAAGCCACACAATATGGAGTACAGCTTCCATTTTCATAGAAAAAAACAATGGTTGCCCTTTGAACATATAGTAAGTACATGTTATCCATTACAACGTGCACACCACTGGTAACACTGATAACAATTTAGAAGTCATGTCTGTTCTTCATAAAACAACCACAGGTGAGAGTATGTCTTGTGACTGTCAGGAAATTTTCAGAAAATTTATTTTGTCATCAAAAATCCATCACAAAATGAGCTTTACCATGTTTCTTTCCCTCTATGAGGCATGAGACACAAGGTTTACAAAGGATGCCATTCTTAAAACTTACGTTTGTGTGGCCCTAATGAGGGATGTAATGACGAGAGAGAAGTTCTCTCATTTCCAAACGTCTGCGTCGACACCACCAACGGACTCGAGATGTTGAAAGCAGGGTGGGATTAGGGAGCAGTTTGCACATACAGAATATATTTGCGTATCAGTAGTCAACAATTAGGGGAGCTGTGCAAAGAAACATACGAAGCTTTGGGACAGATAAGCCCGCATGTGGTGTCACCGACACAAACTCACCTACAGACTGACTTCCAGCACCACCGTGTGACAGGAGTCTATTCCTGGTAGGAAAAGTGGAAAACATTTGTCAACACGTCTGTCAAGATATCAAACATTGTCTGGGTTCTAGTAGTCTTCTATATACTTAATATACCAGGTATTGTTGCCATGATTATGATGCTGGGAAGACTGAGCAAAGAAGTTACATGAGAGTCTTTTACAAAGGACAAACATTCATCTGTGTTGAGTGTGATAAATAAATGACTCATCTCTGTGTTGAGTATGATACACTGTGCTACATGCTGCACTATGTCAAAGAATATTTCCATCTTAACAAATTTTCAAGAATGCAATTCATTGTGCAAAGGATGATATTGCTCTCATTGGGGCCTGTAAGAAGGATCAAAGTGGTCACTAGGAGTTACATAATATCCTTTTTACTGTCTTTTATGTACAAGACGTGATGTACCAAATCTTTGTCAGATAAAGGCTCATTATGACGATCCTGCTTAAGATATTACCTCCTCGTTTTAGTGAACTTGAGAAAACAAGAACTTCAGACGTGATCGCGACAAAGTAGTCCCGGCCGCGGTGAATGGGTTTACGCAGACATCGCTCTCCAATGACAGGACTAACGGGGGTAGATCCGATAAGAACACAGCCTAAGCACACAACCTCCTAAAAATACAGGCCGTCCCATTGATTGGAAGTCGACCACACCGCGCTGTAAGTCTGCCATGACGCAACACGGAGAAGGGTCACTCAGCATCCGACATCTACTTTACATGCAGACACGCTCGCTGCCTTCCGTTAGCTTTCCAAGAGGACAAAAGTAAACTAGCAGGGAGGAGATTTGATTTCATGGGGGTCGGAGGGCTACGCTGTAGGTGTGCTGACATCTCATTAATATCACATACAGGATGAACGTAACATATACTGACCAGTAACAAACAGGAATTCACTGATGTAGAATGTAGCAAAAATCATGCCAAGTGAAATCTTCACCAAGAGTTTTCAAAAATCCTGGAAGTTTTGGAAGATGACGGAGGTCTTTAGTGCTATCCGGTGTGATCTTCTTAAGTAAGCTGTGGTCACAATCTGTTGCCTTTGTTATGTTTTGCTCTTTCCCCACAGGGAGTGTGTACACTGTTGTACACTGTGTAAGTTTGGTGTTCAGGACAAACGTTAAGGCCAGGGGAGCATTTCACCAACAGTAACAGACATGACTAACATAACATCACCTCTGTGGGCAGTTGGAATGCCACCTGTTGAAAACCAAATGCCCTTCAGTCAAGGGATTATGCTTTGAGAGACAAGAAATCTAGTCACAAGTCCTACAGACACAGTTTATCAAAGGGCTTTCATTTGATTTAGATCTTTCACTTAATCACAATACAGTGATGTCATCCTTTGAGATTCCAAAATTGATGGCGGTACAACTTTCTAACATGGCAAAAAGGTTTGTTAGACTACTGGTGCCATTTCAACATAACACCACAAGTGTTTCGTGTCCTTATATTTCCCACCAAGAGAACAGGTTCCGACATGTAGCATCTGTCTGCCCAGAGTCTTTCACAGGAAAAGACATGGCACATACATGTAATTGGGTAGAGAACACCTTTTGAACTCTTAAAATGAGTGGCTCTGGGACTGCATCACTTTGGGTCAATTGCAAGATTTTTCCAATCCTTCGTCTGTCACGGGAAAAACGATAAATGTACCCAGAAGCCCACATGCGCAGGTTTACCGTGCTGCAGAGAGATGGCGCACAGATGGATTTAACTAACTCACCTTTAAAATTCCCTTCTCATAATGCCTAGACCTTTCCAGCTCTGTTGTTCCAGCCTGTTGTTGATGATGCATGTTCCCCTGGAGCTAACAACAAAACAAGAAACAGAAAAGGATATGAGTAAATTGGGCACAAATCTGTGTATTGAAGTTCAGCACTCCAAGACCATAGGCGAAATGACTCTCAACAGCTTGTCACTTTTTGGTGGTTATACTTCAAACTTCATGAACACTTGCTGATTGGTCAGTTTAAAATCTGAAGGTGCCAATGGACAGACACAATGCGGGTATCAGGGTGTATGAAATAAACCTTACCTTGACTGTTTTTTCAACTAGGAGGTTATTGTTACAATCAATCACAGATTATCCAGAACTTAGGATAAGCCACTTTTAAGACTTTTCAATGATGATGAGGTTGATCCTTATGTTAAGCTCTAATTAGGGTATCGGGTCACTGCAAGAAGTAAGTACTTTCACTTTAATTACACTTTGTAAGAGGGAACAACTGCAAATAAAGAGAATGCTGAGTATTCCATGGTCAATTTAACTAATTAGGTCTCAAGCCTTCAATGCCCAGTTGATTTGTATCATGGTGTTAAGTGGTTTGTTTGTTTTCCATTGTTCCTGGTTGTATTCCCATGGGACGTGTGGTTGTGAAGCTGGTGTTGTTACACCAAAGAGGTTAAAACTTGGTTACACCTTAGGCAAAGTTTCATATATCAGTATATCAGGTACATGTACGGAAATGCTTAATTTAGCTCGAAAGATCCACCTGACAAATTTTGTATACCAAGTGACTGTGTCATTGTCTGTGTAACATTATGATGTGATTTATCATATCATATGCATGTGCCTATCGTATCCCAGCATGTTACACTGTGGATCAAGTTCATAATGAGACCTCCTCTGAAAGAAAGCCTAACTGCACAACTGTAAGGCCAATAGAACACCTTAGTTTCATTCATCCATAACTCAGCACATATATATTCATTATCGGACTCGGGAGGAAATGCAACTTTGGAAAGCTAAAGGGTCCCTAGGTTAAGAAGTAAAGGTATGTGATGAGAGTTATGATACAACTGTGAAAAAAAATACTTGTATGCATATGGATATGGGAGTGGCACGAACATTTTTCACTCTGTACCCACACCCATCCAAAAAATTTCTGCCAAAAGGATCGGCCATAGGGAAGCACTTAATTAAGTTCATAAACAAGTTTCTTTGTGCCTTTTGTAAAAAGAATGATTAGACTGTTAAAAACAAAGGTGTCACTTCAAAGAATGATCACATAAAAACATATGAATAATGATTGACTGTGATGCTGGCCTTGTCCGGACATGAAGCAGACCAGGTGAACACCCTGTCTGCATTCTCCCGTGCTGACAGGTTGGACAGGTATGTCATCACTGTATGAAAAATATGAAATTCTGCCCCGGGCTGACATTCCTCCCTCATAACTACTTTATCTACGGGATAAACGAGGCTGAAAGACAACAGCCAGATAATTCTGGTCCTATCCGCTTGACTAACCACTGCAGAGCCATCCGTGGAGATATTTCCTAATCATCGGATACATCAAACAATCGGGCAGACAAGGTGCATTCTTTGGAATGCCGGTAATCCGTGATGGGGCAGAGAGATTTTAATATCTGATGAAAACTGAGATAAGAGATTTCACGAGTCATTTTGTTTGGACTGAGACAGACTGGCTTTGAGGAAGGAAGTAAAGGGAGTGGTTATTAAAAAAAATTACTGTTGGTGAAATGAAAATTATTCATTCACCCTTGGTATGGTATCTATCTGAAATATACATGTAGCTTGCCCCGCCATATCCTCAAAACCTGAAAGATTACGCTATCTTTGATATCTGCACACAGGTAGCCTTTATCCGACAGATATCCTGATTACAGGTTCTGTAGTAGCTGAAAACATTTCTAACATGCCAACAACACACAGTTTTGCACTGGCACCACTGCTCAGACAGAATACCGGGGTGCGTTTTTCCAAACATATAGAGTTTGACACATTGTTTATTACCAAATGTTCCTGGAGGGACCTAAAGCAGACAAGTACAGCCTGGCAGTTCCAACAGCACCTTATATGACCTGAGGAATCAGAAAAGCACCCTGGGGTGTGGGTATCAGTGGGAGAAGGGACTCCCAACCTGACCATAGGATGCTATATCGGTGGAGCCCAAGGGGTGCACCAGTTGTTGTTAGTCCCGACCACAGGCATTGATTGAACAGGTGGCTAAAGAACAGCCCTAGTAACCCAGCTTCCTTGGACCGCAGCCAGGACTTAGTCCCCAGCTCACACTAAAGTCTGCCCAACCCCATCAGGGGTGAAAAGTTATGAGGCAGTCGTGTCAGTGGCGGCCAATTGTTCCCGCAAATACATCCTTCCACACAACACAATACTGCCTGTCGGACAAACAGAAGAGTGGTTTCTCTGCTTCATTTAACAAGAACAACTAATCTTGTTGCTATATAACCAAGGAGGTTAGAGAAGGGACTGCTGCTAGGTGGCCTCACGTACCTGACGCACCATTAAGAAGTAGCTGATGCACACTAGCCTCTACCAGGCTTCGGGAAGCAGCTTTGGAAAGAGTTGAAATTGTCCAAATAGACAGAAAACATGCTAGGGAAGTTGGTCCGCTTATCTGTCTACTTACCCAATTTCTATTCTTTGCGGCCACTTCTGAAGCCTGGTAGAGGCTAGATGCACACATGTATGCATGTAAAACCCATTAAAGCTTTCATGATGGAATTTCGAACACCTTGAGGCTTAACTTAAAATACCTCTATTTTAGAAATATTTAGTCTCATATCACAACTACCACTGGCACTGCACACTTACTTCTACCTCTTGTACAGTTTTATCCCATCCCAATGTCCCAGTTTGTATCTCAATCATGAAGACATCTCTCAACAGTTGAAACTTCGAGAAGGCCCACATGACAGGTGATACAGCATATTCCATATCCAAAACACCTGAAATACTTTTAATTCATATCTTGGCATAAGGTACTACATGTACTATACAATAACACTTTTTCTTCTCACAAGTCTAAGTTATCAAACAATAGCATAGCTGATAATTCTATAGGATAACACAGGATTTGTCCCCACCCTTATTATGAGCTGAGTATTATAACATGTATTATATTCACAATCTCTCCCAAATACATGCTTGAATAGGCCCCTTGTTTGAGCCATAATAATTGAGTATTATCGGATCTACTGAACTGACATAGGAATGCCGTCACGGCTTTGAGATGCAAAAATATCCCTTGGTGGTATGGACAATATGATAATGCAAGAGACCTTCACATTACATTCACATTCCTGGGGTCATGCACCTTAGAATACCATACATTATCTATGAAAACTGACCTACACAGCATAGATAAACTTTGTACATACCAAAAACTGTGATATCAACCTACTACATGTAGTATTTTCTTACACCATGATAAGAGGAAGAATATTGATGATGATGATGATGATGATCGTATGTAGGAGAACCTCCGATACACTTGAATTTGTGTCAAAACCAGGCCATTAACATAAGAAAACTTTTTTCTATCAATGTTCTAAGAGTTTGGGACCTTTTGTTGTGACAGTGTTTATTGAAAGCTGATCTACGCCCATCCATTCATTTTGTGTTTGTGATGAAACCTAGTCTCCAAGCCCTCAGGCATCATCTCCTCATCAATGCTTCCAAACAAAGGAGGCATCAATGTTCAAATCAGAGGACACTACTCATAACTTTAGGCACCGTGGCTGGTCTTTAAAAACACATCAACCCTTTGAGTCGACCCTCTGACTGTGAAGATAATCGGACAGTTTTGTGGTAAACACAATACAAAGGAAAACTGGTTCTGTTCTTTCAAGCTCCGACACGCTTCAGGTGCTTTTGTCGTAGCTCGACAATGTACATCTAGACAAAAGGCAAGGTTACTCCAGCCCATGACTTCTCCCCCTACTACAAAGAATATAGGTTCATGTCACGTATAAGCATGACATTCAAATGAGATATACTCTTCTCAGTAGTTCACCGAACATTTCATCATTTCCCCTCCCCTCATCATGTTAACAGGTGGTTGATGTAGATAAAACTTTTTTCCTGCTATTTTATTCTTCTTTCTTTATGGAACAGCAATGTTGAGGACGCAGACAGTGAGAAGTGATGATATTATACACAGGTGTTGTCTATCTATTGTCCCAGGTGTGGTGTGATGTAGGCCTTGGTACAGGCGTTCCATCTCGCTGCACACAATAATTGTTTCCCAGCAAGAACTGACTCGACCGTCATGAGCAGAGGACACTTCAAAAGCAGAGGAGTCGTCAGTACGCTATCGGTTACCAAAACAGGCCGCCATCTATATAGGCTACATGCCTTACACACTGATGGTAATAGATTAACAGACTTATGGAAATGTAGGCAATTAGAAGAATGTTTATCATGCAATTTACTCTCTTACAGTGCACTACCCTATAATTGGCACACAATAGACTGGGGAAGAATGGTTGGAGGCAAGTCGTAACAAAATCCTCCGAGTTGCCAACTAAAGTGATTGTGAATATAATTGATGTGCTGCGGACATATTGTTTACCTCCCCGAGCCTAAATACCGCCTGGAGACAAGACTTACTATAATTCTCCTTTAACAGCAGTACAATAGCCGGCCACTTGCACCGGGACTGTTGTCTATCTCTCTATAAAGACAGGCCACTACGGGTCAGCATTACCATTTAAAGGGTTCCAATGAAAATCTGACAGAAATGATGACCTCACAGTGTCCATACACATTCTGAAAACCATAACCGTCAAAGCTCGTATGTGCACACACTTTCCTTGCCAACTTTCCTTGGTGCAAGGAGCTTCTACGTAGAAGCTCCTTGCTTGGTGTCGCCGGGATTTTTTTCTGCCCGGTGGCAACCACGCCACCTGGGAGGTCTGCCATCTCCCCGACAGTGGAGGAAAATGTACACAAGGCTGACCTCCCTGTAGGATCCATACACATGCTAATCAGACTTTCCAATTATGCCGGGGATCACGCAGTATGAAAATATGTCAGCGGAGAATGCCTGCACACCAACAGGTCATCCCACGCTTCACATCATCACATATTCATCAACACTGGAACTGGAACCAGAACATCCTGCGCGAAACCTGTATTGTGCTTAGCACTTCGGCAGAACGTCTCATTTAAGGTCGCATTCATGTATTTAAGGATAACATCCTGTCTATAGTTTTCAAATGTTGTGTCGGAAGAGATATCGTCTGCAACAGGCAAAATTGTCATGCAACGAAAACCGTGAAAAATCAGGGTTTCGTGCAGGCGCAGTACGTTCTGCCGACATGCTAACTTAAGGTACCTTTAATACTTCACATCCCCAGTCTTTTCATCTTCAGCATGTTTTTTGTTCCTTTTCTCATGCATAAAAGTTGTTTGATGTTGTTGGTAAGCTGAGTTTTTGTATCTGCAGGTGTCCATTCATACAGGCACTGACCCAAGATGGGCAGAACCCGTGTTTTCTCTAAAGTTAGGTTGTAAAGAAAGGGGCACATTTAGCTGTGAAAACTTGTTTTTCTTTCTGCAACTCTGCAAGTGACAGGAGCTTTTATGTCCCAGCACTGCTTGGACCAGGATCACCTAGAGTGGAACACCAGCATACAGACTAACACATTCCCATGGCAGGACTTTCCTCTGGCTGTGGATGAATGAAGTACATATGACCCCATGCAACACAATGATAGAAATACCATATAAGATAATGTACACAGAAATGGACTTACAATTGCCCTCATCAAATACTCTATAACTTCCCAGGTGCTATAGTGCTATATGGTACCAGTACCAGTAAAGATGTTCTGGTGTCATTTGAAGCTCATTGGTCCATTGAGTGTCATTATGAAGAGTCATTTGTTTAATATTACTTGAGAAATCTCATATTTTCACATGCAGTAAAGACAAGATGGTTAGACCAACCTGTCCTCCTCCAGATTGTCCTGATGACTGAGTTTCTTGGCCTTGGGATGGCCCTGCCCTCAACTGTCCGGGACCGGCCAACACAACTGATAAACAAATTTCTGAAGGTCAGATTTAATCATCCTAAGAGAAGGGTCAGATACTTCAAAGTGGAGACTTAATCCCTAAACTGCTTTGATTGTTGAGAGATTTGAAATCGATTTCACGCCTCCTAGAATATCACAATGGATTAATTAAAGAAGACATTATCTCTTCCTTCAGAGGAAGACTTCCTATCCTGTATAGAGTATGACATCTGTGACAGCTTGATGGGTTCTGTGGACTCATTTGTTTAATTGATCCTGGCAGGTTGATTATCTCCACCTTTTGGTTATGCAATACCTCATTATGTGGCTGACCTTTAACATAACCCATGGTCTTTGAAGTGACAAGTCTGAGCCACCCCCACCCTCAAATTTGGTGACCTTTAACATCGATGATTAGATAAAGGTCACAAAAGTGAGGACATTATCAAAGTGGCAGTTTCAACTCCTTAATGAGGTAGAAATTGCAGCTTTTAACATAAGTATTGTATAGTGACAATTTCATGACATGTACACTTGCATCAAGTGACACACACAATTAGCACTTTTTAAACCTCCCTGTGTCATGGCTAATTAAAGTTAAGGTATCTAATCATATGTAGATAACAATAGTAGTAATTTTCAAATCATTTGTATCAAATATACATGCTCAATAGTGAAGTTACTGTGATCAATTCATGCATGTCATAAACAATGCAAATGAGTTGATGACTCCAACAGGTTGTTCCTACCAATTCAGTCAGTCAAATTAAGTCAACAACCTTTCCTTACCGTATACTGGAGAGCAACCTATGAAATTCACTTTTGCCCCAAATAATCATGACCAAACTTGGAAATCTTCAGAATTACATGGATCATACAAATGCTCCATGATTTATGTACAATGCTGTGCAATTAATATACAAATCTAGGCAACCACCTGTTCCAATTATCATAGTGTAACTTATGGGGTAGTGGGAGTATGAAGTTTCTGACATAAAAAGACCATAATGGGTTATCTTTTTCACTTTCTTCAACATTCAATGACATCTTTTTCTTGCATGGGATGTTAGTTAGACTTGACTGATTGTTTGCATCCTCTGTAAAGAAAGTCAATGAAACATTTCAAAAGCAAAGCCCCCTTTCCCTCTCTTCGTGTGACATACACTGAAACACGGTTAATTACTCCATCATCATACTTTGGCAGCACAGGTTGAGACAAAGAGCTGAACGCTCGTGTGAGACCTGTACTTGAGGCTGGCACGTGCCTGGGGACAACACCACTTGTGCTTCCACTTGCTGTGGCGTCGGTTTCATCTCGCGCCCGTCAATTCATCAACAGAAAACACAACAGCAGCGGAAGTCCAGCCGTCAGCCCCCCGCTGGTTGAAACAAAGACTACGATATTGACACATCCCCTGTACCGCCACAGTTTATATGTATCGCCACACAATATTGTTCCACACAACATTGTTCCTACTATAAACAATGTTAAGTGCATCTAGCTGTGGATGAGGCACACACCCGACCCGTGCCAAACGACAGCTTCGTCCGGTCAAACTTGCCATCAATATCTCACCCTCAAAGGTAAAATAACAGAAAGGCTGGGTTTTAAACTACAAATAGTACAATGTGATTTTTTCTGTCAACAATCATTTCTTCAGTCAACAATAAAATGCAGGTTGCCTTACCTAACCTTTGACCTATTGGCGCGTGTCAGGGGCAAAAACATCCTTTCCTTGACAGAGTTTGCAACATGTCTCTCAAAATGTATCTAAAGGATTAGAAATGCATTGGAGAAAATGCTGCAAAGCAAGTCTTTCAACAGATTGATCCACATAATCTGACCAAAGAAATCCCACAAAAACTGTCTATTGGTAAAAAAAATTTTAACCTATTGTTCCTACTAATTGAATGGTTGCCAAGTCTAAATAAGGTCAATGCACTACACTTTCTGCCAGCACTTTTTTTTTAAAACACATCAGCACAGGTTCCCTACAAACCTTGACCTACTTCACTAATTCAATTTTTCAACGGCCCCATTTAAAGCCCTGCCCTTCACCCATCTTTAGCCAACAGTATCACCCACTGATAGAAACTGTGGTAAAAGTTGTTTTTGTGGCTGTATAATCTTTAGGTTTCTGACAGCAATCATCTCATGCTGCTATACTTCTAGGTCAAGTGCAGGTCTTAAGAAAGACAAGGGTCTGGAAGGAGGATTGTATCCCCAATCTACCAACATAAAAGGTTGTTGACCCATCTACAGCCTAGTTTAATTCCCATCCTTTATTGTTGCGACTGACCATCAAACTGACCACCAAACTGTTACAACTAGACAGGTGTGTGGGGCAGGGCATGACCCTAAACAGCACCTAAGGCAGGTGTCACTTTGGGTAAACATCCCACAACAGTGTGACAAACAAGCTTCTGGGGGTGTCCTGAGGTCCAGTCACATATAAACTTCCTGTGACAGTGTTGACCACTTCCTGCCGATTTACATGGCAGCGCTGCGGGACCGTTAGCGAGGAACAATGGCGCCAGCCTAACCCGATCCACCTGGACATCCGATCCCCCATTTCACTATTTACCCATCCACTTAGCTTCCTCATTAGGACAAGCTGCTTGAGAAAACTGCAAAACAAAAATCTATTTTCTCCCCAAATTTCCTTTGTGTGCGCAGGTAACCCAAGCCCCTAACTCCCCTCCTCATATCAGTTACCATGAAGGAGTGAAGAGGGGACATGAAAATGGAAGCCTGGGCAAACTGCACGTGTTTAGGTTTGGGGTGAAACGATAAACACCCCGAGCACCTTGCTGGAGGGATGGGGGCCTGGGCACACCCCTTCCCTCTCCTCAGCTCATCTATTAGACATCATCTATCTGACAATTTGACGTGACCATAGACTAGATGGACATTAATGCCAATGATTCTTTTCCATCATTTTTCATTTTTATCAACATTTCTGGGCAATTTTCAAAACTTCTTGAAGTTCTGCAATATTCTATTTCTACTGGTATTTTCTATTTCAACAGTCCCTGGAACTCTAGCCTGGATGCCAGACTCATAGCATGCTAGGCCCAGAGTCATCAGGGTCAGGGTCTAAGGCTCAATTTATACACAGGTTTTCCCGACGTTGTCAATATCTGCCGCTGTCGGGACGGCAATGTCGGGGCGGCTCTACACACATCGTCAGGAAGTGTGGCAGAACACCCGTAGCGCTTGGATTACGTAGCCCAACTCACTTAACCTTTCCTGAAGTTCAGCGTTCCTGACCGTCCATTACTTGCTACTGTATGAGTTTTTCTTTCCCTAAATCTTTGTGGGCAATTTAGGACATATAAAGACGCACGAATAGCGAAAGACAGCATCTACAGTAGCCAGTACATGTATTCTACCCGTAACTTGATTGAATAGGCCGCAACATGGACTGACGTAAACTCATTGACACTACCACAGAATGTTGCCATTGTATGTTCGAAAATAGGATCTGAACAGAGCGCCAAACAACAAATATGGCGAGTCTTCCGGCCGAAATACGGAAAATTACATGTAACCGCTGACCTAGATTTTTGGCCGACGTTGCGAGCCCGACGGGTTGGCTTTATACGCGTGCTAAAGCCGTCGGGGACTCCCGCTGAGCCGTCGGGCGACTACTCCGGAGCCGTCGCGAGATTTTCTCCCGCTGTCGGGGAAAAGACCATAAAATTCCTCTCTAGACGCTGAAAAAAGCTGCCCCCGCTGTCGGCAGTCCCGACATCTTCAGTCCCGCTGTCGTGAAAACCTGTGTATAAATTGGGCCTAACTGAGGGGGGCTGTGGTACAATTTCCTTGGGGGCACATTGCCCCTGTAGCCGAGGAAGTGGCCTGTGTAGGCCCTGGAAACAGTCTGGCACCCAGGCTACTACAACTCTTCCTTGTTTGCTCCTTAGAAGACTAGGAAGTCCTCATCAGAATAAACTACTCCAGAAAATGCCTTCCCTTTCTGTCCTTAAGGCAAGCCCGCTGTGTCTACCACAGAATAACCCATGTCCTTTGAGAGCTATGCACCTGTTTGCTGAGCCTCTGTTTTCCAGCCAGTTTGACCAAGTTTGTCAGAGTTTATCATGGAACAGAAAGCCACAGAGAACGCCACAGAGTGAGCACCTGCCAGGCTACATACCAGAAGTTACCCAGCAGCACACATCCATCAACTATAGCCTTCTGGGTAAGGATCTAACAGGTGCAGGAGGGCAGCTCTGGCAGGTTGCCACTGCCGACATTCAGGACACTCTCCTAGGAGCATCTGTTCCTGATGGGGAGCAGGAACAATTCCTTGTAGGAGTCCAAGAGGACAGGATGGTACTTTGATGGTTGGTCCAGCATTCTCTGCTTCTCCTCTAGGTGTGAACAATTGGGAAGGAATAGAACTCTTCATTATTGTCAGATTGTAGTTTTATGAGCAAATTATAAAGTCGTTATCAGCTCTGCCCTGGAAGTGCTAATATAACACACTCTCCTCTTCTCCAGAGCTTGGTCTTGTTACTAATTCATTGACGTCCATTAGTTCTTCACATCAGCTAAAACCCTCCAAAGAAGCTTTAAGGCTCCTTAAGATGTAACAGACCTATTCTAGGAGAATGGTTTTATTTGCAGTGCCAGATCTTATCATCATATGTACTTGCTTGTGGGTCCAAATCCTTGAAGAGCCCTGTGTGTGGAGTGTGTGTGTCCCAGTTCTGATGGAGAGGGCAGGGGCAGACCTGCCATGTGGAACAGGCTGGACATCACAGATAGAGATAAGACCTGCCACTCACCGGCCCAACCCCCCACTCCGCAGTTGTTGAGAGGGATTCTGGAGTAATGGTCTGTGCTAAGACCTATAAGTCTATCTCCTCTTGGCAGGTCCCAGGGCAGGGGGACATGGTTACTGGGGCAAAACAGGCTTAAAACATGCTCCGGTTTCAGACCAATGCATGTTCAGAGTAATCCAGGGATTTCTACATTTTTCTTTCTAACACCCTTTGCTAACGCAGCGGTAGAAACGTGGTAGCGCGATACTGGGCACTGCTTAATGTTTTAACAGGGTTGGATTAGCTGCCCAATAGATGGGAGCCTGCCATTGGCACAGCCAGAGCTGCTTCACACGCCTTCAGATGTGAAAACATTTTCTGTGGAATTATGCAATTATGAGGAAGCCTGGATGGAGGGTCACCTGAGATGACCCTTACATTATCATCTCACACCAGATGGCTTCACAATGGTGCTCTCGAAAATGTTTTGTCTCTTCAAAAAATCTAAAGTCACAACATTTGCTTATGAAAATTACTTTGGCAGACAGGAAGGCTCTTCTTTCCTTTTTAGACCCGACAATAACGCACTAGACGGTCGGATTTGGTGAGAACTCTGGGATCATTAACATTCTTTAAACTCCATTCCTGACCAATAAGGACATCGCTAATATCCCTTGCCACTTTTCTCTTCCCCAGAACAAGAGCAGACCAGACCTCCAAAGTGAACGGCTTCCACAAAACAACTCTTGAATTTCTCCATGTGCATAGAGCAAAGATGTCAGTTCATTATGTGATAAGGTACACAATATCATGTTGTAGGTGTAAGACAAAGACCTGCAAACTGTTCTACCAAACATGACCGTTGAAATTGACATACTTTCTTTGTGACAGCAAGAAAACAACTTCTAAAATGTTTTGAGACAGTTGAATTGGCATTTTACATTTACTGTACCTTTGACAGTTATTGCACTACCAGTGGTATGTGGTAATGATGAACATGGTAATAAACATTCAAAGACAAAGCAAATTCGTACTTGGCATCTTTTCCACAATGTCCATTACTTAAAGTTTTTAAGAACTAAAAGTAAGTTATGGATGATAGAGCCCACCAGCTCTCACATAGAATACAGGTCCAGTAATGAAACAAGGAAGCACAACGACCAGTAATCACACTACACCGACCTTGTTATGTTTACTAATGCCAGCGACTGTGTCCCGGTCATAGACCCATTATGCCCTGAATTTGTAGGATTTCCCCGTCACAAAGGAAGAAACAACAAACAAATCCACTGATTGGCCAGAATACACTTAGCCTTAAAAACTAAACCCTTCACTGAGAATACAACATCCTGCCAAGTAAAATCATCAAGTAAGAAGAGTTTATGCTCTAATTCCTCACTGACCGTTTTAGTGATGCTGGGTTCTGTCTGTACAGTAAGAAGTAGGCACCTTACAATGTGATCATCATCATCATCTATCGGACTGTATCAGATTTCACTCCACATAGCCCTGTCAAGCATTATATTACTTTTTCTAAGTTATCATATCTGATTCCAGTGTCTCTAACTAAAGTGTCAGTAAAAGTCAAACTTTTGCAATGCACTCTGCCGCTTGGTTTCCACAGGAGGACGGATGAAAGTACTTCTCGCTTGGCTCGGCAGCAATGCCCAGCGAACTTAACTCAACTGTGGGTGAGCCTTTGAGACAGCTGTAGGAGACTTCCATAAATTTTTTGAGAGTGACATGTTGTGTCCAAGACATGATACAATGTAATGATCCAGAGGTTCCCAAGGGTATATATCCACCCCTTCCACCCCTAGCAGGAGGGCTAGCCTCTCCATTGACAATCTGTCCATCTGGGACATCATTAAAACACTTGATACCTTACTTAATTACCCAGCTCATTATCCCTGCCCTGATGACCATCGGACTGGTAAGCAGTATTTGTTACAAGATAAAAACCAGCCCTGCTCATTGGGAGGTTTCCTCGTCAAGTTGTCTCCATCCTCGCTCTCTCTGGGACCCCTTGGCCTTTAACTGTCTGGTAATGCCAAGGACAAAACACGAGATGAACTTGACTTTGGCTAGATTTGTTTTTCAGCATCAGTGTGGTAAACAAAGTAAGCATACAGCTATATTGTTTAATTTCTGATACTTCTGAAGGAAAGACCCCATAACAGAACAACCCAGGCTATGGGACATTATGTCAGCAAATATCACAGACTAGACAAAAACAGAGTGACAGAGTGATTCACTGGGTTAAGTAACGGAAGTTTGTCAGATTTAACAGCTAAAGCTGTGAACAAATACAAAGGAAGAAAACAGGTCAAGCAAACACCATCACAATGATAATACTGCTTTTCAAAACACCAGAAGACAACCTATACTTACATCCGGCCTGCTTTCATTTTTTGAAGATGAAGCCGGAAAAGAAGTGTCTGACACTATCTCATCATCTAATGCTTCTTGTACAAATTGATATTTATATCTTAATTGCTGTCTTACTTTAGTTTAGATGTAACGTTATGTAAACTGATGGAAAGAAAACCTTCACAAAAACTCTTGACTAGTTCCTTTTTTCACCTTCACCTTGTCCCATCCTTATCTTTTTTTACAAGGTCAATACTTACAGAGGAACTGGACTGAGTCAGTCACGGTCAGGCCTCTTCCGCTTCAGTTTGTTTAACTAGAAAGAAAAGTTCAAAGGAGAAAAAGCATCGGGATGCTTCTCGTGTTTCTTACAAGGTTGACATGTCCATGCTTCTCTGACTGTTCCAAAGGTAGAGAACCAAGGATGCATTTTACCAGAATGAAAAAACATCAATCATCTCAACACAAGCTGTCATGTCTCATCTTCTTTGCTTTCTACTGCAAAACTGGGACGGAAACCAACTTCATGTATGACTGAGGATGGTAGTTTATTGGACACACTGAAAATTTACTTTCCCTTCAGTGAAAGTGTCATCCCAAGTCTACAGTTTCACCTGATGTCGAAGGCTGCTATTTACAGTAACAATTCTCCATTAGTTACCCACCTGGGCCTGCTGCCATGTGTACATCACAAACAATCCCCATTGTCTTTCTCTAATTACCTGGAACAGAATTTGGAGAAGTCCACAGGTGAGACGGAACAGACAGGTAAGCGATGACAACCTGACTGGAGGCTTGGTCCGGCAGTGGTGCAGACGGTTGGAATGCCTAAACAGGTAATGAGGCTGGCTTGGCTGGACACTTGAGGATCTGCGAAGAGCATGGTGAAAGCATTCTGTGGAACATTCGAATTTCAAACACAATAGAAAAATTCTCCCAATTTTGCTTTAATTGATGAACTAATCTTACATTGTCTAATTATCAAAAATGGCAAAAATATAAACATCATATTTTTATGTAACTGGTATTTTAACTTTCTGTGTGTAGTAATTGAATTTGTCACAAGTTGTTTGTTTTTTTATAATGTACAGGACATGTAATTCAGCCTTCGGGCTGTGAAATGTTTCAAATAAAAAAAACCATTATCATTATTAGGCCACACCAATTTAATTTGTTGGTTCTCGGATTCGCCTCTTCATTTTTTTCTGATTTGCAAAAAAAAAAAAAAAAAAAATTCTGGTTCTGAATCAACTCAAAAATGCTTATATTTTGCCTCCAACAGTTCAAGAAAGACCTGTTACTCCTAGTTGTTACAGTTATTACATCTACCAACGCACTGGTTTGATTAAAAGTTCAAAATTCATTATTCAAATTTTAACCCAGTCTTTTGTGTTGACTTCATGGCACCAATTCTAGCATTTGGGGCTATAATAGGATGCCCAGGCCTGTTTTTATTTTTATTTTTTTTCGCCCTGTCGCTTCATATTTTTTCTGAAAAAATCCGAGAACCAACAAATTAAATTGGTGTGGCCTTATTATCATTATTAATACACAGCTCTCAACAACAGGCTTCCTGGCTGTTACTGGGGACGATAGTCATGATGACTAAAAAAAATTGTTATTTCCTGTGTCTCATCTCCTGATGCGAAATTATTAGCGATAACAAAAGACACTCTTTAGTCATCATTCGACTGCACAGGCTTGTCTACTCAAACCAAAGTTTTGGAAGTTTCCTGAAACATGCTCTGAGCACAGCCTGCACCTGTGCATCAATGTTTTCTCTCCCTGTTCTGCAGATCACCATGACTTTTCAAGTTTACATCTTTTGTCTGCGCAGTGTTGGTGTCTGCCTGGCTGGAGAGACTATTCAATCCGCCCAACGTTCCGTAACGATTGTTTGAAGAAGTTTAATTAATTAGGAGTCACGTGGTGTGCTGGAAGTGGCGCCAAGACTGGGTCAGGCTACTGAGGATGTTTGCCCGGCTGTCCGGAGTCATGCCATGATAAATGGAACTTGGACCTGACAGCACTGATCAAATTTAGATTGCATAGAGCTTGTACATGGCTGCTGCAGCTCAGTGTTAGTTTCCATAGAGGTTTATATATGTGTAAGTCCTTGAGGAAAATGATACGCACACATAAGACTGAAGCAGAATCCATTACAACTTTTATAAAAGTACTATAGCCTGAAAAGAAGAAAAATGACTGTAGTACAGTAAATGGGATACTCCCAATTCTGTGACAGAAATTCGTGAAACAAGTTATTGAACTCAAATGGCCTAAATAAAAACAAATAAAACGATACGCATCGAGATTAAGTGAACAGGAGTGAAAAGGTGTTTACAATTACTGTATAAGCACATATTAGTCAGAAATGATCAAAGACTGCCTTAAATGATGGGTACATACTAGTAAGGGCCTCCTTGATAATGGTGATGTGTATCTAAAACTTTAAGTTTTAGGGGACTGCTATAGTACATCTGATGAGTTTGAAATGCTACTGGACGCTGTACTTCATTTTTGGAATCGCATTTTGATCGGAACACACGGTAATAAAAGAAAGCGTTTACTCAACCCATTGAAGCAAGGCCGTACCACTATGTGTCACTTTTTTGACGCCTTCAAGTTTCCCTGTCTCCAAGGAACTTCTATCAAGTGGTAATACAAGGCTCTAACTGCCCAGCACATGGTCTGGGCACTGGGCAACTATGTAAACTATAATCTGTGACGAGTAGTGCTGCGTACCGGTTCGCTGGACCGGTTCAGGACCGGACCGAATGTTTCGGTTCAAGTCCAAAAAAACCGAAACCTTGAGAACCGGTTTTGGACTTGTTAAAAAAATAGCACTAACATACATTCCAGTGTTTAAAATACCCGGTCTCGCAGTCTCGCCGCGCAAGTAATTTTTTCTGTGCGAGACTTATTCCGAAAGCCAGGTTGCCCGGAGCGCAAGTTATTTTTACAGCGGCTGGGTTTACGGCCAGCGGCTTCTGAAATAAACAGTGCCGCGGTCCCGCCTGCTTCATCTCGCCCCGGTCTGCTTGTGGTAACAACGACCCATTTTCCATTGAGAAATGTTCCTTGAGAAGTTTCGTCCGTAGTCAAGTTGCTTTAATGCGCCTATAAACGCAAAAATTCATCCGAAACAAGCGGCGCAGTGATCGGCCGGGACGGACGAAAACATTAGCGGCCATCTTAAATTCGCGAACTCACGTTAGATCTCGCAAAAACACGCGAGGAATACGCAACGCCCCTAGCGACATTGGTGAGACTGCAGCCAGTGCAGGGTTACAGATATCGGTAGAGAGCAGATAATGAAACAAATTAAATCTAGCACCGCGTTTCCACCGCTATTTTATCTCTTGGGGCGAAATTAAGTACTTCTTTGCTGTTGTTGCTATAAAAAAATTGTACTATTAAAGCTGAAAAAGATTTTTTCTTAAATTATACATTGTACACTGTATAATACTAGTAGCTTAATAATATGTGTTTACTACTGAGTATAATAATACAGTATTCATTGACTCATGATTATGAAACACCCATATTAGTCTATATACATTGCATTTGTAGTTCAGCAGTCAGCTCAAATTAATCCAAGGCTTTAGGTAGGCAAGTTGCTTTGCTTACATCATGCCATGGGTTTAGGTCCGGACTTGCAAGTCCGGACCTGAACCTAAACCTCTGGACTCGAGTCCGGACCTGAACCTGAAAATTGGTTTAGGTATGCAGCACTAGTGACGAGTATGTACTCACATCGACCCACTTTGTTGGCCAAGTGCGTTCAACAAGAGGCGCAGGTGTTCTTGTATCATACTATTTACCTTGTTCCACTGTACTATCGCCATGGTAACTGTCCTACAAACATCGGGAGAAATAACCACTTGTCCCCACTTCCTGCACAAGCAGTTTAATCACAGTTCTGTTTGCTGCCCAGACACATTTATCTGAATTGTCGGGGATATTTGGGGTTCGGTGATTAAAGACATCACCCCTTTTTTCCATGTGTACCCACAGCCCAAGCCTGGAGCTCCAGATCAAGTCAGGGCCTCCCTCCTTAGCGGTCTTACCAACGTAGTGTTTGCATCTTAGACAGATTACCTGAACTGTCTGCTATATCTGGGGTCCTGTGATTGAGCGCAGTCTAATAGTTGGAAAGTCAATATAACGCCAAGTCACACAAGGTGTGGCAGAACAGTTGACAATTTCCCACAGGTAGTTTCACTCCACAATAGCTGCCACAGCTGGGCTAATTCTTCCTTTCTTCTGTGTGAACATTTAGCTTTAATCCGGTTATGCCCATCTAATCATAACTCCCCGCATTGTTCTTTCTCAACCAGGCACACTTCAAATGAGCGGCCGACCACAGTTCAAGGGAAGCACGTCATATTCCACTTCCTGTCCTCCCTGACAGGCCGAAATTATGGAGCGCCGCTTTCTTTAATCACCTTCACGTCTGTCAGAGGAAGGCCTTCGCTTTATCCATATTCTATGAAGACAAACACCCACAGGTCTTGGACACCTATAAATCACTTGTGCCAACACCTGCTCCAACAGTGTCACATTACACAGGTGTACTTGGGGTTTTGTGTGCGTGGCCCTTTCATCTCCTTCTGCCCTCCATTCAAGGGAAACCTAGCTCGGAGAGGGAAGCCGGGCTTATTGTTTGAATGGGGCCGTCGGAGCAAATGTCAAGATGGAGTTGAAAGGTTTGAACTTTCCAACTCAGGTAGAGTGGCAAGCGGAGCCGGGGTATCAGGTTACACAGGTGGGGCAGGGAAAGGTTGGGGCACTTTTGTGTGGCTGACATCCCTTATCTCCGGTGTCATCTGCCTGCTGGGACTCCCAACGAGCTGTCATCGAGCTGAGCTGCTGATTGGGGCTGGGCTCGTTAGGGAGGAAAACAACAGTGTGCCAAACAGATAAAATCACAGTTTCTTTTGAATATCATGTTTATCTCTTGTAGCAGCTCTGAGGTTGTTTGATTCCTGTCAATCTACTAAGAGTTAATAGAAACAGGAAACAATTACCATTCCTTTAAACTCTAGCCTAAAGAACCACCTAATCAAAAGCATGAAAATCAGATAAGCTTTGGTAGTGTCTTCACTTCCAATGGTCTAGTCCAAAACCATCTTTGCACTTAAGCTAATAATTCATAACTTAGTAAACAGCTATGTGAGCATGTTCCGGTAGATGTTTCAAGCACTTACACACGCTGTTTCTGGTGAAAAATTGTTACTCTGAAACCTGTTGGATGAAATAAAACCTTTAAAAGGAGCAAGGTTTTCATGAAAAGGTGAAGGGACCCGTCTCAAGGCTGCTCCGCATGTCGGTGTGTTTATTTCACACTACTTATCTTCTACAAATTCTCCCGACACTTTCAAGCTGTTCGCCCTTGTACCAAGAAAAACACTCTCAGTCAAAAACTACAAGGTTATCTCCAAATTTTTTTCAATGGACCACCTGGTTTTATAGACCACTCACCTGTGAGTACATACCTTGAAGGCACGATTGATCAAGAGCAGTTTACTTTATACAGTTCTTTTATTAAGGCTGACTGTGCTTTAATGTTCCCCCGAGGGTTGGAACATGATATGGGAGGAGCGATTAGAAAGCGATGTCCACACAACTAGTTTTGTCACAAAGATCTTGTAGGGAGAAGTTTGGACTGCCAGGCCTGTTGACTTCTGTCAAGTACAAAGACTTGAGAAAGAAAACACAGGTTTCAACACAGAGGCCTTCAGACCAAGGAGACTCTTATCAGGGAAGGCAAACAAATCATGGATCCGGCATTGACCCATCCTACCTTTCATTGATAATTCGAGCAGAAGTTTAGAAACAAAGGCTATTCCTGGCCATCAAAGATTGAGGGGGCACATCCTAGTTTATTTAGTTACCTTCTATTGGTAATACTCCACTTTAGTTACAACTGAAAAGGTGGCAGGACAAACCTTTGGCCAGGCTCCCAGATATACAACATTGTAAGTCCTTTTATCTTGCTGTTTTGATGTTTAATTGAATTGATGTACCAGTGGGGTTTTAAAAAAAACACGGGGCAGGCTTAGAAAATCTCATTATCAATCAAGAATTAGGTCAACTAGCGGAGCAACCAACCATCCACCCAAATTGCATCATCAGCCGAAGTGTAAATGTGTCGTGGACGGTCATAAACTTTCTGGGATATACACACACAACACTGTGTAAGCCTGAGTTTACATCAGCAGTGCATGTACGAAATACTTTTTTGAGCCAGGTTGCCCAGTGGCAACCTAGGATGAAAGCTAGGTTGCCCATCAAAATTCCAGGTTGCCCCAAATTTAAACTCTTCTACATTATGATTAACTTTGTTAGAATGCAATGTGAATTATACATTTCTGAGACAGAGTTGTTCCCCCTTACCTGAAGTGATGAGCTCTTCCATGGGAACTTCTCAATAAACAGTCCCAATGGAAGAAAGGGGCATCCTTACCACAAAATTTAGGTAGTGCACTGAGCTACCTGGGTGTAAAAATAGGTTGCACCAAGCACAATATGGTTGCACGGTGCAACTGGGCAACCTAGTATTTCGCACGCTGCATCAGTAAGAGATATTGACCAGGAAGTTTCCTCTTGCAGGAAATCTTGACGGACTTTCAAACTTTGACAAACTTCTTACTTCAGGTATAAGTCAATAGAAAACACAGTACGACATCATGCACATTTTGCAGAGGATAACGCTGGAAGAAATGACAAGTAGACACAAGAAATAGATGATAGCAAGAAAACAAATAAGTTTTGAAATAAGTTTTAAACAAACAAGTTATGTAAAAGCAAAATAAACGGAATGAAAGAATGAGACAAAGAAAAACCAAGACATAAGATCAGAATAAAAAGACAGAAAAAGGAATGAAAGAATGAGAGAAAGAAAAGGCCAAGACGTAAGATCAAAGACCCAGTATATTTGTTATTCAACATCAAAAGCAGACAAGGTTTCTCCAACAAAGATCATAAATGGAGATTGCAGGAGTGTCAATAGTGGAAGTGGGTCTGACTGGGAGACAGTCAACTCTGCGTGGTTACCCTGGCGAGCCGGGCTGTCTGGCTGACCTTGGTTTGTTTGCTGTCTCATCCATCATGCTAGCTGTCATCTACAAAGGCACAGCATGGCAGAGACCTGAATACTAAGCAACAGATATGACGGCCTGGCATCCCGCTTCAGAGCAGGGTTCTACATTTTGTGTGGCCTTCATGGGGATTTGCGGTTGTAGGACTTAGAAACTAATAAAGGGTCATGAAGGTCGGCAAGCTGGAACTCGGGATAACACACATGACTGAATAACTCACCTGATGATGACACAACATACCAGTAATAATACCTAACAAACCTGCAAACTGACTGAGATATCATTATAGTAAATAAAGCTACATAATACACACAGTTTGAACTCTTGAACTACTAAGGGAATGTCATAGTACATTGTGTCAGACCTTACATTACATATTAGTTCCAAATATCACTCTTCCTAACCAGATATCACACATTACATTGAGGAGATGGTATAGACACAAAACAACATTGTTTGAATATCTAAGTTAATCTTAGTTAATTTCTGAAGTTGAGAATGTTTGATTCAGTACATCATATCCTTCTCAGTATATAAACAGTCCCTGCAGACAAGCTTCGGTTTTTATAATCAGGACTGCATTACTTTTATTTACTTTATAAATGTCTGTGAAAATAAGTAAGGGAAGCAAAACTTTGGGAAGACTTCAACTTATACATGTAGCTATCACTGGTATCACCACAGTTTTCCCTTTAATCTGTATCACATCATGAATATTTTTCTAATGGCAATTTTGTAAGAAGAACCAAGAACCAAGTATCTCCATTGCTATGGCCAGATGTCACATCACACATACTTCCCATCAAGCTTCACCAGGATATACCCCCTGTTTAACAAGACTATGAACTATCTGAACTATCACTTCAGTAGGAGCTAAAACTGCCATACATGGATAGACTACAACCTTTCTAGTGACTGAAACTTCCAATCTGACCTCCAAGTTGAAAAGTCCGGAAGTAAGAATGAATTCTTAACAAACAGTGATGATACAGCACAAGGTTCAATGACCAGGTGGCAACCTACTGAATACTTTGTTCCTAGAATTTGTAATGCTGAAATGGGACTTGATGTTTGAACTTTGAAATTTTCAAAATTACTTAGATTGATTTTCAAAATTACTTAGATTGTTCCCAAACTACATAGATATTTTTCCAATACAAAATGTCTCTGCTTTTCACTTGCCCATCTTAAATTTAAGGTATTTTACAACTTAGAAGTACAATATCTGTACACATACAGCAATATGTTGGTTCTAGCTATTGAAAATTTTAATTTTTTCTGTGTTTTAAGAATCCAAATGTTATGCTAAGGATCGACAGCACAGAATGGGTTTAACAAAGCCTAAATATTGTACCTCCATGTTAGCAAACTCATGCAGCACTTTCATGTCCATGTCAGGCCCCATTGGCATGTGAAATTTTCTGGCGACAGAAATTAACAGTCAACATTTAACATCAATTATTTCACCATTCCCCTGCCTCATGTAATGGTTGGACTGGGACAGTCAATATTGTTATGGATTCAACAGGGAAAGGGAAACAATTCTGTTTTCAGTGATCTACAGTGGATTGTGTGACACAGTGTGCTAAGTACTAGGTTTTAAACACTGTAAAATTACAGAAATTTGCTTAGTAGTTACAGGGATTTTTCATTATATCATTGCAGACATTATATAGTATATTTTTACAGAATTGAAAAAAAATTCTGACATGTGAGAAATTGTCACAAGCTTCAATTGACCATCTGAAAATTTTATGATTTTTAGTCTTTTTTTATGATCGCACAAAGGAATTTTACTGTTTATCATGCATTCTTGTCATAGTTCAAGCTTTGATTAACTGCAATATACTGGAGATTTGTGATTTCTTTAATCCAACTTCTCAAAGATTTGATTACAAGCAACACAGTAATGAGTTCAATCACCTTAATACATACTCAAAAAGGGCACACCTCTCATAACAACAATTCTACATTCCTACATCTTAGGAAGATTAGCCCATACTTTTCCACACGATTGCTGAATTCTGCTGCTCAGATATTTCTGGTATGCATGTTGGGTATGAAATTGACTGCTTGCTCTTTTGTTTGACCCTTCTAAACATTCTTGGCATAACTGTTCATATCAGTGATCATTTTAAGATGCAGGTGGTATGCAATGTGCATTACAGCTTTATATTTCTTTAGTAAAATAACACCTTATCCTACACCACACTCCTGAACGTTTTGTGTACAATTCTAATTACACTGATGTCCCTAATCTATGACAAAATGATACGGTTTGGCTCCTCTTTCCAGATTTAATGCAAATTTTTTGATAGAGTAGACAATTCTGACAGGTGCAGTGGAGTGAGGCTTAATTGGCGGAGATTATTGCTTCCGCAGCCTTTGTTCTTCTGTTTCCCCGCCAGCCAAAGGGGCACGACTCCACGACCTAAGAAACCTTGGGCAGGGCGTACCATTATACTTCACAGGGGGTACGCTGTAATTATGGTACGCCCACTACCCGAATTGCTGGATAACCACCTCAATTTACTGTACATGTAGAATATTACTGAACAGAATGCAACGTTTACTCTTCCTATCATTCTGAAGTCAGGTAAAACATCTAGACCATAATGAAAATTAGGCCTCCTTTGACAGTTTGTTATGCGATATAAAATAATATACATTGTATCTTTTTACCACGATATTACCGATTCCTTTGAGAGTATTGAATGTCCCACAGAAATTTGCAAGATACAACATTTTCACTCTTAGTACAGCAAATACACAAGCCATGCTACCTTCCCTCTGACCTGTCCCCCCCTCTGAGAGCCATGGTTGGTCCCAGCCCTGCAGGAGTTGGCAGGAGGTGTATAGATCAACCTGGCAGATGAAAACATCAATAGGAAATGGCCCGGAGCTACTGACAAGATTATCAACACAAAGGATACCAGAGCATCAGCTCGTGTGGCAGACAATGGGCACACAAAGACAACATGTTAACCTTGGAGAGAAAAATCTGTTACCGCCTCAGGCGATGGAATATGGCATGCAAGAATAAATATCAGACAAATAACATCAACAGGTGTGAGAAGATATGGGCTCAGGGAATTGTTCTACCGCAAAGCATATTTAACCATACATGTAATCAAGGACAAAATACTCCTTCACAAAACAAGATATATATGTTGTAAATCAAATTATATAGTCACTGAAATGTGTGCAATTCAGAACCATTTATGTTACATACACGCCATTGAACAAAAGTTTAACAACGCCTCCCCAGGTCAGAGGGTGGCTTGTCAGAAATGGCTCATGTATTTCTGGGAATTCGTGGCTGAAACATTATCGTGCGTGACCTTCCCACAGCTGCCCTGCCGTGGCACTTGATATAGCAACATTTGCAAGTCAGGAATGTCATTTCAATATATCAGACACACCTGAATGGCAAGCCTTCAAGTCCCACCCACAAGCAAGCAGGTTAGAAAGAGAAGTGAGGTTTACCCACACAAGGAAGCTTCCGATAAAAAAACAAACTTTCAGGGACCACCCGAATACTTAATATTTTCTGGTGTAGACCCTCTTTTCTTACATGAGGTGCTGTTCTGTATGACTCAGACTGTAAATGTTTTATTCTGTGTTTTGGGTGTTGTCCTTAGTGCTTCGGGAACAATTGTCATAAATCATAACAACAAAGTTGGGTATCTAAAGACAGAGGTAAAACTTAAAGGTCACAGCCATTCTGCATTCTGTTACTCCAGTGTGAGTCAGAAACTGTTACAACATTAGGCTAATCTCGGGCACAGAGGTCTAATATTTACCCGCGATAGTGCCACTCCTGTTTTACTTGCCTATGATGAAATCTTTCTGCTTGTGTGCCACCTGTCAACTTTGACAGATGCTCCGTGCTCCGCACACCGATGTCGGGAAATTATTCTTCTATGCGCCAATCGCAGAGGGACACCGACCAAACAGAGATATTACATATCCCGACAACCTTCAGTCGGCAACGTTTCCTTCCTTTGTTTCATACATATCATACAGACTGATTAATAACTGATGGAACGTGATAAAAGTTGGCAGCACTCTACCGCTCAGTAAACACTGCTCTGGCACAACGCCAACTGTTCTACAAAGGTAGAACCTGTCATAAGTACTTCTCATTGTTTTACTTCATCCATCCATCATCAAAAGATTACAAGAAGAAGCATCATGGAGAGGGAGGAATTGACCAATGGGAGATAAGCTAACTGCATGGCACCACTACCTGGGGTTATCTTGCCTCTGACGATCTGATTGGTCAGAGATAATGTTGGTCAACATGGCCACGATCTTTGGTAGTTCAAAAGTGACTGTCGTACATTGTCCCTTTCACATGTGGGCAAAATCGACCGGGTTTGTTTGGGCAATTTCAACTACATTCTTTGCTTCTGGTTCAGAACTTTCATAAATGTCTATTGTGGGATTTTAATTGACTAGATGTTGTGAATATGATAAGTAAGAGTGCTTTATGATCAGTGATCAAATAAAGACATCATTCTCTGACAGATAAGACTTTTTGTCACTGGCAATCAGACCTAGAAAAGATGACTGAAAATCATTTGTAGAAAACCTGCCTGAGAAATAAAACAAATAAAAACTGTTTTACAAATACAAAATCAGCAAAGTTTTCTTGAAATGTCTCTGGTCTGGAATCTAAAAACTTATTTTTGTGTTGTCAAGGTCAGCATCACCTTACACGGACACTTAAAAAGTTCCTGTCCTGATACGGTCAACTGTGTTTTGGCCACAAAGGAGGTGAAATAGAGTACACCAACAGTGTTGGACAGGTCCCAAATGCACTGATAACACAAAAAGATAACAGCACCAGCTCACCATATATGTACATAGTGCAGTATCCAGGGGGAAGCATCAATGTTGTTATATAATATTTACCTGGCGACTGATAACATTTTTATCTGAAGTGTTCTAAACACACTTCATCCACTGGACACAATATAAAACAAAGACAGCAACAAACACCCCTTTTTTGTGTCTCTGCTATGGATTTCTGTTCGTGACTTGGTATGTAGGTATAGGTGACACGTACCTGGCTGATGACTTTATAGATATCAACATAATATGGACCACCTAAATAAACCTTCAAGGTTTTTACCAAAATATATAAAGGTAAACTATACCATGGTTGCCTCATTATATATAGATAGACATATAGACAAAAGTAGAAAATCTAAGGGATTGTGTATTTTTTTCAAGGTCATCTTTTCTTTTTGTCAACTTTATCATGCTAATCAGTTTTCCTGTGATTTTTGATCATCCCATTTCTAGTAGGACCCACTCCAGGTCCATTCATGAAGACAAACCCTCCCTAGTTACCATAATATCAAAGGTAAAACACAAATATCATGTGTAAAGGGCAGTCACACCTGTCAAGGTGAAGTATCATCACCTGGGACACAGGACAAACACTGGCACACTGCCAACTCAACAGTACAGATAACGCCCCATTCATGTCCACACAAGGCTGGACAGTCTGCATCGATCTTATCAACCACACCGCCAAAAAAAATCACGACTCTCGATTGCCATGTCGTTGGTTTATCTAAAGTACGGGGGCGACCAAACATGACGCATAATCCGGCCACGACGGTAAACATTTGCTTGTTGTCCTGAATTGTTTTTAATCACTCGAGCAGATTTGTACACAAAGGAAATGGGTTGTTTTATCAGAGAGCACAACAAAAAAATCTGACGCTTGAGGGAACTCAATAGTGTACTTTTCATCTCCGGCTGAGTTGACGCCTTCCGGTGAGGAAAGAGGGAAGGGAAAAGTGTGCCGTTTTTCAGCAGCACCTGAGCAGGAAGGGCTATCGCTTACCTGCGGCTGAAAGCTTCTGACAACACGTTATCGCAAAATTAATATTTACTGATTGTACAGTTTGCAGGAACTGGGATAGCCTACAACATTGCGGTCCAGATAGGAAGTCGGCATTGCATCTTTCACTATGACTTCATTCAGCAACATGCTATGATTACACCTTGATTACACATACAGTCAGAACGAAACGTAATTAAGAAAACAACGTCAGTGTACCTATCCACAAGTACTCGTACCTGAAAAGCTGATAGAGTTGTACTAGTAGGTGGCTGAAAACAGGAAAGGTTACACATGGAATACCTGACATAGTGAAGAGGTATAATTTCTTCATTAGCACCTTGTTTGCCCTCCCTCCTAAATCCATGTAAACTTTACCTACCATTACTTGGCCCTTGGGCTCCAGTGTGTTTGTAGGCTGCCAGGAGTCGACAGTTTTAAACACTTCAGAGTCTGGGGTCTCCATCAAGGGTCTGCCTGCCACTGTCAACACAGGTGATCACTGACTCACTCATTAATAGTAATCATGGCACTTTAAGACTTCTTACCTTTCTTAAGATTATGGGAAAGGGGATTTTAAGTAGTTAAGTTAGAGCAAGGCGGTTCTATTGGTTACAATCAACCCCTTATAGGCTGACAAGTAATATTCTAGGCAGAAAGTGAGAACAAATCATTTTGTTTTGATAATATTGCTTATATTTCAAAACAAATCTCTTAGAGGCCTCAGCTATTTCATGTAGCAAAGCATGCCATTTATAAAGCTTAACATTTAAATTTAAATTCTTAGGAGAATGACCTTGGAAAAATTTTCACTTTTAATTCCTACATAAAGGGAAAAAAATGAACCCCTCCTCAAAAATTTCAATAGTGCCTCCCTCCTGTAAATAATGCAGCCTCTTCTGCGATATGAGTCTGAAATATTTGCCCTTGACCTTGTAACATATTTGGAATGTTTGTTGATATGAGGCGGAACACCTTGACCTTGTTGGGATAAGGTGTTTCCTCCCAGGACACTTCAAGGCTCTCATTTGTAGGCTTGGGGCTATGGAATTGTCTGGATACATACTTACATGATTTAGAGAGTGAGTGGGCACAAATATCAACGTCTGTAATAACTACAAGAACTTGGGCTGAAAACTTTGTTGCAGGTCGAATCCCTGAAGCTTTAGATATATAACTATAGAAAATTATGAGTCAAAAATATACAACTATCCCATTCCCAGACTGAAACATTCTTGCACAAACGTTGGCCACTCTGTCACACATTGGCACGGCATATAGCAATGTACAGTGTAGGGGACTTTGCAAAGATATTGAAACTTCGTAGACAATAAGTTGAACATGAACTGTAAAATGGGTATAACTTATTCTCGACCGCCCCCCACCCCCATCCCTAAACTTGGCCACTCCTTGGTAACCGTTAGAAAAGATGCTGAGGCGCTGTCCTTACACCGATGGTTTAAGGCACTTCAGCTTTCTAACATCTTATTACCCTTAAGCAAAGAAATGTTACATTTCAGTACCCTCTTTGGAGCCACAGACAAGACAACGAAGTTCCTCAACTGTAACTCTGGAGTGCTCGAGTGGAGTCCTACGTCATCACCGGACAGTGTGGCCTCGTTGCCACGCTTGCAGCCACGCCTAGCAACCAACACCCGTTGAGGATTGTGCATCAGCTTGTATGTGAGAAACTGAATAAAGATACAATGTACAGTAGTTGTCAAGGAAGGAAACTTACAATGTAAGATGAGAAATGCCATCATTCTGAACTGAACCCAAACCTGGAAAAAGTACCTCTTGGAATGAAAAAGGTTAAAAACTGTAGTTACTTTTCACTGACCTACTGGTTGAAGTATTTTAATACTAATTTTTAAAAATATTTAAAAATAGCTTACAAGCATCAGTATCACTCATGAGACAAGAATGTATTCAAAACACAAGCAATGACATCATTGGGCTCTTATCTTTTAAATAAATCCAATTGATATTCAATGTGCCTTTTATCTTTTGAGTTAAAAACAAACAATACACATTTTTTCTGAAAGTAGGACTCAGTTAAAAGGCGGACTTACCATATTGTGTCATGGCGCATTTCCAGCGGTAAAATAGCGAACGTAATACTAATGCGGAAAGGTGTTGGCAAATATTGCCGTGTCACCAACAAACATCAAACGCTGGTTTCCACTGTTTGTACTGAGTGGGTGGCCCGACTTCTCTCAGGTGGCGGATACTGAAGTGGTGTGTGGTGCTGTACCCGCGGAAACAGGTGCATTGTTTTCCTAGAAATTAACACGTACATGTTTTTGCTTACGAACGGAATCGTCAAGAAGAGTAAAACGCCCCCGCGTTCAGGTGTTGATGACATTGAAGAAAGAAACCCACTCAAACTGAGAGAAATTTAGACTCCTGTACCAGATGAGGGTAAAAGCGCGCGCACCCTCCTCAGTGAAAGCGCGAAAAGTACTTGATCCATCTTTAGCATCTTTAATTTCACGGGACTTAGTTCGAGGATCTGGACACAGGTGAGGGATTTCCAAACACTTGTGCACGATCCCGGGTGTGTGAGGACTCCTGATCCGGAGGCAGAGTCCAGAGTGAAGTGCCTGTGGATTGACCCGCCTACGTAAGCTGACAGGTGTGAGATACTTGTAAACAACTAAACAATCTCCCAACGATGTTTACATGGCAGTGGATCAAGCAGGTGGTCTCGTCCCCGTTGCTTCTCTGCTCTGTTCTCAAATAGATATGATCGAACAAGCTCCGTGCTACGTCGTTATGATTGGAGGGTACTCTTGGTTCTCTTCCATACAGCACTCTGCCAATGTATATAACTATTTGCTAACCCTAAGTAACTTTTTATATCCATTTTGTTCTTACATGTAATTGAGAATTGTTTTAATGCAGAGGTGCTCTCTTTTTAAATTGTACAACAAGGCGTAATTCAGCCTATGGCTGCCAGTCCTTTGTTTTAACAATAAACCGTTTGATTGAAAGTCAAATCGAAACAATATCTCTGCTATTGTCTTTTCGACGTTTGCTTCTTTTTTCTATATACTAGTATCTAAGCAAGTCTTGGAGTCGGGAAGAGTTGTTACGTTTTCCGATTGCCCTGTTTTTCGGAAAGAAAAGTTCGACTTGTATTTATCCAAGTTCTTCCTGATGACGGTGCTACATAATCATACCCAGGTTAAGTTTGACATGGCAGTTGAAAACAGTTATGAATTGTTATGACAGCTTCAAGAAATTTAAAGTCATTACGCGTTTGGCTGGCAGTTTGGATAGTCGCAACCACCTACACAAACAATTACGTCAAGTCGTGTCCTGCGAGTTGTGTTTCTTTCCTTGAGACCGCTGTGGCAGGATTTTCTCCACACCACGCCAACATTCTGATCCCTTCCTTCTGAAAACAGTAATCTATCAATTTAGATACTGATCATCAACATCAGGAAAACTATACGGTTGTTTCCACTTCCGAAATCTCCGCCATACCCCTGAAGCTGGACATCTGCCATGTCGTTACGGGCCTTCTAATCTCAACAAGGCTTAGCGTGTACGATAGTCCTAATTAATTTATCCACGAGTGGACGGGCTGGGCCAAACCACTTTGAGGTACGTTAGTGTAAGTCAATCCCGCCAAAAATAGGCCTCTGTGGCGACAGGAAACATTTGATCACCTGTCAGGTTGACGTGCGTGTAGCTATAACGTTACAATGGGAAATATTTGATTCGGTGCGTCATTCGTCTCAATATATCTGTCCTTTTGTCCGAGTTGTTTGTGAAAGTGGCACGGTCCTAAGGTGAAAAGATCGCCCACTTCATGCTCGAGGACCTATAAAATTTGTCGTCGGTACCTGGACCACACACGGCGGGACAGGGCTGCAAATCTTCCCGCGCGGGTCTGCGGTCCTTCAAGTCTCGTCTTTTGTAATTGAGAGAGAAGTGTAGATGTGATATGTGTTTGGTTTATCGCAATGTCTGCGACCTCTTCTCTTTTGTATCCAGTACAGGCGGGTTGTGGCATTCCTGGAGAAAAATCTCAGACCCCCTTTACTACCTTACTCTAAATGTCACAGGTAAATGCAATGAGTTGCTAGGTATTAGGATAATAAAAGTTAAATGCAATCTATAGTGTAATGAAAGCCTCCTATTGTTATAAACTAAATATGAACTTTTCATAACACGCCGAGCTGGCTATATCGGATGGTGAGTATATTGAAAAACTCGATAAATCTACAATAAAAAGACTGTGCTTTGGATGTTATAGACCTAAAATATGAACAATCGGTCGTGATAACGTCATTATTAGGAAAATAAATCTGATTTCACGCCAGATATTTGTCGTTGTGACCGAACGTGTAAACTTGGCCTCACAACAAAAGTGTCGACAGAGAGTCAGTCGGAGAGGTGACCCGTGGATTTACCGAGGTCCTTCCCGAGACAACTTCCATGGAAAGAGACGTAAACTGTAAATGTCGCGACCGGAAGTTCAACGTGTCGATAGACCAGATTTACAAGCTTTTCTAGTTTGGCAGTTTCATACTGTCAAGTTGATCTTGGTGGGTGTTAAACTTCTATTGAAAACATTTCATTCTAAAGCACTGCATACGTTTCTCTTAGTCTTACGAAATGAATCCTGTTCATTCGATGGCTAATATCCCATCTGTTGTAGAGAAAGACTTGCTGTTGTTGTTGTTATGTCTTCCTCCTCTACCTTTTATCTATGTCAATCAGCAGCCCTAGGCGAAAAAAATATCTATCGTGCAGGCATACATGTATAAGAATTCCCATTGGATTGGGGAGTATCGGGAGCGCGTTGAAGTAGATTCTAATCTCCAAGCAGATCTTTTGGTGGCTGTAATACAGTATCAAATTGGCAAGACAGTATAATTGGCCAGGCAGTATCCAATACGCTACCCGTTTGGCTGGCGTAACTTACCAGTACAAAAAAAAGCCCGATAAAAACGCCTGAAGATACGTCAAAAATAAGTCAAAGCCTAAACCTCTGCTTGGAGAGTAGCGTTGAAGGCGCACCCCGCTACGGACGTCAGTATTTAGATTAAACGCATATGAGAAAATCACTTTCACAATACATACTATAGTTTCTTACAAAAATCCTGATATCCCGATTTTCTAAACTTTTACCCCATACATTGCAAACAAAGCTAACGGTAGTCCACCTATGATGGCGACATTGGCGACGACTTCCTTATTGACTGTACCGTACCGGCCGGTGGGGTCTTGTGTAAATTGTTTTCTTAGGATTTTGTAGCATTTGTTTTGATTGGATTCTTTCCATACTAATCATCCCCAGCCACCCACGTCTCTACATAGGACAGCAGGTTGGTTACATGCTGGCTACAACGGTCACATGCTGAACACTGGCCTGGTATTCATACCTTTGGCTCTCCGTTGTAATCTCCAACTTCCAACTCCAAGCAGATTCTCGGCAAGGGGAGTCTATATTGGCTGCCTGTAACCATATTGGCAGCCACCCCACGTATTTGATACTGCTTGGACAATTTGATACTGTATTGCAGCCACCAAAAGATCTGCTTGGAGATTATCTTTGTTGTAGTTCTATCCTACCCAGCTAGGTGAACAAGGAATAGAAATTGTGCATTTGGTAATACTTTGCTTTGCTGATTGAATATAAATAGTGCATTGTTTTTTCGTGATATTCCTTGCTTATTCAGAATGTGTGGGTATTGAATATCCAGAGGGCAGGTCGTTTTTCTGACAAGCGATCTCCCAAAAGCAACTTGGAAAAAGTTACGATCTGCCCTCCTCGTATCTGCTTGGAAATTATGTAAAGTATACTGCTTTTTAGTGTCATCAAGAAGGTTAGCTGCAGGTAATAGAAGCTAAATCACTTGCTTGTTCGTTTGCCCCGAGAAGGACTTTCCAACCGCTTGTAATAATGACGTCACATGCGTCTGCCTACGTGCCAGTCCACACTGTTCCATCCACGATGTGTTCTTTGTGACTGCAAATCTACATATAATGTCACGTTAAGCAAATTTCACAACTTGACAGGGCATGTTTTTCAAAAACAAAACAGGTTTTCGTTTGTCTCAAGTTAAACACGCTTCTGGTTGTTTTGGTCTGGAGGCGGTGATGTTTTTAGTACCTGTGAGAAATAATGAGCTTGTCTTTGACAGCAAATGGGCAATAACTCCCCTCGATATGCATAAATTGGCCGCCTTGTATTTCCTAATACCCAGTGGGATATTTAAAGATGATTTTAAACTCTCCAGATCAATTCTAAACTAAACTGGAAGCAGCGCCGTTATGAATTAACTCCCAGCCGCCTAAGTTGTGTCTTTCATACAGAGTGTGGTTTTTAATATTTGCTCACTGCGAAGAAAAAATAATCACTCCGTCCACCTCTTTCTGGAGGTTAAGTTCGTGAAAACAAACCGAGCTTGCCACGTTTTCTTTGTAGAGCTCAGTTTTTGGTCTTGTCTGGGGCTCCTGTGTTAATGTCTCCTCCACTTAAGTGGACCATTTATTACACTGTCAGGTGTAAGACGTTTGGGGGGAACGCCCTTGGCTCGTTTCTGGTGCACGTGCTGGGCAAGAAATCCACACAATGATTGAAAAAGATCGAAGAATGCCGGATGACAAGCACCCCCACTCCCACACCAAAAATCTATGGACACTCCACCAACGTTACGATTTTCTCTCCCAACATCTGCTTGAAGCTTACCGATCGTCTACATGGCCGGCTTGCCCTATGTTTATTCTGGTTTGATATGATGAAAAAACAAATAAATTTCTCCGCGGACTGTTCTGTTATTTTTGTATCCACATGATCTAATGTGTAACCATACACATGTGCACAATGTGCTCTATGATCTTTCTTAACTTGACTTCAGTTCATAATGACTGCTCGTAGCTTGTTTTCTTTTCGGGATTGGTAGTAACATGTTCGAAGGGGACGGGTATGCGAGAAAAAAAGTCTAGCTAAAACGGGCATTTCCCATTTTACTACCCTTCAATTCTGCTTCATACACTTTTACAGCGTTTGCAGCTTTCCCCTTTAGCCTATTTAGTAGACGTATGACTTTTTAACAACAACAAAATGGGGAGGGGGGTCTGTGGTTTGTCCCGTACACGTATCACTAACGGCGCGTGCGTTCCTTGACCTTGACCAAAGCACTGCACCGGAAGTGGGTCAGTGCCCCGCGCCCTCGCGCCGCCGCCTCTGTTGTTGAAGGAACCGTCTAGAGTACACACCAACACAGTGTACCGGAACAGTCCAAACTCACGGGGCACGGCAAAGACACAGAGTCAAGCTACAATGTCAGGCACTGGGGCTATGCGAAGTTGAACTTGTACTGTTGTAGCTTTACCAAAATCGCATATGCTCGCTGCCCGTACCTTACAAACTTGATAACTGGAACATTTGGGAACTCGATGAATACTGATGATTTGATTTTGTGTATAAACCGATTTTAGATTCACAAGCATCTAATCGTGATCCAAGCAGAGGTTGATGGAGAAGATTGTGACCTTTCTATCATATGCCCCGTTTTCTGTCGCCAAGATCTCCACCATCAAGGTCACAATCGTCTCCACCAACCTCAGTGGAGAGTAACAAATGCTCTGAAATCCGATAAAATTAACTCATCGCTTAGCCCAGCCCACCGGGCCGTTAGCAGGTCGGACTCCCCCCGTCTGGAAGTCTGGCCCTGTCTTGCCTTTGTCAAGTTTGCAGCATACTTTGTACTGTTTACATCTTCAGCACCAGTCTGACCTAATGTGCGGCTCAGTTTGGGTCCCCGGCGATCCAAACCCGGGGTTACCACAACGTTGACTCTCTCCCCTCGGAGGAGCAACAAACCCGTTAGCGAGGAAGTGGGGGCAGCCAAGGTAACGCCACCTGGGTGGCTTTAGCGCACCGCAAATAGACTTAAACTTTTAATCACTTATCAAATGTCATTGACACGATCCTGCCGCGGCGTTCTGGCCTGACATTCGCACCTTGTGGAGTCTTAATAGGATTACAAGGTGAATGTTTAATACCTTTATACCTGTGCGTGTGACCATGGCTTAAGGGGCTGAGGACCATAAACAACAAATCTACAAAACTAATACCATTTCGTGGATCACTCATTGTTTTTCTTTAGATAAAAGTGTAAGTTTTGGAGTGCCTGAAGGTTGTGAGGAACAGTAGACATATGTGATGTCTACAGTCGTTTTGCATGTTGATAGGATTGCACGTTGTGTCTTCTAGAATCTGCTTGATGATAAGAAGCATACCCATAGCCATACTCTCCAAGCAGAGGTTTGGGCTTTGGCTTATTTTTGGTGTGTTTTTAGGCTTTTTTTTATCGGGCTTTCTTCTTTGTACTGGTATCTTTTTTTGTGCGAGATACTGTCTGGCAAATGGATACTGCCTAGCCAATTTGATACTGTCTTTGCAGCCACCAAAAGATCTGCTTGGAGATTAAAGAAGCATACCCATACTGTACGGCGGGTACGGGTGCGCCTGCATGCCAAGGGCTGCATGGGGGGGAGGGGTGGTCCCGACAACGCTCTACGCTAAATTTTGAGAGCCGGCTACGTATTACGCTGAATTCAGGAAATCTCTCGATTACGTTCTACGGTAAATTCCGGGGCACTACAACGCATTACGTAGAATTAAACGGCAAATTACGCTCTACGGAAAATGCGCCGATTACGCTCTACATTGAATTAGAGCGGTCCGTCTACGCTCTACGTAAAATTAAAACGGCCGATTACGCTCTACGGAAAAGGGCATGCGGGGCAAAACCAGCGTGGCAGTGCCATGAGTGCGGTAATCCCCGTCTCCCCCATCACGGGCCAAATGATCTACACGGACATCTAGAACAGGATAATCCTAAGCAGATAACTGGAGGCAGTTGTGCAAACAAAGGCTCTAACCTTGGCAGAGAAAGGCCACGGTGAGCGGGCACTCGTGCATGCAAATGGCGGCCGGGGGTTCCTACCAAGATGATTTCGACAATTGTACGATTATGACATCTATCAGACTGCCTCTTGATACATCGGCTACACTCTTATATATACATACTGGCTGTGGTGGTTCATAGATCACGACTACATAATGTAGTCATATAAAGTTCTACTCGATACAAAGTAAAGCAAAGTTGTGCAAACCGTAGTCTATACTGCCTTTAGTAGTACTTCAGTTTATGCACGTGTGCAGAGAATAAGTGGTCTAATAGCTACACTCTTATATACACATACCGGCTCTGGTTGTTCATAGATCACAACTACTTAATTTAGTTTTATAAAGTTCTAGTCGATACAAAGTAAAGCAGATTTGTGCCTGAACTGAAGTCTATACTCTATACTGCCTCTAGTACACTTCACTTCGCGCCGATAGATTTTCAAGGTGCATGTTCCCCAGTGGGATTGCAGAATTCCGGAACTTCATGCAGAGAGAAGAAAATTAGCGCAAAGTGGTTGCCCGAGTACTTACCGTACTTACCAAGGACAGACGACAGGTGCACCCGGCGAGCTGACGGCGAACAGAGATCCTTCCACTTGTCTTCACCGGACGAACATCTACTAAGGACCCGTCTGGTCTGTCACAGCATCTTAAGATTTTTATGGTTCGCCTTGAAGTCACACTCATTTAATGACACCGTTGACAAATACACGAAACCAATTTATATGTAGATATGTACTGGGAGCTGGTAGTGCAAAACTAGGCCTTGGACACCCACACATATGGTAAGTGTGCTACAGTTTACGGCAATGATGTATCAGGTAATAAGCTTGTCTGGAGGATAAGAGTCAGCTGCCCATCCACTTAAAATGCATTCCTTCCTTCATCCTTCCGTTCACTCATTCAGTCACTCATTCAGTTATTCAATCAGTCGTGACGTGAGGTGTGTGGTTTCATATGTTTCCTAAATATGAATTCGTATCAAAGGATCTTGGCTGACAGGTTTGTAGAGAACAATCTTTAACAACTCAACGGAGAGTGTTATTGAAGTTCTTAGAGCACCATATCCTTCATATGAACAGTTTGTCCGACAGCTTTTAACACGCGGGGCTCCATGTACGGCGGTGTGCAGTACTGGATCGCTTTTTGTGGTCCCGCGAGAGTTCTCGCGTGAGTACTGAGGACCAGACGTGAGCTTGTTGTAGCCCAGCTGGTCTGACTTTCAGAAACTTTCTGAGTCAAATCTGACATTATTTTAGCGATTAGAAAATAGAGGAGAACTTAATAATATGCGTAACATGCAACATGTTTTCGCTAACAGTTTTTTTCATGTTTGTGAGGTGGAGAAAAATAAAGATAGATAGCGGTAGTTACTGAATAATTCGTTGAAAGCCTGGACAACAACTCAACCTATATTTGACGTCTCTTATGAAGTCTTAGATAAGATCGAGCATTTGTTTAAGTCTTTCCGTACAAACAGAAGTAAGGCTTTTGTTGTGACTTAGGCTAGGGGTGGCGCCATTCAACAGTCTTAACCGATCACCAAACCTCCTTATATTTGATCTGGATTTCCTTATTCCCTCCATTGACTATCAGTTTTCGTCTTCGGCTCATATTGTGGGTTTTCTCTTAGACTTGGGATCAATTTTTCTTCAAGTATTTCTGTCTAAATTAAGGTTTAATCTCCATCGCCACTCCACCCAACTCTAGCCCCTACTTCACGTGGAGGTTTATATTACGAGGAAAGGCGACACCGTGCCAATTTTAGACACCTGTCCCATTTTGGACTGTAGTGGGCTGAACGGTGACGTTGGTCCTTAACGGGATATATGTTTGTTTGCACAGCATTGGATGAGAACTTGTCCCGTAGGTACGAGATTCGGGTGTCGTGACCACGAAAAAGACTACCTAGGTCTAGTTAGCACTGTACAGGAAAGCCTGGGCACCTTCTAGGCTAAACCTGGTAAAACAGTGACGCAATCACCGTGCTGTGTTAGCCTCCACCAGGCCTTCCTACGGGGGTACAGATCGTAGAATTCGGCAAAAGAAGGGAATAGCTGGCCAATAGAGTCGGTCCGCGGGAGGGTCCAGTCAACCTCAAGGCGGCCAGACTCCCCTAGCAAATATCTGTATTATTATCTCCCTACTATAGCCCGCGCAGTTAGTCTGGTAGAGACTAGTGCTGTGTCGTGTTTGTTTGTGTTGAATGTCGGACGGGAGTGATCGCTAAACTCCCGATCCCCGGACAATGATCGACGGTGTCCCCATCAACTCTTTCACCCTCGTGTCGGTATTTTCTACATCCTAAACAAAAACGGTTGCTCGGACCGAGACAGAACGCCGCCAACCGCCCACGCACTTGATAGTTCTCTATTTCACTCTGAAACAATCGTATCAACCTTCAGAGTAACCTACTTTCTTCAACTTTATGTGGAACATGTTTTAGCTGTTTTCTTCTCCTTGTAACACTGCTTAGAAAATACATGTATAGGAAAAGACGTTTAACCACAAGTAGAGCTTATAGCGAAGAATAGGAGGGAGGAGTCGTTTAAGTTGGCACAGCGTCTGCCGGCTGTTCCGGAAACCGGTTTCCGTCATCAACTTCTCGGCTTGATGTCTGTGCAGTGGGCACTTCTCCCTGTGTCCACACGCCGGCCCACTCGCTGCCGTGTTACGCACACCCGTGTGTACAGGTGTGTTCGGACGTGACTGCAAACAACGAGCGCCTGTGGCGTTTTTCAAGGAGTGTCCCGAGGGCACACAAGTATCACTCGGCCATTCTGTTTGCTGTTCAGTTATCTTCAGCCACAGACGACGTGACCATGGTCTCGTCGCAACTTCAAACGATAACGGATGAAATGTAAGAATCAGAAAAAAAATAAGTTCAGTCGCTTTAAATCTATGCTCTAGCACGAAAGGGCCTAACAGGGATGGCCAACTATCGAATTGACATACCACGTGCTTCATACACCCTTTTATAATATTTTTCAAGGTATTTGTCATTAGTATGAGTTGAAGATAACGTCCTTGGTATGACGCAGTTAGTGGCCGCGAGTTGACACCTACACAGAAGAGATACATGTGTCCACACGTACGTTGTGCCAATGTTGACACGCGCCCGTCCCAAGTTTGTGCCTTAACAAAACTTCCCGCCTCACCTGTAAACATACGGAAATTATTGGCCATCCGTCAACCCCAGACAGCATGCCGTCTGCACTTGCGGCACAAAAGAGACCTCAGTTCTGTACGTGACCCAACAGACGTTGTTGTACGAGAGATTTACCGCACTCATTTGTACACAAGTACTTCAAAGAATTAAATGGTTATTACTGTACAAGAAGATCCCGGGTATAATTTCACGTTTCGTTTATTTGGATTTTTTGTGCCACCTCTCCGCTGAAACATTTTGCAGAGAGCGACCTACACGTTGTTGTTGTTGTCTCTACTTCTTAGGATAGTTTGTAAGGAAACCAAAATAAAAGAAAAGCTGATACTGTACGTACATATGTACCACATAACGTCTACTCAGAACCAGATATCATTCAGTAGTTTCGCCTTGGCATAAATTATGACCTCTTATTTTCGCTAATGTTCCAAAGGATGTCATACGGTTTTCGGTATCAAATACTTCAATGGAGGGAATATTAGATTTAGCACTGGCAGATAAAACATGTACAGTACATGTATATTGCTAGTTTCGTAAGGAAATAATGATCCTCGTCAACGATTTTGATATAAATGACCAAAACGCAAACGTTGGTGAAATGACGCAATTCCACGCATGTTGTCCAAGAAACGGCCGTCATCTCACAACACTAAAAGAAAACAGCCAATAATGGCGAAAAGAAAAAGTGATTTATTGTGATTACCAACAACAGTCAACAAAAGAACTTAACAATGACTCTCGTTAATAAATGACCCCAGCACACGTGCGGAATATTATGTTATTGTCGGTTTGTGTGGGTTTCACCTTAGGCGACGTGGTCTCCTTAGAAACAGGCCTTTATAGTTCCCTTTTATCTCATAACACTCAAAAACATTCAACAATGACGACCAAAAATAGCTCATTACCGTTCTTCTTACGTACGAAAACAACCGGTTCAAGATGTCTTTTGATAGCCCTGCCGTTCTTTTCTTGGGCCGTTTGCGTAGGTACACAGTACACCTGCCGGCCCTTACTACACCTTTCAGGACTGAGGACTACCTTGGAGTACCTCTTGATTTGAAGACGTGACCAGACAAACAAGACTTTCTGCCAAGTGCGTCATTTCGTCTATTTATTTTGAAAGATAGCATCGTTTGCGGAGAGCGGGAGAGAATGGCTCGATTGCCAAATACAAACACGTGGGTAGCCGGCGGGTTGGCGAAGTTTCCCCCAGGTTTATCAACAGTAGGGACACCTGATGGCGGGGACGTGATGAAGCGGTGGGGTCACTCCGGGTGGAGCCTGGGATCACAGTCTGTATAATTAGTCTGTTCTACCTTCGGACGGTGTTGGTAGCGATGAAAGGGGAGGAAATGACTCGTGTTTGGGTCGGCGGTCGTTTGAACTTCGGAGTTTCTAAGCGACATGTGCGTAAATAAACACGATTCATGTGGTGACTGGGGAATAAAATCAACATTGTTTGAGACGTTTGGCACGACCTTCATAATCCCATAGTTGATCTTGTTGTTTTGTGAATTATAACTACGTAGTTAATGAGAATGACGACTTAGAATTTGAGTGCAACCACACCCAATAGTAAGGAGTAGTGTTTATAGAATTTTAGACCATATTTTTGTCATATTTCTGATAGTAAGGCGAATAAAATACTGTAATGTTAAAGGGTTTAACCTTTTTCTACGTCTCATTTTTGGTGTCCGGTTGGCAGTCCTTATCGTTATAGGTGGTATGTATCTGGCCCTAAAATGTATTAATGATAATTAAATTGTGACTTAACAATCAAACAATATTCATCCACAATCAAGACGCAATAACGACGCCGACACGCACATACTGAGTTCCCAATATTTATATTGTAAACACTGACAGTCAGAAGCATTGCGAATAATGTGTAACGACGTACATGTATGCATGTACCAAAAAAAGTAAACAAATCCTCATCTTTGTTATCATGCTTCTAAAGGATACAAAACTCTTTGAGAAAGCGATAGTGATACAACATACACACAATAACAGACAATAATGGACTGGTACGTTACATCGGATTTCACTGACTATGAAAATATACCTTTCCTCGTATACCGATGAATGAATTCAATAATAAGTAATATGCTTTTTGAATTCAATACATATGTAGACTAAACAACTCATAGGGGTCAGCAAAAAACGACTAATACTTTGTAGTTCCATAAAACGTTTCAACCAATGGCCCTTTGGTAATGGCGCGACCGTAACAAGACCCACATGCTACTAAATTACGCAGTAAACATTGTACATGCATCTCCAGTTGCTATCTCTTATCAACATATCACTAAAACTTTTATCATCCAAACGTTCGACCAAATCGCCCAGTATGCTGAGTGACAACCCTACACATAACATGAATCAGAATCGTCAAATATCCACGGTAAACTCCGGGATTCGGGCAAACACCGTAATGTTCATGCCGCTAATGTTTGTTTTGTACTTAGACATCAAACAAAGTATACAGTTGTATGTACATAATGGGTCTGTATATCCGCTAACCAGGTAAGGAGGAACGCCCCTTCAGAACAAATGTCATTCACATGTGTATAACCGACCGACAACCAACTTTATGCCTAAATAATATCAACATATTCCATAAGCCAATATCATTGATACCAACAGAGAAGGACAGTTTATCAAAAACGTAAAGCCTGGTCAATGCCGGTTAGTAGGTTCAAACGGTAGCATTATTATACAAACATTAAACATACACCTCGTAGGGGTCACGGATTCTTTTAGTACCAGCCAGGGAGGAAAGGGTCGTGGGTTGAGTGTGGCATAAACACCTTAGAGTCATCACTATTCCGAGCAAGCAATCTTCAGCTAACTATGATGGATTTTCTAGAACTATGCAAGATATGGTAGCAATCCTTGTACTACATTAGTTTGTAGCATTAATTAACGTTGGTTACCATATAATCAATCGTCAGACCAATAAGTTTTGAAACTCCTTGCACATGGTTGCCTCCTCACCAAAGAAAATTACACTCCCCCTGAGTACTTCATTTAAAAATAATCATTTCCTAGCCTCATCACTCGGTAGTATATTCAACACCTCCTCGTGTCAATATTTCCCTCCTATCTCTGCCAGCAGCTACGCGACAGACGAGGAAGAGGCGCATTACAGCCGCTTATATGTGTCTGTACAGGAAATGAGCGCAGCAGTACGTACTCGGGTATTCCCCGGGCATCGCCTGCTGCACAGTAGCCAACCGTGGGAACGGCACACAACATTCCTCTACTCCAACCTCCGCAAGCATTAACAAGCACTTACCATAATTAAATAAATGATGTAATACGGCCACGGGGATTGGAAATTCATGAAGAACGCTAATACAATATGAGAAAAAAATAATAATTGTTCATTAGTGTCAAAAATTTTCCTGTAGGAATATAAGCCAGGATTATTTGGCCCCAGGAGAGGAAGTTAATAGGCAGCGGCCACAATTATGTAAATAATTCCCTGGTGGAAGTGTAACTGTAAGCGTTTATCGAAACTATATGGAGCAACGTAACTTCAGAAACTCTTAAACTTGAATCAAGACATACTCGTAGATGACACCGAAGAGTACTACTAGTATCTATCATTCTGACAACAAGTCGGATAATGTAGTGAAAATATATGCATGTTTTCACTTTCAGAAAGAATCAAATTTCTTCCCCGAATCCCCAAGAGAGCCCAGAGAAAATAGAATATCCCCGGGCGTGTGGACGTTCTCTAACAAGAGGCTGGGAAAAACTAAACCATAGAAATGATGGATAAGCCTTCACGTATTCACATGTAAATTGCCATAGAGTCCTTCATCATTCGGGCCATTCATACACGATGTCGTCCGGCGCTAAGCCGTGTGTCCATCCGTAAAATTTCCCTTCACACCGTACTTGTAGCAATTTGTGGGCAGCGTCTGACGGGGACATGATAAGGGACGCCATCTGGTCTTGGAAGGAAAAGGTGAAAGTGTTCTGAAGAGGAAATAAACAGAAGCCATGCCACATCAGACCCTAGATAAACGTGACAAGCACCGGGAATTAGCACCTCGTCCAGAAACGACCCATAAGGGCGGGAACAAAAGCAGAGATGACAGGCTTAACAATGGGATAATCAAATCACACCATGACATCAGCATACACTAGCTCCATTTTCCACACCACTGAGTCGCGTGGGGGGACTGGTATTGCTATGGCTTCTCAGCCCTCCCCACTTCGATACAGCGGAAGCTAGATAAGTATCTATGATGCCCAAACCGACCGTACTTGTCTGCTATATTTTGATATTTCAGCCTTACAACTTGAAAAGCCTGGATACAGCTGATCTGGCTAATAAGCCGACCCTGCCAGGGAAGGGGGCTGAGAATGTCAGGGGTTGTCTACATGATCCAAACAGTGTCGCACGACCAGCCCACCACCGGATTTCGTGCCGATGACACACACAACCAAGCTGCAGGTGTTCACCTCAGCCAAGGGCTCCGCGCCGCTCCACGACACAGCCATGGTTAGAAGTGGCTAAAATGAAAACATATGTTTCGGGGCAGTCGATGTTAATTCCAGGACACATCCAGCTACAGCTCGTTAGCCGCAGAACGGTGTCCCCCGCAGCACGAGCTGAAATCCCGCCAAAATCCGCCGATACGCTCCATCACAGACCCATTGTGGGAGGGCCGTAAAAGTGTGAAAACCAGGACATCGTAAGGTCCGATCAAAAATCCTAATTGGGGACTATCAGATTGCACGATAAGCCCGTTATCGGCGGGCTCGATCAATCACCCATGACCCCCCTAGCCCGGTCCCAGGGAAGGCTGGGGGTCCGACCAGCGCCCCGCACCGCAACTCCATTTGTACGGGACGTCTCCAACAAATTGAGGATGTTTCGGTATAACGAGAACCAGCTGAAACTGTCCGGCTTACATACGACCATATCTCTCACGTCTGTACGATAATGCCTCCTGGCAGCTAGATAGGATAGAGAGGCTTTAGATTAGCTGGTAAGTGAAAGTGTCTGATTTGATAAAGATCAACGCAAAAGTTGATCGATGTTGATAGTGTTCCACCGCAATTAACGGAGTTATTGAACATCTCTCTGGAGAAGGTGCAAAGCATCAGTCATTCGGTGCCATCTTCCGCGTCCCAGATCACCTGAACGCTAAGCTGTAAACGACTTACGGGCCCCTCCCACCCCCTCTCCCCGCTGTGCCGCGGGTCGCCCACGGTCACGACTCCTTGGCCCCGTAACATGCAGGTTCCATCAGCGGGGAGGGGAGTCCGTATCCAGGACATCCCCTCCCACCGCATCGGTCCGCCCAGCCCGGACCAAGTTTGGCTAGCCTCTCCGGGGTGGTCTCCACACGATATCGGGCACTGATTAAAAACCTATATCTGCAGACGGGAAGAAAGTGCGGGCTGACATTATTGAGACCACGTGTGGGGGTGTTATGTTGGTCTGCTTCCCATCTCCAGCAGAACGCGCCATGGGGCAGGGAATATCCCGCCACTGGGGACTTCTCTGGTCTTTCTCCGTCAATCTTTGGGGTTCACCTACTAACCCGGCGTTCTGTGTCAGCGACGCCGGCTTGTCACTTGCGGCATGGAAACCCTGCAAATTTCATCCCCAGTCCAGATGAAGCGTTCTTATACTACAAGCTATGACAAATGTTAGCGACGAATCTACTCGACACGTCGTCTATCATTGACCATCAATATACATTTGTAATACCGGAGTAAGCAATAGCAGCTCACCCGCTCTTTGTAATATTGCACCCCGTGCCGATTGCGGCTATCACGTTCAAGTTCAGTGATCTTTCATTTCATTGACGGCATGTATGTGACTGCGCGGGTCAGTTTTCTGTCGTCGGTAACCATAGACAAACCAAGGCCAATGGATCACGTGTATTCAGTATTCATGATATCATCGATAGTGATTCTTCGTCTGTGGCCAAAGCTATATTATTATGACGGTACGGGGGAATAACAATTGTAACGTCGTATCATGCAAGTTCAAAGTTAGAGACTGAGCTAGCGCTGACCGATTTGCGTTGAGGAGAGTGTCTGTGTGTGTGATTTAGAGGAAGTTCTGACACGCAGATCGTGAGATAACGTCGGCATCAACAAGCCGAGCAAGTGCAAGGTAACCGAACACTTCCCTGCCCGGCCAATCGCAGTGGGCACGAACACGGGGAGCCCACAGCAAACACAACAGCAGTGATTGGCTCAATTTACCGCTAATGGTTTTCAATTTACTGTAAAGGGAAAATCACTGCCTGTAGGACTGGGTGCTGGATGTACTTTTGAAGCTAGCTGCAAAGTTTCCTTTCCTGCGTGTCGCCCAGAAATTATGACGTCGCTCCGAGGTGTAGGTTCGGGTTGTCATATATACGAGACGTTTCGTCAGCCATGTTCACCCAGCTGTAGGCTAGGTCTGGGACATATTATACCCACACACTCTAGTTTTATACGATCAGCAGGAACGACTCAAGACAGGTGAGGATAGGTACCTATCTGTCGGAAACTTCAAGCCGCACAGACGACACCCAGATAAAATTCATTTTCAACACCTTACGTGATTCTCCGCGGTCGTGAGGCCCCGCCCTACGGGACTTCCGCCCAATCACCGGGCGGTAATACACCCCACTTGATGGAGGTTTAGATAAGGGTCAGACGCAGACACCAATCCACGTGCTCGTATCCAATGATTGATGTCTGCGCGGGCCCCATTTGCTTCAGACATGGGCGGATTTTCATTTAAATTATCGACGAGTTGTTTTCCTAATTATACGTCAGTTTGAGTTTAGCGGCGATCAGTACGGTGCCGGGCTAGCCAGGACGTGATTCGCCTGCAGTTCCACTGCACTGATCAACAGTAGAGCGTGTGTGCTGCTTGTGTCCCAAACTTTCCGGACTCTGCCCATCGCCACTTTTCTTCCGCCATGAGCGAGACGGAGACCCCAGTGGAGGTGAAGGAGGAGCCCGCCGAGCTCGAGAGCCTGAAGCGGGAGCGGGAAGACACCGACGACGAGGAGAGCACCAGCGGCTCGGAGGACGGGACCGGGGAGAGCGACAGGAAGCGCCACAAGTTCCCGAGCCAGATCCGCGAGGCCGTCAGCAATGTTTTGAAGGGGTACGACTGGACGCTGGTGCCCATGCCGGTCAGAGTCAACGGATCGTCCAAATCGAAGCCCCACGTCAAGCGGCCCATGAACGCCTTCATGGTGTGGGCCCAGGCGGCCCGGAGAAAGCTGGCGGACCAGTATCCTCACCTGCACAACGCCGAGCTGAGCAAGACGCTGGGGAAACTATGGCGGTAAGTGGGAGTTCCAACTCGCAACTTTTCATGGGTGGATGCATGCCGATACACCCGGCACGGCATGGTCGGTGTACAATCAGCAACAGGTTTCTCCGGGGTGCGTGCAGCTGGGTGCTTTATCGGAAACTCGGGGAATCCGCCGGGTGTACTGATTAGCGGGTTCGATCTAAAGCGGTGTTAGGGTAGCTTCTGACTTTGGTCTTTGAAGGATCCCGCGCAACTTTCTCTGGAAGTCGGCCATTTGCTCTGGGGGAGCACGTCCTACAGCTGATCGCCATGTTTGACAAACATGCCCCGTAACTTCATTACGTCTCAGGCGTACTAAATAATCTCGGCAGGTCGCCTATCGACCAAACTTTCCCGCGATAAGATCATGTCTTTTCTGGCAGGGAAACCTTTTTTGATTGTGTTCGCTAGATCTGGGGTTGTGAAACTGGGCGCTGGCGGGTCGTAGTGAGTGGGCTGGTGTGGGAAACTTCGCACCTCGCGCCGGGGTGTTTGACTTTCGTACTCTGTTGTTTGATTGCGAATGTACTTCACAGTAAAGTAATTCGTACACAAACATTAATGTTTCCTTTCGTTCTTTTTTCTCCTTCCCTGCAGTATGTTGAATGAGGACGAGAAGAGGCCGTTTATCGAGGAAGCCGAGCGGCTGCGCGTCCAGCACAAGAAGGACCACCCCGACTACAAGTACCAGCCTCGCCGGCGGAAGAACAGCAAGGCAAACCAGGGGTCCGGGGACGAGGCGGGCTCCGAGCCATCGCCCATCTCCGCCAACACGATCTTCAAGGCGCTGCAGGCGGAGTCTCCCACGGGCAGCGAGCCGCACAGCCCCGAGGACCTGAAGGGACCGTCGCCCCACGACGGGTCGGTCGGCGTGACACCGAGCAGCCAGGCCCCACCCACCCCGCCGACAACGCCAAAACAAGACCAAGGCATGACGGCGCTCAAGGCCGCCGACGGCATGAAGCGCGACTCGACCTCCAACACCCTGACGGCCATCCACAGGGACGGTCCCCACCACCATCACCACCACCCCCAGGGCCACGGCCATCCCAACATAGACTTCAGCAATGTGGACATCGGGCCTTTGGATGTAATGTCCAGCATGGAGTCCTTCGACGTCGAGGAGTTCGACCAGTACCTGCCTCCCAACGGGCACCCGGCGTCAGCCAGCGGTCACCACCCTTCCCACCCAGCCTACACAAGCTACAGCCAGATGTCTTCCTCCTCCGCTACCACCACCGTAACGTCGTCGTCTTCATGGATGGCCAAGCAGAACACCTCTCCCAGAGACAACTCCCAGGAGCAGCGCCTCCCGGTCAAGATGGAACAGGAGCACCTCCCCCCTCCTCCCCCTCAGTACACCCCTCACCCTCCGGCCTCCTCCTACAACTACCAGCCACAGTATTCCTCCTACCAGCACTCCCCACCCAGACCACAGTACACTGACTATCCACCCCCTGCCCACTCCCCGCAGCAGTTCTACAGCCCGCACCCCACCTCCTCGTCCATTCCACCGCCCTACAACTACATGGCGCCGCCGCAGCGGTCTCTCTACCCCACGGTGGCGGGGGCACCGTCAACATGGGAGCCCTCCTACACGCAGCTCGCCAGGCCCTGAGCCTTGGCCGGACTTTGAACTCAGTCCTTCTGGAGTTGGACTTCCTCTGCGTGAGTGACCTATCTTTGTACAATGTGCGCTAGCTTGTCAGGACGCTATCCGTTACCACATCATCCATGGTGGGTAAGGTTACAGTGCTAAATGGTGCGGGAGAGATTGAATGTACGTCCCGCGGATCTGCTATCTGTTGCGGGTCCTCGTGGACAAGACATCTGGAAAAGTGCTACAAGCTAGAAAATAATGAGCCCAGGGCTGGACTGAGCACCGATCTGCCGGATTAGTACTGTGTCTGAGTGGCTGGACAGGCCCCCTGTCATGCCTAACTCCCAACTAGAATTGGAGATGTTCTAAACGTCCCACAAAAAGGGCTGATCCACCAGTGCCTAAAACGTACCATGACCACTAGTTTTCAGTTGTATATGGTCAGTGGGAATGTACATGACTTCTTACATTGTATTTTTGATGACATTGTCACCCTCTAAAAACAAAGTGTGATCATGTTTAACATTTTGAAGAGTGTTTGGTTCATGCTCTTAGTAAGAAGGAAAGTGTATATATTTATATATTTCTGTAACTGTCTAGGAAGTCAGTGTCCATCATGCTTCATACAGATATGAAATATTGGCAGGATCCTTTGGCTGTATGAATGACATTCCAACTGTGTAAGCAGAACCTAGCATTTTGGCAACACCCGAGGGACCTTTAGGTATGCAGCAAATGCTCTATTCTACATAGTACATAAGTCGTTGAAGAGGTGCAGAGTTATATGTGAAGAAATATTGTTTGACCAGTAAGTAACCTTTAATACAAAAGCTTTACAACTTTTAACTACTGTGATGTGATCTTTTCTTCTGAGAAGGAGGATTTATGTACAAGCCTTCCGAGTCTAAACATAATTCTATGTCAATTCTGTTTGAATATTCTTGTTGTTTGTGCACCATATTTTAAATAGAGATTTTGTTTTGTAAATAGTTCTCAAGAAGAAGTTTACATTAAAAAGATGTGCATTTATTATAAACTTCTTGTCTCAGTTGCCTTTATTGGTGTTGAGTACTGCAATTTGACAGGCTAGTTTAGTCATCAAGGAACAGCAACACACTTGGCAACCATGTTGAAATCAGCAGTAACAAAATAATAAGGACTACTACAGTATTGTTGGCTGGAACACTCCAGGTTATGCATGACAATAGGCTTTTAACGATTCCGCTATCAACAAGGGCTTCCATGAATACACTTGGGGAAACAAGCAGTAAATAACTTATCAAATCAAGGGCCCAGAAACCTGTCAAACTTTGTTCCTCTCACGACTTCTCAAGTAACTTAACGTCCTAAACATTTGGCAGAAAGTGCTTTGCCATGGTGGGAAGAAATGTTTTGTGCCAAAAATTTGAGATTTACTCCAAGCTTTTACAAGGTATTGGAGACAGATGCAAGATGGGGGCACCGGTTTGCAGAGCTGAGGCTGCACTTATTCCAGAAGGAGTGTCTCCTGTGACGGGGCATGAATACTAAACAGTGATTTGTAACAAGACAATTATACAGGGGATAACAAAAGACATGGGGCAGCAGAGATCTGGTCAGTGCCAAGCCATTTCTGTCTGGTGCCAGGTTGGTTTCCTGTTCTTTGGCCAGAAAAGATGCAAAATGAAACCAAAGTGAGAATGCAGGTGGCCTTGCTGGGCCCAAAATCTCGAAACCTCTCAGAAGGAAAGAGAACAGGGTGACTCGCATGACATTACCATGGATCCAGTTGACAGCTACATAATAGGCCAGTGCGGTAACTTGACAAAACACTTACTGCATGAGAAAACCCAGGGCATCGTATAACCAAAAGGGCCATTTTAGTAACTGCCAGTGGGAACTTTTAGAGAATTCAATTCCAAAGCCAACTAGCTTATTACATTGGAAAACTCTGTCTCAGCCTCTTGGTGTTACAAAGATAAGTTTATGTATGCAGAACAGTATCAGGGGATAGGCACCAAGCTAGGCAGGGTGCGGTGAAATGTCCCACCCCCCTCTCACAGGGCCAGTAGGGTGACAAAGGTCCCCGTGGGCTATGCCGGCATCCGTTTACATGTTCCAAACCCGACCCCCTGCACCACTGTGCCAACTAATGCAGCGGACTGTTGTTCCAAGCAACAATGTTTTTGTAGGTCCACTAATGTTGGGCCTGCTAGTGGAAATCTAAGTCAACGTCAAGGGGCTGGACTGCCATTCAATCCCACGTGTTGGCCATGTTTGATAAATAGAACTGGGAAGTGTAGAGTTTGCTGTACACAACTTATGTCATCCTTTCTACTTATAGTAGCAACGCAAGGTGCCAACTGAAGAGCACACTCCAGGCTCTCTCCCTTGGTGTAGGACAGGGACTGGGGAACTGAAGCGGCTACTTTCAGTACTTCCTAAATCGTGCATGGCAGGGCTACTTCTCTCTGAAAACAGACATGACCACTCTAACCTGTTGTCCTTGCTGGTCTATTGGCAAGAAGGTTGGGCAATCAACCAATGCAAAGGAACCTTAAGAACATTCTGGGTACTTTAAAGAATATAAGCAATAGGAGGTGCTGGTAGCTTTCTGCCCCTATTTACTAGTATGGAGACAACTGTCAATAAATAAAACAGTTTAGGTCATGCATGCCCTCAGGTATCATACTAGTGGTGTCACCCTTTTGTTTGTGTTAAGACTATTTTATCATAGGTGTGGATTGCAGGTTGTTTTGCACTCTTATCAGCCTGAATCTATGAAAGTAATACTTCTTCTTTCCTGTTTCAAAAAAATGTGTATGATTATAGGTAGGATACATCACATGATATGGATTATGGGTGTGTTCTGTTCCATAATATGTTTCCTGTTTTGGTGCCACTCAAAATCATTCTGACGTGAAATCCCTTCTGCAAATATAAAACACTTCGGACACTCTCTTTGCTCCAATGGCTCTGGTAGCCCCAACCCCAGAGCACAGGTGTACCATAAAATGTGTGGAGAAAATTTGTCAAAAGTCGGTACTGTCGTTGAACTTTTTCACAGGGAAGTGACTTCCCTCAGCTGGCACAAGTCCAGTCACACCATTCAGCACAAATACCCTGGCATGACTTCACCAGTTATAAATCAGACTCAACTATCACCACAGCCAGAAACTAAAGCCACCTTCATAATCTATGTGCAAATTATGCACATCTTGTACACACACAATGTAGACCAAGTTCCTATCTATTGTTCTCGGGACAAAGATTATGGTTACAAAGTCAGAAATGCTGAAAAAGTATGAAGGATCCATCATGTAATATTCATTGCCTTGGCCAAAAAGCAGGAAAACACCCAACAGCTTCCTGTGACCCAAATCAAAGTTTGTGAATGGAGGGGTCAGGGGTGATTAGTTAGGCAACCTTGGGTCAGAACTCTGTAAAGGGAAACTTGGCTCAGACTGCCAATTCACTGGTGATTCATCCTGGAGAGATGAAAGGAGGAGGACTATGAACCAAACTCCTCAGGGAAGCCATGGAAACCACCATCATCTGATGACTGCCAGAACGTGCACATGTCGGCAATATGCATGGGAGATGCACAAAATGAAACCAAAAAGGTTCTATCAAACCTTCTTGATGAAAGTGAACAGAACTTGAGCTCAGTTTGATCATACTTAACTTGTGGATGCACTAAAACCTAGGAGGTTTCAAGAACCCTCCTTGCTAAAACACACACTGGTTAGCCCTAAGGTACATCCTCCTAGCCTAAGTCAGTGTCAGCCTTTTTAGCTTTCCTCCGCTCCCCACCATCCGCTATGGGGCCAGGTAGCAGATCGGGAGAGTGGAGGAAAGCTAGAAAGGCTGACACTCAAGCTAACATCTTCCATCCCCAGTAACAGGCTTCTAGAGGCTAATAACATTTCTGGAGGACACATGACAGCCACAATACTTGTGAGCGACAAGCACCCTGCCCACTATTAATAGCCCTGATTCACAACACCAGCCTGCATGCATGTCTGTGTCATGTGGACTCAGGGCAACACTTGTTGGTGATGTGTTCCCTGATATGGTAGATGGGGTGACCCCAGGGTCAGGGGATGTGTCAGAAGGGATCCCCAGGGTGGGGACAGCTGAGGGGGTCAGGTTACTGAGCCACTGGCCTGGGTACCATTCGTCACCTGTGCATGAGCCATCTCACCAGGAGTCAACACATCACAGTTCCATGTGTGTGTAAAATGTGGATATATAAAATATAGTACATGGATATAATCTCCAAGCAGATCTTTTGGTGGCTGCAAAGACAGTATCGAATTGGCCAGGAAGTATCCATTTGATAGGCAGTTACCATTTGGCTGGTGTAAAAAAAGATACCAGTAGAAGCCTGATAAAAATGCCTAAAAACACATCAAAAATAAGCCGAGGCCTAAACCTCTGCTTGGAGAGTAACATGGATACTGAAGTTAAATCAATTGCTTTTGTAATTATCATCAATTGTTGTATACTAAACTACTATGGTATTAAACAACCATTACAAACCATATCTTGTCACTATGTCAGTTAGTTACATTACGTGTTTCAATGTAAAGTGCTAAAATGATTTCAGTTGTCTGCTATTCAATATTTCTTTTGACTACTTGCCAATCATAAATGTGATGAGAGGGAATAATTGCTGTAAGAATACGAGTGCAGAAGGACCATAGAAAGAAGCAGGCCAGAAATTGGCAGGAATTGCACTTCTACTAAGTTCTAGTGCTGTATGTCATACAGCATAATATGTACCCGTTTGTACTGGATCACACTGTACTTAGGAAGTATAAGTTTATAGATTTTGAGATTTGGCTCAAGTGAAACCCAAAGGGTATAGCCTTGGCCTAGTTCTGAGACTGGGATGGACTGTGTTATTACCGGAAGTGAGTGAAAGCTAGGTTCTGTGGGCAGGACAGACATGTTGTTCCAAGTCAGGAGTGACAGCACCTCTAGAGGGACCCAACACACAGGGGCCTTCTCAGGACCTGTCCCAACACACACCACAAATTGTCAAAACAGTGCCTGACCAGAAACCGGAACCACTAAGGCCAACTGGGCATCCCTTTTACACTTGATCATGACTTCCAGTGGCAAGCCTGAGATCTGGAGTTTGGCACCATGCCTAAACTAGGCCACTCAAGGCTGCGCAGAGTATACTAGCCTTCATCTGTTATTATAATGTTTCCACTTACAAAAACTTCGGCTCCCATTAGGCTGTCTCAGACATACTATACAGCTTGGGGATGACTTGTAGATGGATTCTATGAACACTTTCGCAATGGTTTATTAATCCATGATTGTACAAATGTATTAGATGTTTGTAGCATAATAAAAGGTGCAATTCACTTTATCAAATAAAATCTTTTCTGTTCCACTGGACATATCTGTTCCTTCACAGGTGAGAAAGTTTTGACCATGAAGTAATCTACTTAGTAATGGCTGCCTATGTACAATACTTCACCACAGGGGAAGTCCAAATGAAATCTTCTCGTTTAGAAAATCCAAAGTCACGAACGACAAAAGAGCTAGATCCTAGAAATAACACGGGATTAAGGATTGAATTCCAAATAAAGTTTTTGCATCAAACATAATTGATTTTCGGTAGACTTCAAGGGAAATGAGTAATACAGATGTAACACCAATTATGCAAATGAAGTCACTGGTCAAGAGTTGCAGGTGACACCTGCACAGCTGTCACACCTGGACTCCTGTGGTTTATGATTTAAGACTCTAACCTGTCGGATTGACACCTAGCATTCCTCCTTCAGCTTTGATCTTGACTGTACATCACTGTATCTATAGAGCTCACCTGTCCACCAAGTCAAGTAAGTAACTGTCCACCTGAGTGATACAGGGGTCTACTTTTTCCCCCCATGGAGTATTCACAATTATCAAAGCAAGGATTTACAACAGGAAGCCAAGATATTCCGGTAATTCACTCACAGTCTCACACACTCATTATCTAGTTATTATTTTCATAAAACCTGGGATAGAAGGTTTACTGTACACCCAACTGACTGCCGGTTCTGGGAAACGTAGTGCCAGTGACACACAGCAGACACAGTTGACCTCCAAAAGTTAAGTGCAATGTCAAGTCAATATTATTGATTAGTGGCACACAACAGAAGTTTGTATCCTGCTTCCTGTGTGAATGAAAGATTTGGCTATGTTACAACGGAGCTGTGTGGTTCATGGGACCCAGTGTCGCTTCAGGTGCACAAAACCACACTAATTATTCAATATCCATTACAATTCAGTTGAAAAAATTCAAAATGGTGGCCTGGCCAGAGCTGTATATTTCCATGGCACAAAAGAAGTGGCAAGTTTATTTACTTAATTAGGATTGTTTGTGTGCCCTTCAGTCTGCCAACCTAGCCTGCCTTAAGAAGACTTACTGACAATAAAACTGGCTCGGGGATTGTTTATGTTGGTGGAGGAAGACAAACAGTTGTCAGAAGTACAAACTGGGACACCATCGCCTATGCTCCCCCCCCCCCTTCCATGTTTGCCTAACTGTGTGACTGGCCATTGCTGCCCACTCATGTTTGTGATGGATGGGGTCTTTCCCCCTCCAGGCTCATAGTGCACACTGTTGCCCAGGAAACCGTGACCCTGCTGACCCCTGCTGTGACAAACCCTGGGGTCCCCTTGCCAGGTGTGCGCTGAACTTGCCAGGCTGGCCACTTCTGCCCCTTTCCAGCTACACACACCACAGCTTACTACTCTCTAGCTAAGAAATACTATAGTTCACCCATTACCAAACTGTTCAACTTCATAAAGGAAAGTTGGAACATAAAAAACTCGAACCTCTCAATTAGGTTCAGCCAAGTGGCTGGGCATGACTTCCCTATTATGTATGTGAAATGGTTGACAATGCAATTGATAGCAAAGTCAACATAGCATGAAGAAGCATATGCATGAATAAAAGTGTGGCAAAACTCATGGAAATCATCCAGCCTCTGTGGAATCGTAACCTAAGTACATAAGTATCCTTGTCATGGTAATCTGGGTAATTGTTGCTTTGAGTGAGAATCTGTGTTGGTATTTGAGGCGGGACAGTTTCTGCAGAAAAATCATAATCTAGGGGGAAACAAATCACTTTCAACAACCTTCCTTTCATATGCTAATGTAATTACAACCATTGCTTCAAGCAATCTGGTCGTGCTTGGCTGCACAACATGGGCTAATCTTGCCCAATCTCTTTCAGTAAACTGCCCGGGTGGTTCTGGGGTTGCCCAGGGTGCACAAAACATATTTGCCATATTCTGCTTGATGTCCTTTATCGCTTTTCACTTTGTTTGAAACAGTGGGAGGTACTTCTCTTGTCCGACCCAACATACAAAATGCTTCGTAGTAAATTTTGATGATCGGAGGCAAGGTGAATACAAAATGGAGTTTACAACAGTTGTCTGTGAAGATATTTTACTGTTATAATTTGCAGAACGACTTGTCAATCATCTTGTAATGAGGTGAAACCCTCCTGGGGCCCCTTCTTCATAATAAACGCTGGTCACGTTCTCTTGTTTCCAAGTAAATTTTTCAAAGAGATAGTTGTGTGCAAGAGCATGACAACTTCCCATGCTGTAAGTACATTTGTTCAAAGTCATCTTGTATGTGTCAGGCCAACATAAGAAGAAATGGACATTAATAACTGCATGTATAAGAGATATTGACCTTGCTTGCCCTGACAAAAGCTTACATTTTTGCCTGAGGCTACCGGTAAATCCAACTGATCTTTCACATTTTATGGCTAAGCCCCTGAATTTTTCTGTAAACATGAAACACAAATATTTCACCATTTTAAGAGAGAATTTGTGATGCATGATTACGAGTTAAGCTGCTAACAGGTGAGGGAATTATTGTCTACTGGTCTGTGTCACATTAAACTTTTTTTTTTCAAAAATGTTACGATGAAAGGACATTGAGATTAGAGTTGTCAGATTTATTAGTGAACACCTGCAAAACACACCTGGCCATTGTGATATCTGGAACTGTCAGGTACATTCACAGTTTACTGAGAAAGGTGTTTTATACCAAAAGAAACCCCAGAAAGCCTTGCTCCGAAATGTTTTGAGTAGATGGAGTTGAGGACTGAGAAGATAAGAAAACAAGAATGGTTGAAAATTGTATCTTAATTGTCATATTTTGAATACATGTATATCAGATAAGTGCATCAAGCCTGGGGTACACATGTAATTATGGTCATATCTCAAACTGTTTTGTCATCACAAAGTGTTATGGGCTGATTAATATGCCTAGTTCAGATTAGTCCTGACACTACAAGACTCAAATTTATCAGTACATCTAAATGACAAGTCCACAATGTACTGACACAATGCAGCAAAATAAAGTTTTCTTGATTCCGTTGCACCTTAATCTATCAAGCTTTCACATGGCATTATAAACTAATTATTACCTTACGTATACTTACATCTATCATTCTATGCCATGGAATATTTATTTATTCTTAATGCAGCTGACACCCCTTTCCCTCCCAAAACCCTCTTTACTAAATCACCCACTCTTGAGCTTGGCAGGAAATCAAAATCAATACCTCAAACAAGTCCCACCCAAAGAGGTTTAAAGATTTGTTGTTTTGCTGAGGCCATTTATCTAAGCTAAAGTGCACAGTGTGTCAACAGTCCAACTTGAGATAATATGGGGTGACTTGCCAGCATAACGCTTACATTGAGCGGGTTAGTGACACAACCAAGCAACCTTGTACCATTTCAAAATGTACAATGTCTGCTCTGCAAACAAGACCATGATGGCTATGTCAATAAAAAGGTAATTTTGACCATCATATACATGGAACAAAAAGTTGAACCAACAAAAAAGATATACTTCAGGAGAGCCTGTTTGGGGAGAGCTATGTTTTGATTTGGTACCAATCCGGCTTTGCGTTTCTTTCAAGCCACTCAAAAACTAAAGCTGCAACAGATTCCAACATTTTTTTTAGGTTTGCCAAAGGTAACATGAATCTCTGACCGACATTTGTGTTCCCAACCATTCTAAATATGAACATTTCCTCACAAGTGACTGGAGTTGTCTGGATGGTTTCCAAGCCACAAACTTCCCAATTTTACAACTGCCCACAACCCAGACATGTACACAATACAGATATATACGTCACTTCATGGTTAAATTCTGACTAACGTCTCTACTGTGCCTCATTGTCAATATCACAATGAGTACACAGCTTGATCTATAGTGCAAAAGTCCTCTGATTGTTCTTGGTACTGTCTGGTGCACATGACTGTTTCCATCACGGTCATTAGGGAAAATGTTAACTGCTATAATTTTATTTCCTGTCAGTATACTTGAAGTGGTGGCAAAATGTCAGTGAGTTGTTATAAATTAAGGTATGAAAACTGTCAACTCAATCTCTCTCTCTCCTTTTCTGATTAATATAAGAACCAGTTAGTCAATTTGAAATGGCCTAACCCAACTTGAGTCCATAGTACTGTAGACTCAGTTTATTTCAGCAGTTTGTGCTGACAACAGGTCATTCCCTGGTCAGTTTCCCCTGTTCTAGTTGTGGAGTTGAAGGTGTTCTCTTCCCTAATGGAGAAACAAAAGGCCTGAGTAGAACCAGGTGAATAGAGGAGAGGTCAGAGGGACAAACAAACGTTGCTACAAAACCCCTGCACCCAGCCCACGAGATCAAAGCCACACGTCTTTCACCAGGGCTCTGTATGTGCGGGAACAAAAAAATGATTTCCGGATCTGTGGATGGGTGACATTGTGCTGGGGTTGGCTCGGCTCCAAATGTTGAGATCACGTTTTGCAGGGCCCCAGTCAGACCAATTAGCCACGTCCCATGAAAAGGTAAATAGTCTGAAAGCAGTACTGGACCCATTACATCACACCCAGGCCTTCTCAGGTTCACAGCAGGGGAGACGCGCCTGAAAGGGCATGCGCACTAAGTGCCTGGTGAGTGACCTCAAAATTAAGATTAGCTAAAGAACTTTAAAAGCCTTTTTTGGGGGGGAATTTTGTTGAATTTTTGGCCTTTTTATGGTGGGTTGTACAGTGTAGGGTTCTGAGTGATTGTTTTTGCCAAAAAAATTGAGTTTTTTCATGAAGTTGCCTTGCTATTGGGTTATATGTTGACCTACACCCCTCCTGCCTTACCCATTGGTATCGACCTGAAATATAGGGTCAAAGTGCACCAGTGTTTACAAACACGGCTGTAACTCAAGACTCGCCGATCAGAATTTCCCGAAAAGGCTTGTAGGTACATATTAATAAATTGGCTAATGCATGAAGGTGAGTTTGTGTGACCACAACTTCAGAAAGGTCAGATATGGTGCCCCTTTTTTGGCCTGTTTTTGCATAGAAGTCAATGTTGGAGCCCAACCGAGGCGTCTCCCCTATACCGTTTTAGGCTATATATACATAGTGTCCTTCTCTACCTCATAGCTCAATTGGATTTAATAAAATCATGTTTCAATATTACCTACAAGTACATTTTGTTACATGATGACCTAATTTGGGGTATGTGGGTGCATTTTTTTGCCTTTTTGCCTCACAAAAGTGTGATATTAGTGTAGTGTAATGTAATGGGCTCAGGGGCAGTGTGTATATGATGATAAAAGCTGCCAGAAATATCTACAAGAGCTTGAATGACTGCTAAAGTGGTATACATTTATGAAAAATGATGTACTTAGTAATTTCTGAAGGTTTATACAATAGTATTTTTCACCAATTAAGAACTGTCAATCAAAATGTGCCCTTCCCATGAGCCCCCCCCCCCCCCCCAAGCAGACAGAAATAGTCATTTTCAGACTTCACAGGAACCAAATAAAGAATAGATATGGCTAGATTTGCTCTGAATGTGTGGCTGGACAATGTTTTCTGTCAAAGAAAAGGGATTTCGTGTATGGGGGGACATTTTAGCTCTTTATTCTCAGCTATATTGTGTACATTTTGGGGTTTTCATTGGTAAGGTATGGTGGTGTGCCTGGTAGAAAAGTTGTCAAAAGTAGGGAATTTCCTATTGAAAAGTTGAAATTTCACATCAGAGTAGTAGAACAGACTATGTTTATTACTGATTGACAGTTGTCGAGAAACAGACCCATGTTTACATTTGAAAAAGGTCATGTGATATTGGCAGGTATGCTGTACAGGCCTTCAGTACAGGCCCAAAGTGTGGGGATGAAACTTCCCCTCAATTCCCAAGGGGGCTATCAATGAATTTCATATTTGGGGAACATGATCACACCCCCCCAGTGTATCAGCCAGGGGGGGTGTTTTTCCACAACTCACTTGTTCATTTCCCTAGAAGGGGAGACGCGCCTGAAAGGGCATGCGCACTAAGTGCCTGGTGAGTGACCTCAAAATTAAGATTAGCTAAAGAACTTTAAAAGCCTTTTTTGGGGGGGAATTTTGTTGAATTTTTGGCCTTTTTATGGTGGGTTGTACAGTGTAGGGTTCTGAGTGATTGTTTTTGCCAAAAAAATTGAGTTTTTTCATGAAGTTGCCTTGCTATTGGGTTATATGTTGACCTACACCCCTCCTGCCTTACCCATTGGTATCGACCTGAAATATAGGGTCAAAGTGCACCAGTGTTTACAAACACGGCTGTAACTCAAGACTCGCCGATCAGAATTTCCCGAAAAGGCTTGTAGGTACATATTAATAAATTGGCTAATGCATGAAGGTGAGTTTGTGTGACCACAACTTCAGAAAGGTCAGATATGGTGCCCCTTTTTTGGCCTGTTTTTGCATAGAAGTCAATGTTGGAGCCCAACCGAGGCGTCTCCCCAGCACTGCTACCAGATGCCTGGAGATGCCTGCCCCCCTCCCCTCCAGAGGTGCTGAGCAGTGTAAACACAGACAGGCAAAATGTGAAGTAATCCGCCCTGGCCCTGCTTTCTCAGGGCGTAACCTCCATGGGAGAATGAAAACACGACCAACTGAAAACACTCAGACTATATATAACTGTGTTAACATGGGGGCAGTAGTCAGGCTACCGAGCCACGTCTGTGTTGAAATGACTTCAAAAGAAGTTGTTTGGTCCCCAAAAGGTGTTGTTCTCCACCTGAAGAACTTGAACCAACAAACTTCAATGTCAAGTCAACTGTGCAGAAAGCCCATTGTCAAGGTCTAGCCTGACAACACAGCTTGTTTTTACACTTAAAATTGGGCATTTTTAGTTTTACACGGTACATATGAAAATTAGACATTTTCTTCTCAAAGAGTGAAAGACAAATTAAATACTTGCGTTTATCAAGAGAACAACATGCCTTGAACATTATTTAAATTTGATGCTATACCACATTACACATAAAATGGGAAGATTTTGAGCAAGGAGGTTATAGTGTCAGTATAACCTCAGTGATTTTGAGACTGTACAAAAATATTTACTTTCAGGTGAACATTTGCATATGGTATAACTTGCTGCATTTGAAAACCAAAGATTGAAGAAGATTGAATCTTACATGCACACTTTACTTTGACAATGTATTATTTTTGCTTCTCCCTTCAATGTACCAGATTTCCCAGATTGGCTAACTACTCCAGAGGATTTCTGCAGAAAAAGTAGTAAAACAATGTCATTTTGCCTAACTTTACAACCTGAAGTGTCACCTGTGTCTCCCAAATCCCTTCTAGGTTAGTAACAACAAGAACAACACCTGATCCTACACAGAACCCAGACACCTAATCCTTTCCCACTCCAGACAAGCTATTAATGGACACCTTTGTAAAGGGTCTAAAATGGGGATATCCAAGAAAGGGTGCTTGTGGTCACACTACACCCCTCTCTTTCTCAACCATGTCCCAGAAAGTAGAACTGTTGAAAGTTGTTTCATGGTTTACATGACAGGATGACCACCCTAATGTTGTATAAATCAAAAGGTAATAGCAGTATGGTGACAGAAGAGAACACAGTGATAACCACTGACATGTAAATTTGCCATTTGATATTGTTGATTATCTTTTAAGTCTGAGGGTAGTGTATGTACAATTTGAGCTTGGACAGTTCTTCCCCACAACATTTGATCAAATTGAGTGGTGTTTGGTTGAAGGAAGGTTTGTTCTGGCTCTCTTCTGTGTTCGTTTTCAGCCAAATGATAACCTAATTAGGTAAACAAAATAAGGCATAAAAACTTTTCAAGGCTACCCATGATGGCTGTACAGGATTGGATTTCAAGGGTGTGCCAGCTACCTCAAGTTTACTGCAATGCCACTCTAACTCTCTAGGTGGCACTACAGTACTGCCATAGAACCAATCTCAACTTTTCGACAAGGGCCCTGCCATTTTAGTTGGTGCAGCTAGGTGGCGCTGCTACAACAGCCAAGGCAAAGCCATGCACCACATAATGACTACAAGGTAGGTAAGTTCAAAACATTCCTCTATAACATGTTAGTAATAGTAGTTCCCACATGCCAAGGATCAACTTGTTATTCTGGTCTGTTCTGTCAGAGCCATTGTTGAAAAAAGGGCTTACTTATTACTATGCTGGTCAGGTGCATATCTTACATCATCGCAGCTATACTATCTGCAGGTCTTTATACATCAGCTTTCCAACTTGTAATGCTACTTTTATCCCCTTCTACAAGAAACCTGCTATGAAACAAAGTAGCAGCACACAAAGTTCTTATTGGGTACATCCACCCTACATGACCACAGCTGTCTATTTCCAAGTGATTCGTGATTTCTCAACAATTTTATGACATCCTAGCCAGAAAGCCCAATTTGTATCAAAACAACCATTCTGAATGCCATCCTAGATATCCAGGGCTCATTTGGATGCAAATTACTGGTAAGTCTAGTCTATTAGGTTCTTACATGATGGGTACAACTCAATCTCCAAGCAGATGTTAGGGTGGAAGATTGTAATGTTTTCTGAATGCGCAGCTTCTTTGACAGGCCCTCATCCCAACAAAGAAGCCAGGCACTGAGAAACCATTACCATCACATCATCTTCCACCCCAACATCTGCTTGGAGATTGAGTTATACTCATCATGTTAGAACCTACTAGATTAGACTTACCAGTAATTTGCATCCAAGTGAGCATTGGAGGTGTCGCTTAGGCATAGCTGTATGATGTAGCCCTACTTCTGAGGTGGAAAAAAAACCCTTCTTGGCCTGCACCCAGGCAAGTGATGAAGCATAAGTGTTTCCCAAACTGGCAGGTGTTGACATGTGAACCCTACATACCAGGTTAGGACCACTGCTGTCTGACACTATGGTAACCACAGGGCAGGGCCACAAGGGTTCATACATGTTAACACTCCTGGTATGTACTCCAGATGGGAACATCATGGTGCTCCAACTTTTGTGGGTTGACGACAGTGTTAACACTGAGGTTCTGTGTTGTATCAACCCAACAAATTACAAATGCACAGAATATTTGTTAAATCGTAGTGCCCAATATCAGCCATTGCTGCCTGGGTAGCCCACTGTATTGCGATGTTGCAATTCCAATAAAATAAAAATATTTTTCAGTCACACGAACAAATTTTTACTGGACAAGTTGATTGTAAATTTCGGTGCAATTCAGTTTTACTGCAAGGCCGATTTGCTCTGAGTTTTATCAATAAACCAATTACTACTACTACTACTACATTTTGAAGTATCATCACAGCTGGGTGCATTACCTTGGTAAACCAGGCTTGAATCTGGTCATGAGAGGTTACTGTTGTAGTGGCTGTATCTACAGATACACTTCAATTTGATTGATGTCATTACACTTACGCAGTTACATTTTATGATTAACCTATCCAATCATAAGACTGCTAACAGAGACAAAAAGGTGTAGCAAATTGAGAAAAAAAACAAGGTCACTTTACAACCTGATATATGGACTTTCGCAATTAAAAAAAAATCAAATCAAACACAAAACAATTTAATAGAATAAGAAAAAAAGAGACTAATACAAATAAGTCATTCAATTCTGTCATTACATATTCAGGTATAATATTTTGGCCCCAAAATTGAAACATCAAATGTGTAGACATTTTATACAATGATTCAATGTCATGCCAATTTCATAATTTCTTCACAAAATTAATAATTCTTAGTAATAATGTTACTCTAAAAATTGGGTCATGTAAAAAAAAATTGGACCGAAAAAATCAAATCCCTTTTCATTGTAATATTTTCCTTCATTTGTTGCTACAGTTATAAAATAGAAATGAAACTTCAAGATATCCACTATATAATCCATAATATAGAGAAGTCAAATAACACTACTGTTAGAAACAAACAACCAGCGAAATTCTACCCAAGCCTTCTGCAAACATTCCAAAATCCATAGTTGTTACTTTGTTGTTTCAAACCAGCCCACCAAACCCAATGATGTCATGGCAAAGACATGTAATCTCCAACCAGGTCAAAAGACCTTTGTTCATCGCCTGGGGAACATGTTGACTAATTGTCCATACAAATTGGTATTATACACACACATCTTGGCCATGACTGAGAAAAACATTGTTCTATAAAAGGAAGAGATATGCATACCTAGCTCACCTTAATATCATTAATCATAAAGAAATCAAAACAAGCTACACTACTACTAGTATTCAAAACACTGCTCTTGGTAAATATTAAAAAAGAAACTTTGGGAAAGATCTAGATCATCATCAGGACAACAGCAAAGTATGATAAGGTAAAGATTCTGGCATAATCTACAAGCAGATCTTTGGTGGTTGCAAGATGGTATCAAATTGGCAGGACAGCATCCACACTGGCGTAGAAAAAGATACGAGTACGAAGAAGAAAGTCTGATAAAAATGCCTAAAAACACGTCATAAATAAGCCAAAGTCTGAACTTATGCTTGAAGAGTAAGTCTGGCACCCACACCCTCTATCAGATACACCTAACAACACAAGAGACCCTACTGTATGGGTAATACAGTATGTCCTCTAGATAACAAACTTGACACATGTTGTCTGCACTTCCTAACAGGAAACTCTCCTACTGTAGCCACAATAAAGAATAATACTTCATACCCCTCGGCCACTTGACTTGGAGATGTCATGGCATGGTTACCACTAGACCCCAGCAGACCTTTAGTAAGGACGGGCCAGACCCTCTGCCCTGCCTGCGTACGTAGCTTTAAAAAGAGTCAGTGTTTTACTTCTAGTGTCAGGGCTCTTGATGGGAGCTATGCTTAGAATGTAGAGCCCAGGTGGCCTATTTCAGCACCCCCCTCCCCATAACAAATGAAGAATTGTACTACTGGAGAGGATTCTCTTACAGGCTCTAGGTCTACTTCCTCCTAGTATCCAATCCAATTGAGAGTGCTGCATACCTTAGACCGCTTGGGTTACACTGGAGCCTTTGTACCAAAGGGGCTGGGCACAATGCCAGGCCAACACAAGTCAAAAAGTAAAAAGAGGACCACATACCAGAACCCAAGCTGGTCACAAAGCAAAGAGTTTTGGCTATACACACTGTGAGGAATTAAGAACAAGGCAGCCTCTCAGCTCCAACATAACACAAAACAACACTTCAGGATTTCTACAAAACCTCACCTGTAATTATTTCCTGTGTGGGAACTCATGAGATCAGACCCTATTGAAAGATAGATGAACAGTTGGCTGTAAAAGTGTGTCATCCATTCATCTCTAGACATGTCTGTTATGTGAAATGCAAGCCTGAGGTCAGGGTTTCAAACTCTTGGACGTTCTTGTGAGAGGACGAAAAATATAAGGTGTAAAGAAATTCCATCTCTGCTTTTGTACATCAGTTGTTGCCCAAATCCCTGTAATTACGGCTAAACGGACCCTTCATTATCCCCATTAAATCAACCTGCCAGCGGAACAGACAGACCCAACACTGTCTATTGTGTGGCCACAAAAAAACAATCACAGTTTCCACTGTCTGTACTTTATCCTTGGTGGTCTACATCAACAAACAAGCTAGGAGAACCTACTCACTCTAGGAACACAGCCTTCCATACCTGGCTATGAATAAGATCATTGTAGCTGAGCCTGTAGAGCCTAGAGGTTTTCTGTTCCCATAGACCACAAGGGAAAACCTGGACCATACAAAACCAGCCGGGGTCCCTTCTGGATTCTGAAAGTCCTTCCCAAACAATTCTCCTCCTGACAGAACAATCACAAGGCTTGTGCACATCTCCCAGAAGGAAAGTCCAGAGTTACTGGACTCTTGGTGTCCATAACATGACATCCCTTTGCACCTGTAGAGCTGAAATAAGGCAGTCCAGTGCAACGCTGAGAAGGTTAGGTCCCTGGAGTCCTCATTCATAACAACAGGAGTCACACAATGAAGAATGGAAGCAATGTAGCAGAACATCCCTGCACTGGACATCACATCATCAAACTGCCATTACACTTACAGGAAGGGTTCTCCCTTCACATTCTGTATACAGCATTATAGACCTGGCAGGCCTGACACTGAACAGATCTCTGATGTTTACCATAAAGATTAGCACATGGACACATGTAAGCCAGCCAAATGGGCAGATGTGACAGGGACGTCAAAACAGCTCTATCATACCTCTTCTTATGATTTAAAGATTAGAAGGGAAAGACCGAAACATGCTACAATTTTAAACACCTGGCATAAAATATTGCTTGCCCAGAGCAACTACAACTATAACTTGCAAAAGATACTATCTCGACTCAACGGTATCAATGACAGTTAATAATGAATAATTCTTCCGCTATGAAGTTATGTCATGTTAACGACACGTAAGTGTCAAGGTCGGCATGCAGGTGCCCAAGGTAACACATCATATCTGACCTTGAGCCTAATGAACTGCAGCGGATGTGATATCGGCACCGTTACATCAATCAGCAACAACTTTCGCAACGACTTACTTTTATCGCCTGGGATATTCGTGGATTACCAAACACGGCAAGAGTTCTTTTTTTCTGTCTAGCTCGGTGTCCGGACAGAATTATGGCATTGCAAACAACTCAAACAGAAGGCAGAGAAAAACAAGAGTCCAGCACGGGCCTGTTTCGCCACTGGTCAACATCGCTGCTTTGTTCTTCCCCTCGGCGCGCAAACGTTGTCCCGTGCCACTCGCAAACACACATGGTAGCCAAGGTCCGCATTCCACACATCCAGCCAACTTTTTTGCATCCAAGAGAGCTCGATAAATCCAGATGAACGTTGTACATCAGCCTTGGACTGCAGATATTCCGATATGATCCTCTCAGAATGTGGAAAACAGGACCTTTTGAGCATAAATCCTGCACGGTTAGAACATGCAGGTTGATCTGTAACCTCCGACCGACTGCGAACGTTGGCATCAAGGACATAGCGTTTATTGTGGAAGAGAACAAGGGACTTGTGTCTCTGTTTGCCTAGAGAATTTCTTTGTGACACGAGGCCACGCCCCCTCTGGGGCTCCAGCCGGCCCGTTCTGCCCCGCCATTGGTCAGGGCAGGCAAACATTGACATTACCTACATTCCAAGCATTCCCGCCCCACGATAAGAAATAAAGGATCTGTCAGTGGGGTCTGATGAATAGGCCTTGTTGGCCCTCCCCGGCTGTAGGCCCTCCCTCCCACCCGAGTCAACACTGCCACACGTTGTACAACGCCATGATTCAGCATTTGTGAACTTAAACTTTGTCCCAAGCGCATCGAAATACCAAACAACAGCCACTTCAGTCCGGTTTCACGAACGGGAAAAATGCGGAAAAGCAGATCTTTCCGCACGTTGTGAAGAGTCCTATTGTCCCGGGCTAAACAAGCCGTGTACTCAGACTGCCCAGTCAAAGAGTTCTTTGATACAAGCGTGTGATACAAGGTTGATAACATTTTCCACACTCCCCGGTCCCCAGTGCTCTTTGTAAATGTTTTTGGTATCGTGTTTCGGCATCTTGGGGCGATGCGGCTGGGCAAGAAAAGGGCAGCACTGTTCCGCTGAAGAAAGGCCGTATTTCATGGCTTTTAGTTGGACAGAAGGGACTTAATTCTTTATAATATGGACTAGTTTCTCGCCAAGAAGAGACAATGTGATCTATGATTCAGATAGTATAATAGACAAAGCATTAGATGAAAATCAAGAATGTTAAATACAAATGCACTAGACACCAACAGCGAAATGTGGCTTTTGGGCCATAAAAAACGTCGAAAGTACAAGTTGATCGGAAACTTGTAGTATTTTCTCATCCTTTTGAAGTCTCATTCACTTCGATTTATTTTACCCTTATTTGCAGTTATCACTGTATCGCAAAGTCTGATCAGCCACAGCAGGACAGACCATGCAGTGTCCTTCAACGTGGTGCCATGATCATGGTCAGAAAGAAAATGACGAACAACAAGGCTAGTAGAACACACGTATGCAGTGCAAAGCCCATTATGCTAGAGGACTGTTAATATATCTTTATCCCAGATCTAGGGCTCACCGTAAACAAGGCGGCATCAGAATGCCGCATAGAAAAACAAGATCAAGGTCCACTGCTCAGTTGCCCTGTGATTGGTCGAAAGTTACGGTTGAGTTTCGCGCCAAAAGCGCGGACACAAGAGGCCTATTGTTTATTGTCGTGCGGAAAGACAAACAATGAAATTAGTCAAACATTCGAAACAGTACTGTCGGGCAAATAGCTGCGTGCTGTCCAACATCGTAGCGACACTTCAAAGAATTCTTTTCTGTGCTCCAATCCACTTGGGCCTTCTCCTGTACTAGCTGTGTGGTTCGCTAGCACCACGGAATGTCAAGAGCACTGGAACAAGGCAGACTTCAGTGAATGGTGCGTTAGGGAGGGGAGGGGGAGCTACTGTCAGCATCTCCTTCCCATCCTTTGTGAACTCTGTACGTTTTTTTCATGATTACCTTCCACTCTAGATGCCAACTTACCGAGCTTCTAACAGGTTTCTAAAAACGTTTAGATGGGAACATACTGCCAACAAAGTCCCTCTCCCCATCCTTGGAAAAAGACTAAAATCCCCTAACGTAAACATCCCGTCCCCACTCCTGAATCCTGGACACGCCACTACAGACAACACAAGCGCCAACACGGCGGAAAATCCCGCCGACTGCCATCGGATCGTCTGCCTGATACCTAACCGCACCTTTCCGATACTGTGTAGATATGTTTACTCGGCAATAAACGATCCTCTTCCACTGAAGACGGAAAATCACAAGACGTAGCTCAGTTTCACAGGAACCTGCTTGTTAACGATCTGTAACATCTTCAAGTTTATCTTTTCTTTGTGGAGACCCGCATTTGACATGAGTATAAAACTATAATATAAGACGCGCACAATTAAGCATTTATTCCAACCCCATGAGCCATGACACTGGTAGCATCAATGTTAACGTTAGTTGAAGTTAGCCAAAGATTGGCTCCAAAATTTGTGGCGTTACGCTGTTAGTGTTACCTCCGAGTACCTTCAGAGAGATTGGCCAACCGGAGATCTGTACTTACATGTCAATCAAAGCCACCGCCATGTCTTCCGCCTAATAAGAGGCTTATCCTGTTGACGGTTAATGACCTGACAACTAACATCTGACAGCCACTGAACCGGACTGAGCGAATTTTGCGAATCCCTTATTTATTTGGATCGATATTTCGGGTATTCTAGCTTCCAGAGTTGGTACACGATACCGTCCTCGACGACGAAGCTTTGGTTTCTATGATATCTTTCTTGACAAAACAAGTTCCTAGCGTTCATCGGTTACGTTACAGTGAACAATAAATTTTCAGACATGTAAAGGAAATGTCCCATTATATTACACAGCTTCAACACGGGAAAGTGCAGGATACTCTATCTTGTGGGTATTTAGATTTTTCTGTTCCAATGGTTAATGTCACACGAATCCTTTTCAACGCTTATGACAAGGACAAAGAAGAAAGTACAAATGTAGTAGGCTATTCAACTATTCAAAAGTTAACGATTAAATCTCCGGATTGCTTCCACTCAATTTGCATTTTGCAACATATTGAAAAGAGCTAAATAAAAGTAGCAAAATGAAAATCTTGGCACAACCCGTCGAGTTTTTCGTAGGGTATTCAACCAAGGACACCCTTGATTCAACCAATGGAAAAGCTCAAATCGGACAATCCAAATCATAAGACTATACTCAGTGCGGCTACTGTAGTGACATCGAAGAGCCTCTAAAGACCAAAACAACTGAGTAAGTTCTTCCAAAGGATAAGGGACGTAATTGCCTCTCGTCTTCACATAGTAATCTTAGCTAAAGTAAGAGTAGAGAATGTATACCTTATGAATAGTGGGTATTGTCGTAGGAACTGTTATCCCGGGCATGTTCGTGTGAAGAGGAAATCATACGTTGACCCCTAATGAAGACCTACTAACGAGCCAGATGATTGTGCCCTGCAGAGTGCCCTTGGGGTGAGTCGACCCCAGACGCTTGACTCCCTCGGTATGCGCCACATAACTCAATCACAGCGAGAACAACCGCACCATTCATACATTGGGCAGGACGGTTTGTAAGGTAGGATAAAAACACACGGGCACCCAAACTTGCGTGTATGGCTACGGACACTCAAAACCCACTTTACCGAGTCTTTCCCTATGAAGTAGTCGCCACATTCCAATCCGGTGCCGTCAGGGTCGACGAGCGACCTACTTCTAAAGACCGGCCTGCTGACTTGTTCCCCGACGCCCTGCGTTTACACATATATGTGCTCCTATCTGGGAAAAATACGTCTCAACTGCCTGTTTTCTAGAAAACTTCACAAACCTGGCAGTATTTCTGGGTCCTTTCACTCGGGAAACTGTCCAGTCTTCACAACTGCCGTTACATCCATGAAGACCAGCGCGACGTTGCCATATCTTGCCCCGCTCAACACGACGCGATCCCAAACAAGTGAGCAAATCCCCTCAGCGGTGTACCATCCCGTCTCAGTACACGCGCGATGCAAGGTTCACATCCTCCCTCGGGGACGGCCCAGAAACATCCAACTTTTTCAATGGTTTTCGGGAGCTCTCCAGGATCCGAAAAAAGCAAAATATTTGCGTGCCGACTGATCAAGACGCTACTTGAACAAAATACGTTGCCAAAACAAAGAGACGAGCCGGGCAAAAATTCGCGCGACTCACGCGACGTTCGGGCTCCGTGACTAGGCCTTTGTTTGTGACTATTGGGGGCTGACAACAATACCATACAGCAGCCACACAATTAAAACTCCCCTGATGGCAAAATTAACTCCCGCCTTAAAAGTGGACTTTGTCGCACGCAAAGCGCACTCCTCAAAGGGAGGTTTGTCTGTCTGCACGTCATAGAGGACAGACAGACGTCAGAAGAAATTGTTGGGCTCTGGGAGAACAATCGGTCGATGCCACCGGGTCTACCAGCGGCGCTTTGGAATGTGGAGCCCAGGCTTTGTTGGTCTTTATTTACCTTACAGTGGCTGCTGAAACCTAGACTTAGTTTAAGCAGTGGTTTCGGGTGAAGATTAGGATTCGTTATAATAGATAACTGAAATTGCAGACAGTTTGAATGTTTGGACGGTTTATTTTAACTTTTGAGGCCTAAAGCTGCTGTCCTTTGGACATCTACAGTGATGTCTCCAACCATGGACGATGTGGCGCGATAAATAAGGGTAGGCTTAGATACCTGGAAGACAAAATGTTCGGATTGTAATACGTAAATGCACTCTCGTTGACCTCCGTGCTAGTGGAAAGTTTGACTTTACTGGTAACGTGCCAAGTTATGTGGCTTGACAGGTATTAGATTTATTCCAGGGATATCATTTCAGGCAGACTGATCAAGTCCTTGGCATTTTACAGTCTGTTATATGTGCATCTGAGTGTTATAACCTCTCTTCTCTCGAAATACATGAGTAAGTAAAACAAGTTATTGAAATAGTGTGAAACATGAAGTGTCTGGGATATGTTAAATTTAATCAGCAGCTATAAATACAATGATAAAAAGTAGAGTCTGAAAATTTCTCTAAGACTCATAATTATTTTCATTTGTTCATTATACATTTGTATTGCATTTGTCTTGTCACAAATTATTTTTAATTGTTTTCTAGTAGTAATACACCACAACAGTAAATTTATACATTTGCTTAATATTGCATCTTTATACCTAATTAAATTTATTAAAAGTCTCACTTGCCAACACTTTTATCATAAAATGGACACTCATTGATGATATTTTTTGTACCTAATAGAAATGTTTGATGTGATATTCAACGTAACATCCTGCCAAAGCACAGTTAGAATTGTTTGTCACAAAGAAGAAAGTAAACTATACACAAATAAACTTAAGAGGGTGAAAAGGAAAGTTGACATCAAAAGATATCAAGATCAATATTCTGTCACAAGATACTTTAAAAGCCTTCAATACTGTAATTCACTATGACTGCTGTTGAGTGGAATCGGTACAATGGCCACAACTTTCGGACAGAGAACAGTGTACAGTAACACAGTCACTGATCAATGTTACAGGACCAGCCCATGTGTCACACTTAAGTTAAAAGTTCTACCAGTTCCATGATTCAGAGACTCATCCCACCATAGTTACCTGGTTTGTATACCTGAGCAAGTACAAGCCCTTTATACGTGACATATCTATTTGTCAGTCATTGACATCAGCCTAGACCAACATCCAATGACATCATGATGATGAATCCCACAATGCACCCCCACGATGCCAGTTTGGCATTGCCACTGCAGAGTAAAGAGGAATAAAAATTGTAAAATAATTTCATCAGGTTGGTAGAACATAGGGATTTTCTTTTACACAACCAGAGATTCTCTCACCTTGCTTACATTTCAGTGTCTATCACCTTCCTCAGAGCTTCTGACTGGAGTTCTGCTTCTTGCCACTATATGTAGCCGATGTAGCGGCAAGAACACATCCCAAACGTCTCTAACTAAAGTCTAAGTTAAACTTGTGTAAAAGAAAATCCCAATATTCTAGGAACAAAAATCATTTCCATCCATTACGTTTGAATGGCAAAGCATTATCAGACTGTAAAACAAAAGTATATCATCAGCATGCAAACATGATTCTAGGATTCAAAGCCACATACAGGCCCAACGGTCATTCTCACCTTGTATTCGCCTCTGGTATAATGTCATCTACAACAACATACACCATGGCACCTGCTGCAAAGGCCAGAGCATATGGGAGGAGGGGCTCTGCTATTACCATGGCAACAGCACCAAACACTCCTGCTAGAGGCTCCACCATTCCACTCAACTGGCCATACCTATACATAGACAAGTTGTCAGTTACATAATGGGTAGTAACTTATGAACCTGTTTACTTTCCAAAAGTTCTCTATGCTTTCCTTTCTATGAGTGCTAAGGCCAACTGGGGAAACTTCACTATATATATACAATACATGTACTATAATGAGAAACCAACTTCATAGAAACAATTACATGTTTCATGACACCTGTTTGCTTTTGAAACACTGCAGTGAAATGGAATTCCTCTTTCATCTCATCACTTACAATAAAGCTGTTAAGAATTGTGATTTTCTCTGTTTTTTTTCTAATTGATTGACAGCTGCCACACTTACCAAAAGCTTTTCCACACAGACATCCCAGAACCCCTCAGGGGTAAACTTACAGCAAGGCCTTCTGGGAAATTTTGTATTCCAATTCCCCATGCCAGATTCCTAGCAAACAGAAAACACATTGTTCTTAAAGGGGGGCAAAACTAATTTTTTTTAGTCCACTGCAGTATAATAAATATACCACAAAGTACAATTCTTATTTGTTTGACATTAGTCCATGACAGATTAGCGTTGTTACACCATTTCAAACTCGCACCTTTAATCTAATTTAATCACTGAGGTCTCACGTCCTTTGACCCTTGTGACGTCAGGCCGCAGGCACCACGCATCTCACAGCACTAAGTAGCCTGCGGCCTGACGTCACAAGGGTCAAAGGACGTGAGACCTCAGTGATTAGATTAGATTAAAGGTGCGAGTTTGAAATGGTGTAACAACGCTAATCTGTCATGGACTAATGTCAAACAAATAAGAATTGTACTTTGTGGTATATTTATTATACTGCAGTGGACTAAAAAAAAATTAGTTTTGCCCCCCTTTAAAACCAGCTTTTGAATTGATACTAACTTAAAACAAGACACTGTAAAAGGATAATGAACTTATTGAAGGGAGGGGGGGTATCGATGTTGAATTCAGCAATGCAGCAGAATTGACTGTCAAATTTTTACTCCTGGTACCCTTCTTAACAAGTTAGTTGTACTGATCACATCCCTTGACATAATAAAACATAAAGTGACTCATGCAAGTGAAACAGAAAACATTGTCTACTCCTCACCTGGCACTTTCAAATGTTGCAGCTTGTGTTTTACCTACAGCAGCAAAGCCAACACCAACTGCAAGTCCCTCTACAAAATTATGACGGTAATGGTGTCATTTTGGTGCACATATACACATGTATTCAATTTCAGTGATGCAAAATTCAGCTTCATATATAACGCTATTCTGAATAACTACATTGCCCTAGTACTGCTTATTAGCTCCAGATTGTTTGTAAACATCTGTATGTAGCATTTACTTGATATCATTTATGCATGTGTGGGAAAATTAAATTTCAAGCACATCTCTTAAGAGGCTTGCCCAATGCAAAGAAACAAAAAAAACAGCACTTCATTCTCCAAGATGTAACTGAGCAAGATAAGAATCAACCGTCTTTTTCCACACACCTGGAATGTTATGAACAGTGATAGCAATGATCAACAACATTATTCTTCTCCAACTCATGGAAGCCTGGCGTGCTTTTTTCTCATCATTGAGGGATGACGTCTCCTCCTCCTCCCCTGTACTGAGGGCCACCTTGTGGGACCCGGAGGCCTTCCTTCTGTGCGTTGGACCCTTTGGGGTGTTTGAAGGCAAGACTGCACCATTTTCTGCGGTAAGGAAAATTATGGTAAAGATAAAATTCTGCCTTCAAGTTTATAAAATGAAAACATGATGAGAGATATAAAAAGAAGTAACAGTTAACTTGGAAAGGCTCAAGTCTATGAAATTTATATCTGTAATTGCTCTCAGAATATTACATCTTAATGGCACATTGTCCTTATCCTCAACAGCCATTTCCAGCTAACCTAGTAGTTCATTAGTTTATGAAAAGTTTGATATTGATAATCAAAATTTAGATACAATTCAATACATGTTAATAGAACAAGTCATTAAAAATTCATCTGGTAACTTTCTAAAACATAAACCAGGCTTGGAAACCTTACTTAATTTAGAATACTAGTAAACACACTCACTCATTAGTAGACAATCTATATATAGATAAATACCCAATGCAGTACAAACCAATGGAAAATGAGGAGTCCTGTGCTGGTTCTGCAGTTACAGTTGTGAAGTCTCCTGTTTCTGCATGGAACTTTTCTTCTGATGACAATGCCAGGGCAACATTTGGAGATGACACGCCCTATGGAAGGCAAATATTGCCATATTTTACTACAATGTATATCACCAATATCTTTAACATCATTGTGAAACACAATACAGTCCTTGTTCCAGTCATGGCTACAAAATACCTTTTTCCTCAAGAAGAAAAGTCTTTGTTGTCAAGAAGAAAATTATGTCTTTTTTGAGCAGTGTACGAAATACTTTTTTGAGCCCGGTTGCCCAGTGGCAACCTAGGATGAAAGTTAGGTTGCCCGTCAAAATTCCAGGTTGCCCGCTTCTACATTATGATTAATTTTGTTAGAATGCAATGTGCATTTACACATTTCTGACACAGAGTTGTTTCTCCTTACTTGAGTTCTTCCATGGAAACTTCTCAATAAACAGTTCCCAACTGAAGAAAGGGGCATTCTTACCAAAAAATCTAGGTAGTGCACTGAGCTACCTGGGTGTAGAAATAGGTTGCCGCCAAGGAAAATATGGTTGCACGGCGCAACTGTGCAACCTAGTATTTTGTACGCTGTTGAGCCTGCTTTATTGTGGGGTACAAAACTCATCTTCTAAAAGACTTGTGGAGAAAGTTTAAGTTACTGATTTATCTAATTATACAAGTCATCATCAAACCTACAAAAGTCATAACAAAGTATTTACCAAGTAGGGGAGGAAGACATCGGACATGTAGACAAACACTGCTCCTAGGGCAAAACCAATGGCAACAGGAATGAAGGCAAACTCCCCATGTGCCCCATACGTCTGGGACTGTTCAGCCATCTCTATAGCAGGAGACAACAGAGACCAGTAGGATGCAGCAAGCATCACCTGCAAATGGAACACCAGAACCTTATTATACAGAGGGGAAAGCAGTGATTTTGCTTTGCTTTGTTTTATTTTGTAGTGTTTTAAAGGGGTATGCCTAAATACCTCAACCGCCCTCAACCCCACTCAACCGCCCTCAACCTCCCACTTCCTGGGCTAATATGCAGTGTACATGTGCTAAGAACCCTTGTTTACACTCTGTATACATTGTCTATACGATTATAAATAAAAATCACATAGTAACGTCTAAGTATTTGCGATTTTTTTCAACTTATAACTTTTAATATATCATAAGTGGAGTTACCGTCTTTAGGGAGTGATACACCCCGCAAAATATCCGCCCTAAAGTATTGAGCGCTAAAATCCACCACCAGAAACATGATGTTTAAAGAGGTTTCCCTCTATATCTGCTGAGTTTCCGTGCTGCACAAGCTTTTTCACTTTCCTTATTTTGACTTGAAACTTACGGCACGATGCGTTCTGGCGGCGTGACGTAAACTGAAACAAGATGGCGGACCCTGTTCCTCGGGCGCACGGTGCGCCGTAAAAAAACTGGTAAAACGCCAGAGTTACAGTGATTTTCCTATTTATAATTGCATAGGCAATGTATCCAGAGCGTTAAAAAGCGTTCTTAGTACATGTTCACTGCATATTAGCCCAGGAAGTGGGAGGTTGAGGGCGGTTGAGGGCGGTTGAGGTATTTAGGCATACCGGTTTTAAAGTTAACACTGTTACCTTTCAAAATGTCTTGGTGTACATGTACCTACATGTTTCTTTTATATTGCAGAAGTACATACACAAAAACTACATTCATGACTTATCCAGATATGACTACCCAGAAATTTGAGCGACCAATCATGTACTTTGTGTACTTGTAAGGATTCATCTGTGTAGCTACCATCAAAAGTATGTCTATATTCAACTGTTATTCTTGCTTACATAAGTCATGTTGGTCTATTGGCTTGACCAATTCTCTACTTTTGGTTAATCCTTTTTGTTGTCATGACAACGTTACAATGTATGTTTCGTTCTCTGGAATAACTTACCCCTGCTGCAAAACCAAGACTGGCATCCAGAACTTTCCTCTGATAAGGAAAAAACATAAACCTTGAGTAAAAACAGAGCAAAGTGTGTTGTTTATTAAAAAAGAAAGTGCAGTAACATAGTACTCTGGGAATCTAGTACTCTAAGTCATCATAAGAGGCCATAAGGCACAATGAAGCAAACACAGGTGCTGTCAACATCAAAGATGACAAACCGTCTAGATAACATGACTTTGCAACACATACAAAGATTCTGAAATACTCTACTTTACTTGGGAAAATGGAGTGCTTTGTGTCAATAGTCATGATTGGGTGAAAAATGGAACAATGAAAGGCAAAAACACAAACAGTAGCACCAGCTGCGAACTACAGCATGGCTCATTGGTCAACCTGTAAAGTAGGGCCACGTCACTCCAGGATGTACAAATCTAATCTCCAAGCAGATCTTACGGTGGCCAAAGACAGTATCCAATTGGCCAGACAGTTACCATTAGCCTTCGGTGGCTAATGGTAACTGTCTGGCCAATTGGATACTGTCTTCGGCCACCGTAAGATCTGCTTGGAGATTAGTACAAATCAACATGCCCCCCCCCCCACACACACATAGCAGAGAAACTAGGGCATGATACTAAACTAGGTCACAGAAACGATTTTTACTTGAACTTACACGATAACTGTGACTATGAGTCAAAATTGTGAGCCAACATTTGTATACATTTTATGTGTAACGTTACTTACGAATGAATACATATATTATTGAACATAACGTTACAGAAACATAACTTTTTCGAAAAACTCATTTAATTCATATTAATAGCTTGTAACGTTCACATAATCAATGCTCAGTGGTTATACCACGTGTTGAGAAGTTAGGGAAGATGTCTTTCATACAAAACATTTGCTTATCACAGTTATGAGACGTAAAATAATAAATATTTCATAGCTCGTGCCAAGTTTTTCAGACACACCTTGCCAGTTGTGAAGACGAACACAAGAGCGGCCCCTAGCGCAGTCAGGCCCCACGTAAACAGCGTTCCTAGCAGCGCCTGTACCACGGGGTGCTGTCCTGCGATCATATCTCAAGCAGGGTAGAAACAACAGTGCCGGAAAAAACAGAGAAACCTTTGGTGGCGACAGAATATGCTGAATAATGCTGCTGTTGGACAACACTTTTCCAACTGAGTAAAAAGAAAATGGCGCCGGAGACTACATGGACAATTCCATTTCTCGAAATGGGGAGAAAGTTTAAGTCACTGTGACGTTCTGTCATAGTAGTCCAGACTGACCTGTAAATGCCAAATAACACCAAGACATATCGTTTGTCAAAGGTAACATTATTACAGAATGAAAGGACTAGGAGAATATTTCACAACTGCACCACTCTTTAATTTGTGATTAAAACATTGAGCACCCCGTCGACATTGTAATAGCCTAGTCAGGGACGACGGTCGTGTCACGGGGTCATTGACCTCCACCAGCCTGTACCAACCACTCTATGATTTAATGCAGTCTTACAAGTGTTGGAAAAATCTCTTTTAATTACTGCGCCTAACGATCCCGATGGGATGACAATCCTTTTAACATTTAATATCAGTCTAACGTTACTAGGAAAGAAAATATTACAAAGTTTGTGCTGGAAAAATAAATGGCCTGATCCGCCCTTCTTTTAGAAAATTGCAAAAATAGGTCTAATTTCAATAGGAGATACCTGAAAATTATAAATGTAGGGTGAACCGGCATAATCGACTTGTCAATTGCCATGCCTGTTGGGACACAGACCAATCCAGCAGGAAGTTATCATACAATATATGGTAAAATGTCATCAGCAGCACTTCAAAAGTTATAATATCTTCTTCCTCTGTACGGTGGCCGGTGGTTGTACTGCCGGATCAGACGTTCCACGTATGTCTGTACACGTCTGATGGAGTCCATTGTTCCGTACGCGTACAGTTGGCCCCGAGCTGGCCCCCTCATCCCCGTCAGTCCTCGAACTTGTACCTCTGCGCCGGTCTCCTGCTCGATGGACTGTTGAACCTACATGTACGTGAGCACCAAACAAAGGCCTCACAAAGGGATCCGTTATCATCCTCCTCTACAATTAATTAATTAAGTAATTAATTAAGTTATATGCAACCATAAAAGGAAGATGTTAATCACGGGATGCTCATATATTAAATTCCATGATCCATGCTGAAAAAATCTCCCGTACGTTAACCTTGGTGACATCTTCTTAAGTTACTGTTCGTTCTCATACCAGCGATTATCGTGTAGATAAACTAGGACGACACGTACCCAGGGCTCATCTGAGACCTGAGTTGGGGTTATTCGATCGAAATTCAAATGACATCTAACATACGGTTCTCTACTGAACTGGAATTTGCATACCTCAGTCAGCCTGCCATTGACGTGATTTCTCCATACATTCGGCGGTATCTGTGCTACAAACTCGTCCTCGGCGTCCACAGCCTCGGTGTCGACAACCTCACCGATGTTCCCCGTTTGAGAGAGCAGATGGTATGTCCACAACGCCTTCATCTGGATGTTACGGCTGCTGGCCTCATCCAAGATGACGTGCGCCCCTCCCATCATTAGATGAGTAGTCGACTCCTTAAACGCGTGGGAACTGATGTACTTGAAGAAATTGACGAAGAGTTCACCTAAGCTACAACCGTTTTCAAACGAACATTCCGCGATGGTTCTTACTGAGCTGACATTTCCGCTGGTAAGGCTGAGCCACGCTCTCGTCACTCCGATGGGAGCTTCTCCTAAGTCGATCATGTAACCGGCATTGACTGCATATTCCAGCATAATGAATATTAAGTCTGTGCTATGCACTTGTGCCAGCTTATGCTCTGTTATCCACTGACGCAAGAAAGCAACCAAAGGCAGCACGTTAGCGTAACGGCCTACATACATCTGGACAACCACGTGTATCCTTCGCTTGTCCACAAAGTATCTACTCAGCTCCTGTAAGGTCGCGGTGATGAAGTCTTGTGAAGAATAGACGTTTGCCAGTTGATGTGTGATATTGTCAATTACTGGACACTCCGAAAAGGCAATCCTAGCAGTCGCTGTTGTCTTTAAAATGCCTAGTATGTCACCAATGACCCACGGAAAGCTGAGTAGTTTTGTGTCTGGGTCGGAGTATGTGACAGTGTACCACGCGGAGGCTTTCCCCAAAATATGGGGGTGATTCAACTCGATAGCTTCTTCTCCCCCAAACTCTTCAAAGAAATCTTGACGCGTTCTTTTCCGTAGATCTTCGATACGGACTTTTGCAACTCTCTCGATTTCGTACCTTTCGTATCTGTCCTCCATGTGCTTGTGCAGTTTTACGATACAACCCGAGACTGCCTCTGCTTCGGTTTCGATCCCGTACTGTGCCATCAAGGACCCCATTTGGTCGTTGTATCTGTCTCTACTTTGCCTGGCCTGTTCTACATAACTAACGTGATTTCGCACAACCAAATCTCCATCGGGACGTACCCGTACAACATTTCCCCTCCGCTCTACTTGTGTGCAGACATTTTCGATCATCTGACACTCCCTGAACATATTGCCCAGAACTCTCTGCGACTGCCTTGTGGTCTTGTCTCTTTTCCCCATGAAGTCGGGATACTGAAGCGGCCGCTCTGTCTTGTCTAAGTCTGGGCAAACGCCTGTCTTTGGAAAATCCACAGCGTCGGAGTGTTTCTCCGCCAGTCGTTTGCACACCTCAGAAAAGATTCCCGTCTCTTCAGTGTCTGCCAAGGCGAGGTGTGCGCTTGCGATGAGTCCAAGTCTGTCGTTCTTTATGTATTCCACAATGAAGTCGATGAGATGACTGATAGTGACCTCAGAAACCTCTCTTTTGTTAGGCGATCTGAAATACATAGGCTGCTCATTCGGCCTGTTGAATATCAGACCAGGATACCAGGTGACGAAGTACTCGTCTCCGTCCAGGTCTCCTCCCGACATCTCGTTTGGATGCGGTCGTGGTCCTTTGGAAGGGAAGACGATGACGTCGATCATGTGATGCAGTCTGGGAACGTCAATGGCCTGGAACTTCCGAACATCGCCTGGGTGTAAGCACGGGGTCCGTGTCACCACCACGTCACCTTCCAACACGCGGACTTTGTCGTCCTGGTTTGCGATGTCTTTGGTGTACTGGATGAAGACCTGTCCGTATTCTAACGTGCCCGTCTCATCCAGGACACCTAACATGTTGCGGCCATATTCTGGTGGGATCCCTATCCTAGCTCTCCTTCTGATTTCCCCTGTTAAAGTAAGTACCAAGAATTGATTAATTATTGGTGTGTTTTTTTTTTATCATGCTTTGCTTGCTTGTATTGTGTATTGTCTGGTGGCGACATGAATATAAGTGTAACTTGAGTGTGTCGCCACCATGCATGTCTTGTCAATGTATGTTTCAATAAAAAAAAATTAAAAAAAGTACCAAGAAATTATAAAGCGAACTGGATCGTCACTATACATGATTCTGATCCAACAGTTCAAAAATGGTTGGCTTTCACCGCTAAAATAAGCAAACAAACAAACAAACAAACGCATCTCTTGCATTATAGACAACAATATATTTAAATGACATCACAGTACGTACCTACGGTACTCTTGTAAATTTTCTGCAGCATACTGTGGAAGAACGGCTCTGTGGTGAGCTGGACTCCCATCTTCAGAAGCCGTTTGTACGGCGTTCCCTTCATCTGTGCACGCTGAGACAAAGCTTCAGCCGCGCTCGTTTCTAGCAGAAACATATCGGCAAGTTCGAACAGCCTTTGCTCCTGGAGTTCTTGGAAAACTATGTCAGGAACACCAAGCTGAGAGAGGATCGTGGTGACTTGCCTGTTCAAAAACAGCCGGCCTACAAGGAGAAAAAAAAAACATCCTAAATGTACAGATTGTTTCCTCCTCAGAATCTATCAGGTATCTACTGTAGTATCTAGGCAAAACTGAATTGGAAACTGCAGCAGGAATGACCACTGGCTAGAAAACACAGCAATAACAAGTTTTTCTTACCTGGGTGACTGGTTGCACAGATTTCAATGACGTCGTGTAGTGACCGGAATTTGTTCATGCTCTTGCGATACTGCATGACCTCACCCTGCAGGGTAGGATCGACGGCCAGCATCCCTTTCACACCTGCGTAGCGAATCTGGTAGGCTGACGGAACCCTCTGGTTATCACCTGTTGTGTTGCTCACCTGATGGAATATCATTACAAAGGTCCGTCAGCAAATGCATCCAAATCCATTGCCGATACACCATGATAACCACCATAAATCTAAAACTAGCTGTCATGTGTAGCCTGTAACGGTTGAAGTTGAATGCATTCTTGATGGCACTAATATCGACTATCACCTATAGTTTACCCAAGGAGGTTTTTAAAACTCCTTGGTTTACTTACAGACTTTTCCTCGCATGTTTGCTGGCATACACGTTTGACAATATCGATCGCATACTGCTAACCTCTCTGGCCAGGGCTTCAGAAATTTTCCCGATTCCGTCCGAAAAGCAGTAGGGTTTGCAGTTGACTGGATCGTAGCCAGCTGTGATGTCGGAGATCTCGAACGCGTTGTTCCTCACATCTCTCACTGTCGGCTCTGTTGTGGAGAAACACTGACCCATCCTGGCGAGATAAGTTGCTGGACATCTTAAAAAAACACGAGGAAATTTTTTATTGAAACTGATGCTGTTCATGTAGTTAATGTTGTGTTAATCCATCCATGTATCCATGAGCAACCACCTTTTCTACTTCATAAAGTATACTAAACTATAAATAGATATATACACTGCATAAGGGAAAGAGATCGCATACGGCCTTACAGTATAAAAGGTACTAGCATTAAAGGGTATATCATATAATGAATTCTACTGAGCACGCGCCTACAGTTTGGAGTATCTCTGACGTCTTCTGCAGGACATTCTCCTACCCTCCACCAGGCCTTCCTACGGGGGTACAAATCGTAGAATTCGGCAAAAGAAGGGAATAGCTGGCCAATAGAGTCGGTCCGCGGGAGGGTTAGTTTCCCCCCTCCGAAGCGCGGCCAGTCAACCTCAAGGCGGCCAGACTCCCCTAGCAAATATCTCCCTATTATAGCCCGCGCAGTTAGTCTGGTAGAGACTAGTATTCTCCCACGGCAGAGTCCCACCCGCGCCAATACGATTTGCCTTGGGAGCGCGGGTGGGACTCTGCCGTGGGAGTATGCTGCAAGATTGATTGGTTGCAACAAAAAGACTACTGAGAGTCACATACCTACACCCAGAGAAGTCCCCCATCCCTGCCCTGATAGATTCCACTGTGTTCTCTTCGTCATCCGCGAAAAACCAAACTCCGTGTTGCCGGAGTTGACTGTTAGATGCCGCAAGAAACCTGTAATGCCTATAAAAAATAAAAATAGCAATTGCAAACTTAAAACCATTGGAGGACACTGCTGCACCGTTTCAGTATATAATTGTAATATGTACTAATGTCGTTGTGTCGAGTCCACCACCTACATATACTAACGCAAGGAGCAGTACTTGAGGCGGATAATATCTCGATATAAAAGTTTATATTTGAAATGTGATAAGTTAGTTCCGAGATTATCATTGGTGACAATGGTCACTGACTATACTGGAAATTGATACGTACCTCTCGCCGACTCTAACCCCCGTTTGAAGCACATCCCTCACGCGTGCAAATATATCCTCTTCCTTGTATCCCGTCGCTATTCCGCCCTGAAGCTTCTGGAATCCTTCGTCAAGGAAGGAAACCCGGAGGAAGAACTCCTCGCCATAGTCACGTAGCATTCTGCCATTAAATAGTAGTGAATGATTGAGAAACCTTAAATGTACATTTTGATGAGAAAAAAAATGTCATGAAATTCAGCAACGTCGAAATCTACCCTTTTTCTAAATGTCCTAAACCGTCGATCTTTTGACAAACAAAATCCATCTATGAAAAGAAGGAAGTAATCGATTTTGACAAACCTGAATGTATCCAGTTAAGCTCACCTGTTTTCAAACATGATTTCAGGTTCCAGGAAGAAGAGCGTGGTGGGAGTGACGATGACACGGCGCACGAAGCGGAGGGTGGCCGGCAGGGACATCTCCTGAGGACCCAGCTGGATGTCACTGGCGGCCAGGAGTCCGTCAAATGCTTTCGATATATCTACAAACCTGTTCGGTGACAAAGACACGTCATCAGCATACAAAAATAAAAGCAACCTCAAAGATACTTGAACTGCTGAAAGGCATTGACAGATCTAGATTTTGCAGGTTTTCCAAAAGATATCCCAAAAGTTTAGATATATGCCAATGAAGAAATAGAAAAGTATATGGTGGCCTTTTGACCTGCACTGTTGGCTACGTCAAACTTGTATGCAACATTCAACTGCATACAGCTGATATATTGTATATCATATTGTAACAGCTGATATATATAGTATATGATACTATATAGATTATGATTGCCATAATGTAAGTGATATATTAAATGAGTCCGTTAACCTGTTCTGGTCCATGATGTGGACAATCCTGTACAGTACATCAGCAACGACATCTTCACCCCTTTCCCTTTCGAGCTTCTCCAATTTGAGACACAGCTCAGACGTCATCTGATCTCGTGCGGAGAAACCTCTGGACTGGAGAACATGCATCGCGTACACTGCGGTAAAGCCCTGCAGCCTAGGCTCGACAGGGGGCGCCGATGTCGCTCTCTCTTCATGTGTGAACAGGTAGTGCGCTTTGAACCCACACCTCCCGCACAGCCGACTGAGAATCTGGTGTGTGATGTTGTTCCAGTGGGATTCATTGGAGATAACGAGCTTCAGACAGGAGGCGTTACCGAAAATCGAAGCAGGACAGAGGCGAAGGCTTGTCTTGCGGGTCCAAACCGTTTTCTCGTCCATCGAAGCCAACGACACAACAGGGGCTTTGCTAATCTACAAGAAACATAGACACTCTTGTTTTACAACACAACAACAAACGTCAAGAATATAGCCCTTGCCAGGCAAACAATCAACAAGTAACTTACATTTATTGGGATATCACCACAACATTACTCTGCAAGCAGAGGTTTGGGTTTGGGGCTTATTTTTGGCGTGTTTTAAGCTTTTTTATCGGGCTTTCTTTTTTCACTGAATTTTTTTAAATATATGTTGGGATAAACAAAATTTCAGTGAAAAAAGAAAGCCCGATAAAAAAGCCTAAAAACACGCCAAAAATAAGCCCAAACCCCACACCTCTGCTTGGAGAGTACCACCACATTGGCTATATTTGTACATGTAGGTCCAAGCAAAACCAGGCAAATCTATGGCAGGCGCCTGGCGACATAGACGGTTGCACTTTATGGCAGTTCCGAGGGTTTTCTCTCCACATATGAAGCTTCTTGTTCTACTTCTACTTCATATAAATAAGTACCACTTTACAACTTGTAGATGATGGTATTGTAACTCTCGACTAATCAAACAACATGACTAATTGAACTGATTAAAGTGACTTTGAACCCACCTTCACCCGGTGCTTCAGGAACAGATACACCGTACTTTCGGTCTTCTTCTCCGTTACTAAGATGTATTTCTCCAAGTCATTGTAATTAATATTGATCCTGTGTAAATACTCGAGCTCATTGAAGACATTTCGGGAATCTCGAAAGTACACTGTTAGTTCCTTCCTATCATGCTCAAATGACAACTGATTTTCTGACACTTCATCGCGTGTTTCATAGTGGCAAATAAACGTGCTTCTTCCACGGAACGCACCGAGAGAGAAACTTCTGTAAATGACATCGTGCGTCGCAGCCCGTTTCCCCTTGTCTGAAAGTACCTTTCCAGAATTTGTTGTCAGCCATGGATAACTCTCGTCTCCTGAGATGTCGGGCGGATCTGTGCACCACGACTGTCTTAATCTGGTGTAGAATTGTTCAGGATCTGAAGGAGACGCATCTAACGTAAAGTCGACATTCGCTGTTTCCCCGCTGTACGAAGTCTGTGGTTTGCTGACAACATTGTCGGCTCTGACACTTTTCCTGACGTGGGCTAACACTCGATGTTGAATCGAGGGATCCGAAGTGTCCATAGAAACCCTGGTTTTGATTGTAACTTTCTGTTGTCTAGGTTGAAAGCTACCCGCTCGCCACATGTTGATGCTAACGTTTCATGTAATCCTGATGCACCTGTAGATTCCCTCACTCACACACACTCACTCAGTCCCGTAGCTGTAAGCGGTATGGGCAGTCTGTCTGTCCACAAAAGTTCTCCACCTCTAGCGGTCATCAGCCAGTAGACCTGTAGATTAACAGAGAGAAAAAAATCATTAAGCCATCGTGACATAAACTCCAAGCAGATCTCGGTGGCTTCAAGACAGAATTAAATTGGCCAGGCAGTATCCATTTGCCAGACAGTTACCATTTGCCATATTGGGTTGGTGTAAAAAAAAAAGTACCAGTACAAAATAGAAAGCCCGATAAAAACGCCTTAGAACACGCCCAAAATAAGACGAAGCCTGAACTTCGGCCTGGAGAGTAACCATGACAGAGCAACAATGTACATGTATTACCGTTACGAATATGGTGACACCTGGAGGTAACCGCCAATGTGGAACACACGTGCCGATTCCTGCTGGGAGGCCGTGGTGCCGAAAATTTAGTCCGTTTATACGACACAATGGTTGGTTTCCATAGATTTGATAGTATCCAGCGTATACGTACGTATAAACATTAGAACGATAATACATCACTTCGGTCGTCAGGGTTGTTACTGGATAGAATATTACGAGTAATACTGTCGGTACATAGATCCGAAACTGTTGGAAAGCCCCTACAGGTATTGAAGGCATCGAAACAATGGGTAATCCCCTATATATATATATAGTCGACCTGGGTCGGACCAACATACATGTCGGGGTTAAGGATCAAAGTGCTTAGCTCCTTGGTGCAGAATGTAATTGTTACAGAATTATCAATATTGTGCATTTTGAAAATGCTCAATTATCGAACTTCTTTCTGAGACTTGTGATCCATTGCAGCGGAATTAATTTGAAGGATTCGTCGCTAAGGGTGACGTCACCTGTGCTCTCCAGATCTGACAGGTGAACTCAACTGTTCGGGGACAAACGAAACTCAAGTCATAAATAATCAATCAAGTGATGCAATTTTATTATGTATGAACAAGCTCAAACCAAGAAGGCGTAAACCTCCAAGCTCAAACTTACTAATTACCTGTAATTTTTGCGCCAAATCTACCACACGAACAGACCCAATTAATTTTCTATACAAAGTCTTTGCCATGATGTCACATGACACGGGGAAAACCAGACGCGGGGAACCCCCTCTATCTTCCCCTGACTCTTGGTAGTTACACCAAGAAGAAGCAACAGCGATGTGCGACTGCATGTGTATTTAAACTAGACTTCCTTTTTACCGATTTTTCAACTCGTCTGGAGCAAGTTTCCAAGAAAGTTGACATTTCGTGACAAACAGGAACGGTATGGCAAGGTAAGTGTATTTACACCTATACCCTATTCAATAGAAACCTCGAAAAGGGGAAGTGGTGGTTAGAACAAATAAAAGAACAAAAGACCCGCTACCAACCACAATGTCAGCCGTGTTAGCAACCTGGGTGTAATGCTGACTTTGAACTTCAGTACTAAAATTTCTGGGCTATGGTGGCCATGTTCTACCCTCTATCAGACTTCAGAGGCTGTCTGAAAGAGTAGAAATTGGCCAACGTAGACAGATAACATGCCAAGGGAGTTGTGTGCAGTCCGCTAAAGGAGTACAGTTTGCCCTTCTGTCCCTCCTTTAGCGGACCAACTCCCCGGCATGTTATCTGGTTATTTGGCCAATTTCTACCTTTTCCAGGCACCTCTGAAGCCTGGAAGAGGCTAGCCATGTTCTGAAGAGACTCTCACGATGGGTACGTTCTGAAAGGAGGGCCAGACAGCAACCTCTTTTGGTACTATTCTTTTGGAATGTTGCCTACTAGTAATGTAGGAGCGGTATGAGACAAGTCATAACTTATTCAAACAGGAAGTTGTCCAGACTGTCATCACACAAGAATAGATTTGTGTTAATATAATGCAAAATCATGGATATCTACGTTTATATGCATGTTGTAATCATACATTTTAAGTGTTTTCTGTTGTTACATCCTTGAGTTGGTACTTCCTTGAGTTGGTACTTGAAATATACAGTATATCAACTCGAAGGAAAGAGGCCTGCTATTGCCATTGTTTTTCAGAGACATAATGATGTTCTTATATTACTTTGTTTCTGCAGATACAGAAGTATGACAGTTGTTCTGCTGGTTCTTGGCCTGATGTCAACTGTGGTGGCTGCATTACAGCGCAGCCCATGCCCAGATGTCTGCACATGCAGTCGTAACAACAACGTCAACTGTTCCAACGCCCAACTCCAGCGGGTGCCAAGTGAGATACCTCAGCAAGTGTCCCATCTCTCATTGGATGGGAACACAATGCTGAACATTTCTAACAACAGTTTCAGCGACTATACGCTGTTGACCCATCTGACCATAGCTCACAATGGGTTGAGAGAGGTTGGACTGGGGACCTTTAATTGGCAAGAAAAGCTGTTGTCATTGAACCTTAGTCACAACCGTCTATCTGTCATGGATGCAAACATGTTCACTGGTTTGTCACAACTAGAGGTGTTGGATGCTTCCAACAATGAGATACGAGAGATCAAGGGCGACCTCTGTTTGGCTGTGCCAAAACTAAGGGCACTGTATTTAGGGGGTAACAAGTTGTCTGTTGTACCAGATGGTCTTAACCACTGCACCTTTCTGAAACAACTCCACCTTCATAACAACAGCATTGGCAGCGTCAACAGTTCAGCTCTTCAAAATCTGTCACAGTTGACACATTTGGAATTACAGAACAACACCATCTCAGAGCTTCTGCCCAAATCTCTCGAATCTCTCTCCAACCTCACCCACCTCCACATGTCAGGAAACAAAATCAGCAAGATAAAAAAGAATTCACTACACGGTTTGGAAAGCTTAAGGGTGCTTGACCTTTCCAACAATCAAATCAAGCGTATCGAACCAAAGGCCTTCAAACATACACAAAATTTGGAAAAGCTCTTCCTCAACAAGAACCAATACAGAAAGCTTTCCAAAAATGTCTTTCCCCCAACCCTTAAAGTCCTCCATCTCAGAGGGAACAAGTTAACTGAGCTGTCCAGGAAGCCATTTCGTCCTCTAAGCAAACTAGAAATTCTAGATTTGTCAGACAACAAAATCAAACATGTAAAATCAAATACTTTTAACACATTAAGGAGTTTGGTGACACTGTCACTATCAGGAAATCATCTGAAAAATGTTCCAGAGGCATTTCAATCCCTGCAGTCAATAGAAAAGTTGATGATGAAGGAAAATCCTCTTCCATCCATCCCTGCATACAGCTTTGCAAACCTGTCCTCCCTGTTGATACTGGATTTATCTGAATGCAATATTTCAGTGATTCATCAAAGTGCCTTTGCTGGGCTGAATGTTTTGGAAACTCTGTCGTTGAAGAAAAACATTATTGAGCACTTTCCCAGAGATGTCTTTAACTTCAGCACAACACTTAAGAAACTGGACGTATCTGGGAACAACCTTGACCTCTTTTGTCCCTCACAGCATGGAATAACCACCTTAACAACCCTTTCTATGGGTCATAATCCAATTTCTAACATTCCAAAATCATGCTTTGCCAATCAGCAAGATCTGATAAAATTGACAATCCAAGGAGCAAAGCTCCTAACTATTGAGGAGGGAGCTTTCAAAGGCTTGAGGAAACTAAGAATGCTGAATCTAAAGAACAACAAACTGGAAACCCTTCCCAAAAATGTCTTTGATCCATTAAGCCAGGAATGCACATTGAACCTTGCAAGCAACCCTTGGAGCTGTGACTGTAGAATGTGTGACTTTAAAAAATGGTTGAACAAAAACAAAGATAAAATTCATTTTGGGTACAGCTTAAGATGTGAAGTGAAATCCAAGAAAAGACAAAGGAAAATTACAGATCTCCATTCTCAACACTTTCAGTGTGAAAAACCATCCATCACTGACAAAACACAAAAGTACACAAATCTCCCTCCAGGCAAGGAGGCTTTGTTCAAGTGTGTTGCGACCGGTGTACCTAAACCCACCATCACCTGGTTCAGAAATGATGAGCAAATTTCAAACATTTCTTCCCTAGCTGGGAGAATTGCATTTGTAAATGAAGACACAATCATGACTGTGGCAAATATTGAATCAACAGACTCTGGTCAATATTCTTGTGTTGCTGAAAATGAAAAGGGACAAATCACTGAAACCTTTACTCTAGATGTTGGAAATCCTAAGAAAAACCCTAATCAATTACCAGAAAACCCCATGCCAAACAGTTCAACCTCTCCCTCCCCAATTACCACAAAGGTTGTACAAAAAACTGCACCTTTACCTGAAATACCATCCAATCCCAATCTGGACAAGCCTCTGGTTGCCTTAACTGGAAAGGTTGCTTTAACTGGAACAGATGAGCCAGGAAGTCAAGAATGGCTCTCACAGCCAATGATCATCTTGATCGCTATGGTTGCAGTTGTTGTGCTTGCAATCATTGTCCTTACAGTCTTTGTTGTCAAGATGTGGCAGAAAATAGGAGGCAAAAAGAGGAAGGATGCAGCAGCTTGGTTGCAAGGTAAGCACTTTTTCTGTTCTTTTCACTTTCAACCTTTTTCTCTTTTCATGGCATGTCCTTTAGTACAGGTGTGATACTTTTGCTTAGGCCACACCAATTTAATTTGTTGCTTCTCGGATTTGCCTCTTCATTTTTTTCTGATTTGCAAAAAAAAAAAATAAAAAAATTCTGGTTCTGAATCAACTAAAAAATGCTCATATTTTGCCTCCAACAGTTGAAGAAAGCCATTTTCTTATTAATTGTTACAGTTGTTACATCTACCAACGCAGTGGTTTGATTAAGAGTTCAAAATTCATTGTTTAAATTTTAACCCAGTCTTTTGTGTTGACTTCATGGCACCTATTCTAGTATTTGGGGCTATAATAGGATGCCCAGGCCTGTTTTTATTTTTATTTTTTTTTCGCCCTGTCGCTTCATATTTTTTTTGAGAAAATCCGAGAAGCAACAAATAAAATTGGTGTGGCCTTACCACAATTATGACACTTTTAAATAAGGTGCACTGAGGCACATATACTAGTAAGTGTCACAGTGTAAGTGTGCCAATCCGGTTCCAATATGAATTGACATATACAATGTTACAAATATCTTATGTGGTCAACCCTCTCTTCTAACCCTTGCAAGATGGGGAATGACAGATGATAAAACAGATAGTGAGTGAGTGTGTTACTTAGGCCTTTCTACCTTCATCATACAGGTGTCAATGGCCATGATCAACTCCATCAGAAAGAGCCATGGATGAGGGCGATCACCAAAAACTATGTCAACCTTGTGATGAACATGAGAGCAAAGGACCTCACAATGTACCTGATTGGAGACGATATTCTAACCCTGCAAATGCACGAGGAAATAAAACATGAAGGGACAGTACGTGACCAGAATGAAAAACTACTGAGCTTTCTACGAGGGGAGGAAGCTGTAAAGTGTCTGTGCAAGGCACTGAAACAAAATGGTAACAATGACTTGGCAGCATCCTTGGAAGTTCACTTGATGCCCAAAACACCTGATCAGGTGTGAACTGATAGTTCATCATCATTATCATCCAATGGCCCACTGTGATGGGGTGAACATTGATGACTCTGATAGGGAATGATCAGAGAAAAATGGATGGTTGAAATGTTTACTGTCAATCGCAAGAAAGCGAAACAGATGCTGCAAAATGGGACATACTGTAATATATATATGAGTAGATTTACTTATAGTCTGACCTGGTTTTATCTCAGTGAGTGACTTTATGTACATATATCTGAGTTTGAGGGAAGCCTGTGATTCAGCCGACTCCCCATGAAAAGTTCACTGTAGCCTTCAGTTTTCTCATGTGTAATAAGGTTTAATGTAACATTTTGAAGTCTAAAATACAAAGTGCCATATATATATACATAGAGAGAGTCTTCATTTACTTTAACCAAGGAAAAAAATTATACAATACTCAGACATTATGAAATTCATTTACTGTAATGAAAGTTCATGTGTAGTTACCTAGACATAGACATGAAATTCATTTGTTTCCTTTGTCTTAAGATCTAGCGGGCACACTTGCTGTGATGGTAATATATATGCAGCCACTTTGTGTAATGGTCACACTTCATTTCTGTAATGTTAGGATTTCAACAAACACTTGTTTGTGTATGTGCTCGAGAGTGAAACAGACAGAAATACGCCTTTATATTGCGAGGGCTCCTTTGTGATCTAAATGACTTGCTGCTCAAAGATTAACAAATTTATTTTGAATCATATTTTGCTATGTTTACATGATCATAAATGTTCAACGATCGCTGCAAAAATAGGCAGGCTAACAAAGTAATTTGGGCTGTGAGTACAGTTTTAAATTGTAAGGATGGCTTTGTAATTTGCATATGTTACTACTCAAAAATTGACAACAACTGATTTGGTTTGCTAGCCTTACATGAGCATGAATAAAGTACAGTTTGCCGTGGTTATGTCTACTTCTCTATTTCTTCATGGGAATGTAGGTAGACTGGTTTGGCCTGATGTCTTAGTCTCTCCTGTACTTTCTTCCCTTTCCTCTGTGGTCCACCCAGACCCATGGGAGGCAGGTTCACCTGAAATGAACATTGTTAATATTGAGATTCTCTGTCCATTCACATTTGATTGACATATCAATGTACAGCCAGAGCTAGAAATATGATCCATCAGTAGATGATCCATTATCCATTATGAACTCTTCTCATGACCATCTATAGTTTAACAACTGCACTGCTGAATATGGTCAGTAGAGGGCATGGCATACAAGAATATGTACAGTCAAACCCGTCTATAGTGATGACTCAAGATGGCCACTATAAACAGGTCCATGGTCTTTGGGCTAGTACTCTGAGGGACTACCAACAAAAAGGTGGTCTTCATGCAGGGGTGGCCACTAGAACAGAGCACTAGTAAATGTTAGCTGCCAAAGAAGAAACAACTTTGCTATACTTACTGGTCTTGGATATGGAATCCCATAATGATGTCCTGTGGGTATGGGTAGAAACCAGATTACATCAACTGTTATTGGTTTAAAACATAATGCATATGGACTACAAAAGGAAAATCAATATCAATGATCATTACAGTACTAGTAAGATTGTCAACTTAATCACTTACCTAATTCAAGTCTAGTTTCAGCTTCTCTTATACATAGTCTGATTTCTTCCTTATCTGTTAGCTGTAAGACAGAATGCACAAACCACAGGTTATTCAAGGTAATGTATGCTGTCTGCTGATTGTACTACCATTCCATCTACTAGTAAGTTACTCTCATTCTCCCACGGAAGAGCTCTGCCGTGGGAAAATGAGTAAATATGTTCTCAGTGATTCCTTCATTGCCCTTTCTTTCTTTTACAATATCTACTGGACATCTGCATTAACCAGTCAAATATTCGTATCAAAATCTCTATCGTTTAAGTGCATCTGGACGTCCTTACATGTTTATTTTTCTTGAAGAGCGCCCTCGCCTCTTCTCTGATGTACTTCACCTCTTCCTGGGTTTCCTGTTGGTTGCCTGACAGCGATTTCCAAGTCCTGGCTGTCCTCAGTATTGTCCTGTAGATGGATAGAACCTCAGTCCTAAGCGAGGCCATTATACTAAGATGAACTAGCATATAATTTCAATTTCTAGCTGCAACAACACAATAAATCGAACTTTCGCGCATGTTTGTCGTGCCTTTCAAACGACCTCTGACCTTGTCGCCTTAGAATACTACACTTTTAAAAAGAGGGTTAACTAGTAAAGAAATTAACACTTACAAAGACAGATATTGACATAAACAAAGTGTAAATGGCACACTATATTTTGTTTTTAACTGTTATTTTTTGTCATACAAGTGATTTTAGATTGAGTTTAAAGAGATTATGTCTGTCAACACCATATGCATCACTGTATTTTAGTGGAAACGTCCAAACCTTCCCATCATGCCTTTCAAAACGGAATGGCTGCTACTCATATTTTCATCGCTAGATGTCGTTTCTGCACGGGTTATTCCTAACCTTTGAACTTTCAATTTAGGACTGGGGAGAGGTATCTTCATGACCAATTTCCACAGTGCAGCCACGATGAACAGCCACGCTGCTATTGGTCAGGATACTAAAATGCCTAAATCTTATTGGTGCAAATACACATGCTGCAGCAATATAGCGCAGTTTCGCTCAGTGGGGAGGGCTACGGCGTTCTCCGTCGATTTTAGGCCTAAAAACCTCAGTTTTTACGTCTATATTCACTGCATTTTTGTGGCTCTTAGCTCTAGGCACAAGGAAATGGGTACAGATGAATATATTTGATGGAAATTTAGCTCTGGGGACCAGGTAACACTCCGTACAGGTAACGTTAACTTATACTAGTAACGTTACGTCTCTGGCTTTTAGCTCTAAAGACCAGGTAACACTGCACTGGTAACACTCTATATAACGTTACTATATAGGTAACGTCAACGTTATTCTATTTGTCGGCTATTAGTTCAGGGGACCAGATGATGCACCTTGGAGGTAACACTCTGTAAGGTTATATTTATAAAGGGCACTGTATAGGTAATAATTGCGCGGCTCTTTAAGTCTGGGGACCAGGTAAGGCACCGTACAGGTAATATTTGTGCGGCTCTTAGATCTGGGGACCAGGTAAGGCACGGTACAGGTAATATTTCCGCGGCTCTTAGGTCTGGGGACCAGGATAGGCACCGTACAGGTAATATTTCCGCGGCTCTTAGGTCTGGGGACCAGGTAAGGCACCGTACAGGTAATATTCCCGTGGCTCTTAGGTCTGGGGACCAGGTAAGGCACCGTACAGGTAATATTTGTGCGGCTCTTAGGTCTGGGGACCAGGTAAGGCACCGTACAGGTAATATTTGTGCGGCTCTTAGATCTGGGGACCAGGTAAGGCACCGTACAGGTAATATTTGTGCGGCTCTTAGGTCTGGGGACCAGGTAAGGCACGGTACAGGTAATATTTCCGCGGCTCTTAGGTCTGGGGACCAGGATAGGCACCGTACAGGTAATATTTCCGCGGCTCTTAGGTCTGGGGACCAGGTAAGGCACCGTACAGGTAATATTCCCGTGGCTCTTAGGTCTGGGGACCAGGTAAGGCACCGTACAGGTAATATTTGTGCGGCTCTTAGATCTGGGGACCAGGTAAGGCACCGTACAGGTAATATTTGTGCGGCTCTTAGGTCTGGGGACCAGGTAAGGCACCGTACAGGTAATTATTGCGCGGCTCTTAGGTCTGGGGACCAGGTAAGGCACCGTACAGGTAATATTTGTGCGGCTCTTAGGTCTGGGGACCAGGTAAGGCACCGTACAGGTAATTTTGTGCGGCTCTTAGGTCTGGGGACCAGGTAAGGCACCGTACAGGTAATATTTGCGCGGCTCTTAGGTCTGGGGACCAGGTAAGGCACCGTACAGGTAATATTTCCGCGGCTCTTAGGTCTGGGGACCAGGATAGGCACCGTACAGGTAATATTTCCGCGGCTCTTAGGTCTGGGGACCAGGTAAGGCACCGTACAGGTAATATTCCCGTGGCTCTTAGGTCTGGGGACCAGGTAAGGCACCGTACAGGTAATATTTGTGCGGCTCTTAGATCTGGGGACCAGGTAAGGCACCGTACAGGTAATATTTGTGCGGCTCTTAGGTCTGGGGACCAGGTAAGGCACCGTACAGGTAATTATTGCGCGGCTCTTAGGTCTGGGGACCAGGTAAGGCACCGTACAGGTAATATTTGTGCGGCTCTTAGGTCTGGGGACCAGGTAAGGCACCGTACAGGTAATATTTGTGCGGCTCTTAGGTCTGGGGACCAGGTAAGGCACCGTACAGGTAATAATTGCGCGGCTCTTAGGTCTGGGGACCAGGTAAGGCACCGTACAGGTAATATTTGCGCGGCTCTTAGATCTGGGGACCAGGTAAGGCACCGTACAGGTAATATTTGTGCGGCTCTTAGGTCTGGGGACCAGGTAAGGCACCGTACAGGTAATATTTGCGCGGCTCTTAGGTCTGGGGACCAGGTAAGGCACCGTACAGGTAATAATTGCGCGGCTCTTAGGTCTGGGGACCAGGTAAGGCACCGTACAGGTAATTATTGCGCGGCTCTTAGGTCTGGGGACCAGGTAAGGCACCGTACAGGTAATATTTGTGCGGCTCTTAGGTCTGGGGACCAGGTATGCCACCGTACAGGTAATAATTGCGCGGCTCTTAGGTCTGGGGACCAGGTAAGGCACCGTACAGGTAATATTTGCACGGCTCTTAGGTCTGGGGACCAGGTAAGGCACCGTGCAGGTAATATTTGTGCGGCTCTTAGGTCTGGGGACCAGGTAAGGCACCGTACAGGTAATATTTGTGCGGCTCTTAGGTCTGGGGACCAGGTAAGGCAACGTACAGGTAATATTTCCGCGGCTCTTAGGTCTGGGGACCAGGTAAGGCACCGTACAGGTAATATTTCCGCGGCTCTTACGTCTGGGGACCAGGTAAGGCACCGTACAGGTAATATTTGTGCGGCTCTTAGATCTGGGGACCAGGTAAGGCACCGTACAGGTAATATTTGTGCGGCTCTTAGGTCTGGGGACCAGGTAAGGCACCGTACAGGTAATTATTGCGCGGCTCTTAGGTCTGGGGACCAGGTAAGGCACCGTACAGGTAATATTTGTGCGGCTCTTAGGTCTGGGGACCAGGTAAGGCACCGTACAGGTAATATTTGTGCGGCTCTTAGGTCTGGGGACCAGGTAAGGCACCGTACAGGTAATATTTGCGCGGCTCTTAGGTCTGGGGACCAGGTAAGGCACGGTACAGGTAATATTTCCGCGGCTCTTAGGTCTGGGGACCAGGATAGGCACCGTACAGGTAATATTTCCGCGGCTCTTAGGTCTGGGGACCAGGTAAGGCACCGTACAGGTAATATTCCCGTGGCTCTTAGGTCTGGGGACCAGGTAAGGCACCGTACAGGTAATATTTGTGCGGCTCTTAGATCTGGGGACCAGGTAAGGCACCGTACAGGTAATATTTGTGCGGCTCTTAGGTCTGGGGACCAGGTAAGGCACCGTACAGGTAATTATTGCGCGGCTCTTAGGTCTGGGGACCAGGATAGGCACCGTACAGGTAATATTTCCGCGGCTCTTAGGTCTGGGGACCAGGTAAGGCACCGTACAGGTAATATTCCCGTGGCTCTTAGGTCTGGGGACCAGGTAAGGCACCGTACAGGTAATATTTGTGCGGCTCTTAGGTCTGGGGACCAGGTAAGGCACCGTACAGGTAATATTTGTGCGGCTCTTAGATCTGGGGACCAGGTAAGGCACCGTACAGGTAATATTTGTGCGGCTCTTAGGTCTGGGGACCAGGTAAGGCACGGTACAGGTAATATTTCCGCGGCTCTTAGGTCTGGGGACCAGGATAGGCACCGTACAGGTAATATTTCCGCGGCTCTTAGGTCTGGGGACCAGGTAAGGCACCGTACAGGTAATATTCCCGTGGCTCTTAGGTCTGGGGACCAGGTAAGGCACCGTACAGGTAATATTTGTGCGGCTCTTAGATCTGGGGACCAGGTAAGGCACGGTACAGGTAATATTTCCGCGGCTCTTAGGTCTGGGGACCAGGATAGGCACCGTACAGGTAATATTTCCGCGGCTCTTAGGTCTGGGGACCAGGTAAGGCACCGTACAGGTAATATTCCCGTGGCTCTTAGGTCTGGGGACCAGGTAAGGCACCGTACAGGTAATATTTGTGCGGCTCTTAGATCTGGGGACCAGGTAAGGCACCGTACAGGTAATATTTGTGCGGCTCTTAGGTCTGGGGACCAGGTAAGGCACCGTACAGGTAATTATTGCGCGGCTCTTAGGTCTGGGGACCAGGTAAGGCACCGTACAGGTAATATTTGTGCGGCTCTTAGGTCTGGGGACCAGGTAAGGCACCGTACAGGTAATTTTGTGCGGCTCTTAGGTCTGGGGACCAGGTAAGGCACCGTACAGGTAATATTTGCGCGGCTCTTAGGTCTGGGGACCAGGTAAGGCACGGTACAGGTAATATTTCCGCGGCTCTTAGGTCTGGGGACCAGGATAGGCACCGTACAGGTAATATTTCCGCGGCTCTTAGGTCTGGGGACCAGGTAAGGCACCGTACAGGTAATATTCCCGTGGCTCTTAGGTCTGGGGACCAGGTAAGGCACCGTACAGGTAATATTTGTGCGGCTCTTAGATCTGGGGACCAGGTAAGGCACCGTACAGGTAATATTTGTGCGGCTCTTAGGTCTGGGGACCAGGTAAGGCACCGTACAGGTAATTATTGCGCGGCTCTCAGGTCTGGGGACCAGGTAAGGCACCGTACAGGTAATATTTGTGCGGCTCTTAGGTCTGGGGACCAGGTAAGGCACCGTACAGGTAATTTTGTGCGGCTCTTAGGTCTGGGGACCAGGTAAGGCACCGTACAGGTAATATTTGCGCGGCTCTTAGGTCTGGGGACCAGGTAAGGCACCGTACAGGTAATATTTCCGCGGCTCTTAGGTCTGGGGACCAGGATAGGCACCGTACAGGTAATATTTCCGCGGCTCTTAGGTCTGGGGACCAGGTAAGGCACCGTACAGGTAATATTCCCGTGGCTCTTAGGTCTGGGGACCAGGTAAGGCACCGTACAGGTAATATTTGTGCGGCTCTTAGATCTGGGGACCAGGCAAGGCATCGTACAAGTAATATTTGTATGGCCCTTTCATCTGGGGACCAGGTACGGCACTTGAGCAATATTTGGGTGGCTCTTTTCCATTTATTCGGTTCTTGACATTTTGTATATGCAGGTTCCTGGAGGAGAACATTTCTTCTTTTCAGGCATAGGCTGTTGAAAACATTAAATGCCTGAAAGAGGAGCTTATTGTACAGCAGGAAATATCTATGCATCACAGTCTAGATTGGTTTGAAGTACTTTTGAAGTCCCTTTTTTTTATAACAACTTGAATGCTGAACCTTGACTTATGTTAACTGTCAGGTTCCTACTTGAAAAGTAGAATGACTAGAAGTGGATTGTAACGACTAATTCTGTGTTTGTATTGGTCCCTTTTTCATTCTTCTGAGTGGCACATGTATAAGAATAATTTCTAAATTTGTTTATAGCAAATGATATAGCAAATGTATTTTGTATTTAGATTACATTCTGCTGTTTTCAAATGTAATACATGTACTATAAATACACTTCCTCAAGAAGAGAAGATTCGTGATACATTTAACCACAATGCAGTTGTTATTAAAGTTGAAGTATACCTACTACTCTGTTGTTTTAATTGTCTTTTGTGCACATTGGTTTCTTACGCCAGGATATAATATAAAGCCTGCAAATGCACAAAATCAAAATCATCCCATTTACTTCACCATTATTATTTGTATACAACCACTAGGACTTAATATTCCTATGGGTGATAGAAGAATGTGACTGAATGCAATTTCCAAAAGACAAAATTTAGACTTTTAATTGGCGGAATAGCCCAACAAGGGTGCCACAGCGTCCCTCTCGACATGCTGATCACTGAAAATGAATTCGAAGACGAATTGCTTGAAGCTTCACGAGAATGCGAGAAAGAGCAAATCTGTTCACAGCACAGATAGATCAACATGATAGCGAACCCCTGTGCAAGTTTCATGTAAAACGTCTTCTTGTTTTAGGAAGGAAAACGAGTGATAGAGTTACCGGTAAAGTCGACCTAAAATTGCCTATGCAAAACGTTGCGGTTTTAACGCGACCTCGCTTAGCGCGAGCTTAGGACGTCTTGGTTTCCGTATCTTGCCTACAACTGAATGGGTTTCTTTCAAATTCGACTGATATATTCATGGAAGCGTACAAAGTTACTGTATGAATTCCCATGCTGATGTCATAATTGGTTATTGAGTTATTTTCAGTTGAAATTTGCGTAATTAAAGCATCGATTTCTTGCATAATAAAAGTCTACATTTCTCTAAAAAGATTATATGCAACCATTGGAAAATGAAGTGGTGATACCACTGAAAGATTCTTAACAGACCTATATAGAAGATTATGTGTATTTCATAGTGTGAATCCATAACTCTACCTCATTTTTGAAAAGCTTACACTTTCCGGTGGGATTTTTATTCATGACCAAAAAATGAAAACAAATGAAAGGCATATATCTTCAAAAGGAATGAAAGACGAGTTAATCTGTCAAGATCACAGATAGATCACTATTTCAGCCTATCTATGTCCAAGTTTCGTCCTAAAATATCACATCTTTATCAATCTAGAAAGAAAAACGCAACTTTGTGTGATGCGGTCAAAACGTGGTCAAAACCGACATAGAATTGTCTATGGGAAACATAGCGATTTGAGCGCGGCCTAGCTTAGCGCGAGCTTACAACGTCTCGGTTTCCGTATATCGCCTAGAACTGAATGGATTTCTTTCAAATTTGACCGGTATATTCATGAAAGGTATTACTTTATATATATTACTTTATATTAAAAAGGTATTACTTTAGATATTAGAGTTACTGTATGAATTCCTATACTGATATCATAATTAATTATTGAGTTAATTTCAGTTGAAATCTTATCATTAAAACTTAGATTTCTCACGACCTTTCAAAATAAAAGTTTACATCCCTCCAAAACGACTGATTGCAACCATAGAAAATGAAGTGATGATGACACTGAAAGGTCCTCAACAAACTTATATAAAAGATTATGTCTTTTTCATAATGTAAATCCCTAACTCTACCTTATTATGGCAATGTCGCAAATTCCAGTGGGATTTTTGGGCATGGCCGAAAAATGAAGACAAATAAATTGCTTGTAGCTTGACGAGAATTCGAGTTACAACAAATCTGTTCACAGCAGAGATAGATCAGTATTTCAGGATATTAATGTCCAAGTTTCATCTCAAAATATCATTTCCTTCTCGGTCTAGAACGGAAAACGCAATTCTGCGTGATGCGGTCAAAATCGAGCTAGAATTGTTTATGCGAAACATAGCGGTTTGAACGCGGACTCGCTTTGCGCGAGCTTAGAACGTCTCAGTTTTCGTATCTCGCCTAAAACTGAACGGATTTCTTTCAAATTCGGCTGGTATGTTTACGAAAGCTTACAAGGTTACTGTATGAATTGCCATGCTGATGTCATTATTGGTTATTGAGTTATTTGCAATTGAAATTTGCGCCATTCAAGCATAGATTTCCTACAACTCTTCCAAATAAAAGTTTTCTTTTCTCTAAAAAGATTGAGTGTAACCATTGAAAAAGCAAGTAGTGATACCACTGAAAGGTCCCCGACAAACGTATATCAAAGATTATGTCCATTTCAGAATGTAAATCCCTAACTCTACCTTATTATGGCAATGTCGCACATTCCAGTGGGATTTTTGGACATGGCCGAAAAATGAAGACAAATAAATTGCTTGTAGCTTGACGAGAATTCGAGTTACAACAAATCTGTTCACAGCAGAGATAGATCAGTATTTCAGGATATTAATGTCCAAGTTTCATCTCAAAATATCATTTCCTTCTCGGTCTAGAACGGAAAACGCAATTCTGCGTGATGCGGTCAAAATCGAGCTAGAATTGTTTATGCGAAACATAGCGGTTTGAACGCGGACTCGCTTCGCGCGAGCTTAGAACGTCTCAGTTTTCGTATCTCGCCTAAAACTGAACAGATTTCTTTCAAATTCGGCTGGTATGTTTACGAAAGCTTACAAGGTTACTGTATGAATTGCCATGCTGATGTCATTATTGGTTATTGAGTTATTAGCAATTGAAATTTGCGCCATTCAAGCATAGATTTCCTACAACTCTTCCAAATAAAAGTTTTCTTTTCTCTAAAAAGATTGGGTGTAACCATTGAAAAAGCAAGTGGTGATACCACTGAAAGGTCCCCAACAAACTTATATCAAAGATTATGTCCATTTCAGAATGTAAATCCCTAACTCTACCTTATTATGGCAATGTCGCACATTCCAGTGGGATTTTTGGACATGGCCGAAAAATGAAGACAAATAAATTGCTTGTAGCTTGACGAGAATTCGAGTTACAACAAATCTGTTCACAGCAGAGATAGATCAGTATTTCAGGATATTAATGTCCAAGTTTCATCTCAAAATATCATTTCCTTCTCGGTCTAGAACGGAAAACGCAATTCTGCGTGATGCGGTCAAAATCGAGCTAGAATTGTTTATGCGAAACATAGCGGTTTGAACGCGGACTCGATTCGCGCGAGCTTAGAACGTCTCAGTTTTCGTATCTCGCCTAAAACTGAACGGATTTCTTTCAAATTCGGCTGGTATGTTTACGAAAGCTTGCAAAGTCACTGTATGAATTGCCATGCTGATGTGATTATTGCTTATTGAGTTATTTGCAATTGAAATTTGCGTAATTAAAGCATAGATCTATCAACTTTTCATCATAAAAGTTTTCTTTCCTCCAAAACGATTAAGGGCAACCATTGAAAAAGGAAGTGGTGATACCACTGAAAGGTCCTTACCAGACCTATGTAGAAGATAATGTCTATTTCATAATGTAAATCCCTAAATATTTACCTTATTATTGTAATACCAAACATTCCAGTGGGATTTTTTGGCATGGCCGAAAAATAAAGACAAATGAATGACCTGTATCTACAAAAAGGAATGAAAGAAGAGCCAATCTGTTAATTATACGGATAGATCGGTATTTCAGGATACTAATGTCCAAGTTTCATCCTAAAATACAACTTCCTTCTAGATCTACAAAGGAAAATGCAATTTTGTGTGATGCGGTCAAAATCGACCTAGAATTGTTTACTAGTATGCGAAACATAGCTAAAAACGTGTTGTTTTTCGTATCTCGCCTAAAACTGGACGGATTTCTTTCAAATTCGGCTGGTATGTTAATGGAAGCTTATAAAGTTACTGTATGAATTCCCTGCCTGATGCTGTGATTGGACATTGAGTTATTTTCAGATGAATTTGCGTCATTGAAGCTATATTACCTCTAACTTGCAAAGAAAACTTTCATTCTACATTCCTTTAAGTCTTTACTCAGTTTACTCTGTCACTCCTATCATGATCAAGTACTGGGGGTTGTTAACGACATGCATGCGTCCAACTATCATGGTGGGTTATATGATTTTAATGCTGTGTATTTGCAGTTCGTGTATTGTATACTGAATTGAACTTTACTGGAATTGAAAGTCCATTGAAACAAGAGTTAAAAGGTGTATTTCAGCTTTAATAATAATTGAATTGTGCTAAAAATAATATACAATGTATCATATACATACAGGTAATGTCTACAGGTACTACAGGTAATGAATCTAGTTACTATAACAGGTTATGCTTTTAACAGTTTTAGCAAATATTCCTACACATGCCACTCAGACAAATAGAAAGCAAACAAACAAACAAACAAGCAAACACAGAATTGTTCTACAGTTCATCACTACTATCCACTTCTAGTTATTCTACTTTTGGAGAAAGAACCTGACAGAATTAAGATAACATAAGTCAGGGTTCAGTATTCATGTTGTTATTATGAACTAAAGCCAGCACTTCCAACAATTCCAGAATGTGATGCATAGACATCTCCATTTTCTGCTGTGTAATCATTTTTGGCAATTATGCCCTGAAAAAAAAAAAAGAAGAAATATTCTAGGCCAGCGATCTACGTATATAGAAATGCCAATAAGCAAAACATCAAAGGTCCAAAAGACCGAACGAACATAAATTGGTCTTCATAGGTCACAAGAGATATGAACCATACGTACGACACCTGTATCGTATTTGGTCCCAAGATGAAAGGACCATGCAAATATTACCTGTATGGTGCCTTACCTTATCCCCAGATGAAAGGGCTATACGAATATTACCGGTACAGGGCCTTACCTGGTTCCTAGATAAAAACTCTATGCAGATATTACCTGTACAGTGCCTTACCTGGTCCCCAGACCTAAGAGCCGCACAAATATTACCTGTACGGTGCCTTACCTGGTCCCCAGACCTAAGAGCCGCACAAATATTACCTGTACGGTGCCTTACCTGGTCCCCAGACCTAAGAGCCGCACAAATATTACCTATAAGGTGCCTTACCTGGTCTCCAAAGCTATGAGCCACACATTACCTGTACGGTGCGTTACATGGTCCCCAGACCTAAGAGCCCCGCATATATTACCTGTACGGTGCCTTACCTGGTCCCCAGACCTAAGAGCCGCGCAATTATTACCTGTACGGTGCCTTACCTGGTCCCCAGACCTAAGAGCCGCACAAATATTACCTGTACGGTGCCTTACCTGGTCCCCAGACCTAAGAGCCGCACAAATATTACCTGTACGGTGCCTTACCTGGTCCCCAGACCTACACATGTAAGAGCCGCGCAATTATTACCTGTACAGTGGCATACCTGGTCCCCAGACCTAAGAGCCGCACAAATATTACCTGGACGGTGCCTTACCTGGTCCCCAGACCTAAGAGCCGCGCAATTATTACCTGTACGGTGCCTTACCTGGTCCCCAGACCTAAGAGCCGCGCAATTATTACCTGTACGGTGCCTTACCTGGTCCCCAGACCTAAGAGCCACGCATATATTACCTGTACGGTGGCGTACCTGGTCCCCAGACCTAAGAGCCGCACAAATATTACCTGTACGGTGCCTTACATGGTCCCCAGACCTAAGAGCCGCACAAATATTACCTGGACGGTGCCTTACCTGGTCCCCAGACCTAAGAGCCGCGGGAATATTACCTGGACGGTGCCTTACCTGGTCCCCAGACCTAAGAGCCGCGCAATTATTACCTGTACGGTGCCTTACCTGGTCCCCAGACCTAAGAGCCGCGCAAATATTACCTGTATGGTGCCTTACCTGGTGCCCAGACCTAAGAGCCGCGCAATTATTACCTGTACAGTGGCATACCTGGTCCCCAGACCTAAGAGCCGCACAAATATTACCTGGACGGTGCCTTACCTGGTCCCCAGACCTAAGAGCCGCGCAATTATTACCTGTACGGTGCCTTACCTGGTCCCCAGACCTAAGAGCCACGGGAATATTACCTGTACGGTGCCTTACCTGGTCCCCAGACCTAAGAGCCGCGGAAATATTACCTGTACGGTGCCTATCCTGGTCCCCAGACCTAAGAGCCGCACAAATATTACCTGTACGGTGCCTTACCTGGTCCCCAGACCTAAGAGCCGCACAAATATTACCTGTACGGTGCCTTACCTGGTCCCCAGACCTAAGAGCCACGAGAATATTACCTGTACGGTGCCTTACCTGGTCCCCAGACCTAAGAGCCGCGGAAATATTACCTGTACGGTGCCTATCCTGGTCCCCAGACCTAAGAGCCGCACAAATATTACCTGTACGGTGCCTTACCTGGTCCCCAGACCTAAGAGCCGCACAAATATTACCTGTACGGTGCCTTACCTGGTCCCCAGATCTAAGAGCCGCACAAATATTACCTGTACGGTGCCTTACCTGGTCCCCAGACCTAAGAGCCACGGGAATATTACCTGTACGGTGCCTTACCTGGTCCCCAGACCTAAGAGCCGCGGAAATATTACCTGGACGGTGCCTTACCTGGTCCCCAGACCTAAGAGCCGCGCAAATATTACCTGTACTGTGCCTTACCTGGTCCCCAGATCTAAGAGCCGCGCAAATATTACCTGTACGGTGCCTTACCTGGTCCCCAGACCTAAGAGCCGCACAAATATTACCTGTACGGTGCCTTACCTGGTCCCCAGACCTAAGAGCCGCGCAATAATTACCTGTACGGTGCCTTACCTGGTCCCCAGACCTAAGAGCCGCACAAATATTACCTGTACGGTGCCTTACCTGGTCCCCAGATCTAAGAGCCGCACAAATATTACCTGTACGGTGCCTTACCTGGTCCCCAGACCTAAGAGCCACGGGAATATTACCTGTACGGTGCCTTACCTGGTCCCCAGACCTAAGAGCCGCGGAAATATTACCTGTACGGTGCCTATCCTGGTCCCCAGACCTAAGAGCCGCGGAAATATTACCTGTACCGTGCCTTACCTGGTCCCCAGACCTAAGAGCCGCGCAAATATTACCTGTACGGTGCCTTACCTGGTCCCCAGACCTAAGAGCCGCACAAATATTACCTGTACGGTGCCTTACCTGGTCCCCAGACCTAAGAGCCGCACAAATATTACCTGTACGGTGCCTTACCTGGTCCCCAGACCTAAGAGCCGCGCAATAATTACCTGTACGGTGCCTTACCTGGTCCCCAGACCTAAGAGCCGCACAAATATTACCTGTACGGTGCCTTACCTGGTCCCCAGATCTAAGAGCCGCACAAATATTACCTGTACGGCGCCTTACCTGGTCCCCAGACCTAAGAGCCACGGGAATATTACCTGTACGGTGCCTTACCTGGTCCCCAGACCTAAGAGCCGCGGAAATATTACCTGTACGGTGCCTATCCTGGTCCCCAGACCTAAGAGCCGCGGAAATATTACCTGTACCGTGCCTTACCTGTTCCCCAGACCTAAGAGCCGCACAAATATTACCTGTACGGTGCCTTACCTGGTCCCCAGATCTAAGAGCCGCACAAATATTACCTGTACGGTGCCTTACCTGGTCCCCAGACCTAAGAGCCGCACAAATATTACCTGTACGGTGCCTTACCTGGTCCCCAGACCTAAGAGCCACGGGAATATTACCTGTACGGTGCCTTACCTGGTCCCCAGACCTAAGAGCCGCGGAAATATTACCTGTACGGTGCCTATCCTGGTCCCCAGACCTAAGAGCCGCGGAAATATTACCTGTACGGTGCCTTACCTGGTCCCCAGATCTAAGAGCCGCACAAATATTACCTGTACGGTGCCTTACCTGGTCCCCAGACCTAAAGAGCCGCGCAATTATTACCTATACAGTGCCCTTTATAAATATAACCTTACAGAGTGTTACCTCCAAGGTGCATCATCTGGTCCCCTGAACTAATAGCCGACAAATAGAATAACGTTGACGTTACCTATATAGTAACGTTACATAGAGTGTTACCAGTGCAGTGTTACCTGGTCTTTAGAGCTAAAAGCCAGAGACGTAACGTTACTAGTATAAGTTAACGTTACCTGTCAGGTAGACCTTAGTATGCGATTCGGTGAGATTCGAACGTCGCGTTTCACCATATTCGCATATCGATTTTCTCCACCTGACAGCGGAGGCGCGCAGATCGTGCGAACGTCTCCACCCGATAGCGGAAACGCGCAGATCGTCCTAATGCGCCGCGCAGGCCACCACTGTGTGTGCGATTGTCTCCACTTGATAGCGGAAACGCGCAGATCGCCAATAATGCGCCGCGCAGACCACCATGTGTGTGCGATTGTCTCCATTTGATAGCGGAAACGCGCAGATTGTCCAATGACCTCCAATTGCGGCCGGGAGGCGGGAGGCCCGGCGGTGTGTGCGATTTTAACAATGTTTGGGAATTTTTTGAAGACCAAATACAAATATACTAGAAAAGTTTGACTGAAACTGGCAATCTGGTCAGACTATCTTACTGTTAATCATTACGTTAACTGTTTACCTTCTTCCCCCTACAGGACCGGGAGGACTATTCGTTGAGAAACCAATTTGCCACAAATCCATGCGTGACTGAAATAATAAATATACCGATGTAAATATACCGATGTAGAGTCGGCGACAGATTTTATATAATCTAAAGAGTATGAGTATGAGTAGAGTAGAAGCCTTGGTCGGGTAGGACGTCTGTCTGTTACGTTAAAATTGTAACGTTGGCGAGTGTGTGATTGCTGGCCCATCTAAATTATGTGAGACTGACGGTCACGGTGTGTGAGTCGGTCAACAACTCGAAGCTACTGAAAAGTATTCCTTTATCAGCCCCATTTAAGCCTTAGACTTGTGAATACAGCTATATACACATTTCATTGCGTCTGCAGATTAATGTAGCGTACTACTATTAGGGGATTTGCGACTAGCGTTTCAACTTCCCTCTACCAAAATAACAAACAAGATGGCGACTGTGAGCTTGTGATGCTATCCCGTCATCCATTGCGATATCGACTTGGCAAGCGACTTGATAGAAATTAAGTGAGAGAGAAATACTTTGTAGACATTCTTCAAGTTTATTAATAAGAAAAGTTAGCCCGAATGGGGCCAAAATGGTCAGGGGGTGTACGATAAAGTTACGGTTACCTTTTACATCAATGTGGCAGTATTTACATTTTATTCACAACATTCGCAGCAGACAACTTGTAGCAGCAGCAATATTGTATAACATTGGTTTATTATTGTTTCCACTAAGATACATACATTGCATTGCAGCGACTTGTACATAGTACAAGTCGCTGAATTACGCATAATCAGCAGATACAAGAAATGAATAAAAACTTATATGAACTACTATACATTGCATAATAATTAAAATAATCATACACGTCATAAAAACACGTACAAATTTACAGTGTCAGTATTTACAAAAGTGTTCTGGTACAAAAAAAAAGAAAAATAGAAAGTTGGAACAAATCAAGTCAATACTTACAACTACATTCTATTACTAGTAGAACTAATCAAGGAGCTCCTTGAACTAATACATTAGTTTTTTTTTTTTTTTTCATTCATAGGCCGACGGGGTGAACAACTTCTTAGGTAACTTAATCCTGGCGCTTGGTTTTCTTGTGGTGGTCTCTTCCGGGGGATGGGGGATTCAATCCAGAGGACTGGTGAGACGCCTGCTGGAGGTGGATAAGGAGGAGAAGCTGGGGAACTGGGAGAAGCTGGGGAACTGGGAGAAGCTGGGGAATCTTGCGTCGTGTCTGATGCAGCTACGGGTGAGGCGGAGATAGTAGAGGAAGGAGAGATTGTTGAGTCCAGGAGGGAGAAGTTGGTTGGGGTCGAACGTAGTGGTGTTGATGAGTTTGGGGTTGTCGGGACCGGGTCTCGCTGGTCAGGGTCGTCGGTGGTTTGGGGGCTCAGGGTCATGGCGGTGGAGGTCTCGGCTCTTCGGACTGGGTCGGTGGTGGCAAGTCGGCGCGGTGCTGGCACGGGTCTCACCCGCGGTGCTGGCTGCTCCTCGTCGCTCGCACTGCGGAAGTAGCTGTCTGGGTCTGGAGCATTTTTTGTGATAATTTTGTAATTGTTAAAGAAATGGCCCCTTCTTTAGTTCTGTCTAACATTTGTAACAATGATGCGAAATAAATGATACTTAGTTATTTACTATATCTGTTTTTGCTTTTTATAACACCTGCCAGACGGGTGAAGATCTCTTAGATTTTGCTTTGCGGGAGGAAGGACATTATTGTCTGCACGCCCGTGCGGCAAATCGTATCATCACCACGTCATCTGAGGCCGAACCAGACGTCCGGGACGATGAGGGTGACGACGGGAGTGTTGATCAGCTTCAGACGGACCCGTTTCTCGCTGCAGCCCATGATGGGGAAACGTATGGTAAGAATGCATTGTTCGTAACTCTAATGGTTTTAACTTGATACAATGAATTTTATTCATTTCATTTCATCTGTCAGTGATTGAGCCCTGTGTTCTGGAGCCTAAGTAACAAAGTGTTGTCAATTTTTCCAGGAATTCTGAAACGTATAGGGAACGGCGGTAGGCTCTGCTGCGTGACGTGTAGCGGGCGTCAGACCAGCTGTACTCATGTCACCGCGTACAAGGAGTGGTGTAGGGACAGGGATGTAGACCCAAACTTACTGTTTGCGGCCTCAAGCGAGCCCAAGTTTGAGTCCGTGTCTACATCTCCTGTCCCTTATTCGTGGACAGGGGAGATGAGGGAGAAGTTTCGTAGGACCTGAAGGGACCTGAAGTGTGCTGTTTGTGCAAACACTAGTTTCAAGTTATGGCAGCTTCATTTAGAAATATACAGAAGGAAACACGTTTACAAAGACCACGAATCTTACTACATGCTTCATGATGCCATGTAGTTTCTGAATCTATATATTGTCAATCTATATATTGTAAACCAAGCAGTTTCTGGGATCGCCACGCTTTAGATTACAGCAGCGCGACTCGGCGGGTCGACATGACGACTCGCCCCGCTAGTGGTGGCCTGGGCGGCGCTCTGCGCGTTCAGGCTTTCAGATGGCGACTTTCGCACACGCATGGTGGCCTTGTGCAGAGGAGTTGTGTATTGGCGATCTGCGCGTTTCCGCTATCAAATGGAGACAATCGCACACACATGGTGGTCTGCGCGGCGCATTGGCGATCTGCGCGTTTCCGCTATCAAGTGGAGACAATCGCACACACAGTGGTGGCCTGCGCGGCGCATTAGGACGATCTGCGCGTTTCCGCTATCGGGTGGAGACGTTCGCACGATCTGCGCGCCTCCGCTGTCAGGTGGAGAAAATCGATATGCGAATATGGTGAAACGCGACGTTCGAATCTCACCGAATCGCATACCTAGGTCTAGCTCTACCTGTACGGAGTGTTACCTGGTCCCCAGAGCTAAATTTCCATCAAATATATTCATCTGTACCCATTTCCTTGTGCCTAGAGCTAAGAGCCACAAAAATGCAGTGAATATAGACGTAAAAACTGAGGTTTTTAGGCCTAAAATCGACGGAGAACGCCGTAGCCCTCCCCACTGAGCGAAACTGCGCTATATTGCTGCAGCATGTGTATTTGCACCAATAAGATTTAGGCATTTTAGTATCCTGACCAATAGCAGCGTGGCTGTTCATCGTGGCTGCACTGTGGAAATTGGTCATGAAGATACCTCCTGGGGAGGGGAGATACGCACTACAGTTCCTCCTGAGTAGAGTAGACCCTCCTGGGGTCCTTTTGTTGGATAATCTGGAGGAAATCACCAGGAAATGACGAGTCACCGAGCCAGTACATCTTCTACCCTTTCCTCGGGGTCTGCCACGCCCCGCGGCTTGGTAAGAGACACTGTATGATAGTGTAACGTTATAGCGTTGTTAACTTGTTGTTCATCTATAGCTCTTGTCTGCCAAGAAAAGCAACACTACTGCAGTGCAGTGATATATGATAACTTTTATAAACACATAATTTTACCAGTCAAGTTTGAAATTGTTATATGCTTGGTTCCAGTCTTTTCTCAGCCAATTATATGGAATAGCAATATAACTACAATGTACATGTGCGTTAACGTTAGTTACTCCAAGGACATAATTTATGTCCTTTTGGTTACTGTTGTCTATGAATAATCACTGTGATCAAGGAGGTTCAATCTGATTGAAACCTCCTTGCTGTGATGTTGTAACACCAGAGATAGAGAGAAAGACTCAAAGTTGACTCTGACTCTCGGGGATCGAACACACGCTGCGCGCGACCTGTCAGTTCACAACCGAACGTCATAACCGCTAGGCCAAAAGGTCCAGGACCCATTGAGTTGCTCAGTTGGTGACGCTTAGACCTCGCTGTTACAATGTATTGATGATAATGATGATGATGGGGTAATGATGATGATGTATTGGTGATGATGATGTTCATAGCTAACTGTAAAGGTGATATGTTTCAGGGCCATGCCCCCAGCTGGACAGATGACCTCCCAGTCTGCCCACTGTCAGGAGTGGGGTCCTCCACTAACCAGACCTACAGGCTGGACGGGCTCAGACAGGAGGAACACCCCTTCGAGGACAGGTGTTTCCATTTCAGGTGGGGTTATTATATATATAGAATATAGCCACGGCGACTGTTGGAAGTCTTCTCTTGCTTGCAACAACGATAGGGCTAATGTATAACTTCTAAGACTGCAAGCAAGAGAAGCCCTACAACAGTCGCCGCAGCTAGTTATCATATGGCGTCTTGCACCAACTGTTGTAATTACATTCTTTAATTTCTTACAAGCAAATGGGTAGGATGGTATAGATGAACTTTAAAGGAACACTGTACTAGATGAGAGGATTTGAAAGCAAACATCATTGAAATCTGCGTCTTGAAAATTTACTGATGAAGAAGTTGATGCCGCTGCACATCATTAATGGGCTGATCCCTTTGAAGTTCACTTGAAGGTCTGTGGTAAACATTCTATAGCACTTTCTTCTTTGTTTTGCAAAAGTACCAGTGTGAAGCATTACCAATCTGGTCATAGCATGCTGAAATGTTGAACTAAATTTTAGTTTGTTATGGCTTATCCTACAATTATGTTCTGACATCTGATTATCAAATCTCAGTACCTTGTTTTTGCTTGGTTGTCAGACATGAGAGCGATGTGTACCTGTATGGTGTATTTGATGGGCATGACGGGAACCGAGCCTCAGATTTTGCCACCCAGCGCATGCCAGCAGAACTGCTGCTGGGCCAGCTGGACAAAATCCAAACAGACAGGGATGTCAAGATGGCCTTACACCAGGTAAGGGTGCGTTACTTGTATACAGGTAGGGGAGGAAACACTCATCATGATATTCTACCACCACAGGTCCAGTCCAAGTATGACTTTACCCTCCAGAATGAAAGATAAAGTGATCTGATAAAGGTATCTTATACACACTACAAAGGTAATTGTCTTAGAGAAGGCAAGTCAATGTATTTTGTATTTTTACAAGAATTTAAAAGGTTTACAATTGATAAATGTATTTTCTTTATGTCTTGGTTCAGGATAATCTGTTATGTTATATGCATAATATTCCACCACCACAAGTCCAGTCCAAGTATGATTTTACACATTACAAAGGTAATTTTCTTAGAGAAGGCAAGTCAATGTCTTTGTACAAACATTTCAAACATTCACATGGCAATGTAGTTTCTTTACTTTTTCTTTACTAATCTGTCATGTTGTATACATGGGCCTACCCTGGATTGATACATATGACAAAATGAAATTTTACAGCAGCAGTGCATTGAATAGATGTTTTAAGAGTGTCATATTGAAGATTGTAATGATTGACTGTGTTGTCTGCTGCTCAGGCTTTCCTGGCTGTAGACAAGGCCTTTTTTGAAGCCATTGATGACTACCTGTGTGAGAAAACTACACTTCAGATGGAGCTTCCAGAGGTAGGTGATGAACAGGTCATCAGGCTCTTGTCATTTATTTATTTATTTATTTATTAGGAAACGGATAATACTACTGTATTGCAAATACTAGTACTGTATTCAGGTTTTAATTTCATCATCATCATGTTATGGTTAGTTGATATGCATGGGTAACATTTGACATATCACACATAACAAACTGAAGCTGTAATCCACTTCGTTCAAAAACATTTTACATGTAATTGCTCAAGTTGCTATAGCTGAGCATTGACAAAACTTGTACAATGCCCTGTCTCTCATAATTAACCAAACAGTTTGTCTCAAAACTTGTCCTGCTGCTACACATAACATTATAGATGTAGATGTAGATGTAGATGTAGATAGCCACTACAAATTTGGAACATACCATAGTTTACAATGAGGACAGTGTTGAAGTTGTATGTGTGAACATTATAATTACAGGGTATGAGTGACTATGAGGTTTACCAGCAGTACCCACAGTTGGTGGATAAGCTCCATGCCCTGGATGAGAAGATCACAGGTGGCACTACAGCTGTAGTAGCACTCATCCTCAACAGCAAACTGTATGTGGCAAATGCAGGTAGGAAATCCTCAAGTTTTTTGTTCCCTTTACTTTTCACGTCATTGATTTTAGCACCTCCCAATGTATGTCTATGTGGTAGTTCCAGACTTACTTGTACCTGAATTAAAGTTGCATGAAGAGAAATGCCCCAGTTACTGTTATTAGTTGTGTGATAAACACTATCATCAGATGTCTTAATGAGGGACAACTCCAGATGTCTTACTGAGGGACGACTGAGGTGTGAAAGATGTCAGTTAGCTTGAGGAATGAATCCTCTCTACTATATACTAAACACTATCATCATCATCAGTCCTGTAGCTCAACAATTAGCTGTAGGGGTAACACAGCTTTCAAAACAAGTCTTCGACTTCTGACGGTCCTCTGCCAGTCTGGCCAGCTGTTTCTTCTTTCTATACACTATACCCACATCACAAATGTCCTCAATGTCTCCTTATGAATATCAGCCACAGAAGTGCACTTCTTGCTCAGAGAAACTGTTGATGATGTTACACAAGAAATTGCCACTCAAGCAACTGGATAGATTTTGGAAACTGTCAGATATTTCAAGTAGCATCCACTACTTTTTGTCGGTGACTAATGGAATCTGTAGTTGAACAGGTACAACTACGAAAAGTAGTGAATGCTACTTGAAACATCTGACAGTTTCCAAAATCTATCCAGTTGCTTGAGTAACAGTTTCTTGTGTATCTCATTACATGGATGTCTAATCTTCATCATCGTATGTTGATGATGTTTTTAAAATTCCGTGTCCCAGGAGACAGCAGGGCAGTGCTGTGTAAGACCAAACCTGACTCCTCGCTAGAAGTTGTCCAGCTGAGTAACGACCATGTGATTGACAACCCCGACGAGACCCTGCGCCTGTCACAGCTGGGACTGAACATGGACCTCATCCGCAGCCAGGGCAGTCGTCTGGGCAACCAGGACTGCACTCGCACGCTGGGCAACTACCACCTGAAGGGGGGGTACAAGGACTTTGACATCCTCAGGTAGGATTGATACTTTCTGGTATACAGGTAAGAAAAATACCAAGATCTGTATAAGTGTTTTACTGTGTACTTCAGGGTGCCAACTTTGGTAAAATGTATTCCTTGCTTTTGTGCTGCAGGTATCCTGTTTTGAAACACAAGATAAGCACTCAATTTTAATCTGTCAATGATTTAGAATATTTCTATCAAGCCCAACTTGGTAATTTGCCAGCAATATTGATGAAGTTTTAATATCTATGAGTTTGGTATTAGTCTGAAACATTTACAGGTTGTCCTAACTACTTATATTGCAGTAACTGTAATTCTAATTGATTGTTGAGGGTTTTCAGATTTCAATAGTAATACTTCTTATTTCTTGTTACTCCAGTGTAGCCACAGCAGAACCAGTGATTGCAGAGCCAGATGTGGTAGGAGGGATCACAGTAGATGAGTCCTGCAGCTTCCTCATGCTGTTTTCTGATGGTGAGGAACAGTTACAACTTTTCATTAACAATTTTCTCAATAGTATGTCCTGTTAGTTCATCATTATCAACCTGAACACCTTCTAAAGTATGCTATAAACAACTGAAGGAAAAGAAGGATTTCCACACTCAAAACTCTTACAAAGAAAGAGTCATGAAAACAGACCATTTCATTTTTAGTACTTTCTGAATAATGTAAGATTTTTATGCTTGTATGATTATCATTGCTTTGCCACAACCTAACTTCATTACTACTGCTAGTTACTTTTGGAGTTAAAAGTTTTTAGAATATGAAGTAACTTTGAAGAGGCATCTGACTTAACAACTTGTCCCACTTGACAGGCTTGTACAAATCTTTGGAGAAGTGTACTGGTACAGACAGTGTAAACAGAGACCTGGCCTACATGGTGTCTGAAGAACTGGGGAACCAGTCCACCCTGAACAGTGTCGCCCAGGCCGTGGTGGACCGCGTAGTGAGACTTCACCACGACACGTTCATGAGGGGAGGTGATCACGCGCGACTGTGTGCCAAGAGACCCGACATCATGTTGATTGTGAGGAACTTCAACCATCCGTTCCCCAATGCTTTAACAAGTCCTACCCAGGGAGGGGTATACAACCCCGTCTCTGTTCCGTACAGACCACACAAGAATGAAGGACATCCCCCCAAACTAATCATGCCTCCAAAACAGCCCGTTCCTACCAACCTGCACGAAACCTCACCAACCACAACAGTTGTAGCTCCAGCAACCAATCAGAGCCCAGTTGTGGCACAGCAGTCGCCCTCGGCCACCATGAGCGAGGTAGCCGACACAAACGTCACTCAAACCACGGGAACGACCAGTAGTGATACGGAGAGAAGCGGTCCGGAGCTGAGGCTGTTCCGCCGTCGCCAGCGGTCGTACCAGCCGTTAACTTTGGACGACGACGGTTTGGTAGAACCATATGTGGACTTCTCCGACTTTCACCAGAGGTGGAATGAGTTCATGAAGACACAGAAGGAACACATAAGTAGTCTACAAGAAGAAAAGGAGCCCAGTCTTAAAGAAGAGCCTGACAAGGAACTGGAGGAGGAGGAGGCACAACGTTGATATTAATTCTCACTGTACGAAACATGCACATTGTACATGTCTAGTCAAAAGATTATAGTCTTTCCACCGTCCGAAGTGTTGCATGCTGATCCTTGATGAAATTTAAAAGGTTTGAAATAGAAACATTCATAAATTTCTCATTTGTGTATAAATAATAATACTAAGCGTTTAGATGTACAGTATACATATTCATTCATAAAAACATGTGTCCTTATGGACAGTTGTATGTGATGCTTCCCATATCACAGGGATTTATAATTATATGTAGTGTTTTTAGCTTCCTGATCATGAGTGGGCTACAAATCTCGAAAAATAAAGTCAGGAAGTGAAATGTAAACTTGGCAATAATCTTTGTGCATTGAATGTATGTAAACAAATTTTTACTTTCACTGCATTAAGGATGAGAATGCCTGGTGACCATTACTCTGCCATTTCACTTATATTACAGTTCTTACTTTGGTCAAGCTCTCATGTTACCATTGCAACTAAGTAAACCTATCATTTTGCCTTCTGATGGTTCTACATGTAGATAGACTGAGAAGGGATGAGAATAAAAGATAGATGATGGCATGGTACTACAGTGTGTTGTGGCACTGGCCACTAATGTGTGCTTTGGCAAGTTGAAGTTGGACTCCCTGGCAGAGCCAGTAATGGCCTTGCACAGTGCTGTCCTATCTCCCTGGAGACTATATCATGTTGCTGGCATCCCCTTAGGGAGGTCATGTTGTGAGCTTTGACAAGGACTGTGGCATATGGACATGTTCCCAATGTCAGGTTAGATGGTACATGGTTCAGTAATGTGTTTTCTATAACTTTTTGTGCTGAATATTAACATTAAAAGCAAAGTTTTTTGAGAAGATGTTTTCAGAAATTATGCTAATGAGCAAAACAAGCAGAGAAGGGACAGCCAAAACAATCAAAAGGAATGATATGCAACACAGATGTTAAATCAAACCTCTCTGTGCCCATGCCGTACATTTGTACATGTATTAGTACATTTTGAGGCAGCAAAGTTCACAGTAGGGCTCATCCATGCTGCTAAATTATAGCAGCTGTCGCTAGGATGGGGGTTATGTTACCGGTAAATTTGTCTTTTTGTAATTTCTTAATTCAGACAACTTGACTTCAACGTATAAAAGCTGCTAGATTGTAAAATATTGTATCGTTCTGTAGTGATTCAGTGCATGTTTTAGATGGAAGGAAATGATGAACAAGCCGATTGAAATATTGTATCGTTCTGTAGTGATTCAGTGCATGTTTTAGATGGAAGGAAATGATGAACAAGCTGGAAGATAAACAAAAACATGAACCTCGCCAAGGGAAATGAAATGGCCTGACCTTCTTAATGGCAGAACAACACAGAAGTGTAACTGATACGGTGAGTCAAGTCCAGGGCTTCCCTTTGAGGCATTACTCAGCCTCCAGCCACTTCTGTTATTTGTAGTCACAACAGAACTGGGTGACGTTCCAGTTTTCAAACTATAACGTTAAAGTCTGGCAAGAAAGAGCTTATTTGGCATGATTGAGTGCAAATGTACTTTGGTGTGTATCTAACCTGCAGCATACAGTAAATCTTGTATTAGAAGGACAGAACTAGACCTAGATTTGTTTATCCTAGTGCATGGGTATTTCTTGAAAAGAGGGACCATGACAGATTGTAGATATTGATGTAAAAAAAATGTTAGCAGTATTTTATTGAAACCAGATTTGTCATTGGCTATTTTTCAAAATTCTCCTGGTTCAGTTCATCCCCATTATTTTCATGCAGACCCTCCCCCTTGACTTTTCTTGATACATCTCTTGCGATGATTTGTCCATAGTAGCGTAACTAGCGTTAAACAAAATGCTTTTTTTCTTTTCTCATGCCTGTGACACCTAGCCTCTGTGATGTCACAGCTTGTATCATCTTTTCAATACCCCAAGATGAAATGCTTTGTAACTGAAGCTGAGAAAATGTCACTGGTGAATGAGTACATAACATCATCTATTTGCCCACAATGCCCAAATGACACTACTGGCAAAATCAATGAAGACTCCCAAGGACAAAAACATTATAAAGACTCAGAATGCAGATAACACTGACCTTGGAGAACCTTGTTTGTTCAGATGGATGGCAATGATCCTTCCACCCAGCTTTGTCTTATTCCATTATAACCCATTAACACTGCTACCCCTAAGTGCCATTCAGTACCATTAGGACTCTAGATGCAATGCCAGGAAAGGGTCTAGAGAGGATTCAAGGTTTTACATCCTGTACTTTAGTTTCAAGTATAAAATGCATATCATTTTGTGAAGATGGTGACTCAAGGACTACATAGTTAGTATATGGTGTCTGGCATTCTGTTCAGACTTGTATTTGGCTAATTTGCATGTACTTTACATCACCTGTCATTACCTTTGCCATTTAGAAGAAGGTTTTAACGTTATATGTTTTTGCAAAGAGTTGAAAAATTGAAAGGAGGAATTTGTATTTATGTAGCATTATGTATTCTGTTTTTACACAATTATTCCAGTCTCCTCTAAACCAAGTGAATGCTTCTTTGTAGAGAAGTGTATTAGTAAAAGACATACAACATATCTATATCTGTTTGAAGAATTACACATAACACGGAAACCCCCCTTTCCATTATGGTAGATTCCAGTAATCCCGGATATGACGTCACAGTATTTCCGGCAGCGGGCTTTCTTCGCGAAGGTGAGAGGTTTCGTATCGTCTGCTTTTTGCAGGCGAATTCTGTTCTTTCTGAACGATTGTTTAGCGCAGAATTTGTCCATCTGGCTCAGGAATATATTCCGTGCTTCACGGCTTAGCCATATGTAAGTATAGCCTTACGGTATGATGATGTATGAGTCGTGTGAAGCCCCGATATCACGGGACGAATTTGGTCGGGGAATTTCCTGTCGTCTGAAGTCGGGGTGCTTTGTGAACGTGAGTGTAAATAATGCTCACTTCTGCCGGATTTAACCCGACGTCGGCAGCTAACGCTGGTTTTCTGAACAACCAGAAACCAGAATTTACCAGGTATGAGTCTGGTATTCATCCTTACATTCTTCTTCTTGTAGGACAGAAATTATATTGAGCGGTAGACCATCGCAGGTCAAGCTGAGGCCGAGCAACCTAGCCATGACAGCCTAAATCGAACGCGTCAAATCCAAGGTACAGGTAGGTGATTAAAAACGCCATTTCTCCGTCTTCTGTGAAAAACGATGCATGTAAAAAAAAGTACTGCGTTGTATTTTTTTCCAGATGCGATAGCCGGTTTAGTTGATTTCCTTTACACATCTTGCTGAAGAGGTCATTTCTATTTAAAGATTTATTGATGAAAGTCGTGATCAGAAAACTGATTGCATGCTATTATCTCTCCCGAAAGCACACAGTGGTACATGATGTATTGACGCCAAATATCAAATCCTATTGTAATTTGGAGAAGGAGAGCCCCCTGGCCCCAGCAGTCCCCTAAATTTTATTTTGTCTATGAAGCATCCGTGACCAGGAAGTGATTTATAATACTCCTACCTCAGTAGAACCTGGCCTAATTGATTCAGCTCAGAATCATCTCTTCTCAGCCAACCTGACAGCTGCTGCCATATATGTTGTCCTGGGGGACTTTTTGGTTGAAATTTTTAACAAAGATTGATTTAAGTTGAACAAGGATCATCAGGACAGGTGATGATACATTCAAGGGTAGAAAAATATGCCAGGTACCATATCCCTGTTGCTGGCTACTTCTCCAGTACACTGAGTACACTGAGATCATTAGATGTGTGCTAACTTATACATCAAGATCAAACCCACTGAACATGGTACAAACGTAATTGCTGGGAAGCAATTAAACCTTTGGTGTTGTTGAATGAAGCAAAAATATTGCTGTTGATTATTAGATGTGCTTCTAGGTTATGTTGTTGCACCAATATATCTTCTACAGGACAGTTTCAGGCACAGGAGTCATTGGTTATCAAGTGGCACCTATTCATAATCTGCTTAAATATTAATTTTGAGGAATTCCGATGTCTTTCACTGCAATCAGTATGTGGTAGATGCATAATTCAATATGTTTGCCATTGAAAGCAGCTTACATATTAGGAAGATGCTGTAAAATAGAAAGAAAAAGAAAGAAAACTTCTGCGTATAGAGTAGAGTCTTCGGTCAGGTAATGATAGTTTTAATAATATGTTTTGAAAAATCCTTCCCAATGCATTTACATATACAAGTATGTGTATCAACTATCATTCTTCTATATTGCAAAAAAAGTTGCATGTTGAGGCATGTTTTAAAGCAGGCCCTGGCACCTGGGAAGCAACTTTATCATACCATTACCACATACTGGGTAGTCATTTTACTTGCCTGTTTGTGTTCCCACATGTTAATTTATAGCTCAGCCATAATCATTTGCTGAGAACAAATGCCATGACCCTGTGCAGACACTGAAAACCTAATATGTTTAGTTACATTTTTCTGTTGTCCTGTATGAGGTGTTTTCTTGAATCAATAGCAAACGTATTCTTGTTGTGCAGCAACTGTTCAAACACAAATGAACTGAAGTTGGATATTTCTAGCTTAGCATGTAGAATTGGACTGTGTCACAGTTACAACCTGACCAAAGGGCATGTGAATAGGTCAAATCAATAAGTTCACATATTGTTCCCTCAGTGGGAGACAACAGATACAGATCTACTTTGGAACTTTGTATGATACTGCATTGTCCTCACATATTTCTGGGATTACAAGGATAACCCGATATACCTGACAGCTTTCAAATGAAAGATATGGAAGATAACAGAACACAGACTTGTACCACTGATAACATGGATACCATTGTGTTGTAAGCACTTCCTTTGTACAAGTGATTGTTTGCATTCCTCCCATGGTTCTCAATGCATCACATTTTAGTGCTGTGAAACAGAGCTTAGAGGAAGATGTCTCCATGTTTTTTGTCTGTTCTGTCATATGTCCTATTTTGCCAAAGCAACAATGACATGATAATCTACAACTGTGTTCTAGAACTTCTGAGAATGACATGTAGATAGAAGGTACATGCATCATTACATGTACCTTTCATGTGTTTGAACCCTCCAGCAGCTAGATATACATTTTGTATATGTTACATTAGGGGACATGGATTGAAGGGTATATATTTATGCCTGTCATATTTAATGGAACTCATTTTTCAGCCTGTATGGAGGACAATGACACTGTTCTGCCTTGGGCTGTCCAAATAGATAAAAAGCGGCTGACCTCAGAACCAGACGAAGAATGGAAGTCCTTTTAAAAGTGTAATTGCTTGGAAACTTGACATATAATAGCAAGGCATACCCTTGAGCAGTGTACCGTGCATTGTGTATGTTTTTATATCACATCACCAACAACATGGCGTCAATATGGATAGTATGTGTGATTCATAATTAGATGTGCTGTCTTGCATTGATGATGATGATATGCCAGCTACTAGTATACAACAATCCCTCCATAGGATGTAGTAGGGTTCAGATAGGCGTGACCCCAGCCTTTGATGTAAATGCAGTCTTGTCTGAGGCTCCACACTTTCTATCTGTAGAAAAGTAGAGCTAGTCTGGACACCATTCATGAGGTGATGGATTGCAGTAGGTCCAGACAGCCTAAAACTTTACACTTGGAAGTTTTGACATTTACCATGGTATCTTGCTGTTTCTCATCGTAAAAACAGGAGAAAGGTCATGGACATAAGACCTGGACAGCCCTCTGATGACTTCCTCTCACTCAGACTCAGAGATGTAGCGGGAAGATTGTAGCTCCTTGCCCTCAGACTTCAGTGCTCTTCCCAGACAGGGTTTATTTTTGCAGCCGCCTGAACAAAGAAGCACTTGTTTGCAGGGCCCCTGTGAACCAGACCTGACCCCTGTTATACAGTTATTGCTCAGGCTTCCTGATCAAAGGTAGTGTGCACTACACTGTTTATGCCTGCTGCACTTCAGCAAGGACAAGCCTGCAGTAAACAATGTGAGAACACTACGGATCTGTTAATCAAACAGTTACTTGGTTACATTCATTCTCATGTTCATGTAGTTGATTCACGTGTAGTAGATATAAAAGGAAAGAGAGGGTTTGTATTCTGACTTGTTTTTGTAAGAGACAAGTATCACCTTTTGCATTTTCAGGTTGAATTCAACATATTTTGATTAGCTGGGCATAATTTTAGGAGGCATGTTCATAAGGCATTATATGGTATACCTTGATATCTGTTGTGCATTGTACAAATCAATATGCTAATGTCCATATGCAGTACAGTGCTTTTCATTGGGCCAAAGGACATCTCATTTTACAGTATATGTCATTACATTCACACTGCGTTTGATCTCAGGACACATTAAGATAAGGTTCACCCAGTACCAATTTGCAGGGCTTCACAATAACGTACCATGCAAATCCCTTATGATGGGCTGTATATTGGGAACCTTACCTCCCATTAAGACTTCATTACCAGGCATCAATGTACATGTAGAGATTCTCCTGAATGGTCTCACAATTTTCAAGCGCCATGCAGTTCAGGGTTACGCATTTCGGAGAACTGGCCAAGATTCCTTAGAAGGGACCCTGAAACACGAACCTTACGGTTGTTCAGCATTCTGTGGATGTGCCTGATAGCAGGTGTGTGAACACGGAGAGAAGCGCTTCCACATCACTGTGACCTTGATGGCGATGCTGCCATCATCCATATCTCCACTAATGACAGCATTTGTGATGCGGCAGTCTAAGTGGATTTTCCCTGGGGTGGTATTAGATGGGATGCTGTCATACATGGATATGTAAACAAAATGGCCACCTGATATTTTCGGGAATATTATCGCTAGGTGTTGATTGCAGTATGATTATGCGGAATATTAGTGCTATCATTGCCAAGACTTGTGAATGGCAACCTTTTGAAGTAGAACAGAAATATCATTTGACATTCAGACCAGACAATTCGTCTGCAACAGCCATGATATTTCATGTACCTCATTATTGTAATAGTACCTTGTAGGTATTTCCATATGGCAGTTCTACCACCTATTTGAAAGGTTTATTTTGTTGCTCTATCTCAGCAACCGTTTGAGCTATTGGCTTCATATAAAACCATTTCCTTAGATCTTGTTGAGGGCTATTTGGAAGAACATCACTACAGTAAGTGTAGTATTATGAATTAAAATAAACATAATTTTTAAAATTCTATTCATAATAATCCTATTTTATTATCTATATTGATCTAGTATATATGTAAATTGTAAGCAGTAAACATGGTAACTTAAAAATTTTCATGACATGTATAGTTTCCATTTTTGTATGTAAGAATGCATGTATGAATGTGTCACAGCCAAAAGTTTAATATTTTACAGGTTCATTCACTCATCAGTTCTTTGTGGGTTGCAACATAAGTCAGCGGGGAGAAAGAACATCTATATGTAAATGCATGACAATCCATGTCGTTCTTATTCAAACTCAAAGTTTCTCATGTTCATCTGAGATCATATGATTTCCAAGCACCATTGCACATCAAAGAAGTACTTAAGAAATATGGCACCAGATAACTTGACCTATGTAAAGCAATTGTCCCACACAGGTGTGCAGGTAATATTTATGGGCATGTCGGGTCAAATATGCAATATGTAGGGAAGTATACAGGTGTGCAGGGGTCATTTATCATGATCTGAAAGCCAGTCGATAGTAGGTTAATATCATTATGTATTGGCAGGATGACTTCTGTTGGCAGCTGTGTTTATTGGTAGATGTGATGACAACCTGTATATGGCATCTGTATTCTCCTTTGGTGGCATTTTGAAAGCGATCCAAGTTCCACAAAATTCATTCAGCCACACTTCCTTTGAATCATGTGCAAAAACACACGTTGACGTTCACACATTTTGACAGGCTATCTAAACTCTTCCAGAACTGGATTGGAATTGATCTATGCTCATATAAACGTGATAGCAAAGCAGTTATGTTGACAGCATTTTGAACTTTATAAATTCAAACGTTACTACATGTATATCTACATCTCAGTCAACATCCTTACTGTTTTACAGATATACGTACTCCCTTTATGCCGTATAAAATGGGAAAAGTTTCTGCAAGCCATTTTTTTCTTTTGACATAGTTTATTGACATGGAAAAAGCCTACATTGGCTTTCCAAGTGTAGCAAATTGTAAAACATGTTTTGGTACTCAAGCTAAAATGTATGTGTTTGATGGATATACATGTGTGCCTTAGTACCATCTAGCCTGGGTGCCACCCTATGTAGTTTATCAGGGCTCCCATTCTTGCCCCTTGTGAGGGAGCGAATATAGGAGCCCTGGTAAGCTAAATAGGGTGGCACCCAGGCTAAGTACCATCCTACTGTAGCTAGAAAGTGTCATTAATAACCCTGATAGAAAAGCAGCCATCTTTGACCCATTGTTCATACGAAAGGGAAACTTTGGCCCTTAAAACAGGGCAGCCCATCAGATGTGTGGATGGAAGCTGACCTGTTCTCCTCACCTTGATCATGTCAGGGGTCTTGTGATCTATTCATGAATAAATCATACCCCGGAAATTCAATTCTGAGTTCCACTCTGACTCTGTACGGCCAAGATTTGGCTGTTTGGCTTATACAGGATTTCGCTGCGCCTGGCGTGGATTTTGGTTCAAGAATATCGTAAGTTTCATCAGCTTTGTGTCTCGTCAGTGTCTGAATTCACAAGGAAAGTGGAACAGGCAGTAGAATGCACAAGCAGCAAATGGGAACCAGTGAGTAAAGATTCTGCTCGCTTTCTGGTTAAAGTTGTACTTGGTTTTGCCTGAATTTAATGATTGCTATAGTGTGGAAATTGAGAATTTGGCAAATGATTTAACTGAGTTATTCCTCTGCTGGGCAATCATTTTTCACATGCAATTTTGTTTGCCAATTTACTTAGGTACATGTACTATTTTTAGCTTCAATCCAACATGGTATCTAACCATCATTTCCACGTTTTTTTCCTCCCATGGGGGCTGTCCTGTATTTTTGGAATATCCACATGTATGATTTGCCATGTTGCACGCAATTGCTGCAGAGGTATATTTGAATGCAGTTTTTATATCAACCAAGCCTTAACACAATTGCTGGGACTGTGGAAAGGATCCAAATATGGTGATTAGTGTGAGTGCTCATTTGTATTCATCAGACTGAGAGATCTTATCAAAGGACTTTAATGAAGCCGGCTATCATATCTGATTATGATGTCACTGTCCAGCTTATTGCAAGCAAACCTGGAGACTCTGAGGAAAAAAACCTTACAGAGGAATTCGAAGATAACCTTGCAAGGAAGGTTACTGCATGGGGAGTCTTGGAGAATTACATAGAAAGACTTACAGAGGAAGATAATCTTGCAGACAAGGTCATGGGGAGGTCATAAGAATACCATGAATGTTGCGAACACAGATGCTCTTGTGTAGTTTCCTCGGCATTGATTAGTCCATGCAGCCGTGTCGTGTGCCTTGGAATTGACTGAACGCCGTGACATGGCCGTGCAAGCATTGATCGACTCAGGCCGATGCCCCGCTCCAAGATACATGAGGAGTATAATCCGGAGGATGAGTCACGTGTGCCTTGCGAAGAGCTGGTTAAGTCAGTGTACCGTTAAAAAACGCAATACTGCTTCAGCAGTCCATTCTGGTGTTCAGGGGAGTCCTTGACGCGCACAGGAGCTGCCAGTGGGACATTATTGATCGGGGAGTCCGCATGCTTACGATCGTTTTCCAGGGGCAGCTAATGCCAGGATGTTGGTGCTAATATCGGCCAATAGGTAAGAGAGGTTTTAACCACCGGTATGCATATTCATTGTCAGGATAGCGAAGATCTACTACCCAAGTGCATGGCTTGTAATTTGTAGGTGGAAGCCTTAAGCTTTATGGCTATACATCAGGCTCTTTTGTCAGGTAGTGGAGATGCATGCCTCCGATAGATACATAACCGACAGGGTGAAATATAATTAAAATGCAAATTGCAAACTGGGAATGGAAATTCTTGGAGGTGATGTACATGTAGAATAGCTTGGCATTTGGCGTAGTGTGGTCAATGTGGAAGGTGAATGTTGTCCGTCATGTGAATGATTGATGCGCTGATCGATAGGGCAGTCAGGCAAAGTTGAAGATAACAAGCTGGGAGGAATCCATCTGTCCAGCCTTAGACACTGCCTGTGCATTATGCCCAGGTCGATATTGGATCTGCTGTTGTGAAGACCTTCAAGCTGATAGGTTTCATCCTGTCTGGTCAAATTGCCCATGGCCTTTATGCCCGGGGGAGGCATTTGGAGATAAGCTGGTTGGATGGGTCTAGAATGGCTGTGAGCTAGCCGTTTCCTTGGAAGGATATGTATAATTATCTGTTATATATGCTTCTCCCATACCTGTCAGTGTCACCCTTGCCCACCAAGAAGCTAGAAAAAAAAAGGTAAGCAAGAAAAAGGATGTGGTAATTTTTCTTTCATCTGGGAGAGACTGGTTATATGCTTCACTGTTTCTGAAGAGCAAGAGCATGTGTGTTCAGAAGGCCGTGTCTGCAGCCAGGCTTTTATTTCGCTTCTTCGTTCTGCCAAGGTTCTGCCACGGAGAAACACCTTTAGTGTTTGTGCTCCCAAGTGGAAAACCTAACCTTGATGTTTGCTCAAGATTACATGGAAAACCCCAAGGGTTGAAAGTTAATCTTAAATGCAACTCTAGTGCTGAGCTGTTGTCTAAAAGGTATGTATTCTCTTTTGCAGGAATTCAGTCATCATTTTATGTTTTTTACAAATGCTATGGTTCTCGGCATGTCTACTTTTGCGACTAGTGCCACCTTGAAGAAATTGGTACCAAAGATGAATTAGACAACTTTGGCCTTTTCTTCCATTCTGTTGTCAAACTACCGGTATAAGCATTCTGCTTCTGTCCTTTCAAGAGTGAGCTTGGGAAAATGCTGTGTAATACCCACTGAATCAATTTATGTGTCAAGTGTACCGTAGTGCAAAATTCATCGTTTCGCCATCACTTTTGCTTAGGGATGCAATGTTCCTGAACGTTTCTCAAAATGAATATGACTGTCATATCTATTGCATAGCAGATATTACCAGCAGTGCAAATTTTAGTCTATTTATGCTTTGGAATACATTATTTATTATATATCCCAATAGATAAGATGTTTTTGCATCAAGAAATGACATAAGATGTATCAAATGTTGGCAGATGAAAGTGAGCATTCCTAGGTTAATGTTCCATAAACTGATGGAATAACGCTCAGTACCAAGGGACAGTTCTTTACCTAATTGACATGCTGCCTGCATTTATAAGGAATGTTTCAGGGTCCCATGGTTACAACAGACGCATTCAGACAGAACCTTGACATATGTTGCCAAACATGTGACAAGCCTTGATTGCTTTTAGAGTAATAATAGGGATCCTCCTTTGTGTCCGTGGAAAATGGAAATGGAATTTTGGTGAAAGGCAATTTCCTGATTGAATGGGATTGGGCAGAATGTTCCTGTATGCATGTTTAAACACAAACACATGGCGCCTTCGTCTGAGCACGCTGTCTGTTAGCGCACAATAGGCAGTTGGAGGGAAATAAAGAGTTCATAATTTTTGTCGAGTTCATTTTCTAAACCATAAACTGTGGAGGAACAGTTTTCTTGCCAATAAATATAGGTTGCTAAATGTATAACGTATGAATATTAGTGTGGGCTCATAGAAGGTACGCCACTGCTGGGAATATTACCACAGTATATGGTAACATTTTCCAGTCCATATATGTTCCATTATCAGCCAGGGACTGAAGAAATATTTCGAAACTCGCTTTTACTCCGGTTGAAGAGTGGACATAATTTAATTCACACACCAGGGAATACTTCATATTAGCCAGTGATCACTAATTTGTGTAGCCTGTCCATGTTTCCAAATTACAGTAAGTAGCTTCCAATTCAATATTTATTCTTTACTTAACTCCCTGATTGCTTTAGCATAATAACATTTACCCAGAGCATAAATATATGAACATTATTTCTTTTGTTTGATACCGGTAGTTTTTTTGATGGGCCTACAGGTTTATCCATTTTCCTATATTTTCTTGAACAAAAGGGTCGTATAAGCAGTTTGGGATTCAGCATGCAATTTAGCATCCCTGCCTGTTGAATTTTTGATGCTCTGAATGTCAGGGAATCAATAGTAACTATTGACCCATGAATGATTGACCAACAGACTGTTTTAGGATGGGCGTGTATTTGTTTGGTTACTTTATTTTTAATAGAGCCTGAATGTAGCTGTTGAGAAGTTTTCACAAGTAATTCAGGTATTGAATAATTTTATACATATGTATACTGGGAGTCAATTTAGTATCTGTTTCACAAAAAATATAGACTAAGAAATATGGACTAAAACAACATTCCCATCTTATTATATACACGTATTGTGACTATTGTCCAAAGGCACATTAAGACCTAGACATCTGTGAGGGTGGCATTTCTACTGTGCAATGGCTGCTAGCCAATTTAGCTATGAATTCCACGAAAGGGGAACTGAATATTCCAAATTTCCCACATTTGTAGACAATTGTAGTAATTACCTGATTGCTATTACGTACTATCCCTGGCAAGGCTGTTTTCTTTTTTATTGATATAGATAGAGGTTAATGTCTCAGCGAGTGCATAATACAATGTTTATATGTCTTGAGTTGACAGTGCAGTACATGTCACTATATCACAGTTCTTCATCTTTTGTAGATTTGAATTTTAAATGAACCTTAATGTCCTTGATAACAAATCAGTGGGCCCATCTTAATTTTCCGAACAAGGCATATGATGACCTTGATACATGCATAGAATATTGTGTAGTATAATGACGGCAAAACTAATCTGTATGGGCGGCATATTAGATAGTCTGGCTCGTAGTTCCTGTTGTGAGGCACGACTCGCATCATGCCTACCAATTAGTTCACCATGACGTCAAAGCCTGAAATGCTGTATTTGTGCAGGTCAGTGCACATGGCAGGCGGGGCAAGGCTTGTTTGCCCACTGGTAATAGCATTGACCCTTCTGCACTGCTCTGGTGCTCTGTTGTACGTGCTGTAGGTGTACGTGGGGAATGTTGCCATGCAGTTTTCCTGTAACAAGTAGGTGGTTAGGGTTTCACAGTTCTGTACTCTGTTTTTTGTCAGTCTTTGTGTATGTGTGGTTAAAAAAGGTCAAGTTTAATATATACACAAGGGACTGTGTGGGACAGGTGAAAGTGTGTGGGCAGCTAAAAGGTCTTCCTGTCCCTTGAGGTAGAGTAAAATTTTGTTCGATTTTGTGTTATGTTGGTCTGAGCTGATATCAGCCCGCCTTGAGCTTTCCGAGATCTCCTCAGGGCTGGGAGTGTAGCTGACACGCCAAGGTCAACCACCCCTCTCTGGGAATTTTTAGGGCTGTCAGAAAAAGGCCACTGCTTAAAGCAAGACTCAGAAATTGCTCAATCAGTCAATAAATTTCTGTACGGTGTGCAAAGCAAACCTGGATATTATATCAGAATCTGTAGGAATCACCTTTGTGGTCTTAGGCTTGAGTTGAATGTGGAGTACTTTATTTTTTGCTAATAATATTGGCTACTTGGCTTATTTGAATTTTAAAAATTTAGTGTCCTGTATACAATTTGTGAAAATGAAACTGCATTGGTTTTCTTGCATAACACTTGCAGATGAACTTAACAGATTTACGTGTGCCTGGGAGGGTGTGTTATAGATGCCGAAGTGCGGTTACCAGCATACGGCTATACAGATACACAAGCAGATGTACTTAATAGGTGTATCTGTTATGTCTGCTCAGAAGAACGTCTGAAAGTATGACGGAGGTAAATAAAGGAAGAGCGTACTGAACTTAACCTGAGGAAATGACTCTCAGGTCAGGTCGTGGGGTCTGCATTTTTCAGCCCAGAGGAATGCCATTGACATGTGTGTTGACAGGGAGACCTCCGCTCCCTGGCTTTGCAAATTGGCAAGCTTACAAAACGTCTAGACAATGATCAAGTCTGGCCGGGATATTCACACAGAATTGGATCTCCCATAGCCGTCATCCACCTTGTGGATAGAACTACTTTTCTTTTCTTTAGCTTCTGTTATACCTATGGTGTCAAAAAATATTGTACTGCCCTTCTAGACATTTGGCCTTTAAAGATGCCCTTTAAGATGAGAACCATATCCTTTGCTTGTACAGGTAGAACCTTCATTTAACTTTCCTGACCAGTAATGTCTTTTTTAGATACGTATTATGATACGTTGTATGAGCTGAGCAGCAGAGAAATTTTATTCCCCCACAGGTTTCGAGGCACCTTATTATTTATGGTGCTATATTTAAACTTAACTACATGCTTAGGAGCATCAATTAGCTATGGGTAATGGCCTTTTGTACTGAAATCTGAAATGTTTGAAGTGCATCATTCTCAACAATTTAGGAGAATGTTACTGTTCGAAATATACACACGCATTTCATACGCTATATATAGTGGCATGGCTAATCTAAAGTATACTATGATGGTATACTTTGATCATGACAGTTATTAATAGCACATTTTTGTGGGGTATCCGTATTGGGAATTAGTTTACAGTGTTTACAGTGCACATTCACTATCATCTCACAAGAAGGTATTACTGCAATGCCAATTTCATACACGCATTTCAAACATAAACTAAGAAAAACTGTGTGATGTTACATTGCATTTCCTTGATGTGCAAAATGTGACATTGACTACTTATTACACATGAGCTGCAACAATTGATTACCTATATATTACAGTCTTTTCTGCAGTATCTTTTTTATTCAGTTCAATCCAATGTAAATTTATTTATAAAGTTCTTTGGCATACCTTTCTTCTTAGTGCAGTATGAATTTCAGAGGAATGAGTGACTAACTTCCTTCCTTGAACATTATCCCTCTCTTTGTAGTCTTCCTCGGTTTTGAAAACTTTTGACCCACAGGAACTGACCTCTATGACTTTTCTTTCCTACCTTCTCAGAAGTGAATCAATCCTGACTCATGTTTGTTATTTCTCATGCACAGACATGCTGAAGTGGTGGAGAGTCTGAGGCACTAGCAGCTCCACCTGTAGCTGGGAGGATCCATTCCACAATCACAGCAGGACTATTCCCATTGCTGATTTCCTCCATGGGCAAGTGCCTGTCGCACTGTGTGGACTCCAACTCCACTGAGTCCCAGAGGAGCCAACAGTCACACAATGGGAAACACCGCACTCCCACCCCGCCTAGCTACTACAGCTCTGTGCAGAAGGGCCAGTCGGTCAGGTCAGCCCCCGCCGACGGCTCTCGCGAGGAATACTACACAAACGGCTCCTCCCACAAGGAGATAAGGACTTCTGAAAAAAAGGTCCCCATGCATCCTGCCAAGCTGCCAACCATCTCATCCATTCAGAGGACCAGCAATAACAACCTAAAAACCATCTCCATCTCCCCTCCGGAGTACTCAGAGACCAGGATTCGTAAACTGTTTGACAAGTACAAAGATGAACACGAGGACTGTATCCTGGCGGAAGGGGTGGAGCGGTTCTGTCAGGACCTCGGCGTGGACCCCGCCGAGTTTATCGTGCTGGCGCTGGCGTGGAAGTTTAACGCGGGAACGATGTGCAAGTTCAGCAGGGAGGAGTTCGAGGGAGGCTGCAGGGCGCTGAAGGTTGACAGCATCAAGGGCATCCAGGCTTCCTTCCCAAGCCTACTTCAGGAAGTCAAGGACGAAAGCATCTTTAAGGACTTGTACAGATGGACATTCCAGTTTGGCCTGGACTCAGACCAGGGCCAGAGGTCCCTGCCAATAGATATGGCCCTGCCGTTGTGGCATCTCGTGTTCTCCCACAGACAGCCGCCGCTGCTCCACCGCTGGTTCGAATTCCTGAAGGACAGTCAGGTGCGGGGCATCTCGCGCGACACGTGGAACATGTTCTTGAACTTTGTGGAGGTGGTAGGCGAGGACTTGAGTACTTACGACGACACAGAAGCATGGCCGAGTCTGTTTGACGACTTTGTCGATCATGAGCACCAAAAGGAAAAGCAAGCCAAGGAGAGGGGAATGCAGGAGGATGAGGTCTAGAGAAAATTAATGGCTATAATGGTGATCAACATGTTGTCTTTTGTTAATGTACTTAATCTGCACTTGTATTGAGCTGGTGTAAATATAGCTGCAATGGGGTGCTTTGAACAACAACAAAAAATGTGTGGCAATCTTTTAGCATTAAGTTCAGGAGAAATCTGTGCATGTGATGCTTCATAATGTTTATCAGACAAATGGATGTGAAGCGGTTTAACATCCTATACTTTCGTCATGCCTTTCCCGACCACTGTGTTTTATAATATAATTGTTGTATGCAAGGTTTGGACAGGGTGGGTTACCATAGCCAGTAATGTATCATTTCTTGCAATTTTCCCCACAACTAAATGTTTCTACAGTCCATGTTCTTTACATGGCCCTTACATGATTCAAACCAGTGGACACTGCAAGCAGCTATCCACATGGATGTTCTTGCAAATTGTTAAGATGCATATGAATTGAGTTCAAGTAACAAAATGTCACTTAGTGTCTGGTAATTTGATGGTGGTATATTGCTTATATCCCAGACATGATAAAGTCTTTGTAAAGAGTCAGTTTACCAACAACTAACAGTGAAAGCAAGCCAAACTCCCTTGTACCTATTCATGTACAGTTGGTCCTGTAGTCCCAGCTTAAGGCTTATGTGGATATTTTCTGTACAGTAAAACATCATGATGAAAATTGGATTGTTTACTCTGAAGTGGAAGAACAGACAAATACTTGTAATTCTGGCTATTGGCAGTGCTGCTCATTCCCTTATAGCATGGCAAGGATTTATAATCAATCTACTATGCTTTACATCAGGCATAGTACAAACTTATATGACAGCTCCATATGAAAACAATTTACCTTAAATTCCATAGTCCAAAATGTTAAATATACACCAATTCAATGGAATTTTTCCCAACAAGTTTACACTGACAAAGTCTGAATTGCTTGTTGCAAAGAAATATGTTTAGAGTTAGAGAAAGCGTTTGTTAGATCAGGATTGGATAAGGAATTGCTGATGTTGCAATATATTTGTTGTGTTGAAATGTAGAAGTTGTAATTGTAATTTGCTATCACCTTGGCAGGATACTGCCTGAAGCAGCAAAGAAACTTTTTATGTATGTATGTATGTATGTGATGCCTTGTTCAATAACAGCACTACATGTATGTGTATTTAGAAGCCGTAGCTTTGAATTAAAATGTTTGTAAATCTCAATGAAAATGCTGACAACGTGATGTTGGTTAGATTGCTTCAGGTTCTTTGGTAACATTCCTGTAAAATACTAGTGGTGAGAATTAAGCTCCTAAGCTTCGGTATGTAAATATGATGTGGCCACTATCTGTGGCTATAGAAGGTTGACTGTAGAACTGTCTATTCGTAGATGTTGCCTGTATCAAGAATTCATTCAGTATTAATCGTTTTTCTCACTGTCCTTTTTTTTAGCTATTCTCCTGATTTTTATGAAAGCCTGTGTGATGTAGTATGCATTTCTCCGGTATAATATTGTTGCTGCTGTGTAAGACTATTTGTGTTAGAAACCATGATTTTAAGATTTCTTACAAGAAGATCTTCTACAAACTTGGCATTCAAGTTGACTCCAAAGTACACTATAACTGATGTTTGACAAGTTATTGTACTGATTTCCATTGATCCGTCATTGGTGCAGAGCTTTTTGCTCTGCTGATACTATAGTGGAGACACATTTGTTTGGTTTGGCTACCCAAATTTTATCATGGTTAATATAGAATGATAATTTTGGTTAACTGTTTTCCATGCTATTTTAATTTTATTTTTCTGTATTGTTTTTACACAAATTAATTATGATTCCCTACCATTTTGCATGTGTAGAAGAATAGATAGCTTATGTTGTGCTAGTCATTTGTTCTGACGAAGCTAAAATCTGTTGCCTCTAATAAGGGCCATGCATTTGTGAAAAGATAATTAATTGTAATTGGGACCCATGATATTAAGATGTGCTATGTTATAGAAAGTCACGTGAAGTACCCATTATGTTATACGAATGATATTTCTGTTGACTTACCGCAAGGTTATTTGCTAGCCAAGATACATGAAGTGCAGTCGTTTTGTTTAAGTTCCAAGCTATATGAACTGTATATGAAAATTCCTGTGTTTTTTTGTAAGTGGCAAGATGCAATCACAAACTGCACCCAGTGATCTCTGTGTGGAAATATTTGATGCTGCTGTGTCATGAGTGCATATCTAGTCTTCAGAATTCAGAGCAATTCATAGGCAAAGTCTCCACATTTTTGTGATAAATTCAGAAGAGTAAGTGAAGTTTTGGGGCTACCAGTAATAATGTGAAATTCTGACAGTCCTTTCTGGCCTAGCAATGTTCAACATGGTGAGTTACTGGCCTCATTTTTTTTTTAAAGAATGTGGCCCGCCAATGTAGCATGCACTCTATCTACAAATTTAACATATCAAGAGATGTGTATCGTCAGCCAACAATTCAAAATTTGAGAGTTGATTCGTCTGTAAATTCATCAGGCCATATAGCGAGCATGCTTCTAAGCATGACATATGGCTGGTTGGTGATACCTTTGTGAAAACAAGAACTACAAAGAATTTGTCTTATAATTGGTCTGAATTCTTCATGGTTGCTACGACTAGCTTGGCAACCCTGTGTGCACTAACATCAGCTTTCATGTTCATATGTACATCCATGTGCAAATGCTTGAACACTTAGACTCCTCTCACACAACGCATTTTAAAGGCCACTGAGCATGGTCACTCCTGATAGAAACAATTTGAATTGTGGGAGACTTTGGGAAATAAAACCATTTCCAAAGTGCACTCTCCACAGAAAATTATAAATGTAGTTTTTTTAAACATGTTATACTAAATGCCAGGGGTTGTCGACATGATTGTTTTTATTGAAGATGGAATGAAAAGTTTTCCAAAGTCAAAAATGATCAAGAGGCTCATTTACTGTTTGACCAAATTCATAGACAATCAAATAAGAACTTAATGTAGATTACAGTAACTCCTCATAATGGTTATAAGCTACTTTGGACAATTGTGCTCTAGTTGTATGACATCACAGCCAATCAACAGCAGGCATATATAACCACCAGCTAGTGCAGAAAGCCCCTTGCTGTATTGTATTTGCAGTGAGCATATGGTACAGTAACAGGATTGAATGAGTCACAGGTGTACAGTATATGAAATTTTGAGCAATTACTGGTGTTGCATCCAAGCCTGATGGAGAGTAATCCAAACTCTATTGGATGAATCCAAGGGACCTGCTTCTTGGAATGTTCTGCTTAATAAGAGGGTTAAGAACCCTCCATGTACTTGAACATGAATTTCACGTGTAACAGGTAGGCCTGCGCCATGAATACACGTGAGGTGTATACTGTGCACGTGGGCATAGGTCCTCTAAAAGTGTAGTAGAATGCAAGGAAATGTTTCTGATGCCCAAAACCACTATTAATGGCCACTCCTGAAGAGTGTCATGAGATAAGATAATGTAGTTGGCTACATGTAAGTGCAGGATAGTCTCAATTGCAATATATCATACATGTCTTACCTGTAGTCATTGCTTTCATTTGGTATGTGTGAAATTTAAAACTTTGATGACATTACAAACAACATGGAAGTTATCAACTTGTACTGTGCAGTTCTTGTACTGTGTCATTCAGATATCAAACAGATCTTGATGTTGTTGATCCCTATAAATCAACATTTTTAGTATAGTGCATGGCTGCTTGACTTGGCATGCAATTTGGACAATAAACACTAGAGGGCTCTTCTGCATGGTATGAACTATTGTATACCAAGCACGTCGGCAGAACGTACTGCGCCTGCGCAAAACCCTGATTTTTCACGTTTTTCATTGGATGTTTGGTCAACGTTGCATCAAAATTTTGCCTGTTGCAGACGATATCTTTTCCTATACAACATCTGAAAACTACAGACAGGCTGTCAACCTTATATGCTCTAATACAACCTTATATGAGACGTTCTGCCAAAGTGCTATGCACAATACATTACGGGTTTCGCGCAGGTGCAGTACGTTCTGCCGACGTGCTCGTATACCAGTACCATGTTTGGTATTCCCAGAGGTGTGTAGGTGTGGTCTACCAAACAGTTGCTGAATACCAGTACATGTAGTATCAAAAGCAGGGAAGAATTTAAGTCATCCTATTTTCCAGTTTTGAGACACAATGATCCAAAAGACTGTCTATTACAACATACAACTAACTGCAACAGAATCAACCACTTCCTTCATGTAACGTTAGATGATTTATTGATCAAATGATGATTTTTGCATGTCTTTTGTAAACACATCTGAACTAAACATGTTGTAAATGTCTACTGCATGTAGTATCCTTCCGATTCTTACAAAATGGTGGTACATGTACTTGATCCATTAGTACCATACTACTGAAGATTTACGTACAGGGAGTACTACAAAACTAAGGTAGTCTTACCCCCCAACCCCCCATAAAGCATGACCCACCTTCAATGATGGTTTTGGAACAACTTTTGGATTTTCTGGATGACAACAGACTTTTGAACCATATTTCTAAGATTGTTTGTAGAGTCAAGACAAGTTGCTTATTATCTAACTACATTCTATAAATGAAAACTAAAAGAACAGATTCTATAGGGAAAAAAACATAAGACACACTTTCACACTTACATGTGGACATTCTACATACAATGAACTAGTATTTTTGTAAATAGTATATGTAATGAATGGATTATACAATGGCCTAATGGTAGTGATTTTCAGAACAATGAATGCTAATTCCATGATAGCAGTGGCCACTTACAGCCAATAATTCTGAAGAACTCAAAAAGGGGGAATTTATGTAGAGAGAAGTGGAAAGGAATGTACCTTTGAACACTTAAATGTTAAAACAATGTACAGTAGTACCCAATCATTTTCTCTGATGCAACTGCAAGTTATGAAATAAGGTTCCCATTAAAGTAAATATAACAATTATTACACCTGTTTTCACCAAAAATTGTAATTTCACATTGCATACAAAAACTGTGTTGACTGTTGAGGATAGATCAATGGTTACCTACGTATACAAGGATGGTACAAAATTGAAAATGACTATTTTTCTCATAACCAGGTAGCAGACATGCTGGTACATGTACAACATGGAAGGAAACTGCTACAAACGTCTGAGTGCTCTTTTTTTGTCTTTCTTCTTTTTCTCTGCTGCATTCTTGTCTCCTGCGTGCTTTTTCGCCATCGGCCCTTCACTTGTAGATTGCGTTCCTGAGGTAGAGGGACAGTTTGTGTCTTCGCTTTTCGCGGGTGCAGTCTTTGTCGTGGGCTTGGCATGAATTTCTGTCATCATTCGCGCTCTTTCCGAGTAGTTGTCATACTGTTCCAAGAGCAGCTTTCCGGCTTCTTCATTCAGGGCAGATTCGGGGTTTGGATATATCAGAAGACACTTGATGGTGAGAAGGATGTGTTTAAGACCAAGATCGGCTTTCCAGTCTTTCTTCAGCGTGTTCACACAAATCTCTCCATTCTTGGCAACGTTGGGGTGGAAAATCTTGGTCAAGAAGAATCCCTTGGGAGGAGTCTGGGGAAAGTCCTTCCCAAGGGACAATTTAATTTTGAACTGGCCACCTTCATATGGAGTTCCCCCTGCAAATAATGTACAAACACTGGGTTGGAAGATGCACACACCATACAGGTTACAATACCTTGCTAACTTGTAGTGTAAATAATGAACTAACCCATGGGGACCAAAAGGATACAGTTACACAGGTAACATTGAAGCACAATTATGCACTACTTTTGGTGGGAAAAAATTACAGAAGCTATATCCTGATGACTTGGAAAGGTGACCACAACACCTTCCTGGATCTAAATGATTAGGTAACACCAGCAATGTAAAAATACTGGTTTGTCACCAGATCATATCAGTACTCCCACAAAGACCACTAAAAGCACAATTTGAAGAGTATACAATCAGAGAACAGTCTTGTCATAAAGGTTTTCTGCTGAACAACTTGGTGTTAGATCTTACCCGGGCCCTCGATAGTGGCCTGTACGTCTGTGATGTCCTGTTCATTTGGGAACACTTTCACCCCTTCAGGCGGGTTGTTAGCGAGGTCAAGAACTTCCTTTGCCACCTGCCGGATAATCTGAGGTGACAAGTTCTCCACGTTGGAACTCTGCAAGGGACACATAAAAACAGGAAGGTTATAAGTAACTTAGTGTGTGAGTACATGAAGACCAGTACACTATAGCTACAGTACAGGCTTCTCCTCTGAATATGGCATTGAAATGAGAATTTTGGTGATCAAACTATTTGGTGCACAGTCGTTTCAGCAGACACTTCCACTAAATTATACATCTACACTACAGATATTTTGAACACTAGCACTATCAGAGACCAGTTATGATATAATTTTTTCCTATAATTTGTTCACTTCAACTTCTCTAACTTTTAGTGTTACTGGGATAGAAAGCGTGGCGAAACAGTCACCACAGTGAGTGGTACTGCGGACGCCGTCTGTGGATGAAGACAAAACTGGACTATTGCCAGGAATCTTCTTCTTGGGCCGATTTTTCAAAGTCAAGCCCTCCCACCTTCAAATCCCATCGTCTGCAAACACCCCGTAACCGTTGGGTAAAACCAACCCTTCTTCCAGAAACCACACAGTACTAGTAAGCAGAACCACAATCTGGCAATACTGAGTATTCTTTACATACAGCTTCTAGTCATGAGACACACGAGGAAGATAACGAAATAACGGCAACATTTCTGACATGTTTAGACATCCGTTAGCTTGGCGACTGTTGGAGTCCTCCATGTTTTGATTCGTCGCCTGCCCAGACGGCGGCGGTTTCAGGCCAAAACCGTCACGTTTTAAACCCGCAACAGTCACAAGGAAGGTACAAATATAATATACATACCCCGGACATACTACCACAGTGAGAAAATGCCAGAAGTCGACGGTCTACGGGTAAAATTGGCTTTTTTTTTCGTGCTGCGACGGTAGGCAAAGCTCGAAGCTTGTCCAGAGACTAAATAGACGATTCGAACTGACCAATCAGAACAGAGAAAAATAGCCTCGATTTCAATTACGTGATGCATGATGGGAGTTGGGTAGAAACCACTCCGTAATATGGGAGGGGCAGCATATTCCTTCAGGATGTTGCTTGCACTCTTCTTGCCCTGTCACACTTCTTCTTCATTGTATCATTACCTTCGCCAAGAAGGTTATGTTTTCGATGCCGTTTGTTGGTGGGTCTGTGTGTTTGTCTGTTGACAGCATTACTTCAGAAGTTGTGGATGAATTCTTTACATACCATGTATTTGGTATGTACTACTGTAACTAGTTAAAGTTAACCTTATACCTCATGTCTGAGGGTCGGGGACTATGGTGTAAGTTATATGTGTCAGTAATACTAAGGGGTCTACTTTGAACCCCCTGGCAGCTTTCTATGGTAGTCCAGCAGAATTTCTGGTTTTGTTATCCTGTGTTCTGGACATGATATGATCATGATAACGTTACATAACTCTTGGGCTGCACTTAAATGAAAACAAACACAACTTAAACTGTTGAGATTTTAATGTTATCACAATCAAATGCACAGAGTATGTACATAATGGCACTGATATGGCCTACACTACTCTAAAACTACAAAGTGTTACACAAATACAAAGGCTACATGGAGCCTGGTGGTACTGTTAAACATACTGACAACGACTGAGGGGTTGCAGACCCCACAAAGAGCTTCAGGGTGGCCCTGGCATCTCCACATGGGGAGGTGGCGGGTACTACCGTAGTGCTCTGGGTGTTAGGGTGGGGGGGTGCAGAGCTGGGCCTGATGCTGTGCAAGGAACAGTGCAGGAGCAGCAGGCTTATCACCATCATCATCGGAGGACGTGTCGTCAAACATGTCCAGCTTGTGGAGTGTGTCCCAAATTGCAGTCTTGGCCACCTTGTACTTGGGCTTGGACATGGTGAGTAGCGAATCCCTCACAAAGTTGGCAAAGGCAGCTCTCCTGTTGAGGGGTGCAGGTTCGGCCAACTGCTTCGGCAGATGACCACACTTACACAGGTTGTTTGCGAGGGTTTGGAAGGTGGGGTCATCATCCTGGTGCTTACGCTTCTTGCCTTTCTTGATGGTGATGGTTCCTAGGGTGTAAGGACACTCCTCCTTGTCTGCAATGCCAGCTTGGGCAGCCTGTGCTAAAGTGTCACCCCCCTGTTCAGCATGGTCTTCTGTGACCTGCAATGATGACAATGTGTTAGCAACAAAAAAACATAAGAAATGGCAAATGAATGAAATGACTGTCAACATGAAAAATTGGCAATGGTATTTATATTTACATTTCTCAATGGCTGTGGCTTGTGGCGGACAAGTGGCCACAAGAAGGAGCAGGTCTTAAGGATCCATTCTTCCCTCTCAGTCAACTCCTTGGTCTTATCCCCGGTCATCTTTTTGTCCAGCCTGGTGAAGTTGTCCTTGATGGACCGCCACCATCCCCTGAGGTAATCGGCTGTCTTCCCAAGCTGTTCACCCTTCTCGGTCCAGAGTGCTTCCTTCATGTCAGTTCGCTTGAAATGGATGAGCTTACTGTTCCAGAGGATCTGGTTCTCCTTGATCCATTCCATCAACGCATTCTCCACCTCAGCATCAAGGGAGTAGCTTGTCTTCTTGGCCCTTTGCCTCTTGTCAGGGGATTCAGCATCAGAGGAACCAGGGCCAGCACTGTTAGTACTGGTAGATGATTCACGTTTTGGGCGGCCCATAATGAGAAAAGGTTGAAGTCCACGCTCTACGGAGGTCTACGGAATCTGCACTTGTAGGCCCTGGTAATGAAAACAGCCTACTTTTATAATAAATCGGCGCATCTACCATTGGCAGGAATACGCTCAAATTATATGCTTGGCGTTCGTCGGAAGTGCGTCACTGCGGTCGGCATAAGTTGGGTGCGTCCGGACTACGCTCGGCATGCGCACTGCGCACTGCATACGCAGCGTGTAAAATTTGTACACAGTTTAATTCTTCCAATCCTTGCGAAGACGGAGTGAAGTGCAGTTAAGGGGAAGCTCCATGCCGCTCGAGTACATAGTTTGTAATACGGCTGGGAAATAACAAGACTCTGACATTATGAAATGTTGACATTGAAGCCATGCATCCCTACTGGTAAACATAACGTCCCTACGCAAAGTTATCTCTACGAACCCGTGGGGTCGAGTGGCGCAGCGGTAGCGCGGTCGGCTCAGGGCCAAGAGGTTCCGAGTTCGATCCCCACCCATGTCACCGATCTTGTGCCCTTGGGAATGACTTTCCTCACTTCACTCAGGTGTAAATGAGTACCTCACCAGGACTCCAGGAAGAATAGTCTGAATTGACACACTAATGGAGATCCTCACAAAAACCAAAACCAAACCAAACCCTTTATCGTAACCCTTCGTCGTAGATCGTCGCACGATTTGCAGTGTCATAGAGTTTAAAAAGGCTGACTGACAACAAGGATCTAAGACACATGCATGACTAGCCCAAGAATGTCCTCCGATTTCAGTGCGATCATACGACGATTGCACGACGTATGTGACCGGGCCCTTGGTAACAAGCTTAAGATTCAAAAATACGCCTGAACTAAAATCCGCATATTTATGAAATCGGTAGTTTATTATAGCCTGCCGCCTGTGTTGATAAGGCTTTTGTCAGCGAGTGTTGGAGTTCTTCGTGACATCAATTTAGTAATTACAACACCTGAAAGCGTCATGCTAGCGTTGACGTTATATATGGCTTGCTTGTTTAATGGTCTCCCCGTCAATCTCTGTACACGATTTTTCTCGAGAAATAATGGGTAATGTGTGGTGCACACGACACCATCAATTTGCTGCGGTGCCTGTGCACGACGTGTATGGTGTTGTTACAATCTAAATAAACTCAATGACGTTCCATACACTTTGTAGAAAATCATTAACAATGACAATGAGCTGACGACTGGTAAACATAACGTCCTTGGCCCGGCATGTCTCTTTCCGCTATACTCATGATGTGAAGATAAAGGTTCACTTACAATATACTACTTAATGTATACTACTAAAGGTTCACTTACATACTACCACATGTATTACAAAGCTGACCCGCAGTCATGTTGGGGTTCAGTTTCATACGATTGCGGCCTCATTGGGGACGTTCAGTGAAACGCAAGCCGTAACTCTAACTGTGGTGCAGCTTTGCAAAAGTGGAAAAGGACTGTCGGTTAAGCCGGGTTAACGTTGCAAGCCACGTTCTGTCTATTTGAAGTGCTAGTATATTATACAGGGAGACTCCCCCGGGAGATTGATAGTGTTTATTTGTGAACCTTGTATATGTCGATCTCAGATTGTCTCAGAATGTCATGGATCAGTGACTTTCCCAGCACCACCATGAAGCGATGTTTTCTGTGACATTTGTAGAAAATGTTTCGCTTCGCTATAAACAGGATGCTTGTCACGTTCTGAAGGAGTTGGTTTACTCTTGTTGATCTCCTTCTGGTAGTGGATCGAACGGTCTACCGGATTGGGGTATGAAAGGAATGCTGACAGGCAAGGTTTTTCTGCCTTAGTAGATTGAAAAGATATCGCCAATTTGTTATTAAAAGTGATTAGAATGCGTCCCTTTATTTTCAATCTAACGCTTTCAATGTCTTATGTAAGATTCATATAATATAACGGAAAAGAGGCAAGACAAGACAAAAAACATGGAATACGAGAAGAATTTTGAGAAATGATCTCTGCCGACCAGGGATGACTCTCCTCAACACATCTCTGAAGAGTCAGGTCAGATCACGCGTACGAGTTTCTATATGCACCGTCATTCCTCAAAACAGGAACGTCAAAACATGTGGCTGCGAGAGAGGATACAAGTACAAGTATTTATTCTTTTTGGGCACGTAGAGGGAAATATTTTCACGATGTTCGTACCCAAGGCCAAATAGTCGGGGCATGCATGTCACCACTGTCCCACCTTGCCGTACGCAGGGTCAGGCCTCCCTGCCGATGCTTGGCGCCTCGGACTTCTTTCGCATGGACTTCAAAATCCATTCAACATGTCTTTGTTCTAATCCCCTTTTCTATAGCACGAAACATCTGATAAGATAGGATGTTGAAATATCTTTTATGTTACAGTGCCGATCGGATTTAAGTAGCTTTTGAAGGTTTAACGTGACAGGACAGCAAAGTAAGGACCAAGTAACAAGTGTCCATGGGAAACATCTGTCGTTACAGAGTCCCGTGGGCTAATGGCCATTCGTTTTCTCCAATCAAAAGAACTGTTGAGTTCCGTACCACAAAAGGTGATAAAAACAAGTTCCCCAATACAGTTTTACTTTTCAGACAGGTGTTAGCAGGTGTTGGGATCATGTAGGGGATATGTGGGATTGTGTCACTGCCGAAGAACTCCTCCCTTTCAAAATGGAGAGGCGCTAGTGTTGGCCCTGAGTTTAGTTTTGTACCCACCGACCAAATAGCTGGATTTCAGCGGAGCATTGCACACATGTTGTCAAAGTTTGTTTTGAAAGTGTGAAGTTGGAGGACTACATCTGTTCACTTCCGGTTTACCGCATTCCCGTCGCGTGACGTCACACGGCATCCGGGCACTTGTAATGGCGACCCTTGTGAGCGGAAGAGAGCTAGCGAGTGGGAGCGCCTTCCCTGTCGAACACCGGTGAGTATGCCTCTTTGATTGCCTTCTCGAGGATTCTTTGGCTTCTGACACACTTGATAAGAATTTTCCCAAGGCCAAGAAGCCCTATGAGTGGTATTTATGCTGCACGATGGCCAGGAAAGCGGCGGACAAGTGGGCTAGCTAACCCAGTACAGTGCAGTTCCTCAGTGTCCCCACTTGTCATGTCAGCTCTAGCTCAGGAATCAGATCAGGGGGGTGGGCGAAAATAAAGCAACCTCAGCTGTGTCAGCAGGATGGACAGGCGCTCAGCAGTCGTGCGGAGATTGCCAATAAAACAGCCTCAAAGGTGGCCTTTTCTTTGGCAATTCAGCAAGGCTTTGAGATGATCACTTTCCGCAAATGTTCTATGAACACTAACAGAAGGTTTGTACTTGTTAATGCACCGACTCCTCCGATGACAGGTTGCAGCGCTCGCGTTCCGAGTCGGGATCGGATATCCCTGTCCCCAAAACCAGTGGCAGCCATGAAGCACGGGATATTTTGAGGAACCTGTTCTTCCGTTTCCTGCCCCCCTCCCCCAACCCCCGAACAGATTTCCCCCCGCTGTTTATACAAAACACATTTTGTGGTCCGACAGGTTCATTGAAATGTTTGTCCTCTGCCGAACCAGTATTGTCTAATTTACATAACAGGTTGATTTGATTAGTGTAGATTACACATACATTGTTTTGGTGCCAGATCGTTATATTGTGATTTATAAGCACCATGTAGTTTGGGAATGCAGACCTACACCCCTGGCTGTATGGTGTTAGGAACCCCGCCTAATACTACATGTTCTTTTCCCCTTAAATGCTATTTGCAGTTAGTCAGTGTCTGACATTATATAACCTCTGACAAATATTTACCTGGATCAAGTACTATATAAAGAACAGGCCCCTTGAGAGGTCTGCTGAACACAGTATCATTCAAGGCCAAGGAATGTGGGCAGCCTTTGAAATTGAAGACATGATCCAGGTGTCATGGACCTGGTTCTCCCTGTTTCAGTGTACAAAACTTTGTCTAAATTTACTCTAAATGTATTTCACATGATCCAGACTGTTTGTGATCATTGTCGGAGTTCATAACACAGTAGTCAGTAGATCTTATAGCACAGATCACAACATTTTTAACTTCAGTGTAAATAGAAAGTGAAAGGTTAACCATGATGTAAGACTGGACACAGGGGAGTTCCCCAGATATCCCCATATCATCATTATTTATACTTCTCCATAGCAGGTGCACATCTCAGCACTTGGCAATGATGGGACTCAGATGGGGATTTTTATCTGACTCATCCATTCACAAAAGTAGCATTAGTGTGACTCGTATTTGAAACAGCTATAAATAAACAAGAATTTGTAATTTGTGAATGTTGGTCAATGTATATCAGTTGTATGTTTATACTTATAGATTATTATAAGGTTGATACAAATTGGCAAATTTCCTGCCAATAATGTTACATCTCTGACTTTGCTGTCGTCACTCTGGCTGTGATTTGTAGCCTGAAAATTAGCCTTGTTCAGCTCATTGCATGGGCATGTACATTTAGTCTCTCCCCTGCCAGCACAGCACAGCACAGCAGAGGCGTGACTCACTGACTGTGAGAGCAGACCAAGGAAGATCATAACGTCAAGAACGGCTCTCAGACTATCAATATGAGAGTAGTGTCATGGAAGGTAGCTCAATGTCACCATAAAGTGGCGTGATACACTTTTTATTGGTCATTCTTCCTGATGTGATGTTTTTTACACTGCACCACAATACCATTTAATGGCATGGAGATCGACTTTGGTGCTCTTCACACAGGCAGCAATGGGTTGTTGCAGACATGGGTACACAGGTTATGATATAGTGGTCTCATAGCTGCAGCAATGGTGAATGTAAGCAGAATGTATAATCACAATGCTACTACATGTACCATCCCTGAAGTCATCTTCCAAGACTCATCAGATAGAACCTGTCTTTCCCATGCAGTACTGTAATTGTTTCCAACTGTTCCTAGTATCTTCTGCAGTATCTGGGTTTTCTCAATTCATCAACAGAAATTCATAACTTGTGTTGATCAGTGATGGAATCAGGGCAGGAGAGCAGCCAGGTCTTTGACCCCATTCTGCTCAGCATTAGTAGTAAGATATGTTCAGTAAGTCACTTCACGTGTGGAGGTTACTTTCGGGTATCAACCGTTCATGTATCAGTTGGTAAACACGTACAGGTTAGGATTCTCTTGCGACTTCTTTGTTTTCTACAAAAAGGGAGCAAAGTGAAAGTAATCGCTGTGGGTCATTTCTGGACGTTGAAAAGGAGGGAGAAAGATGACAGAAAAAAATGGCCTTGGGCGAATATGACATCTAGAGAGGACTTACATTTTAGTAAATACTGAATACTTGAAATGAGAACTGCATGTTTTTCATTCTGAATGTCAGTCTGTGGAAGTCTATATTGGCTAGACTTTATTTAGACTGGGCAGCCCTTTGACCTCAGTGTAGCTGTTCTCTCCAGAGGTGGAGTTAAAGGTCAAGGGACAAGACAACAGAAGCACAACTTCCAACTGTGACATGAAAAACTTATTTTTGACTTTCTAAGCTTGCCATGTGGACAGAATACCTCAAAGTCAAAGTAATAGCCAAGGCCAGTTGTATACGTATGCACAAGGGAAAACATATCAAATCATATCAAATGACAATTTTTCTATGATTTATGAGAAAATACTTAGAAAAGTAGACCTTAATGGTAAATGACAGATTTGTATGCCCAGTAGGCAAAAAGTCAAATCGGTTTAAGTTCTATCAGGGGCATTATATGTTTTTTTCCTGTTGACAGCTTGCAGACTGATTTGTCAAGATAACTCCTCCCGGAGGTAAATGAACTTCATGGTCATGGCAGCCCATGGCATACCTGACACTGTTAGTCACACAAACGTATTCATCATGGTCTGAGTGGACAAAAAGTATGTATTGGGAATGATCATTGCAAAAGACACATCATTTTCCCATTAGACATCTTTTCAAGGGTTACGTTTTAGTGATTTATATTTTTTACATTGTAATTATCAAATGTCTTGTTTTGTCATAATCATGTCAATTTGATTGAGTGAGTCACAGCCAACAGTTGGGATGCAGGTTGGTAAATTGCAATTGTCTGTGGAAAAGTCTGGTGTGTTTTTTGGCACACATATAGGTCATTTATACTCTCAGTAACCAAGAATCTAACATAGTTGGAAGGTTCTGTCGAAATTCCTGTGGAAAACATAAACAAGCCTTTTAACCTGTTTTATTTCAGGTGTTCTGGTGGTGATTCGATGTGATTTATTTACTCAACGGTTCTGCCAATTTTGAGTAAGACCTGTCATAATGAAAAGGTTACAGGGAGATCAGGAAAGTTCCAGACCTCCTCTCCCTTTGAGATTGATGTCATGTATATTGAATTTTTTTAATACCCCCACCCCACCTTTTTATTAAAAAAGATTTTCCAGGAGGCCCCTTGAATTTCAAATGGAATGGCCTCAGGGTTGGGAGAAGGTGCAACAGTTTTGTTTACCCTGATGTCCTTATCTGAAGGTATCTTGGCAGAACTGGGTCGGTATGATTTTGACAAATAAATAAATGGGTCATATTTTTGGATAACATGTTAATGGCAAAGAGACATTGTCCTGCAGGGTAGGCAGTATATCATGCCAGCTTTCCAGCACAGTGAGCAGACAGACACGGTACAGGTGGTGGTTAGTGGAGGCACCGGTAATTGGATTAATACTGATGGACCAACCGCTGTCACTGCCGCGTTTCTCAGGGAGCAGTATGTACAAAACAGGTGGGCTCAGGATGTATAAACAGCTTCTGAACTTGACAATGCCAAGGTCTAGTCACAAGAACCTGGACCTGGAGACGTCTGCCCATGACTCATACCTGAAACCCTGCTGTTGGCGTGACATTGTTTTCGTGAAAGGCAAGAAGTTGTTTGAACTTCAAGTCCCTCATTAGAGTGCTTTGCCGGCATTCCTTCATTGTGGTCTGGACGGATTTCAGACTTTCTGGCTCATTTGCAAAGTTCACACCATTAGAGTTAGGTTGGGCTTGTAAATGTTATTCCCAAAAGGTGACACAATGTGTGTATAGACATTCATTCCACATACCCCATATGTATATATGCATTTGTACCATAATACTTTGTATAAAGAGTTTGTGGAACGTTCCATCGATCTGCATGGTTGGGGTTTCAAAATTAGAAAAAAGGTTGATGTATATTTTTTTTACACAAAAATTGTAGGTGGAAATGGTCTTCCGTGCCCTTTCAAATGTTGGTCTTTGTAAATACATAATCTTTTGCTGTATTATTCATTGTTATTTCTGTAAAATGCTTGATTTTTTTGGTTGAATAGAGGGAGTAGGCATCAAAAAGTTACTTGATGTTCCTTATTACCTTACATAGTCTGGTATACCCAACCCTTTGGAAAATGACCCCTTAACTTGCAGTGTTTAGAGTTTACCGGTAGCCTTTCCTGTCACAAGCATTACAGACTTAGGTAGATCTCCAGCCAAACTTGACATGTTACATGAAAATTTGTCATGTTGAGCAAAAGCATGATTAACATTTACCCAATCATGACTGAAAACATACGTGACGTATAATGTGAGGTAACAATACACCAAACACTGAACAGCTGCAATGTAACAGACCTTCATAGACTTTTGAACTTCACAAGTCTTACAGTTGTTTTCAGAGCCAATGTCTTGCCTGAAGGTTGTCTTACTAGAAATAGATCCTAATATGAGATAAATCTTCAAGCAAAGGTTACGGAAAGGTGAGGTTGGCCCTGGGGACGGAAAGTGTCGTTATTTTTGTATTGCTGTGTTTCAGAGGTAAGACATAAATCTTCGATGCTTGCTTCTTTTTTGAGACTTCTTAGCACAACAGACACTACCGAGGTAGGCGTGTGATAAAAGACATAATGCAGACACCCAGGCAGCACATACTAGAGGATAGTCAGTGTTCGAAATACTTTTTTGAACCAGGTAGCACAGTGTGCACCTTTGAGTTCAGCGGTACATATTTTCAGGTTGCGTGGTGCACTACCTGAGTCAGGGAGCAACTAGCGCACAAGAAAATCAGGTAGCAATTGCTAGTGTGCTAGTGGGTATTTCGAACACTGATAGTGTTTGCCTGACAGTGGTTTAGTGTTTTTACTGTGCTGGTCTGTTGGGATAACTGGTAACACTTAATAGCAGGTAAGATTTTACCAACATTACTAGAAAGTTTCAGCAGTTTTTATTGAACCATATCCTTTTGATATGGTGGTATGTTAATGCTAATCATGGAGGCCATAGTTAGATGGAATGTTAGATGCTCTTTGATTCAGTGATAACCTTTAAATGTTTGTGATCACCTTGCGGTGTAATTATTTCCATGTTGTTTCAGGAAATGTGTGGCTAGCATGAGTCAGGATGTCGTATTGTGAGTCTGACACAGACATAGATCCCATACTGAGCCTGATACAAGGGGGTTTGCATGAGGTCCCCACAATGCAATTACACTGAATTCAGGAGAACCCCCTAAGTATTAGGCCTAGGAAAATAAATGTTGTGTTTCCTGTTTCCCGACCGACCCTAAAAAAAACGCCGACCCTAGCCTTATTTTTGTGTGGAACCTACCGCATATTGCTGTGTCACTACCACTGCAAGGGCTAGGGACATAAATTTTTCGAGCTGTCTGACCTTTTCTAGCTCCATGATCTGACAGCTGAGTACCTGAGTGACGAAATAGTGCGCAATCGATTTTCCAACATGTTCTGCTTATATGTACACACCAATCACCTAAGTCTAAAAAAAAATAATAAATAAAAATAAAATAAGATAATCCCTACCTACCGACCCTAATTTTTTCAGGACTGAAACAGGAAACACAACATTTTTTTTCCTTGGCCTTATGTTAAATTCTAAAAAAGCAGTTGATCTCACTATGAATTAAGAGAATAGGTAAGCTTTCCGTACAAAATACGGGAAATCAAAATGTAGCTTGCCTACGCCTCACGGAAATGGGGCATGAAGGCCCCCATGTAAGATGCGGATACGACTTGTTAGATTCACAGATGTTTCTGATTCTACATGCAAAGCCTTGGGTAGATTTGTTAGCCTGAATGAAAAATATTATAACTTCCACAAGATCTGTGGAGGCTTTCAGAACCATTTGCCACTACCTGTTCTACTCCAGTGGATCTCCTTATTGCCATGGCGATGTGGCATGTTTGACGTCAATCCGCAGAAAAACTTAACCCCGGGATGGCAGAAGGGAGCTGCCAACCTCAGGGCCAACACAAATCACTTGCCTGGTCCTGGCTAAGGTGAGACATCACACAAGACAAGGGGATAGCAGGAATTCTCTTATAAACATTATAGACAGGAGCGTAAAAGTCTAGTCTCCACCAGACTAACAACACGGGTTCAAAAAAAAGTAAAATTTAGCTAAGACGTAAGAGGGAGACTAGGGGAGTTTAGCCACTGTAGAGTTCATTTGGGGAAATTAACCCTCCCGCAGACTGACTCTCCTTACCAACTACATGTATTTCCCTTTTTTTACCAAATTACTACGATCCGTGCCCCCATAGGAAGGCCTGATGGAGGCTAGTAAAAGTCGGTGATGTACTGTTTCCTACATGGCGTCCCGGTGGGCAGTAAATGAGAGTCCTTGTCGTGTCTTGATGTAGTTGTAAACTGGAGTGAACATGACAGGAGGCCTCCAACTTCCCTGGAGGCAGTGCTGCAGGTGTGGGATAACTGATACAGATCATCCCAGTATTTCCAGTGCCTGGCTATGATATAGAGGAAATCTCACAGAAGCAGGGGATCCATTTAAATGTATCGGGAGATTTTGGTAAAGGTTTCACTTGTCCAAATCATTACTAACGGGAATCAAGATTCTTTTAAGGTGGACTGAAAATTTCCAATCCAGCGCTTTAGCAGGTTTCCATCCCTATTTTAGCTCAGTTGACTCCCTCCTAAAGATAATATGACTGGATTTCACGCTACCTGCTACCAGTTAATAGTCTTGAAAAAAATATAATGAAAAATTCTATGGCCATATCATAGTAATGTAATGTCTTCGGACAGACAACTTTATGAGATTCCCATGTTTCATAAGTTGTCTACCAGAATTTACAATGTCATTTTGAGTGCTTTTTTGTAAAACTGTAGTGCTTTCTATCCCAGGTAAATGGTACTGATGTTAGCAACTTGCTGTATTATATTGCTACAGCAGTGGTGCCAACTTTTGTCCCGGGAACCATGCATTCTCAACAGTGTCTGTTTTTTGTAATCGGTTTTCATCTTCATTGCTTCTAGGTTATCTTTTGCACAATGGTGTGTGGTCTTACAAAAATTACATATTTTTTCATATTTTGCATATGAAAAATATGAAACTTTGACTAACTTTGATCTATATGCCAAGTAGATTGAAAAGCTGTGAAAGCCTGTGGATGTAAAGCATTGGACCTTGACAACCTGCCAAGCATTATTATGACTACAGAGGTTGAGAAAGTCTATACACACAGATAGCAATAGGGTTGAGTTGTAGGAATATCTCCTCAGCACATTGGTAGGTATGTGCCCTAAGGCTTTTCTTTCAGAGAAAAAAAAGAGAGGTAAAGACTTACAGGTGGTCTTTCTGTTAAATGCCATTCCGAAATCACTTCTGTTACCATTGTATGAGTGCTACATGAAATGTTTAATTTCAAAATTTCTGATGTAACAAATCCTGTATAACAAATGCAGATTGGTTTATTTGGTTGGTCTTCACTCCCCTGATCCCTGCCTCCTCCATTACATTTACCTGGTTCCACTGTAAGGCCACACTGATTTAATTTTATGGATGACATCCTCTGGGGACCTCAAAACTAATGCGAGAGGGCGAAAAAAAAAAAATCCAGCAAAAAAAAAATGCTGCTTAACTACCGGAATACAAAGCCGGTATTGCGAATTTAAGGACAGGACACAGTGACTGCATCAAGCAAACAAGTTTTTATTTGCAGAAGGTAGATGTAGATAGTCTTGTTTAGGACATCCTCCTTCACAGCTTCCTCCTTCGTTTTACGATAAGCCGCCCTTTTGCAGCAATTATGAGTCGGCAGTCTGTACTGAGTTCCAGCCGAGTTCCGGAGTTCCGTGAAGCCTCGAAAGACATGATTTTTTTTTTTTTTTGAGAACAGGCGAAAATCAATGCGCGCGCGGATGTCATCCATAAATTAAGTCGGTGTGGCCTAACTAGGTTGATTTATAGACCATGATTGATATTTCTGAGAAACTCATGGTAGCTGAATTTTCAGTCATTAATCATCAACTAATCAATAACTTACTGGCAATGGGTCAATAGTTAATTCTTTAACAGTCAAAAATTGACTGCCATGATAATGTTTTGGGAATGTTTTCCTTCTAAAGGTACAATGTATGGTAAATGTTGATGAGAAACGGGGAATGGGTTTTCTTTCGGAAGGAGAGACCTTTTCCTTGAAAAGTGCTGTTGATGGCAAGCGGTCAAGAATGTAGCAATTTAATGGAGACCTTTGGTGTCTGTGACTTTTTCCCTGCAACAGGTCACTTGTCAATGCAAACGACCAGCCAGAAAGGTTAGCAGCTACCTGTGTCTTACATAAGTCACAGCGACAATTCCAAGGCTCTCTACAGCACCCGACCTGGGACATAAATTTGCTTCTTGGGACAGACAAAAATTTCACACCATCCGTCCCCAAAATCTGAACTTTGTGACGTGAAAATGTGTTTTTTAAAAGTGAAAATTTCCTTCTGAAAATGCGTGAAATAGCGTTTCAGAGGATAGAAGTTCCAAATTAAAATTTTGCTTAAATGCTTCCACCCCCCACCTCTGATCCTTGTGAGTAGGATTCCTTTCTCTTTGGCAAACATATATTTGGAACTTACTGGTACTGGTATCACTACAGATGGGAAGGGACGAGGAATTGTGAAAGGGTTGTTTATTTTACCTGGAACCCACATGTTCCTGTTCTATAGGTATCCCAGTTAAGTAGTTTCATATACTTGTATTGTTGTCAATTGCCTGCCTGGCTTGAAACATACAGCCACAAATATGACATGACTATGAATCTTGCCATAAATCATCTCTCATCCTTACTTCCTGACAGCCTTGGCTAGAAGAAGGTGTGTCCTGTTGTGATGCCATGTGGAATAGAATCAATACAAATTGGATCCAAGTCCATTTTCAGGGGCTGGAAATTTTGTCAACAACACTGCGTTGATGACGCAGTGTTACAGGCCTAAGGAGTGGCTTCAACTATGGTATCGCGACTCTGACGGGTCTACAGGTGTAAGTACACTTAATTAGTAGTTCAGTACAGCAGCGTGCGAAATACTAGGTTGCCCAGTTGCGCCGTGCAACCATATTTTGCTTGGTGCAACCTATTTTTATACCCAGATAGCTCAGTGCACTACCTAAATTTTGTGGTAAGGATGCCCCTTTCTTCCATTGGGAACTGTCTATTCAGAAGTTCCCATGGTTGAGCTCATCACTTCAGGTAAGGGGAAACAACTCTGTGTCAGAAATGTATAAATGGACATTGCATTCTAACAAAGTTAATCATAATGTAGAAGAGTTTAAATTTGGGGCAACCTGGAATTTTGATGGGCAACCAAGCTTTCATCCTAGGTTGCCACTGGGCAACCTGGCTCAAAAAAGTATTTCATACACTGGTACAGTAAGAAATATTAACTTATATTTTATCCCAGTTGTGGACCCAATTACATGTATGTACCACATGTTGTATTGCAAAGAGGTGGTTTGAAGTGGGAGTGCCAAATAATCTGTAGCCCTATCTGCTTTCTATGTATTATACCGCTATTTGTTACAGTCAGCATAGTTGCAGCTCCTTTAGTCCAGCTATATGCTATGATTTCATATCTCATACCTAGTCCAATGGTTGGAAGCAAACAGTGATAATTTACCTTATATCATACCCGGGCGGCGAAACAGTGCTCCCGGCCGTGTTGTATTCTCCCGTACGACCGGGTGTATAAAACGGGCTTCCATAGAACGATTCGAACGCGTTTTGGCCCAACCGTGTGCGCCGCTTTCGAAAATTCGAATACAGGATTCGGACGTTGGAATGGATGTTCTAGCAGTTTTTTTGTTTAGGGACACCAAATTTTCGCTCATTTCGCCTTGTAAGACGTGTTTTCTAAGGTGGGTATGATATAAATAGCATACAACACGGTGTATTCCGCATCACCCTCGGTCTCGGCCCTCCCGCGAGTCGGATCGCGGTCGGGCCGATACCTCGGGCAATACGGAATACACCGTGTTGTATGCTCTATGTATGAAATATGAAGACGCTGTACGGAAATAAAGAAAACGATGAAGAAGATCTTGAATGTACATCACAGAACTTGACGTATTTTCAAGATTCCAATTGAGCAATAAATGCACATATGGTGCATCTGACCATTAGTGCTGACGCCAATTATCTGTATCAAAGGTTTCCGCTCTGAAGAAGTTTGCGCAGATGGGTGTGTCCTTGTGCGCACTCCACAAGGACGAAGGGTCAAGATGTCAGTTTTTATTATGTACGTGTAATCAAGAAATTTCAAAGGGCAGACAGTTCAAAGTAAGTGGCTGAAGACCATAAGAGTATACGTACTCGCAATGCAATATTGATGATTTCGCCGCAGAGAGATAACCATGAAAAGCGTAAAACCACCACGAATATTTAACGATTACAAGTACGCTACAATTATGACTTTACCATGATAGGTTTAGGTGGTATGTGCATGGCTGACCGTTAGTTGCACTGCCAGCTGCCGTTTCTTGGTGTGTTTGGTAGATGGTCCAGTCATGCTGGTCCTTCTTGACTCCTTGTTGCATCTCATTAAGAAACATCAGAAGACAAAACTGAAAATGTCACAATCTGTGCTCAGTAAGTAAGACTGACTTCTTTCATGCCTGCATTTTGTTCCCTTCTACATGTACTTATTCTTTGCTCTTTTTTACATCACTTGATTCATGTGCTTGTTATGTAAGCTAAATCTCGTGTGCATGTAGCAGTAAACATCTTTGAAAACCTTAGTTTGTAAGAGTAAATTTCTGGCTTGCAGTCATTTTAGAAAAGTTGATCAGAAGATTCTTTTCATGTGTTTTTTTTTACACTGGAATTTTCCATTTGCTGCTTTGATAGAAAGACTCTCAATCAAATAGAAATTGAATATGTTATTGAGTCTTGTTTATATCTGCATCGAATGCAAAGTGAGTCAAAGGGGAATCTTCAACTTCTATCTCAGCTCGTGCTGAATGCATCAGTCTACACATCCTCAGCACATGTAGCCTCATTATGGAGTGACGTCATGTCACGTCAGCAACCGCTTCGTGATTTGACAGTTCAAAGCGAGAGGACTCCAGTGTGCATTAATTTCCTGATGTTGCGGAATATTTGCTTTTGTTAACACGTTATGATTTGTGGCTGTTGCCTTGGGGAAGGATGATTAGGGGCAGGCTGCGCTGGCATGACCAGCGGTAGAGCTGTTCTTGCTCATCTGAGGACTCCCAACAGAGCAGTGCAGACTGTCAGGTACTACAGTGGACACAGAAACAGGCTCGTCAGGTTTATTCCCAATTTGTGAGTTTGTATTTTCTAATTTCTAGTGTTACACCCATCTAGAAGTGTTACCGATATTTATTTTCCATTCCTTATCTTCTTTTCTCTCTGACTTTCCATTTTCCTTTTCAGTCTTCTTCCCTTTCTTATTCTTCCTTCTTTCTCTTGATGTTTGGAGAAGGTACTGTGAAACTGATGTCAATACTTTCATCAAATGTTCTGCCCTTCTCATTCTTGTTTTTCCTGACAATTTAGATATTCAAATTCACATTCTTTCCAGACACTGAGTAGTGAGTTCTGTGGTGATGATCTCTGCATATTAGGGGTTATATAAGGACACCTGTTTGATGTTGTTCTACAGTCTTGACTTCCTGGGGAAAGGATGAACCAACATTTCCTGCTGAAGTAGCCTTTTCTAAATACCCCAGCACGATGAGACAATTTGATTCAGTTCATTTCCTTGTGAAAAATTATCATCAAGCGATTGCTTTATTAGGGTGGATATTGGCCTAAACAACAAGTGATCACATTTCTCCTGATCTGAATCCATGCTATGAATGCGATGCGCTTGAAACCTTCTTGCAGTAGAAGTGATCATCATCAGTACTGTAGATGGCTTCCTTGCTAATTGTGCATCGCCATTTGACAACATCTCTGCTATTCTACATTCTACTATCTTTTGTCATTAAATACTATTCACATACACTACACTGTATACCTGAATAAGTCTGTCTTTTCAAAGGTGTACATGTACTGAGCACCAGTTACTGTGTGCGTTACTTGTCAAGGGGTCCAAAAGGTGCCCTGTCTCACACTTACAGGGTATCCATTGTGAATTGATACCAATATGAACAGGGCCTTTGTACAGATTATGGTAGATACAATATTACCCTACCTGTAAAAAAGACAGGGAGTAAATGACTCCAAAGATTATCTATAAGACTGAAAAAAAGAAGCATTTAACAAAGGATAAAGGCAGGTAAAGTATTTTGTTTGCAAGGAGTAAGGGAACACCTTTTTGTTTTACTCTATATATTTTCTGTAGGACCTTTGTCAGACAAGGTAAAGTAGGCCACTTGTACCTTCAATGTCTGAGGTGTCAGAAATCACACTGTAACAAAAGGTGTCTGTACACTGTAGCCTTCTCGGGTAGGTGCTCGGGTGTTGTTTGTGAGCTGGATGCTAATGGAAGGTCATGAGTTACCTGGGGGTAACAGTTCTGCTGTGCATTAAGGTGTGGTCTCAGTCATCATATGATTTTAATATTTTTTATGGTTATGTTAGGGTTTTCAGCAAATGGATGAGTGGTTTGGCCAGTGGACACGGGATCGAGAGGTCACGGGTTCGATTCCTGGCAAGACGTGTCCTTGGGAAAGGTACTTTACACGACTTTCCTCACTCCACCCAGGTGTAAAATGGGTACCCGACTTCAGTTGGGGAAGTAAAAGGCGGTGGAAGGAGAAGGATGGGCTCCGCCTTCCAATATTTTAGATCTTACAATTTACCAGGTTATTTCTGATCCTCCTTAGCTGCATAAACAATTCACCTGAAGCTTGCATATGGCATTTTACAGAGTCACTAGATGTACTAATCAATGATAGGGCTGGAAGGAAGCTGAACACCAACGGCATTGTCATTATATCTATACCAATTACAGTCTTTTCCGCTGCCATGCTTCCATCATGTGCCAGTGGGAGGAAGTAAGGCCACACAATCATTCAAACAAGAGGAAAACCTGTTATTGCCCATTAACTTGAGGTGTCGTGCTCCCCGCAGGTGACGTCAGTAGTGCTACACTTCCGCCTCTCAATCGCATTTCTGTTTGGCAGTGGTAATTTGTTTACATCTTCTTTTCTCTGCTGGGGAAAAAGATGAGGGTAAAGAAGTGACTTCCTGGTATTTCAGTCACGTTAATTAATATACGTGATACGAAGAGAATGCACAGAAAATTATCATGACCCTATCAGTAATTCAGAGGTTGTGTATATATGAAGAACAAATTGTTTACTAACTTGAAGAAGAAATAATTACAATTGAAATGTAATGAAGAAGGAAATAAACAGCTTTCTGTGAACAGGATATGACCTTAATTACATGAATATCAGAGGTAACAGGTTTTACACATGTTGGAATGATTACATTGCCCTACTTCTGCAAATTGACATGTTTGATGCGTGATTGGAGAGATGAGTGTAATTGGTTTGGATATCAAAACAATGCCTTTAATGTTTGCCACAGTTGATTTGACTTCCAGCGACTGTTGTACTAAGTGAGGAGACAATGTATGTACTCTACTCCTGATCATTATCGTTATAGTGTTGATATACATTGTTTGCATATTATTTCGTATCTATGAGTTCAACGTTTTAGAGTAGTAGCCCAAGAACAGGTGACAAGTGGTTATGGGATGGTTGGAATTTTCTAGAACTACTGCAGGCTCACTTGAATGTATTATATAGCAGTGCCTCCTAGCAGTTGCATTGTAAACTGCAGCTATGAGAATGTGCACAACATGAATATTGCTGCTTTTGTGCTATTACCTCTTTGGAGGAATAAAACGTCTTGGACAGTTATTCAAATAATCTCCTTTCATTAGGTAGTTAACAAAAATGACAAATGTACAACAAGTAAGGCAGTAATGTCATGAGTTAGGCAAATTTGCACACAGTGAGCTTGTATCTGTTGTTTGTGCCTAACTGGTAAAGTGCCTTGTTGATTTGAGCTATATGTAGAAGGAGAGTATTTTATCAGCAGTTAGGACATGAAGGGTGATGTAACTCTGTAACATATTGTCGACTTGATCAGATCACCAACAAAACCCTATGGCACAGGGATAATATGTACACTATATAACACCTAGCTACATGTATGTTGAAATGAACCAAAAACTAAAGACCAGTCCAGCACAAACATTTTTTTTCTATTTCATATCAAAACTTTATTCAATGGAAATATCAGATGATGGTCATTTTACATTGATGTCCGAGTCAGCGTATACATTCTCGTGCAGCATCACAGATGTCAGCAGTTACAGTTCAATACTTGACCTGCAGTGACCTCTAGTTGAAGTTCTTTGTGCTGTCCCTGTTATCTGAGCTAGCCCATCTCTACTTGCAGTGCAAACCAGTCGGAACCCCCCTCACTTCCCACCCCACTGTGAAGTGCACCAGGATTACGGCAGTCGTAATGAGAGTGGGCGCATGTAGGTGTGAAGTGTGGCACGCGGACGTCTTTAAAGCCCACCTGTGTGTACGATAAATCACAGCTGGAACAAACAAACATTTATTGACCTGATTTTACTCGAAATCGAAGAAGTGTTTTCATAATGAAAATTAAACTGTTCTCCAACTCAAAGAAATTGACTCACTGGAATTTTCATCATGTAATTTACCAACTCAGATGAACTTTCATGCTAAGATGTGTTTTCTTTAAGAAGCTGAAGTGTCCCATCATGTACTTGTTATGTTGAAAGATCTCATAGTAATTTCAGGTTAAAAATAATGTTGTCAAGTTAGAAATGGTAAGTAACACTTAATGCAATGTAACATATTCAGAATACATGTACTAGTAAAGTTTTCCAATTGTATTTTTTCAAGTCAGCACTTTTTGAGCTTCATATTCTGTGTTGTCAGCATTATTTGAGGGAAAGATATGTGAAACTCTTCGGCCTCTGTTTAAGTTAAACACAGCAACTTATAAATTAAGTCATCTCCATATTACAAGCTGCATTGCCAAGTTCCTCATGTCATGGGAAGGGAAACTTTACTAGCTTGCTAAATCTCACAAGTCTCAAATCAGGACAGCATTCTTCCATTTCGATGGCGCAAGTATCAAAACTTGTCCCTAGAACTGTTGGCCCAAGCCACTTTCACTGTGATGAGTTATCTAAATATTGACTGGGGGACAACCGGGGCAGAAGGTCAGGCGACCGGGCCCTCTGTTGTGGCGTCCACGACAAACTTCGGGATGGGTTTGTAGGTTTGTTGTAAACTGGAGGTTGTGCCTGGCATTTACTTGTGAATTAGATCAACGGTGTCTCCTGCGACGCTCCAGTTGGGTGCGAAGCTGGCTACGTAATTAACAGTGACCTCTGGTGTACCCTCCGCGGAGATTACGCCAAGCTCCGGTTCGCCCCACGTGCAAATGGGTTTAAAGGGGGATCCCGGGTTTAAACAGGACTTGGCCGTGACGAAGGAAAAGTTGTATAAATTGTTTGCTGCAGGCGCACTTCAATTTGGGGAGCCAGCCTGAGATGTGTAAGACTAATGCATAGCTGAGTGATGGAGACAAGAAAAGTTGTTTTTGTTTAAAGAAAGATTAAGGAGAAAGGTCAAAGTCTTTGCTCCTGAAGTATTTGCTCTAGTACATTAGACTGTATGCAGTGTTTTGCAAATCTACCTGCATATTCCTATCTTTGTAAATTCTAGAAACCAATGAAACATGAGCTTACATGTAGATTCTTTTATAGGAGTTTTTGTATATAATGAAAGCAACAAATGTAGTTTAGTTACCTATTTCAGAACTATATGTACAGTTCTGCATACATCATCAGTCTGTCATAGACAGGTCTGTTTGCCCAATCCTGTGGTCGCCTTAGTGTTATAAGGTCAGCTTTGTTTAGACAAGTACCTCATGATCATAGCTCTGTAACCTTATGATGAATGCTCTGAAGAGAAGCTAGACACACACCTTAGCTTTACTCTAGCACCATTATCTACAAGCTGCTCTTAGAAGTGTGTAGAGTTTATGAGAGTTAATTATGTCATTAGTGAGTACTGGTACTAGTGTAATGGGTGTTCCTAATGTTGACCAAGTTGCACTTTATGATGTACTCAACAGTTTATGGATACCTTATATGAAGTTATAGCACCAAAGCTGTATTAGTTAAAGGGAGATCAGACTATGTATGTATGTGTCCGGGTCAGAGTAGATTAATTGGAGGCAACTAACTCGTCCTGATACTTTATATGTTACATTTTAGACCATTATGTTTAGTGTTGCTGAGGACTGAAAGTTCCTATGTAAGAGTATGTAGTTAAATTTGCTGGAATGTTGTCCGCACCCTTTACTGCCGTCGTATCTTCATCATTGTACACACCCACTCCATTGGTTCAGATGAATGAATCAGTGCTAAGGAGCCAGTGCTATAATCTTGATTTTAATATGTCACATCATAAAGTCTTCAATTGTGATGTTCTGCTCCATATAGTATACTTTGTCCTGGAATAAAACTTATCTTGGTAGGAGTCAGCCTCCCCAGCATGATAACTATGGCAACCAGCACAAGGCCAGGACTGCAGCCATAACCATGGCAACCAGCTCTAGACAAGGACTGCTGTCATAACCATGGCAACCAGCTCTAGGCCAGGACTGTAGCCAGAACCATGGCAACCAGCTCTAGGCCAGCTCTATGTTGTCATACATTGTTATTGATTTCATTTGTCACCTTCTGGTGCCAATGGAAATATGTAATAATTTTAAAATGTTTTTGATTAACGTCTTTCACCTAATGATCCCAGGAATCAAATTTGTACCTCTTCTTTACCCCTGCATGAGACGAGGTTAGCGTAAGTGGAGGCGATCATGAGTGAGGCGTGTTCTAGGGGACAGATGGACATCATCATCCTCCAGTCATCTTGCCTTTCTTAATATGCTGATATCTGATTGGCCAGTGATCCAGTCATCACAAAAGTGTTAATCAAAAGGATCAGAATTATAAAAATACCCCGAAGTCGATATATAAAGCAGGAACACGCCCTTGCCAAATATACCTTGTTTCTCTATATGCTGCAGCCCCACCCGAACAGACACCCAAATATACCCGTCCCGAGCTATTCTGGGGAGGGCGGGTACCGGACCAGTTTCCTACGACCGGAAGTACAATGTTTACGGTACAGACAGAGGCTGGAGCCAGACACGACCCGATCCTCTGATACGTCCTGCATCAAACACATGCCAGGAGCTACAATCATACGAGCCATATTCAAAATATGCCATTAAGGGAGTCGCTCGTCTTTACCCTCCAACTTCTCACAGCTAAGACGTTCCCTTTTTGGTGCTCTTCATGCGGAGTTTCCTACGCCCTCAGCTTTAGCGTAGATTATTCCGTAATCTGGACAAAATGATGTACTTTCAATTTGCAGCGTTTCCATGTGGTTCTCATTCTTCCCGGTCCCCAGTGAATCCAAATCTTTGCCTTTTATTTAACGGAACTGACAGGTGTTGCTTGGGGGAAAGTTGGCATAAAGCTTAATCTGGCTTTTGGGCTTCCCTACCAAACGGCCAAATTATGCGGCGATGCAGGAGGTGATACAAGTTCAAAGCGTAGTTGCAGATGTGGCGGAGGTGGGGAGGGGACTAATATGGAAGCACAAGATTTCATCACTACTGCAGATGCACGCTTCACTCCTTGGCATATAATCTGGATATTATGGGCTGGCGACACTGGCTTATAAGGAACCCCCCCGGGACCTCTGATTACTAACAACTGGGGTTTGGAGGGGGGCTGTGGTAATCTCCAAGCAGATTCGGTGGGGCAGGGGAACTTTATATTGGCCTCCTGTATCCATTGGCCGCCTGTATCCAACGTTCGCCCCACGAATCTGCCGCAAAACGCACCAGGGCGGGGCTACCCTTTCAAAATTGGTGTCGCTGCCCCTCCCTGGTAACCATTAAAACATCGTTTGGTAAATCTTTTTACTGCCCGGAGTTAACGCGCGTCCGGTGTAGGGAACAGTATAATAAGCGGGCCGTGTTGGCTCCCTGCCGCTTCCAGAAAAGAGGGGGAAAAAACAGTCCAGAAAACAAACTTGTTTTACCTGATCTGCAACAAGTGCATGAAGTGGCGAGATTACATTGACGATTGTGGGCTTTTTGGCAATCGATGGCAGAATTTGGTAGCAAATGGATTTTCCGTGTCCTGTTGCGAGCCCGACGAAGCTATCTTTCCTCTCCACGGCGGCTCTGATGGCCGCAACTTGGCCATCTTTCAGTCCGGGGAAACCCCAAATGTCACGTGCAACACGATGCGCCCGCAAAATGTCGTCCATGATGAGCGGCGAGCGTATGGACAACTCAAAACACCGGTAAGGTTAAGGTTCTGTAAGTAAGGTTTAAAGGTAAGGCTTTCAAAATGTGCCCCCGAGTTGGACCGTTAGGAAGTCGTGGGTCACTGCGCACCGACTGCCAGAACGGAAACTCCCGCGGCGCGCCGGTGGAAAATGTAACCCGCCGTAAAACACTTCGCAGCTACTTGAAAATAGCCGAAAAAGTGTCAGAGTGATTAGGTTTGAAAGGCTTCAAGTCTTCCGTTTTGCGGCAGATTCGTGGGGCGAACGTTGGATACAGGCGGCCAATGGATACAGGAGGCCAATATAAAGTCCCCCTGCCCCACCGAATCTGCTTGGAGATTAGGGCTGTGGCCCACTTTAATAGTTGATGAAAGGTTCCAGTTCTCTAAATCATAAGTAGCCAGCTCTATGCTATTTCCTCTTTGGTATGCATACATGATATGAATTATTGATCAAGACAGGCTTCCCACTCAAGTAATGTGAGGTGCAAGTGCAGATTCTATTTCTGTTATAATAGCTATGCTTACATAACAGCCCACCATTGTCCGTTCTTGATATGTTTCAGTTGAACATAGATTTTTCCTATATAAAGTCTGTGTATACTTCATGAACCATAAAAGTGTTAGGCAAATTTGCATGAGCATTAGAAGGCAAACTAGTACGGATTAGCTACATAATCATCCTTGATACTTCTAGGCTTAAATACCAGTCTAAGCATAAAGCCAAAAACCCTGTATGTTTTGATACCATCATTATGACATCCTGGGGTGGTATGTTAGCATAGGGTCGCCTGGAGGTACATGTACCTGCTTCTTGCAGACATCAAGGAGTGGCTAGCCTCTACACTGGGCATAGCAGGTGTCATTTTGCCACTTCTGTAGCAACAAAGGTGATTCTGTTACGTAGTTACGTGGACCCAGTATTTTATATGTATGTCTATGGTACGTATATGCGAATGACCCTTTGTAGTTTCAGTTTCTCTGCCTCATATAGCCATGTCGTTAGAAGTCAGGACTCACATTTGACACACATTTCGGGAGTCTATAGGGTATAGCAAGGCAGGCCTTCCTTGTCACGCGAATGGTGATAAGCCTGGTGCTGACCATCCATCAATGGCCATACCGAATGGACGGGATTGCGTCAGGAGTCTAGCCATTGCGTCTTGTGCAAGACGTCAACTGACCTGATCTTGTAGATGAGCTTTTTATAGGTGCTGTTACCGTCAGCTTGGCTATAGTGCTATGGCCATGGTGCAGGATGAGTGCAGTTTGGTATATCCATTATACCACCAAGTTTTGAAAATGCATTTTTGAATGGCTGTTATATGCAATAATCATCATTTACACGAAAGGTCCTCAGACTGCAATATTCCTCCCCAAAGAAAGAAAAGTTACACGAGATACAGGAATCCCAAATGCGCAAATGCACTTGACTTCTCTGATGATCAATGTCAGGCAGTAAGAAGCACTGGTGTCCATTTTCTCTAATAAAACTGCTCGTTTGTTGAACTGAAACTCCCTAACGGTTGAGCAGTCCCTCCCCAGTGACAGAACTTGCCAACTTGTATTGAAAAGTATAGTTTTGTGTTGATAGTTTTGTTCTAATGTTTCCCTGCAGAGACCATGTGTTGTGAGTGTGCAGCTGTGTCAGATAAAGCAGAGAGCTGGAGATAGGAGATCACCACACCACAGGCAACCCTACAAACCGTAAGTCCCCGAATGACGTCAAATCCGACTGATAACTTTAGCAATAGTAAGATACAGAATGAAGGAATTTTGAAGACAGGAAATATTGTTGCTCTTTCCAAAGTTCAAAGAAGCTACTAATTTGTGCACCTGCTACAAATTGCTATAAATTACATGAACTTAGAATATAGGTATACATGTACAACATTACATGTTGAATATATACATGTTGCATACAGCACTATTAATCTCTAGTATATATGTATATTCAACCAGCTCATTGATATCTTTGACAGCTTCAGGAAGAAGAATATCCTTCAGTATGCAACGTTTGGAGGGCATTCACGGAAGGTTTGCGTCATTGATGTATCAAATGGTGGGGGGGGTAGGATACCAGGCCTGAGGGAACGTACCCTCCTAAGCCCATGACGTAATTTGTATTTCATTAGCACATAACTTGGTAATGTAAGAAATGACATTCCAAATACATATGACAGTTTTGAACCAAGTGCAATGTCAAAGATGCAACAGAAAAATCACTCTGCCAAGAGTCAACTGATGAATGAGGTGTCAAGTACATGTACATGAAAGCCAGAAGTTTACAAGATGATTGATCAGATATTACATAGGATAAATCAGCAGTGCCCACCATGGAAGATGGCCAGAAGATTCTTCAGTGATGCTGCAGAGTTCAACATGCAATTTCCATGTCAGCAAGCCTAAGAAAGTATCCGTAATTATATTACAGGACAACCACATGTAGGAAAGAAATAATGATGTAAGACAAATGCATGAAAAACTTTAGAAGGCAGAGTACACGACAATTGAATTCTTTGATTGTATTGTTTTCCGCATTTGCATTAGCAAAAAGAGAAGTACTTTTGTCATTTGTTGAAACACCACTGGCGAAGCTGCCCTAGTCTGACACCAAACATTTTTTTGGTGCAGCACACGACTAGGTTTTACCATTTAAACCTTTTTCCGTTCCACATTAATGTAAGAATTTGTTGCCTTAAAGTAATCAGGATGGACACTGGGACTGTACAGGAAGCCTTTCAAGTCAAGTTTAACAAATTACAGAGGGAATGCTCCTCTAGCACATTTCTTATCCCCCGGCTTTGCCAAGATTTCCACCACAACTGCAGCAGAACTGAAGTATCGTCCCCTGGTAGCGTTTTTCACATTTTCCACTTCTGCTGTGGAAGCCAACAGTAGTCCTTGTCCCCTCCCTGCCATAGTGCAGCTGGTTTCATTGGTCACCAGCTGACGGTACATCAATGTGCAGCAGCGAAAAATCACGAACTTGATGTTAGAGCCAGTATATTTTCCACTTATATTTAAATGATGCTATATTTTCAGATATTCTAGATGGAATGTGACATCTGAAACATTATAGATATACTGCATGAAAACCTTTCAAATCATTTATACATTGCTGAATGGTTTGTTTCAACAAGAAACATCGAAAAGCAATGGGGTACATATATGTACATGCACTACTTATTGATCTGTCACCAATATTTCAAAGTTAAGAGATGAGCCAAGAAGTTGTCTAACACTAAATGACAGTTGAGTCTACAGTTGTAAAGGTCAGGATCATCCTTCTAAATAAATGATGTAATACTCAGACCTACACTGAAGCATCTCTCCCCAAGTGGGGTGACGTGATGACATGTGTAACACTCTGCCTGCCAGTTTTAATGGCTATGTAAAGGTCAAGACAATTTCTTCCTTTAAGGACGAGTCACCTTTCAGACCAGTGACTCTTTACACACTGTCTCATGGGATATCATGGTGTTGACTGAAGGGATCTGAGTCCAAGTGTGGCTATTCTTTGAAAGGTCCGAAATATCATTTGACTGCGGGAGGTCCTTGTTACACCGGCCAAAGATTGTCTTCACCTGTAAGTATGACAGACAATGGTGGAGGAGGGGGTTTTTGAGATGTGAGTGACAAAGGGCCACAGACGATGACTCAGAAACAAGGAAAGAAGTGCAACTGTTGTGTGACCAGGTCTTTCAAGACACTTGGTAACACCGTTTTCATTTCTTTAAGCAAACATTTTTTGTTTATCAGTACAGTTTGTAACCTTTTTACTAAAAAGTAAAGTGGAAAGCATGTAATGTTTTCTGAGAAACACCCTTAGTCAGTAAAGGCTATTCCAGTTTGGCCTTCCACACACACGACTGAAGTAAGAAAGATTCTTACATAAACTCATTTCAGGGCCTAAGCATGGCCCAAAGAACACACAGTTAGCACAAATCCAGTCTGAGACAAGCAATGTATACAGATGTGCATTGATGATGTTATAGCAGCATCTGTTGAGGAAGATGAAGGGGCGCCGTGCAGCTACTTTAAGTCGATGGATCTTACGTTTAATCCTGGCCTATAGCCACAAGGGTAAGGGTCCCCCAAGTGTTGTTAAGCAGTTCATTAGCACCCTTGCATGTCCCTGTGCCGCTGCTGTAGGCATGTTTGGATGGTGGTTGGCCAGGTTTTTACCTTGACCCAAGGCCTATACAGTGCAAGAGCATTTATACTAAGTTGAAAAATATGTTTGTCAAGCTGTGGCAAACTGATAAGTTTTGCTTTCAACTCATACTTAAAAGTTTACACATTTGTAAAAATTCTAATTCTTATCAAGGGTAAAAATTAGTGAAAAGAATCCATTAAGAACAGCCTTAAAATCTGCCAACATAGTAAGAAGGAAAGAACGTTTTGCAGCAAAGTTTGTAATTGTTCCTTAGTGGTGGTCTCTTGGTGGTGTGGATTACTTCTGAAAGCTTTAAGGGTTTAAGTCTGCTTTAATCTTTAAGGTCATGATCCTGAGCCTTGACTTGAACCTACCAAGGACAGGCTTCCCTGAAGTGTTCTCCTGGTCCATTACTTCACCGGCCTTTCTTCTCTGGTCTTTGGTAGGATTGAGATTAGAGCTTAATAGTGTCCTGTCAGGCTTTAAAAGGGCACCAAGTTCATGGCCCTGGTGAAGGGTGAAGATGGCCACAACTTTAAGATAACAAAATGTTTGAGAAAATTGTGCCTCGATTATTTTTGCCCAATGTCCCTTCAAGGAGAGGTGCATATCCTTTTATAGATGTGATACACTGTTACATGTTCCACGTCTGTCTTCATATGATGCTGAGTTATAGAGGCAGATGGAAATGTTAAGAACTACATAAAGTGTTGCACATGTCCTTTGTAGTAAAAGGAGTTGAACTTAAATGGAGCTATAAGAGATGTTATGAAATCGATACTTAATTGTAAAAAAAACTAGATAAGACCACAGACAGCACTCATCATATCGAACATGCCCCATGTGAGTAGTTCATTGATATTTTGTAGGAGGAACTGGGACGTTCAGACTTCGTGCCGAGACATAAGCCAGCTGAGTGGAGTCTAGTTTATCTCGACTGTCACATGTAGCATAAACCTGTCAATCATGTATTAGCCGCATATGAGACATCCAGACCACAGCATGGATATGTTGGCATTCAGTGTGTATTCCCAGGTGAGTTGTCTGTGCCCACCTGTCCTGGTGAAAGATCCTCATGAGTCACCCAAGAAAGGAGGCCAGCCTGACTTGTTCCCTGTCAGCAGGGACGCCATCTATCCCCATAACCTCTCCTCTCACCAGCTGCCCAGGGGCAGGAGATTTCATAAACTCGCCGGTCTCCGAGGTGCCGCTCCTGTCTGGCCACTCCTATCCGGGGATGAACGTCAATTACAAGTGACTCTGGTCGTCAGGAGGGAACGGGAGGGGAGGAGACAGACACGCGACCGAGGGATCAGGAGCACGTGCCAGGAAGCAGGCGGAAGGTGGAAGGGTAAATTTACCACGTGTCAGCTGCAGGGTAAGACAGGTCCCCAGGTAGCCATGTAGTAGTGACTGAGGGGACAGGTGTGCTTGTGCCTGCAGGCACTGACAACAGTGGAAGCTACTTGGCAGGGAGCCTATCTCTCTGCACTTGTGCCAGACTGGTTGTAGGAGAAAGAACCTGAATCATTAGGGAACACGCCTTCTCAGCACACAGATGTTTATCATGATATTCAATGTAGGAGAAGCATATTTTGGCTTTAACTCAATAATAATAACTGTTTCAAATATTTTAGGTTAGTGTTTTTCTGTCACTTGTTTTGTACATGTATGTCAGCTGTGCTGTTTCTCTTGTCATGACTCATTTCCTGCCTCATACAGAAATTTTTGCCAGTACTGCAATGCATTCTCAGTTTGCAACATTTTCATATACCAGTGTTTGTAGCTTTTATTGCTGTTGTTAAATTCCTCTTTGTAATTTAGACGTTAACGTTATATTATTTTGTACAGGCTGGCTTTTTGCATGGCATAGAAAGAATAATCCTTCGGACAAGGATCATACCAAAGCTACATTTTTCATAAATAATTAATGTATCCCTTTTTAGTTCTAGGTAACCAAATATGTGTAATAATGTCGATCAAAAAGAGCTAGATTTGATCTGTTTTGACACACAAAAATATGTGTACAACTAAATTCTATTAATGAAGTTTCTAGCCAATAGATTTGTAGCCATCTAGCTGATTTTGCTTTGTTGAAATGGTGTGTCTGTTGATAGTGCCTTGCTAGGGTTTAGGTTTTGTGGTTATGGAGGCAGAAACTGTTACTCATGGCTCCAAGACCAATTCACAGGGAGGATGACCTCATCTTGACTAACAAGGTGAGTCCCTAGTGAGGCTGATCACTCCACCATGACACAAACCAGGTACCTGGGTCAACAACTCTAGTCAATGTGATGGGAATTCAGCTGGAATTCCTGGTCCTTACCCTCTGATGTTTTATTTTGGGCGGATTCTTCAGTACAACTTCAAGGCATTTCGACAAATCTCCTGTGATCTGATGATACAAATCTTGTAGGAATCAAGTGTTTGAAGTAGACAGTACATGTTGTACTTCAAATCCCATGTCAGGTTGAAGTAGTTGATTATAAGAGAGTAAGTGTGCTACGTCCTACCCTTAGTGTCCTGAGTAAGGCTGTAGGTCTTGCCTGTGGGGAGAAACTGCCAGTACAGATTGCTGCAGAGAGGGGTACGTTCTCCAGACTGGAGGATCCCAGCTCACACCTGTTACCAGTGGAGGAGCAGATCTCCCCGGAGCCATGCTGTAGGCTCAGGAACTGTTGTAATATCTCTCCTTCCTGGAAAACCTTGGAGCTCGGTGGACTGTTGAACATAACCTTGGCTCTTTCTGCCCGCTTCCATTATATTCACACTTTGACAATACCTGGGAGGACTGGAGGAATTTCAATATGCGGGGATTAACATGGTTGGGAGCGAAGTTTAACACATGCCATCGGCACGTGTGAGCTTTTTGGATACTTCTGATTTTTCCAAGGTGTTATTTTGTCATAGCAACCACATCACTTTGACAAACACTGTCAGTGTATGTACCTTAAGGATTTTGATATCACCATAGTTGATGATGATAGGCTTCACTAATGTTCAGAAGACTACAAAGCTTTGCATTTGTGTGTTTTTCAAGAGTGAAAGTGTCACAAGTTTGTATCCCAAGATGGTTCATTAAGACTGAAGTTGCGCCACTTCTTGACATTAAACAGTCCAGACTAGGCCCATCAAAATATGTACATTTTAACAATTTGTGGGGGCAGCTCTGTCCACCCAGCTCGTTTACCTCATTAAGACACCTCCTTGAGAATGTTTCAGGAGGCAGACTTTCCCTGATAGCATCTTCAGGAGTTTGGGGAATAGGAGAAGAAAGATGCTGCTGATTACTCATTAAAAACAAGTGGATTGAACAGAACAAAGTGGTTTTAAGTACCAAATGGAAGGTTGCTAGAAAATTCACCCAGAAGATTGTCATATTTACTTTTGAATGAGGAAGTATGTAATGAAAAATTCAGTGTTTCTCATAGGTTGTTGACTACAAGGTTAACATGTGGCCATCATTTTCTCCTGGCTTGGTACCTCTTGATTTCAAGTTATGTGTGTGTTCTGTTAAACAGCTGATAACATGAGTTTGAGACAGGACCACACCTTGGGAGCCTTGCTTCCAATACTGCCAGTCCAGAGAAAAATAGGACAGAAACAAACTCTCCTGTATGTACTGCAGTCAATTCATTCCTGTTGTTGATTGTGCACTGGCAGAGTTATAACCATTCCTGCTGTGTTATAACACAAGTTAGCAAAGGTGATTCAACAATGTTCTCTTGAGTTTGCAGGTTCAACAGTGCTGGAGTTGCTACAGCTTAAGGACTTGAAGTACTGTCAACCTTCATGTAGTATATTACTGGAAGTACATTGTTTTTAAAAGAGTGAACCATAATTATATAGAAGAACGACTTTCACTGAAACAGTTTTTGTCTTGACATTCTTTTAGATCAGAAGTGTCAAATGTCTATGTTTGATGTAAACAAATTTACACTAAGTTAAAATTAGATGCTTAATTTTGAATGCAAGCAGTTGTTGAAAATAATATCCCTCCCTCTTGTGGGATTAGAAAAATCAGAGACAAGTATGCCTGACAGGCATAAGTCAAAAGTGTGCAGTTCCTGAGCAAGTGTTTCATATTTTAAAGACTGATGCTATAATGATGGTTGTCTCTGGTACCCAGACATGAACAGACAACAGAGAGATGAGACAGAGATAGTCATGACTGGCTGGTCACTAGAGATGCTCCTCTCATCAAGAGTTTTTGGGCATGTACCTTCCAAAACTCACCTAAGCTTTGTGCACCATTTTCTGGGTATTCACTGCTACATACATGTAATTGTAGGATCTGCAGTGAAAAGAAGGTGTGCTTGAAAGGCACAGTTGTATGACCAGCGGGAAGTATCCGGTCTGGAGAGGAGGAATGTTAAAGTATCAGTTTCTTTGTGTTCACCGTACTAATGAAGGCTATCACGAGACAGGGCGATGAGACCTGATGGTATCTGACACCAGAACTACCGTGGGAGACAGCACACCAGAGAGACAGGGAGAAATTGACAGGTGATGGAGAAAACAAAGACATGTTTCCAGCAGTGCCAGAGTCCTCTTGAAGCTATGTTTCCATTAAAAAAAACTCCACTCAGAAAAATTTTTGCAGACATGGTACAGGAAGAAGCTATGCTTGATTTCTTGGTGTTATACATGTAGTTGCCAAGAGTCTGTAAACTTCCTAGTTGATTTTTTAAAAACATTCATTCATACATACATACACAGCTTCACGAGTTTTATACATTACTTTAGTGTCTTTCACTTAGCTTTGAAGGACAGCTGCCAAAACTGCCACCACAGTATTGATTATTGAAATATGCACTTGAGAGTCCTGTTGGCATTGTCACTCAAAATTAACTAGCCCCCCTTATGGCTGTACCCATGGAAGAGTGAATGGCATTCTTGGTAGTACCAGTCAATGGAAGCAGTGGTCAGCTGAGCAGGTCCCTCAACTCCCCCTTATCTTGGCCACAGGCCTAAGAATTCTTGGCCTGTCCAGCCAGGCTCCAGCGGTCTTGCACTTGTTGTGTTTGCATTCCTGACTTCCCCCAGCAGTTATCCCACCATCTGTAATGGAGATAACCTCCTCTCTTCTTATCTGCTCTTGACACCTGCGGAAGAACCTGTTGTCAGCATGTTTGTAGACAAAACTGAATGGGTACAATGCATTCTTGAAGAAGTTTGACTCCTCAAGACTTGACTATAGTAGAATCTGGTTACCAGCGAGTCTAAGGAGTGGTATGGGGAAGTGGTGCCTCCAGGCTAGCTGTGCAGAAGGGAGATGGAATCCTGGGTGGATTCCTCCCGTTCCAGGCTTAGCATCACTGATGGACAAGGATGAAGTATTCCGTGCATTTGGTACTGGTGGTGGAGCAGTGGAGACTGGAAGCTCAGCACCTGGGCTGGTGTTGACAAGAGACTTGTGTGTTAGGAAGTTTGTGTGGTGAAAGTCCACCAGACTGGATGTTCTTGAAGAACAGGTGACCCAAAGCTGTTTGTATCCCCAAATAGAACATAGGATCCTGTCTGTCTGTCTGTCTGTCTTTCTTTCTCTTGGTTGTCCATTGTAGAAACCTGTACTATACTGCAAACATGATTATCTCAGAGGAGCTTTGGGTATTGAGATGATATTATCATGATATACAAGAACTACAGGTAGTCATAAGGAAAACCACCTGAAGCATATGATTGCTTTGTTGAGAAACTTTTTAATGACTTTTGGAGGGATCATTTCTTAAGGATATGAAAGATGACATCTTCTTCACGTAGCAAAAGTGGTCAACTATGGTACACCACATGTATATGCAATGTCTTCAAGAGGGACTGAAAAAGACAAATGGGTGGGCCATACAAGCACATCAAAAGGAAATGCCTGCCAAGGTTGTGGATATTTGCACCATGGTCAGAGATGCCAAGGACATTATAGATAATATCCTTGGAGATACCAAAGGAACTCACAGAGATAAACACAGTTGCTATTGTCCCCTACAAGTACATGACCACGGGGGAGGCCAATATCTGCCACAGGTAATTTCCTGATAGCCAGAACACCAAGATAAGGGTTGCAAACACACTTGATAAATATCCTTTCTAAGTAACAGGAATTTAACATTCAAGTTCCCTCTACTTACAACAATATATGGCATAAAAGGATTTAAGAACTTTTTAACAATTCACCACATTTGCCATATATTGGTCCTTTGTCAAAGGAGAGCCCCCAAATATGAGCACTGAAAACTGACAATAATGGTAAAGGCTTTGACCTGTAGTGAACTTTTCTACATGGTACATCAGCTAGGCCAAATGACACTGACATGCCAAGGTCTTATTTCATATGTAGTGCTCACTAAGAGTTTCATGGTTAACCAAAAGACTTGCAGTTGATTGACAGCTACAAATCGTGCATGCGTCAGGAAAGCAAACTTACCTAGTCACTGATGATTGACATGTGGTGAGGAGGGGTGCAGATAGAGCCCCAAACCTGTTTCTAATTTTCATGTTGTCCACATTGATGGAAAGTAGCACAATTACTGAGAATGTCACCAAACCTGAAACCTTAGCAACTTTGAAGGTGTATTTTTACATGTTGCAAAAGAAGAGTTTTTACAGTGTGGGATTCCTTTTGCCATAAGGCTTGTATTTTACATATGTATAGCATTATTAGTTTGATTATTGTGAACAGGTTACACTGACTCGGCTGCCAAGATCTGAAATTCCTACACAACAACCTGCTACCAAATTTAGTCACAAGTGACCAAAGTTTAAAACCTGGTCTAAAAAGATGGAGTGGACTTACGGACTGGAGGTATTTTGGAATATCTGGCCGGCCCAAACTACAGTTTAAAGCCCATAGTTTCACCCTCCTGGGAGGTAGCTAAAGATGATTCTCATTAAGCGAGGTTTGAGCAAAGTTACACATTAGGAATGCATACCTGGTGAGGTCAAGCATGTCTCAGGTGAAACCATGTAATGTATAAGATGAAGGAATCAGTTGGTAATGTTGTCATGTTGTGAAATGTAAAACATATTAACCTGTACTGAAACTGATGAAGTTTTACATCAGCAAGAACAGATTCTGAAGTCACCGTATGATTTAGAAAATGACTGCTACTCACCTTTGGTTAAGCTTTGCCTGGAGGCTTTCCGATAAGTTAAAGCTCATCCCAAAGAAGGAAAACCTCAGGATTTGCCACTTTCAAAAGCAATTTCTTCATCGGAATTTTCATGTTTTTAACAGGTGTGGCACAGTTGATAATCTCTTCAATCTCTAGTAGTTGTAACAGCCATTGTACAGTTTGAGGAAATGTAGTTTTGGGGAATTTTGGAAGGAAGAAAAGGTGATGTTCCTTTTGTAATTAACCTAAACTGATCCTTATAATCAAATTAGTTGCTTGACTGAACAGGAAGCAATTCCGCCCTCATTAGTTGTTCCCAACACTGGCTTATCTGTGCCACTGTGTGGAAAATGAAGCGCTCTGATGGGAAAGATAGGAGACAGCAAGGTTGGAAAATAGGTCAGCAGTAGGAATGGGCAAATAACTCAGGAAAGGACTGGCAATGTAGCACATCCTCTACCTGCATGAGACGCATTTTCGCTCAGGAGTAGGTTTAGAAGTGAATCAGATCAGACTGGGAACTAGTCAACTAGACGAAAAGAAGGTATTTATTTGTGTCAAAATGGTAACATTTGTAATAGCAGTTACTGAAAAGACCTGTACTCAGCATACAAGAGCATGCTGTAGAATTCCAACTTTGTCATAACTTTTGATATCAGAATATGAGTATTAAATGGCTTCTTGTTTCCACTTTGGAGTTGAAATACACACTGAAGAGATACATGTGCATAACATGCAAGTACCACCGATAAACAAGTCAGGAAATATACAATAAGATCAGAAGCATGGAGACTGTAACTTTTGAATGAGTACAGGAAATAACAATGAGCTAGGGACTTATCATATAGGGAATGGTCCCACGGGTCTTACAGAACATATGTGATGGCAACTGTGTTGGAGCAGAGGAAGTAGCGGGGCCTCAGGTGTCATATTAGTGCCTTCCGCACCAACCTCCGCCCAGGATTCCTACATGCTAGTTGTGTGTGTCAATCCACAGGGGGTGCCCCTCAGGTAGATTCCTGACATAAGAACCCAGCTGACATGTGTCATCTGCTTTCAAGCTGCACTCCTCGGGTCAGGTGATGTGGACATGAAATACTTCAAAGAGAAGAACTCTTTGTATAAAGATTTGTATAAAGATCTTCTTTTGGAAGGCTGAGGTTTAAGTGAAATGCATCCATATTTGATGTGTAGTAAATTGTTCACTTTGCTACAAATGGTTGTGTAAACTTATAGATGTGTTTATCATACCAGTAAGCACTGGCCCATGGTACCTTTGGGCAGCACCCTTGGAATTCCATTCAGGACCAGAATCCTGTAGTAAGAGCTGGCCAAAGAAATGAAAGGATGGTGAGGTACAGCAAATATGAAAGGAAAGAGACAGCTATATAGAAGGAAGATGGGTATGATCTGTGTTCAAGGTGCATTATCCTGAAAAAGGTTTCTTTCTGCCAAATCCTGCTTTATTAAAAGAATGCTGGTAAAATACACTTTACAGATGCAAATTTTGTTTGTCTGATGCTACATGTATCTGTTGTTGTGAAAACACTGTTAGAAGAAGTTTTGTAAACTTTTTGGTCATGCAACAGTGGATGGAACTGGACAATCTATCCAAGTTATTACAGCATCTACACTGTAAGTGAACATACTTTTATTTACTGTTGTCCAACAAACTGGGACATGACTTAAAAATAAATCTATTAGCACCCCACTCATCCTCTGATCTTGTGGGCTTTTCAAAATACTTGGTGTCTCCTCGCTAGGATTAACTGGGCAAAAGGTACCAGTGAAGAAGTCTGGAAGTGATTTATTCCTCTTCAAGGAACTACATGTATCACTACATGCAGGAGAATCCTGAGCCGACAGGCTCTAGTGCTTAATCTCCGTAAGCTCGAGCTCAACTCCTCATGTGTAATGTAATTTTGTAGGTTATCGGGACGCAGCTAAGAAATATTTCCCGGAAGATGTAAATAATGAGAAAGACACAGTGATACACAATGTAGAGCAGAAGATCATTCTGTGTGAAATAGTAACTAAACTAGTTGAAGTTCAATCTGTTCAAATGGTGAAATGCTAACTATGAGGTTTAATAGTTTTAAAGAGAAATTAGTGGATATTTCTACCTATTCCTCGAGACAACAACATCGGAAAGTGATGAGACAGAACACAGCGATGTCATTTGATGATCAAATTTAGGTTAAAGGTAATCAGTCCATATCATCTATGTATAAGTCAGTTATATTCATTCTCCTAAGTAAGAAATGGTTCTTGACAGGAGGTTGTTTTTGTTATATAATATGGATCATATGACAAGCACATTCTGGAAGCGTGCCACCGGTCTTTCACGTCTGCCCCTGGACTAAAACTGTTTCAACAAAGTTATCACAAAGAAAACAATTTAGTCATCAGAGACTTAAAAGGTCCACGATATCTCCAGGAGACCAGCGAAAATCTGATTACTTTCTCAGGCAACGTAGCTTTAAGGCAATAACTTCCTTCAACAAAGTTTCATATCATCTCAAGAGAAGGGTTACGTTTAAGCTCCAAGTTGAAGATAGAGAACCAAAGTTTACATTTTTGCAGATTTGAAGATCACTTCCTGGCATTTTCATCTATACGATGAACTAGTAAAGTGCCAGGTACACTAATTTGCTTTTCATTGTTGCATCACGATGAGCCAGAATACATTAATTGGATAATGAAAGAGTGTTGATCAAAGAATAAGCCAGATTATTTGTTGGTATAAGATTAACGAAGAGGAAAAATTAGCCAACCAGGGAAGCAGGAAGTTGGTAATCCTGGAGAATTAGGCAACACAAAGTTATCTGAGGGAAGTATTGGGCTTGTTTTGATTTTGGACTTGTTGGGATCAAGATAGTTTTCAGATTAAGGCCAGTGGTTGTACATCTGTTTGCCATGTAAGTGGGCCGTGTTCCTCCGAATTATGTAACACACGGAGTGTTTTTTGGGGGTGGATGGGGTACCTTTCTTCTTCTAATTTGGTGGATGTCCCAGAGATTCTCAGTAGTTGAATGAACAAATAGTTTATGTTATTTGGAAATTTTGCACCTGTACCTCCTTAATTTCATCTTGTTTTTATCCTTCCTCAGCTTCCAAACAGGTACCTACTTAGCCACCCTTTAAGACCTGGGCGTAAACGAACCACGACTGTAGCCATGTAATGTTGTTTTTACTGCCAACCACGAATGTCTTACTGCATAATGAAGACATCTGTTGGCACTCATTCCAGCATCATTATGCGCGCCAGCAGAAGCGGGGCTGTCATATTGTTGTCACTCAGCCTGGTCTGAACTTGAACGTGTGGCTAATTAGGTAGGAACTGGCAGCGCTTGGTGAGGTCTTTTCCCGATAGTCACGCCTGCGTTACTCACGCCATCTGCCCAAAGTGGTCCCCAGGTACGATTTTACTTCCCTAGCTGAGGTTTTATGCGGAAAGCCACAGTCCCCTAGCTGTTCCTGTGGGTCTGGTAATACAAGGGGAAATACACGAGTTCCCTAATTAGCGACACAAAAACATATTGGAACAGCGTGTGACAGATGATAGACGTCTGTACTTCAATTATTCGCAAGACAGAAGAGCAGCGGAAATCTGTTTTTGTCATGTTCGCACAGGACCAAAAAGAATTTCCTATTCAGTACGTATAAGGCAGGATGGACACAAAAATAACTGGACTGAATGTAAAAGTTTAATCGTCAGGGATTAACGTTGTTAGTTACTACCGGTGCCTTGGAGTCATGGCTGTAACATTAGGTAGCATATTTCATTGTGGACTCATGTAGAAGGTATTAACTGGGGTTAATGACATTCCTGCACTTTGAAGCATTGATGTTTCTATTTGATGTACCAAGGTCAAGGCCTCAGTGAGCAACATGCATCGAAAAGTTCTGTGAGCGTGAACAAGAATAAAAAGTTTAGAATTTTAAAAAGTGAAAAACTTAAGTTTGGGTTAACACAAAGTTGGGTACCAAGTCCAGACTTAAGTTGGAACACTTCTACTAGCTATCCAAGTGATATATGGATAACTTTCCAGATAGCGAACCAGAGTCAAGTTCAAGTGGATCCAGGCCCTATATCTTTTTGTCTAATTTTGGATTTTACCCTAGCTGGATCAGTCACCAATTTTTGGTTTTGTGATATCCTTATGTGAATGATATAAAGGGTATGGTTGGCATTGGTCGCCAAATGGCAGAGTTCAGCTGAACTTGACAGATTAGTGCTGATTTTATGGAAGAGGTGTTTACGAGTCGTGGTGATGGAAGAAATGAGCAGGAATTCCTTGGCATGTAACTTGTTTTCACTGATCAACTAAAATATTTCAGAAAAAATTGCTGCTATCAGAAAATGAGCAACTGAACCAACACTGTGCAGACATGGTAGTCATAAGTTTTACTTTTGAATGATATGTTTCAAAAGAGAGATTAACACTTTGATTAATTCTACTTAGCTTTGACGAGTGAAGGTTCACTGCCTCACGGTGTTGCCATCTGTCGAGGTTAATGAGGTTATAGTGATGTTCAGAAGTTGTTGCAACAGAGTTGCTGCTTGTGTTGGAGTTACCTGTCAGCTTTCTTTCATGTGTTTACCAGAAATGTATAGTAGGAGCCAGCTAATTGTCCTAGAACAGGAAAATATCGTCAAAACAGTTTATAGGTAAATCTGGTGCTCTGTAACTGATACTACTGTATAACATGTTGAAGACGTTAAACGTATACAGTTGAGTCGTGTTGGCAGGGAGGCTAGAATGCACCTGTCGGTGGACATGGTTGTGTATTATAGGTTGTGATGCTGTGGGGAATGTTGAAGTGTGCGGCGTATTGGTCCCGAGATTCCAGTGAAAGCGTGTTCCATTGCCGTGCGGTTGACTGTACACGTGCCAGCCTACGTCAAATGTCACTGCCCCGGGAGAAATCAGTCTGAAGTCCGCGCCAGGATCTGATTGTGGTGTCCAGAATTGGTGGGATGCCTGTACCCTGCTCTCTACACTCCCCTGGCATACCACGCAGCCACATGGGCATTAAACGGGGACACTCGTAGAACTGCCGATCTCTTCAATGATGACCAGGACGTTATACGACGTGAAAACTGCAGTTATACTAGAACAGGAACTGGCCATGATAGAGGAAAACCTTGTGGAGATAGGTTGTCCACAAAGGAGCAATAGTAGGGAACAGGTGGGTTTTACTGGCCCATATCAGAGATAAGTAGGGAGACACGTGGCTAAGACTGGAGCTTAAGGGGTGCCACATACCGCCCGGGATGACTGGGGCAACCTTATCGGCCAGAACTGGAAAAATAACTTCCTGTGGGGAGAAAGTTGGTGGTGCCGGGTGCCTAGAACAATAAAGATCAGTTTGTGTTGGCGTGCCCAGAAAGTTCTTGCAGGAAATAGTTCTGAAGTTCACAGTCAAATGTTTTTAGATGAAAGCTCAATTGCAGTGTTGGTTGGTTGGTTGGTTGCTTGGTTGCTTGGTTGCTTGGTTGCTTGGTTGGTTGGTAAAATTATCAATCTTAAAACTTTCAATTTCGATTGTCATAACCAAATTTCAACAGATCCTATGACCTTTCTCAGGACAGGTATGTTCAATGTGGTGACACATACAGGTGAGAACAGAAAATCCAATGATTGTAAGTTTTCAAAATGTTCAATGGATCTTTGTAAGTTTGGCCAGAAACCCTTCTCCCCTCATGGCCTGTATCTAACACCTCCATCTGTAAATGTTAGCTTTGGACAACTTGATAAGCCCATTAGAAGAAACACACCCACACTAGTCCTGTGCTCCTGTGTTTGTTTAGGAACCCTTTACCAGGCTGTTAAGATGGGTGATTTTCAACTTGGCTTTCTTCTTCTTTCTCCTGTTGGCTTGGTGGTAACGTAGCACTGCCTATTGTCATGCACTACCTATTGGCGTCTGCTTTGCAATTTTGTCATGCACACATGGTATTGTTGTTTACATAACATGAAGAGAAATATATCAATCGGCTATGGAACAAATGGGATAGTTTATGGATAGTTTATAGATATTGTTTCATCTATAGTCCCATCATATGGCTTCATGTGTGTTTGGAACTGCTCACTTCAACTACACAGAATTCTTTCGTTTAACCATAAAACTGAAGTTCACTGACAAAAGGTCCTTGTAATTGGACAACATATTTGACCCTAAATGAGTTCAAAAGCTATCAATTGTGTAAGTAAAAGGGATGTGAATATTTTATAGTGATTTACAGGTGTATAAAAGTTTAGACAGGGGTCAATCTTAAACTGACAAAGGTTCCTAGTAGAAATTATGGATCAGAAAAGGTTAATCCGAGGGCATGTTGTTATTTTAGAATGTCATAGACGTCCAAACTTTCCCCAAAGCCATGTTTGGTGTTGACGAATGTTTGGTTGACATTTTTATCAAGTTGTCACCTCAGGTAGGCAGTAAGTGGGACATTTCTACAAATGGTGGCTCCAGTGAAATCTTAAAGATTATGAAAGTGTTGAATGAAAAGAATGTTTTTGAGGCGCAAAAGGCAGGCGTCAATGTCAGAAGACAAGAAACAAATGCAGAAAAATTATAATTGGTGAAGTAGAAATAAAAGCTTGTTAATTAATATGGTGCTTTCCGTGCCAAGTTGCAGTAATACTTATGCAAGGTTTGAGACTAAGTTGCATGAAGACATCTTCTTTTGGAGATTCTAAATCTGATACAGAAGCAGAAAAAATAGCTTTTGTTTTTTGTGGAAAAAAAAAGTGTTGTAAAAGTTAAGGCGTTCTGTCAGGCAGCAAAATTCCACTTCCAATAGCACCTTTAGTTACTATACCAGTTACAAGACTAGTCTAAAGAGATTTTTTCTTTTCAGGTTGATCATGATGTTACCATGTGAAGGCACTGGATAGACCTCAGCAACCTGAAGTCTAAAGTTTTTGACTGATGTTTTTCTCCTCTCTTGCCTGTTTGTGTAGGTACTAACCACTGAGCCACCAAGCTGGACCAGAACGGGCACACCTCACCACAATTCTGGAGTTGGACCCGAGCAACTCGACTCCCCAGGGGGGTGGGGAGGGTAATATGGCCCCCTCGGCGCTGGGGACGGACATGGAGGTCTGCGGGTCAGACGGGGACATGAAGCTGGAGGGAGCGATGGGGGACGTGGCCATGGAGGCCGAACCACAGTCAACACTTAGCAGCGAGTCCATACTGGAAGCCAAAGGCAAAAACACGGAAGGTAGGTGCAAGATGCAAGACTGGTTATAACGGTTAAGAACTTAGTGGTAGAGCAGATAAAGCTGAAGGAGTAAGATGTGTGTAAGGACTGAAAAGTGTACATGTCACGGTAGAGACTCCCATCTGGTAGAATCAGCGATTCTTCCAGTAAAAATCCTGATCGTTGACAGAGACTCCAATCAGGATGCTGTTAATGCGTTAGGGTGGTTTCCCATTTACAAGTCCTAAGTTTCAAGTGAATCCATTGATCTGAAGTGACACGAATCAAAGTTGAAAAGTTCTGACTGTCTTTCAGGCGAATTTCTTAAAATTTACAAACTCCAATCCTACCGGCAGAGATCCTGATCGGAGTTTCTGTTGACAGAGACTCTGATTGGGATCACTACTGGTAGACTCACTGACTCTACCAGATCGAAGTCTCTTCCCTGACATGTATGAAGATCATTTAACTTAATTAAGATACCTGTTGATAAGAGAAGTACCACATTAAGAGAAAGACTTCTTCTTCTGTGGCTTGAAAAAAGATGAACAGTTACTCCTCCTTTCCTACAATCATGTTTAGATACAATAAGTTTCTTTGGAGTTCAAAATGATTAAGACTGAAAGGAACGGAAAATTAAGATTGATTCATAGTTATAGGACTGAAGTAGTCCATGCCTGTCACTACCAACAAAACAACTACAGGGATGTGGAAGGAGCAGACTCCTATGAATTAATCAACTACAATGTGATTATTTGGTATGGGTTGGCATGATAAAAAGGAACTAGCACCAGAGCTGTATTAAAACTTTTCTTTTTCTTTTATTTCCCTTCGCACGTGTAATGTTCATTACCATGCATGTTTGTTGCACCAAATTGTCGTGGCAGTTTTCATTTGGCATGATGACAAAAAAGCTAACTCTGTGAAGCTTGATTTTGTTTTCATGTTTTATTTTTTTTACTTTTGCACGTGTAATGTACCTTACCATGCATGTTTGTTACTCCAAACTGTCGTCAGCTCTTCTGCAGTACCCTGATTATGATGACGATATGGACATGATGGCTAAGACTAAATATGCGGAGAAATGGAGAGTTATCATGACCGCTAAAGGTGACAGCTCTAAACTACTGTAGCGTAATACTAAATACTAAAAACAACTGGTCAAAGTCACATAATTCACATCTTACAAAAATTGTAGAGCTATGGGGTCATGCATGGCTGTTCCAGAAAGAAAATCAAAGGGAAAGGACTGTAATTTGCAATAGCTTCCTCCTAGCCCTTGATTTTCATTTTATGGAACATCATTTTATCCACTTGTCAATATTTTGATGTCATGACATTTAGTACTGATTTATTGTATGTCCATTTTGCCAGCCTTAGTAACCGTATGTACATGTATAATGTTTCATTTCAACTAAAACCCTTTCATCATTTCAGAGTAAAATCATGTTTACAGTGTTCCAAACTATGCTGTATGCATGTAACCACTATCTACGCAATATTGAACAGGAATTTCTCAACATGATGAAAGCTAAAGAATCAAGGTGTCTGTTATATTGACTTATAACAGTCAAGGTGTGTTGGAATCATCACACCACTTTTAGTTTCTAGTCTTTTTCTCTGCTGCTGACCGCTCAGCAGACATCCCCCCCCACACACATACACTACACCTTCAGTAGTGTATTAAACCTCTGCTGCCCTGTAGGTCAAAACCTCAAATAAGACCAGAAAGATCTAAAAACCACTCACATGTCCCGATTACTAATCTCCAAGCAGATCATACGGTGGCAAGGCAATATCCATTGGCCAGAGCAGTTTCCATTAGCCACCGAAGCCAACGGATACTGCCTTGATACTGTATAATCTGCTTGGAGATTACCGATTACCAAGTTGGCATAATTGCTTTCCAAGCATTTGATTCTGCAGAATGTTTTCCATCTTTGTATTTAAATCTTTAAAAAAGGCTTTGTAGTTTCACTAGCAAGACCAACATGCTATCAAGGCGATCTCCAAAGAAGTTGACTACAGGCCACAAATTGGGCATGACTAACAGTGTCAAGGGCATGGTGGCAGAACCATTAAGGATGACACGGAGTGACTTTGACAGGCAATTTCAGCAGGTTTACTTTGCGGGGGAGTTGGGGGCGATATCTCTCAATGACCCAGGACACTGGGGAGGTATCCTACACCGGTCCTTAGCCCCGTAACACTGGGTGGTCATACTATCTCTTAGCAACTTAGGTTGGTAGAAATATGACAGCATACATGGCATATGACTCATCACATTACCATGACCTGTGACCTTAGTAACAGGTGGGACATCAGGAACAGGAATAGAACATACAGCTTCTGTTCAAGACATTTTTAAATTGTGCTAAACCTTCACCCTTATATCTGTGAGTTTACACTCCCAGCATGTGCAGGAATTAACAGTATCCAATAAACCATTCACCTGCTCTGACTCTCCTTAAACAATGATCCTGGGTCGTACCAAAGTGATTATGGAGGGGGGAATATTTCCCATGAGCTCCTCGGGTGTCATACGACCTTGTAGACCTTATTTTTCCGAGCTCAGAATGCCAGGAGAATCCTTCGGAGATGTTATTGGTCAAGATCCATGTCATCCCTCTTGATGACTAGGACAAAAATTTCTTGATGAGCCTGTTTGGGGACTTAGATAGATTTGAAGTTCATAGAAGAGTTGGAGAGGTCAGTTCCCCCGAGCCTTTATTTCTGGAAAATATTTCCCTGTCAATGACATCCTACTATGAAATGCCGCTGCAAAAGCTCAAAGGCAGACTTAATGCTACAGGGGGTCATCTAGTGAAAAACAAGTTAGTGATTATGATCTTCCCCGATAAGGCAAGGGTATGACTGGTACTGTATTTTATTGCATTGATACTGTAGGGTTGGTTTCATAACATTTCTGTGAAGACAAGTGTTTAAATTTTCATCATGTTATGTTATTGTTGCCTGCGTCTGTTGTACCCACCTGAGAATAATAAATATGAGGGCACTTGTGTATCTTTCACAAATTTGGGTTGCCTGTGGCTTTCAGCCCATCCCAGCTTTAGAAATTATTTTTGTTTACCATTTTTGATAGACAGACAGTTATACCATACTTAGCATATTTGCAAAAGGAATGCAGGAAGATGCAAGCTAAATGGTTCTGCCACTGCTGTTGTGACTGGCCTCGGTTAAAGTAATGGACGAAAAGTGCGCCAGTTGTAAACATTTTAGTCAAATGTCAGACTTCAAACTCCCCCGAAGTGCTGCATTGTTTCTGTGGAAACAGATTGTTTTTTGTTTCTAGTATGTGTAGTACATCTTTCAGCACTTCAGGTGAGACTTGAAATGGATGTGAAAACAGTTTGCTCTACTCATGACTTCCAGCATCTGTAGGAATTTCTTGGAACTTTCCAGTTGTCTTTGGTCTTGCTGATACGTCTATCATTGTCATTTCTTACTGAATATCTGTGATGATGTAAGGCTGTATTCCAAGTAAAACTTTCTAAATACTTGCCAGCATTTATTAATAATAGGGGAGCTGAAAGATTTAGTTTGTGTTTTGTCCTTGACAGATGAAGAACTGGGTATGTTTGTGATATCTTTGATGATGGAAGACAATCAGATGATGCTTTGGTCTGTTTGTTACATGTGGAACCCAAAAATACCTTTTGCTCCTGCGCAGAGTTGCCTCCAAGTCAGGAGCCCGGGCAAAAGCCCCGTATATCCCAGTGGTGAAAGCTGGGTGTGTTTGTTTAGTCCAGGCGTGTGGCAGAAGTGACGTCTAGTACAGGGTGGCCGCCATCAGGGCTTAATGTGTTAAACTGGACTGATTATCCTTGACATTGACGTGGCTGGGCCAGTTGTGCATGTCTGTGTGCTTGGACATGTCGAAATGCTGTGCCAGGGAATGTTGTGTCTTACGCTCAAGTTCAAAACAAGTCAAGAATGATGGGCACTCAGGAAGGGGAACTACGCAGATTTGTCTCAGCATCATCCAAGAGCAGGTTCATTATCAGGTTCGGGTTACTTGGCAGAACTCAAGAACAAAATGACCTGGTAGGAGCTAGCTGTCTTACGTCAGCTCTGCTTTTGAACATTGGTAACCCTGCAGCAGCACTTGTTGATCCATGATAATGTAACTCCAAAAAGGTGAAGCGAGATAGTTAAGATTCTATATAGTGTGCCTTTAAAGCATTCATTGGCATAGATTTACATTCATAGCTGCTTCGGAATGTTTTCTCAATTTTCAAAGACATATTTACTGAGGTCCTACAGTCACTAATGAACATTCTAAATCCTGCCAATGATTAAATGTAATCTGTCCTAGTATGTAACAGCTATTTCACACTGTCTGGCAAAATATTTCTTCGAGATCAGAGGATAGAGACCCAGGGTTACCTCAGGAGCTTGACCCTGTTATAAGGAAGCCAGGTATTTCTGTCAGGGATGTACTGTCCCTCTAGTCTAGGTCTGGGACCATCATGCGACACATGACACTTTGTTCTGCATACCTCAACCAGCCACTTTGTATGCACAACCCAGTTGCTGCAAGGCCCACGAGACAGCACTCCCAAAGCTGTTGAAATATACTGATTCAAATTTTAAATTCTATAACAGGTAAATTGACCATCAAGAGCATTCAAAAATATTATTGAGGGTTTGATAGTTGTCTCCATTCATAATGAGTAGTCCTTGACCCTTTGCCTCTTCATCCTCATAAATCTTCTACTATTTACCAGTTTGTGTTGAAATTCTGTTAGAATTTAAGACACTTGTTGGACACAAAGGAAGAGACCTGCAATTTCGTCCAGTAGTATGGGAATAACAGTCACATCAATATAATATGGGTGATGTAGGGTTGTAAACAGATTCACTCCTGTCATTATTTCCCTCTTATTAATGAACATGTACACAACTCAGGGTCAATGAACCCAATCGAATGTTACCAGAGACATTAACACGGATTCCTCACTGAGACTGAGGCATGTCCAGCATAACAAGGGACAGATAGTGGGACAGTTGCACCGATCTGACAGTCCCAGAATATCACCCCACCAGCTCAGGTCTCTGTTGATCCAGGTCATGGTGGAAAGTGAATGGGCAGCTGGCAGCTACCTGTAAAAATCCATGTTGACTTTGGCTTGACCTGCAGTTAAGCATACATGTGTACTTACAGAAAGCCACCTTATAAGTATGTATATGAAAGGCCACACTACTTTGAATTCTGGACTTTTTACTTCAATAACTTTTTAAAACACAAAAATCCATGTTGATTATGGCTTGATTTGATGACTTAAACAGATGTACATTAAGAGACCAGATAAGTATACGGAAGCCACACAACAAGTTTAAGTACTTGGCTGCTTCCAAATCCAATCATACAAAAGAGAAATCTATTCAGGAAAATTATTGAGACTAGTCTATGTCCGTTATTGTTTAAACATCTGTGGTATGGGTGGTAGGATTAGTAATATAAGATGAATTTGTTTGGTTATTTTGTACACTGTTACTATACTTCATTGCAAAGATGGAATGCAATTCTTAAAATATAACCACTTTCTAATGATGCTTAAGTCTTTTGTCAGAAAAAGGGTTTTACTTTTACTCAATAGTAACTATGGTCAAAGAGGCACACATCAAGACTCTAAAGGTTTTTGGAATGCGCAATACGAAACAGTGACAGTGTAGATATATCTTAATCCCACACATCTGTTTCACTCATCAAAAACCGCTCATTGCAAGAGACCTAGCTATATTAGAGAAGTCTTATAGCAGCATAAATGTTGCGGAAAACTGCTGATGCTGTTACTATAGGACAGTGTACCATATCAGTTCTAGAACCTGATACACTTGACACATGGCCTTTACTGGCTGAGGACATCGCCAAAATTATGCGCAACGATCCATCAAAACTGCCCATGGTCAAGGCTGCGGACGTGATGACATGGGGACGTCTGACCATGCGCTCAACACACAACCCTTATCTTCATTTAATCACATTATGTGTGAAAGATACTGTAACAACTTCAACAGCTATGTGAAAAACCTCCACACAGTAATGTACATGTATGTAGTAGTAAAAAGTTTGAATAAAACTGGACCCTGGCCTGAGATGATCTTTAGCCATACTTGTAGCTTTAAATGCCAAACCCCGAATAGGGAAAGAAGCTAGTGTATCTCAAAGAACATGTCATACAGTACAGCTGACATCATATGAAATATTATTGTAACATTTAAAAATCAGATAAGCATATACTGCAAAGGCTAAATGTTACTTATATGTCTTTGTGTATGAATGTAACCAGAACTGGTTCAATGGTGTGGCCATCTCTTTGACCTTCAGGAGGGATATAAAGTGTACAAGGTCGTAATGTGATCAAGTCAATAAAGATCACAACTTTTTGATATTAAATCTTTGGTATGGAATGTTGTAGTGGACATGACACTAGGCACATGTTGACTTGGTCAATGTAGTCAAGGTTGGTGAAGGACTGTCAGGTTTGGACCAGTTCGTTCACCTCATTATATTGGTACCAATCAGTATGGAGAAGGTTATAACTTTTCTGTGTGTATCCTCTGTCCCTGAATAGTGTTCTTTGTTTCGATTTAGGTTTAATTACAGACAAATATTAATTCTCATACTACTGTTGATATCATTTGCAGAGAAATTTAGCTTGCGGATCAAATGTAAGCGGGTGGAGGTGAATTGAAATACGACAAGAAGCGCTATATTAAACTGGTCAATGACACACTCGAAAGGCTAGATGGCAGACCTAGATGACGAGACTTGGGACACACTCATCTTTAGTGCTTTTGACAGTTATCAGTGGGGCCAAGGCCATTGCTGACACAACTGAATCTGAAATATGTGAAAAATGATTTCACTAAGTCTTGTTATGACAGCTCTATTTTAGAAGGACAGCACTTATACTAAAAATCATCTTTAAGAGTCTAGCATCCTTTCTGGATAGTGAACTACGCACTGGTTTAGCACATCTCCATGTATAGTACAACTTGAAATTATAATGGAAGTTCATCTGTGTTGGTAGTAATCATAGTACAATGGTAAACTTTATTCCAACCCAAAGGGTACACAATTACAAGGATAAAATTTTCAATGACCACTGTCGTCTTCATCAGGATAAATAATGACCAATTACTTCCGAACGTAAAACAACTTGCTGTTCTCTTTTTTGACAGTTTGGTAACCGCATTTGCTGCTAAAATTATTCAAATGTGCATGGTCAAGTGGCAGCCTTCAGAAAGGGATGAAAACCGATAAAGCGGATGTAGAGGAAAGATTTCTGCAGTCCTATCTCCCATCCCCTTCCTAAAAGGATCGCCATCCACCTTTGGGAAGTACAGATGACCAGTGGCAAGGCTACAGGACCAACAGCCTTGGCTGATTCAGGAAAATATGAGGCAGGTTGCCGGACGGGTGGGCGAAATGGAAGGAGAGCCCGGCATGTAGACAGGCATTCCTCACCATGATAGCAATGCTAAGCCAGCACATCCCTGGCAGGGAGGGGGACAGCTGGTCCACAGGTCCGTGTCACACCCCTCCCCACAGCCCAGGCACAAGTGCATGCACCAAGGTTGCCGTGATGGGGAGGAATGTAAGTAATGGTTAGCCCTCCCTTTATCAAGCGCACTCTGCCTCTACCCATTACCAAGATGGTTTCAACCTGATTTTTCTGGAAAGGTGAAAGAACTCTGGAAACATGATGAGACAGTTATGATGATTTATGACAGAACTACTGGCTATAAAAAATGTGTGCAAGGCAGCTATCACATTCATATTCTAAAAGCAAGAATTAAATGTAATACAATCTGCTCTAATTAGAAAGAAGTGCCCATATTGCATTACTATACTGGTGCTGCCCATAAGCAAGATAGAACCACTCCAATTTACTAAGTACTGAAGAATTAGAACAACTGATAAATTTTTGCTCAATTAAAACTGGATTTTCCACCAAGATCAGTCTGTGATCAGTGGAATGGTATCTCCATGTTTTTATGGATTTTTATGATACCATAAATGTGTTGAATACTGTTTGATGGCAGTAGTATGTAGTGTAGGTCTGATATTCCATAAGTTATCGTCCAAGCTCTAAGTGGTGTAGACCTGTCAGTTGGACCCCAGTGATCTATGGGTTGCAGACAAACCTCAAAGGGTGCCGCCATTTTGACTCCCAACAGTGGCTTTTATGTGTTTGCTGTGTACAAAGTAAATGTTCATTTTACACTTTGGTTCTAGGAGAAAGAATCATTTGGGCTGAAGCCAGGGAAAACAACAACAAAATCAGTCTTATGGGGAAGACACACCCACCTGACCAAACATTTTACCCCTGACTTATCAGTTTCATCAAATCTTACAGTACAGAATCTTGAAACAGGTTGTATTGGAGACCCGGTCCCTCCCTATTCACAAAGTAAGATTGTTGAAGTAAAAACTCTAACTGAAGGAAGATCCAAAATGCCATGTTGCCTTTTCATGTCTTTTAAATTTTCATGATAAAATTTTGACCCAAGAACTGATGTGTTGCCCTTTAGAATCATTCAAGTACAAATAGATACTGTACTTTCATTTTTGTCTTAACAAGTTCACAAACAACTTCATTTTGTCTCTTTTCATGTATCTTGCAGACTTATCATGCCATTGGGCTCTTGTCGTCTTGTCGTCTGAAAGACTAAAGCTAGCCAAAACGTGATCTCAAGCTTCATCATCAATATGTTGAAACATTTCTTCCTAACAAAATATATGAGAAGGACCACATTCATTCTCTAAAAGTAGTTCATTCTGCCCATTAACATCCACATGATACACAAGATACACAACCCTCTTCATCTTTACCAAGTCTCCGAGCTGTTCAAAACAAGTCTGTAGCTTGCAGCTTGCTCATAACTAAGAGTTAATGAATTGGCCAGTGGTGCTGTGTATTGTGAAAGTACAAGCTGATTGGCTTGCACACGCCGGTATTTACCTGGGAGCCACACGCCACGCGGCAGAAACTCTAGACACCAGCCACTCAGCGACTTTTCACACCACCGCGAGGATTTGTGACCCCAGGAGTGTATTTATACGAGGCACGCCAAGCCGTGTGCCATTCTTCTTAAGCCTGGTGCAAGCTCAAGGCAGACTTTTCTGGCGCGTTCTTGTTCTTAGCGTCAATCCCAATACCTTTGTCAGATATGTTTGTGTCAGATTTGGTGGCATGGGCCTTTGTTGCATCGAAGCCTTTCTCCTTCCAAGTCGTATTAAGATAGACCAAACAAAACTTGACCTTTTTCCCTACATCAGCGCTGCTCCGTGAACAAACAGTCCTTGGAGAGTCAACTGATGGCACTGAACTCTCCTCTGTTGGCAGGGTTAGATCCTTGTCTGTGTTAGATTAAACTGTAGCAGAGTATCAGAAGTATCAAAGACAAGAGTACACAAAAACACATCAAGAAAGTTTGAACAAAATAAGCTGCTGTCTACATTGCTATCATACAAATGTCTAAGTTCTGAGGTGTTTAATACGTATTAGCTTTGACTTACTTTGTGGACGGAAGATGCAAGACTTGTACTGTTATGAGACCATCCATGGCGCATGTATGACTCATAACTAAACTTTCTTCGACCACAAATCAGGGGTCTTTGAAAGGAGCCCACAGCTGGAGTTGTCACAAAAGTGACGACAGTTGTACCAGACAGTGCAAGTAGCCCTGACCTACTGATGTAAGACTATAAACTTTGCTGGAAAACTCATTTTCCACCCCCATCATTCTGCATCCTAAAAAGAGATAACGGTTGCCTACAAATTACTATGGAAATGGTGGACATAAAACATAAAACCTGGAAAGATTATCATGTATAAGGTTATCAATGTTAACCTAGATGTTCAACAATGATGATAAACCTGACAAGTATTCTGTTTACCCCTGATAATATTCAGTAATGTAGAAGATACTCTATCAGATTCAGGCCATGTATTTCAAGCATTTTATCGGAAGGAAGAAATTTTGACAGGATGGGTCAAGAAAATAACTGGTCATTAATCATTTTTATGATGGGTCTGACTCATGTTTGTGTTAATTTCAGGCCGCACTGACAATAAGAAAGCAGTTATTCTTGGTATTTTGTCTTTTCTCAGAGGAGCAAGAAGAAACTGATGAAAGAACTGAAGAAAGTTCATCATGACAAAAAATAATAAAAGAAGCATAACCTTAAGCCATGTTCACCATGTACGCAAGCCAGTATATGCGTTGTTTACAAGTCAGGAAACGTAAGCTTCCTTGCTTGACGCACATGACCTCTTGTTGTTTAAACGTGAGGGGCACAAAGTTTGCTCTCTCTCCCAACATTTTCTTTTCACTGTTTATGATGTGCGTGTGACCGGCTCGGATGAAATTCACCACCGTGTGCAAGGATGCCACCCCCGTGGCAGAGGTGCACAGAACAAAGCCACTGTTTGCCAGTTTGCCTTTTGCAGAGGAACGACAGTCAACAGTGCCATGCTGCCCTGATTGTTGCGGTTTTGTTAGAACAGTAGCAAAAAGTAGCAAGGAGAAAGAGACAGGGATCAGAAGTATTCAGAAGCTACACTTTTTGTAGAGTTTGAATGAGTATATTAGAAGTATTCAGTCTCAGCAAACTGTCCAGCAGTGTTTGAGCTATTCAAAGCTCCAAGAAGCAAGTGCTCAAATCAGAGAAGTTTAAAATCCCCCACCTGCTGATGGTAATGGTACAGTCCAATCCTGGTTGTTGCCCATTAGGACTGGTGCACTTAGCCCATTTTGCAGTTCCCTATGATAGCAGCAATGTTTCCAAACATAGTTTTTCTCTACACTTGGTCAATGTTATGATTGCCTGACTTGCCATCATTTGGGAATTTACTGATTACTTCAACAGTTAATGTTTTCTCATTTTTATCAAAACTTCAATCTATAAATTTTTCAAACTTTGGTGAAAGCTACATTTTGTAACTCAAACCCACTTTCCATTCACTTCTCACCTGAAGAAGTTCTGTGAAAGTAGCATGCATTGATAAGTAATCAAATGCAGGGATCTTTTCAAAGCCCTTTTCTTTTTGAAGGTAAGACTAAGAGATGGATCAAAAAGTCCTAGGACAGAAAATATATCTCTACTATCTATTTTGTTTCAAATTCTACAAGGGATCCTTCCATTATGATGTAAGATGTCAGCTTGTTTAAACATCCCTGTTGCTCTTCTCTTTAATTGAACTTGTCCCCAGACCAAATAGCAAGAAATTCTTATCTACAAGGAAACCCACATGTGGTTCCACTTCTTCATGATTTTGGGACATTTGTAGTGAAGACAGGAGGCATCCTCCCTGAAAACTAGAGGAATTTTGTCTGATCTTTAAAGCCCTCCTCTGCCAGCTGGTCCCGATTGTCAAACTCCTGGTCTTCTGAGGTTTGAAGCATTTTTGAAAAGCACAACACTAGCAGCTGAGCAGCACACCCTCCTGTCTGATTGGTCAGGGGTGGGAGTTATTTTAGTTCTGCCCTTTGATTGGTTGGTGGGAGGAGTTGGGGAGTGTGCAGGGGAGGAGTTATGCTAATGAGGTATGAGTCAACAGCAAGTGTTGGTATGGCAGCTGATGGGTAGTGTGGGATTTCTTGTTTAACTGGGTGGCCACTCTGGCTTGCTCCTGGTGTCCGATGCAGCTGAAAGAGACCAGAGCCGGTCGCAGGATTCGTCGGCGAAGTTTACTCCATGGTAGGAACACTTCTTTTTGTTGTAGAAGGATGGACGGAAAATTTTAGAAAATAAGAAACGTCTCTCGTCACTTTTCAGAGACAGTTAGAACCTGGGATGCCCCTTGTTCTTTTTATAGGATGACACCATGTGCCAGTGTTTAGCTTGCCTGCAATAACAAAAGGGCTCTGCCCTCTGTTTAGTTTGTCATATCCAGTCAGCACACTTGTCAACTACCTGTGGATATTAAAAACAACTTTTGAAGGCTAATTTTGTTCCTCCTTCACGAGGAAAACTTTTTCATGTACATTTTGTGTATAAGTTTCTGTGGAAACATTTTTATGTAATTTCTTAAACTGGTACTCCTATGTAGGCTTACTTTGTTGATCGGATGATTCAAAAGTTTGTTTTTAGATTAGTCATGTTCACTATTTTCACTTTATGCTTTGTGTGCCTATTTGTTACCATCAAGAAAAGTTTTTCACTTGATGAAAGAGTTTTTTAACTTCTGTAAACTTCGAAGTTCATGCCTCAAGAGATGGTAGGTTTTTCAGGGCTGTCCTTTCCTTGCCCATTTTCTGTTTTGAGATGCAGTATCATTTGTTTGGGTTCTGCTCTGTATCCGAAGAAGTTAATTAGTTGATTTTTTTCTGAATGGTGTTTTGATGTCTTGTAATGAAAAAAGTGTGAAAGTGACATTTTTACTGTTATTGTCACTTCATTTACAAGTGTCCCAATCATGTATGTCATGCAAGAAGATTTTTTTTCTGAAAGAGGACTTAAAAAATGTATTGATTCTGTGATTAATATGTGATTGTGAAAAATGAAAGTAGGCATTGATATGAGTTGGACAAATGTCTTTCTATTTTATCAGCACTATCACTTCAGATTTTTTGTTTTACCCGGTGTCAGTTACAATCAAAGCAAATAGCTTAACGGAACCTTCAATCTAACTCCGATATGCAGTAGTTTAGTGCCATTCCAGGTATTGGTTTCCATTTTCAAAGATCTTCAATAGTTTTGATCAGGCTGTACATTTAAAAGGATCTCCATTTTTAAAGGTCCCCAGTCTGTATTTGTTTTGAAGGCAGTAAATCTTGAAGGCCCTCCATTTTTAAAGGTCTCCAGTTTGTGTTTGTTATGTGACCACACTGCTATTGTCAGCACCACCCCATCCACATGTCCAGTATCAATTAGCCATGTCGAGGCCACCCCATGTCCCCCCCAGCCCCGCAGCCTGACCCTGTCAGGAAAGGACGGCCTTCGACATGGGAACTTCTCATTGATTCTCCCAGCTCCATGTAGGGACAGGATCCTGTGTGTGGGAAAGCCTGAAGTTGGTGGCTACCATGCTTCTCATGGTAGGAGGGTGTAAAGGACTCTGTCACTGTCCTCCTGGAGTCAGCTCAAGCTGTAGAAAATGTTTCTGTTGTCTCTTAATCATCTAAAAAGAAGCACAGCATGACCAGAAGTAGGGAAGTGAGAGTGAGCTGTGGGGATGAATAGTAAGAGATGGAAAGGCAGGTTGACAGCTTGGAGGCTTGAGGCTGTGTGTCGCCCAGCTGAGATCACATGTTCTGGGCCGGTCCCCCGCTGGGTGGGACAGGCTGCTTGCCAGAGGCAAGCCTTGGCGCATGTCACAGCTTCCGCTGCAACCCTAGTAGCGTAAACAGAGCCGTAGGGACAATAAAGAAGCTAAGTTTAAAAGTGTTGCTGGGGGGATTTCGAAGGTCGAATGTTTAAACGTTGTCACCGCCCCGTCCCCACCCCCTAATGACATCACACTAACGTGATCAGAAGAACGAAGTTTAACACCTTCTCATAAAAAGAGCTTTTGAGGGCAGTCAGTTTGTTTTATTTACTCTTTCATTGGCACGTCTCTGTGAAAAAGTGTGACCTGTTGCCCTTTCAACCCCCCAAGTTACCTCCAAGCACTCTTCTGTCCACCTCTCTCCTCAGACATCAGACTATGTGGCTTTTCTAATCCTGAACCTTGGAGAATCTGTACCAAGAGATGTTTTCAAATTATCAAGTATTTTATTTCCATGGCGGACATTGCCAAGATTATTGTGTATAGACATCAGATGACCCATCCCCACTCACCCTCCATTTGTGTCATTCCAGTCACATTAGTTGACTCAGCTCTGAATCCCAAAGATTGAGTTCCACCAAAAGTTGTCATTCTCTATAGCTCTAGGGAGTTGGGAGGGATGTTTGTAGTGTCACCATGCCAAAGTGGCAAACTGTCGGCAGAAGCACCAGGCAGACGTCCGTGTTTCCAGTTTTCTTGTAGGGGATGTATGTGAGTCTTTGATGTGGGTCCTAGACTGTTGACCCACAGGCCGCACAAGATAAACTCACACTTTGTCGAGAGGTCTCCTTTGCAGGCCACGTTGTTTTCTCGGCTGTGATGAAGAATAGGCTTACGCTTTTCTTTTGTACTTGACACCAATAAATGTGCTTCACAATTTGACATTGAAAGCCATAGAGAAATACAATGGAAAGGCAGTATCTGCTTTAATAGGTATATTGATGAGTTACAATCATATTAGTGTCTGACTGACAATCTGCTATAATGTTTTTTGATTGTTCAGCTGAGTAGAAGATCTCATCAACAATTCAGTAAATGCTAGGATTTGGGTTACACAGCCATGTGTGAGAAGTAAACTCATTGGAAGCAAAACTGCTCTATTCATCACATTGTAAAAAGTTTCCATCCTCATCACCTAAGGGTTAGAATAGAATATTTGGAAATAGAAGGGGAATAGAATGTTCTGTTCTTCTATTCTTTTACCTTTCTACCAGCTGGGATGTTTGCTGGCTGGCCTTTGATCTAGCCTCTGCCTGCCCCCTCCCTAGAGACTTACCCAGTGGTAAGCACCCTTGGCTCTCCAGCTACTGTTCATTTCTTGATTACCAACTGGGTTCACCTGTTGTGCTCTCTGTGTTTAGTTGAATCCAGCCTCTTGAACCTTATCTCAGAATATGTTGTACGGTATACATATGGGATTTCAATACTTACTACAATTAGAAGTATGTAGCAAAAAAAAATCTGTTGTGTTGGGCCACCTTATGTTAAGTGTCTTCAAGCAATGTGAAGTAAACTAAGGATGATTTCCTTTGTATTTCCAGCAGATTGATGAATTCAATTTTGTATTGTTGCCTCTTTAAAACTTGGCTTGTTGGGAAGAGTCTTGTTACTCAGGCTGCGTGCAAGCTGTCAATGCTTTATCACCGCACAATAGCCTGGGGAACAGGACTTCTGAGGGGCCGACAGAACACAGGAAAGTGTTTATCACTATCAAATCCAACTATGGGTTTAGTGCTTTGAAGTTGTCCCACTGAGCATTGTACATTCTGATCTTTGTTTTGAGTACACGCTCATTCTGTCGCTTGTATCTCCTCACAAAACAACAGTGGCTGGCTGACTGCCCGGCACGCTCGCTGGATTAGCCGGCTAATTGACAGCCGTCCTGTAGTCTATCCACATCTTTCAGGGGAGCCATAAGGAACTCTCCTGCCGGTCGGCATGTCGGCAGCTGCACCCACAAAATCAAATCACTTTGCCCTTGAACTTCTCCTCAGGACATCAAGAAACATTTTAACAAATTCTGCATTTTTACACATTTTTTTGTTCATTCATGTAGATTTGGCATTGCTAACTGTACATAGTCTACAAAGTGTGATATTCACCAAATTTTGGTCATCATACAGGTAGACTTTTTCTTAGGAAATATCTATGAACCCTAAGGAAGGTTTGGGAGATTCAAGGTAGTTAAAGTTTTGGGTGGATTGGAGTTAGTTTTTGCCATCTCCACAGGCTGTTTACAGATGGCAAAGCTTGGGTAGACTTCTCTCTCATCCATGCCCCTCCCATCTTCCTATCCAGGGTCATTAGCCTAAGTCCACTGTGCATTTCTCTCAGCATCTTCAAAGGTTCGCCACTGTGGCACTGTGAGGTTTTGGGCTACCCAGAATTTCACAAATCCCAAGGAAAAACAAGAAAACTTCCTCGGCAGCGGCACCCAGTGGTATTAGCTTATCTCGGACATTCTTCTCATCCATACTCATCTGTAGTTAAAGAAGAATTGCAGCTCTTGAGGGCATGACTTGAAAGAAAACTGCGCAAATGAAGTTTGTCAGAACCTGCCCCTTGGGGGGGGGGGGCCGGGTCCCATTGTCAAGTGAATGGTAAGGCACCAGCCTGAGAGGTGTCCTGTAGGTCATTACCACATGTGACAGTCTTTAAGTTGTTGAGTCCACATCCTTATCATAGGATTGGCAGAGGAGTACCCTATTAGTGTCTTCATAAGATCTGGTGCCAGGGACATTCCTGGCTGATCTTGGGGAGTCTCCTCCCAAATTGAGAAATTTCTGGCCGTGAATTGAGGCTAATGATGTAGGAGAGGGAGGAGGTGGTCCCTCCACTCATCACTTGACATGTGGCCAAAATGTGTCTGTGGTCAGGTGGGGATCCGGGCTCGTGACCACCTCAGCAATTCCAGTACAATAACATAGGAAATTGGGACTCATAGGTACATGTTTGTAGTTATACTTTTAAAGTTTGTATGACCAATCCATATCCTTTATTTGACAGATAGTCTGGTAGGTGATAAAACTGATTAAGGACTTCAACTTGACTAAACAATATGTCTGCTGACCTACCATATGCTGCAGTCAGGAAAGTCAGCAGGATAAAGCTGAAAGAAGACACAGATAGTGATTTTAACAATATATGGCATTGATTATTGCCATTGAATTACAGTTTAAAAGTTGACTGTCCTGCTATGTACCAGTGAAAAAAGACTAAACCAAAGCAGACCATAATGAATTCCTAGCCACCAAGCCACATCAGTATACCACTATGTACATGTACTGCCACCATGTGAAAATAGCAGGAAATCATCACGTTCACAGCTATTCTCCGGAGTTATATTTCAACTCAAGGATATCTTACTCTTCTTCACATTCTTCTCAAATACTTGGAGCTTGGCTCCAGGATAGCAAATGTGTGAGTGTCCTGACAGACCTGACCTTTGACTCTTTCTATTCCCAGCACTGGAGAGAAAGCTGTTGTCACGGCGACCAAGAGATGTTCTTGTCAACCAGGGCATCATGCCTCGTAAGTAAAGTTCATTTTTAAAATATTGTTTCCTTCCTTAACGCCTTAATATAAATGCATTGGAACATATTTAAGATTTAGGAAAAAGGAATCATATAGTAAGTTTTTTTTACATGTAAGCTGGCAGCTTGAAACCTTAAACCGAGAGATGTGTGAACGAGTTTGAAACCTGCCGCAGTAGTGTTCAATTTGCTGTAATCAAAGTCAAGGGTATTGAGAATCCCACCCTATGGTTGGTCATTCCTCCCATTCCACAGAGGGCAGGAATGATCGTACAGTTTCAATTTGTTCCTGGGGAGTTGTGATCAATGATGGTGTTGGGTTAGTGTGAGGGAGCCCAAACAGGTGCCAGCAGGTTGCTCGGTTGACAAGTATTACGTTGGATGTTTGCAAAGAGGAAAACAGATAAGCTCTAGTGATGTACTGCCTTTAACTTAGAATAGTTGGCTAGTGGGGTGATCTAACAATGAGTCCATCAACTAAAAAAGTATTGACCTGAAGCAGGTACGGGATGTGTTGGAATTATTGACAGTGGTGATTGGGAATGTGTTACAACATTAAATGTGTCAGCGTACAAACTTTTTAGTGGGCACAACTTGAAGTAGAATAGCTTACCAGAAAAGCATTTTTGTGTGAGGGCAAAGAGCCAGGCCAGTATAGGTCGGAGTGCTAGGCCAATCTGAAGAAATGCCGGGCCAGTTTGAGACACAGAGACAACAGGTGATGGCAGGTTGTAGCCCTGAGTGACAAATTATGATGTTGAGGATTAGTAAGGGGAAGCCCAGACAGGAAGGCTGTGGCAGGAGACAGGCTGGACCCCTGGGGGAAATCCCCACCCCCAAGGGAACCCCAACCCCCCCTGGGAGGGCACACCAACCATAAGGAAGCCACAACTACCACTGGACATAAGAGTCACTATCCGTCAAAGTTAGAGCATTGAAAACAAGTTATTAGAATGCTCACTAACTGCATGTAGAAAACTTGTCATCTCAGAACCCAAGCTACTATGACAATGTGATAATAGAAGAAATGTGCTGATGATAATTTTCTTCCAAAATGATAGTATAATTGGAGTAATTGGGTCACGCTTGACTTGAGATCATTTTATCTGGTCGGAGAGGATGTAGGAAGTCCAGGCATGAAGAGGAGAGCCGCACCAAGGAGATAAGATTCCTTGTCTTAAGCCGTCTCCTTGCAGTAAGACAACAAGTGTGCCAGCTCATCATGGCTACTAGATCAGGGCAGCTTGAGTCTGTGTGAATCAGTGAGACTTCTAGCTGTGAAATGAACAACATGGACAGAATCCAAAGCAAATGTCGTACACTATATATAGGAGACACAGCCGTGTAACATGTATGTCAGACATGTAGTTCCTGGCAGGTCGACACGGCTGGTTCCGAAGACCTCCTGTGACCGAGGGTCGTTTCTCCTGACAAGATGACACAGTTGCTCATATGGTGAAGTTCACAGTCGTTAAAAGGCTGGGAAGAAGAAATCTCTGTACGGTGCAACACACCTTTATAAATCAGCCTGATAGAGTCTCAAACGGTCCCCTGGTTTGGCAAAGTAAACTCAAGATACCCATGAGTATATGTTATGACGTTCTGTGCTAACAGTCTTCAAGCGATAGGCTGCCAACAAGATAAGTGTCTGACCAAGTGTCTCAGGGTAAATACGAAAATAAGCAAAAGGAGAGGTGTTGAAATGGTATAGGGGCAAGGTAGGGGCTTAAGTATTCCCTCTACAGCAAACAAACATCCTGAAGGAATCCCTCAGAAGTCGGGAAGACACAGCATCTGTGGAGTAACTACACAACAGTGTGGGATAGGGATACTTCCTGAATGCCTCAGTAATCAGATGAAGAGGATCACAAGAAGTATGATCATGTCAATCACAATGATGTCACAGCCATCTCCAGTTACACGCTGTTGTGTTAAGGATCAGTTCTTTGTTTTGCTTGCCTGTTCTGTGCCAGTATTAATTCCCTGTCCACTCAGGGTCAGGGTCAGTATAGCTGGGTGCTCAGTATCTGTTCAATGCCTAGTTTATGACTTCTGTCTAATCCCTCAACTGAAACATAAGCAGGCAAAAAAAGTTGATGTTGCAGAAATCCCCAGTTTTACAAGAGAGAATGGGGTGGACAGGTTGTAATATAGGGTGGTGCCAAGGCATAAGTGATGCTGAACTTGGAAACTCTTGTTTGGTCTGCCCCAATCTCATTCAAGGAGTTTATTGACACCAAGAAACGTTAAACAGGATTTTTATCTTAAAGTTGTGCCCTTTCCGAAAACTTCACAGACTCATTAGATTTAACAAAAAAGACCCCATAAGGCAGTGTTTATGTAAATAAATTATAGCTGAAGAGTTGTTGTCAGGTAGAAAGTTTGCTGGGTTAATCCAGGGTTTAGCCAGTCTCCTTCACTCGACTTGTGTTGACACCAGACCTTCTAGTTACAGTGTGATAATCTGTGTTTGTCTTTTTTTTTCAGCCCTCAAGTCACCTATTGCCTTCCATGAACAGATGAAGAGCTTGGAAAGAGCTAAGGTGAGCTAGCATCTGAGTATGAATGACTTTCCTTTTGTAGACAACAGTCGAATCAATGGCAAGAATCACTAACAACTGGAATGGACTCTTTAGTCCCATCTGCCTGCCAAACTCTGTACTATTGATTGGATAAACTCAAGGTAAAGATGACAGTCTCTTTCTCCAATTTTCCCCTCAGACGGGAGACTTGCTCCAGCGAAAGATCCGGCTCAGACCAGACAGGCAAGAGCTCATCCAGCAGCACATCTTGCAGGGTGAGTGGAATGCCCGTGACTCACCCTTTTCCCTCGTCCAATTGTTGCCATTTTCAGGGATTATACAGATTGTCTAACCCCCAACATCCTAATCTCGCTGTCGTCAGGTAAGTCTGAGGAAATGTTGTGGTCCAGCCAAATCTCCTGCTTGTGGAAGAAAGATGACAGCGGACAATGTTATGACCAGGAGAAGATTTCTCAATAACGTGCCAGGATAAACATTTCTCCAAGTTGAAAGCACCTTTTGCTGGTTGTGTAGCATTCTTCCATTTACCTGACTTAGGGAATTTATTTGAAGTGGAGTCAGGCTGACTTTACACCACTTTAGGAAGTGTAGGAGTTAGACAACAGCGACTTACCCTATACCAACACAAAGATCAGGTGCTTATCAGCTAAGTGTTGAATCTTCCCACTTTTCCAAACATCCACATTACATAAGGTCGGACGGTCTCTGTCAGTGACGCCAGTGACATGTCCTTCCTGCGTAAAACTGAAACAAAACATTTGGACAGAGCGATGAAGATGTCATCAACTAATACTCTATGTGCCACAGGAAACCTGTGGATTTCCAAACTCTTGAAATAAAAGTGAGGATTTCCTACACAGGATGTGTTTGTGGCCAGTACCTGACCAGTTATGCAAATGAGGTTTTTAAGTTGATAACAGTCTAGCGTGATGTAGAAATGTAGGACACAGCCATATGAACAACTGATCTGCCTCCACTTCTCTTTAGTAATTCTTCTGGAATAGCCCTAGTAGCTCTGACATTGTGCTTATACAACAAACGTTTGTATTTTCTAGATACGAACATAGCCCCATCCCTGCAAGCTAACCAGAACAAGTTGAAGCGTGCACGTCTGGCGGACGACCTGAACGACAAGCTCTCCCAACGCCCGGGACCACTAGAACTGGTAGAGAAGAACGTGTTAGGGGACAGCGCTGTACAGGCGGCCTTGAAGGGTAGGTACCACACTGACCTGAAGCGATCTCCAAGCAGATATACAAGAGAAAAAAGCTTCTACCTGTAGGCTTATAGGAGAGACATCCAGAAAAAAAAACATTTAAAAAATATGACTAGTTTACCTCCCCCATCTGCTTGGAGATGGAGTTAGATGTACAGAACAGTATGTATGTTTCATATACTAAAACAGGTCTTTCTAAAGGGAATGTCACTGGAAAAACCTCTGCAGTGAGTGTCACTACTGTGCACAATATCAAGACTTCATACGTAGAGAATTTCTAGTATTTCACTCTAAATTTTAGGGTTATAGATGTGCAAGCTAGGTTTTTTCCAGAGATGTATCCTTCTAGGCCAGTATGAACATTCAGATTTATCAACACAGTAACTGTAGTTCAGTTACATACAGGACTAACATGCATGACCGTACGTTCTCGACAGACCTGTCCAACTTCCTATCATTCCTTCTCTATCCATTTACATCAGTTTCTGTTTGAATTGTTGTGTGACATCCAACTTGTTGAAAACCTCTCTGCTATGACTTACCAATGTGATGGCACCCACCCATCTTTCTTTGCCACTTTCCTAAACATCTACTTCTGAGCAAAAAGTTCAGTTCATTTTTATTATTCTTTTTACTCCTTTCTACAAAGATGTATTGCTGTTTTTCCACATAACCCCTTTTTATGACACAAAATCTGTCTCCTCTGCCACTGCACATATGTTTTACACCATGCCCATTATGAAATTGTCTGTTTTAATAAAAAGAAGCAAAAACCATGTGTGACACTTCGACAGGTCTGACTTGAAGGTCACTAATTTCTTGCCCCCCTCCCCACAAAGGTTGTGTACTGCAGAACCACGAGGAGGGAGGGCAGCAAAACCATGACTTGTGGTTCGAAGAAGGTACTTATGATACATGTTATTGATGTTAACTTGTCTTAAGCCACACCAATTCTTTTGCTTGGCTAGTAGACAACAACAGAAAATATGGATTTTTCTTGGGGCTGCTATAAATTGTACTTTTATTCCATCTTAAAAACTCTAAGAATGAAACAAAGTATTGATGTGGCTTTGGCATTACTGTTGTTCTCCATTGTCTTGACCTGAAACTTGTGGTCAGTAGAATATACATTTTGCTATTACTTCTGCCAACTGCCAGAAACATTAAAAACAAAGTGTCTGACATAAAACTGTGTATACTTTTGACAATATTTCACTGATGAAATTGCCTCTTGTACCCAAAACTGTGTAAACTATAGTGTCATATTCATACATTTGGGTTGATCACTGCATGTTTTACAACCAATATAATTGCTAAGTATGAGAAGAGGTTGCCTTGTACGTGTCCACAGCAGACAGTGTCAGAGATACAGTGTTACCACAAGACCCGTAGGCACGCACCTCTGTTTGTAATGGAGCCGTGCCAGGGTGAGGGGAGGGGAAAGATGAGTCATCAACCCTGCTACCATTAGTAGGACACTTGCTAGATTCTTCTGTAGGGTTCATGGGACAGTCAAAAGGGGAGTAGATAGCTTATGTTTCTGAACAAATCGTGCAGATGACAAAAACACAGGATCACATGTGCATTTTACATTGTATAAGGAACACATCAGTATCAACAATGTCACGACAGGTCGGGAGATAGAGAGTGAATTGTATGGGTTAGCTCACAAGTGTTTGTACATGAAGTCTTTTCTCCTGAGACTGACAGGCATGTAGAGAAGGTATGAGACTATCATTAATGTAATTAGGAAAGTTTTAGATGGGACAAATATTGCTCGTATGCTGTCCTTGCTCTGGTTATTCAGCTGTGCACATTTGCTGTATGCATGAGGAATTTAGCCCAATTATTGTCCTGGAAACACTTTCACGTACTGCTGATTAGTGCAGAAAATCAGACAACGCCACGCAACAAGTGTGCGTGACAGATTTACCAATGAGCCCAAATCATGTCGGTCACAGGAGTGAAGAATTTGACACTGCTAAATATAATGACACTTGATAAATATAGCTGATCTTCATTGACGGCTGGAAAAATAATTGTCATTTTTAGAGTATCTTTGATGGCAGCAAGTGCCCCTCGGTATCGGTTTACCCTGTGGGTGTATGACTGGAAGGGTGGGAACCGCCACCGTGGAGACTTCTTGGCTCCTATTTTGTTTTCAAAGAATGAGTCTCGTATTCCAAAACAGCTAAGTGAAAGCCCCAAGCCCATTTCGAGTAACGGCATGGAGGGATGTACAGTGTAGGCTTCCACCAGCTCCTGGAATGTGGGCGTGTCTGGGTTGCCGTGGCAACAGGGTCAGCTGTTGCCAAGCAACTGTGACAAGCCAGTGAACAGGTGTTATTGATTCTGGTTGCCTAAAGAAAGCTCTCATCGCATCACGATTGTAAAAACATGTCAAGATCTTCCAAATGGATGCCCCTACAGTACTCCATAGTCGTTTGCCTTGAATCCTTATGGTCTTGGTGATTATAGATGGCCACCTCTGTTCCTAAAACAGACTTGATGTCATGGTTGCTTCATGGGGGGTCTCTGTGTGTGGTAACATTGTCATCTGTCATGAGTCTGGTGTCGTCAGTGGTGTCACTATCTAAGCCAAGGACAACATATTGCCAACCACAAAGAAAAATAGCAGCCGCACTAGCAGGCTAGTATACAGAATATCATATACATATTCAGGTAACTCTGAATCCAATTATTTAATTGTTCATCATACTTGTATCCATGTGTAGCCTGGTGTTTCTATTTGTCATAATTTTCGTGCTGTTTAGAAGCCAATGAAAGGGTATATCACCCTGTAAAGGGCGGTAACCCCAACCAATATGGTCAACCGTTGATGATGATAAGTGCTGTAAAAGTGCCGTTGTGTGTTTCCCTCAGACCTGGAGTACAAGAAGCCTGAGTTGTTGGATGAGGACAGCGGTGACAGCATGTCCCCTCCCCAGCTGGACCAGCCCATGTCCCAGCAGTCCCAGTCTTCGCAGGGGTCCGTCGGGGTTCCCTCCCCGCCCGACACCGCCCCCATCCTCTACAAGATGAACGAGTCGTCTTCCCCGACGGCGCAGACCGTCATCTCGTACAAACCCGACCAGATGCCCACGGCGACGTCGGCGGTCATGCCGACCTTCTCCATGCCGACAACAGTGGACGGGCTGATGGTGAACGTGACATCCCCCATGAGCGCAGCTAGTATGAAAACCAGCACCTCCACCACTCAGGCGATAGGCAAGGTATGTTACACACCTTGTACATCTACTGGTGACTTGTTTTCATCTCACAATGAGCTATCCAAGACAACAAGTGGTCTGAGTGCCACATCTTTACTGGCAGTTTCCTACTAACCAAGTAGACAAAAGCTCAACTAAGATACTGGTACTTTTCTACATATTTGTACACATCTTCAGTAACAGATGATGTTATCTTCATAGTTCATTAGTAATATGAATTGTTGTGAAGGTGTGGATGTTAAGCCGTTCACTTATTCCGCTGTCCTCCGTCCTGAAGGGTGGTAAGCAGGTGTCGGCGTCTCCACGTCCCTCCAAGAAGAAGCAGAAGGAGAAGCCCCCGAAGCCCAAGAAGCTGAAGTATCACCAGTACATTCCCCCCAACCAGAAGAACGCCCAGCCGTCCCCGCAGCCGGCCATGGACACGCGCTACCAGATCCTCCTGCAGCAGCAGCAGCTCTTCCTCCAGCTGCAGGTGGGTTGTCATGGCAACTACATCTGCAGCAACTCACAGGGCTGGAGCAAACATGTTGGCACATATGAATTAATTACATTTAAAACTTTTGACTCTTGTGAAATTCATTATGTTACTGATACATGTATAATGGTTAATGTATAATTTGACGGTTGTTACGTTTTGGTAAAGAAATAGATCACTCTTAAATGGTAAGAAAAGAATATAGAGCAACAGCCCTGTGTCTCTTTAATTAAAATGTTAACAATGAAGACTGGTAACATGTTGACGAATATGATTACAGCAATTGCAAGAGTACATGTACAGTGATGAATATTACAAATATGACTGCGATCATATCACATCATTACATTCCACTCATGGAGAGGTCTCTGTAGGTGACTTCCGATCAGATTATACTGCCCCAAAGCTGAAGGAAACAGCTGTGGAAGCCGCACCAAACGGGCAGTATGGTCTGACAAGTAACCTGTGATTTCTTAGTCCCTGCTGGTGTCTGCATTAAGATCCATGTCAGCGCACAGATCATGAGTCACCTACATCCACACACTTAATGAGCAATGCTGTTGGACATTCTACAGTGTGATTTCTTTGACACAGACCACTTGTATATCCCCTACTTTAATCCTGCTCCCTTCTCTCTGTCTTTAACTGTGTCTAAGCTTGCCATTTGCCGTTCCGTGGGCACAAAATGTGAATGACCAAACAGCTGTCCTTTTCAGGATCAGCACTTTTGGGCTGAGCACCAACAAACCCAGGATGCTGAGGACAGTAACCCTTCCCAGCCACTGGAATTTCATTTTGTGAGTTTAGACACTTCTGATCCTTTTGGACTGAGTCTCTTCCGGCCAGTACCAGACAAGTCTGCATGGTGGCGCTTTTCTCAGCTCAGTCCAGTAACCCACAATGCATTGCAGTAGCCAGATTAACACATCCCATTCCTTTGGCGTGCACATCTGCAATTTGTCCTTTCTGGAAGGAGTTCAGATCTTCGTGACGACTTCCTTTCTGTATTTCAACTTGAAGTAACCACCATGTTGTTTTCCATGTGCTTCTGCAGGTGATGAGTCAGTATGGACAGCAGTACCAGCCCATCCAGCCAGCACCAGCTAAAACTAGTGAGAAACTGCCAACCAGCACAACTGTCACTACAACACAGGCCAGCAACACAAGTACAACTACTACAACTGGGAAGAAGGGGGGCTTGTCAAACCTAGAAGACATGAAGGTAGGGAGAACTGACAACACAAGCATTTGAAGCAAAAGATGCGTTCAACAACTAAGGCTCAACAAATGTGATACTTCGTTTACTAGCCATCTTCTGTGACCAACTGACATGTGCAGATTTAGATAAAATATACTACATGTACCTTATTAGATTTCAGCAGGTCTTCTTTATTCACTTACTCACCGTCTTCCCTTTGTTTCCATTGTAGGTGGCAGAGCTGAAAGAAGAGGCAAGAGCCCGGGGTCTGCCTGTATCAGGTACCAAGAACCAGTTAATGGAGAGACTCAAACCGTATGCGGACATCACAACTGCACCTGTAACCATGGGACAGACCCTGACCACCACCACAGCCGGGGAGCCTGCCAGTGTGAACCTGTCACTGCCAACCATCCAGCCTCTCCAGCCTGCCCAGAGCATAACCGAGGAGTCCAGCTCCATGCTCAACACATCCATGAACTCTACGATGGGACTCCCCAGTAGTGCCAGCGATGACAGTAGTCAGAGTACGATGACTGTCATCGCCACATCTGGTACCATAGACACCATGGCTCAGCAGCCTACATCATTCCATGGTCTCATTCCTCAAGGGCAGCAGGGGCAGGAAAACCCTGGGGCGCAGGGGCAGGCAGCTCCAGGACTGTCCAGACCAAATTCTACTGCCCCCATGGACATAGACATGAACAGCAACAGCCAGTTTGAGCTGGACATTGACATGATGGACCTACTGGACGCCTCCCCGCAGTCGCAGGAGGACATCGTCAAGCAGCAGCAGAAAACCATCGAGGATCTGCAGAGGAAGCTGGAGATGTCCCAGAGAATAATCCAGCAGCACCAGCAGCTCACCTTCCAGCCAACTCATTTCCAATTCCCCCCTGTGTCCCAGCAGGAGGGGGACAGCATTCCACCACCCCCTCCGCCGCCCCCTCCCAACCTCATGCCGCACACCCCACAGAACTTCAACCCTGTCCAGGCCCAGATCAACCAGCAGCAGGATCAGCAGAAGCTGGCCATGATCCAGTACCAGCAGGAGCGCCAGCAGCAGAAGCAGCAGATCCACGCGCAGCTGCAGCAGAAGATCCGGCAGCACCAGGAACAGCTGCAGCAGCTTCAGCAGCTCCAGCAGCAGCAGGGCCAGACTGTGGCTCAGATACAACAGCAGCAACAACAACAACAACTGCAGCAACAACAGCAGCAACTGCAACAGCAGCAGCAACAACAGCAGCAGCAACAACAACAGCAGCAACAACAACAGCAACAACAACCATCACCACAGCAGCAGCAGCAACAACAGCAGCAGCAGTTCTCAAACCAGTTCCTTAACCGAAACCAATTCCTTCAACCCCAGCCACCTCAGAGCCAGGCCCAGCCCCAAGCACATCAGTTCCAACCCCCACTCCCACCCCAGGATATCAAACCCAACCTTGTCGCTTTCTTCCAGCAGCCACAACAACAGACTGGCCATATCCAGTCCTTCCCCAGTGCTCCGCCCAACATGCAGCCATTCCGCTTCACAGCACCAAACCCTGCCACCTCAGAGAGCACAAAGTCAATGTCAACACCAAGCTCGCCTGTGGAGGCAAAGCCACAGTTTACCTTCATGCATCGCTCACCAACCAATCCCATGTTAGACCAGATGGCACCTCCTCCCAACTACCAGGAGGCCCTGAGACAGAGAGTCCACAACTTCAATGTGTCCTCTACGCAGGTGAGCATTCAACACCTTTTGTCAACTTATATATTGTAAGACTAATAACTGCAAGAGCTTTCAGTAAATTTTGTTTGCTTTCCAGCTGCTCCAGGACAAGACCTTTGACCAAAAGATGAGCCAGCTTATATACTGTAAGACTAGTATACTGTAAGACTGATAATTGCAAGAGCTTTCAGTAAATTTTGTTTGCTTTTCTTTCCAAAGTATTTGTCTAAGAGACTTCTGTTTCTTCTGCAGCCCTCTACTGTGTCTGGGACCCAGACTACGATTTCCCAGGCCATGCGATCTCAGCAGATGGATGATTTACTGGAGATCCTTATTGAACACGGAGGTCAGTCTTGCCTGTTGTTGTGAAGACATGTCTGTCCCTGTGACTGCAACAGATAATGGCACATACATGTATTGAGCTTCATCCTGTGTCATATTATTCACTTCCTTCTGTTTGTGTTCTCAGATTTGTGAATGATTGATTATTCATATCTAAAAATCTTGAAATCGATAGACTCCACACTACCAGGAACCGACGTTAATGACCAAGCCATAAGAGTGGTTAACTTATAAATTTAAGTATAGCCCAATCCAGCTTGTGCCCTATCTTTGGAAGGAAATAGATGGACATGGTTGCAAATGTGTTAACAATATTGTGTTTTTCTTCTTTTGTTTTCCGCAGACTTGCCTCCAAGTGCAGCACTGGAGCCTCCTCCAACACCAAAAGACCAACCTGGGACTTCCACACACAACACAGTTACCCCTCCTAACACTGTGGCCCCACCCCCCAACAAAGTGGCCCCTCCCCCCTGCAGTACACCCTCCCCTCACAACAGTCCGGCCCCTCCCAGCTCCATAGCTCCCCCCCACAGCACTGGCACCCCTTCCCCGGCCACATCCCCCTCCCACCAGCCGTCCATCAACAGAATTCCCCCACCCCCTCTCAACATCCCCCACACCAACTTCGGCCAACAGAACCACCTGCCCGAGATTAACGTCATCCCTGACAACAACAACCACTACATGCGGTCCATCTCCGAGCCGGCCGGCAACCACCCGGTCCCCGAGCTGCCCCAGGACAAGAACTTTGACCAACAGATGAGCCAGATGGACACCAGCACGGGCTCCGACCCTAACCTGTCCATGGGCACGCCCCCCACCAGCGGGATCAACTTCGAAGGAGACGACTTGAACTGGTTGGACCTGATGCTTCCCTCCACGGGCCTTACACCACTCAGTGCCAACCCTCCCTCCAGCTTCCCTATGGACCTGTTTGAATCGGGTGACCTGAACACCCCCACGTTAGAGCACCTGGAGGGAAGCAGCCTGAGAATGTAGCGCACGATGCAGCGTCCTCCGTTTTACAGTGATCTCGAGTGCCACTGTCCGTCACTTGTACAGTACGAGGGAATAACGTATGTAACTGTGGGCTTACAGGAGTTGCCCGATGAATTCAGTTTGATTGCCAAACGTCACGGGAAGAGTAACTTTTGTATGAAGTATTTGTAGATAAAATGTGGCAGTAAATGTCGAGGGAAGTCTCCCCGATGAACGGACAGTAGCCGTCGATGCTCTGTATCTTGGTGGATCTGGAGAATCTGGAAGTTGTTGATAATTTGATCTACATATACTGGTAGGGGTAGGTGATGATAAGATGGCACGAACCCTGAACAAAACTGTAAATACTTCTAAGTGAAAATATCTTTTTTGCTACGAGAAGCTCTCGTACTTATTTTTGCTATGATGGTCCAGTACATTGGTGTGTATGATATAGCTTTAGCCTAGGCCACCCTAGTGGCTTTCATCCTTCCTGTGATATTGTTGTTGATGTCAGCTTCTATTTCAGCATGTAGAGGTTTTTTCTGGAGATTGAATCACCACACTGTGTTATCCAATGCGTTTGTATCCATAACAATATCTAGCTATAGCATATTTGTCAAGCCTATTTGCAACTTGAGGAGCTGTGAAAAGGAAAGTCGATGGCACCAGACTCCCTGTGCTTCCATGGCAGTCAGCCTTCTAGTATGTTGGGATTTGAACCTGGGTGCCCTGTGTGTAGTCAGTTTGCAATGCAAAAGCTGAAGACATTTTTTTTTTGTATTGACAGCATGTAAAAAGTTGTATTATTAGGCATTGCAGTCTGTTTTGTTTTTGTGCATTGGCCTTGAGACCAACTTGAACCTGTATGATTCCATAGCTTGGTGCTAGTCTGTGGCTGTGTCGTTGGTTTGAATATTTGCGCTGGTGTGACGTACCACAGACTCGGTGCCAAGACACAAACCCTCCCGTTTGCTGGCAAACCTTGGGGTCAAGGGTGACAGGTTAAATCTGACTGTACCATTGTCAGAACAGTGATAGAAAAACACTTGAGGGAGAATCGCATGTATTTGTTGCAAGACCTTTATTTTCCTTCTGTGTGTCTCTTTCTTTTAAAGCAGATGTCTAGCTTGAGCAAATTGTGATCACAGTAAACCAGTGCTGAACCAGTGTAGGTATAGACAAGACGAAAAGACAGCTTTTGTGTGTAAGCAGAATTTTACATTTTAACAAACATTCCATTCTGCAGACATTATACCTTGTTTGTGTAGAAAGTTAGAATCTATCATTTTCTTTCTGAGTACATGGATGCTTTTTTTATGAAATAACAAAATAGTTCCTTTCTTGATACGACTTGAATGACAGCAGACAATGGAATGTGAGCAATAGTGTAATAGAAACAACCTCTCTGGTTGTAACACTCCCTCTAAAGCAATAGCAGTAATAGGTTGTGGTAAAATCTGTATCAAAGACATAATGCTATGCAACAGAAGAGAAATATGTACACCCTGTTTTGGAGGATCACATAGAAAAGGATTCCTTGCCCAGGTAGACAATGGCATGTGCACAGAGTAAGGTATGTTCACAGAATAGAACTGAACAAAACGATTTCTCTTTTGAGTGTTGTGTATGCTGTCATTCATACAGTTATAGAAAGTAATCTGAGAGCATTGCAGATACTTTGTATGTCATATGCCCTCCTCCCTCTGAACCACTATTGTAACTAGTATAGCTACCATCTAACCTGCAATGTCTCTCAGTACTACAAGATAGATGTGAGTTTTGATAATGACAATCACATCACTAGAGGGAAGGTGCTGTCCTACACCAGGCACTTAACAGTGGGTTTGTACTTCTTAAGGATTCTTGTTTAGCCTGTATAAGAGTAGCATTTGATACAAATGACTTGCGGTGACCTGCTGGAAGTGTTCCACTTTAAGGCTTCTGTTTGTAGTGTAGAGTTTGCTTGGGCTAAAGACTATAATCTAGCTCTCATGATGTGTTTCAGAGTGTGACACATACTAGCCATTTGTACTGGTCAACAAAAGGGACAAAAGAAAGTGTTTTTGACTTGCTGTATTATGAAATGTACTATGTAATACCAATGTGATTGGGCCATAAATTTCCATTGAAGAAAAAAAAATACTGTTACGTCAATGTAGGTTTTGTAAACTATTCATGTACATAGAAAGGCTGTGCATTATTAGTGAGTTGATATCTATGGATTATTGTTCTCTTGTATTCATATTGTAATAAATGACACTTCAGTGGGCCAACAAAACTGAACCAGACTCATGTGCTTATTTCCAACCATTTACTTGAGTTTGGTACAGACAAAGCAGAATGCTAGCAGACTAAGATACATGTAAGTTGATTTGATGGGTCTGCCTTATATCTACTCAACAAATAAGTAAATTCTCTGCCATTTTGCTGTGTGTTTCTATGCAAGTGGTCGCATCATCTCCACATATATTGACACACTTAACTGGGCCCATAAAACTATAATTGTGTGGGAAGGTGAATATAAGGAAAAACAGTAGTATATTTGCCTAACCTTACAGCTCTGTTTAACTATGGCTGTATTATTCTGCCTAACTCTACCACCACATTCCTGAGCTAGTAAATATGTCATGTTTTTCCTACTTTACCATACGCCTAACTTTGTGCAACAGCACTTTCACCATTAGGATCCATTTGATCAGGACGGACCCAAAACTACTGAAGTAGGGATGAAAAAGCAACCGCTCCAGGCGCAGGACGTGGTTGTCACCACGTTGTCATTATGACCAAGTCAGGATCCTATTTGTGACCATTTTATGGTAGAGCTATACATGTAGTTTCAACCTAGTACCATACTCTCACGGGTCAGCATAGCCTGTTTCTGAGTAGTCGACCTCTCTTCTGTAGCCCACCACATTGAGCTGGTAAGTGGATCTCCGTCCTGGCATAATTCCGTAGTGCGCTAAATTACCTCGGCGGAGGATGGCTCTTTCAGCACCAAGGGGAGCCACGGTGGTTGGATCACCAAGCTCGCTACATTGCTTGTTCACACCAACTTATCAGGGTGGTGACTAGGCAAATGAGCGCCATTGCAGCGGCCCAAGCATCCACTAACTTTGAACAGCAAAAGAAACGTTCATGATTATTACGGAGCTTTGAAATAAGAATCTTAAACCTCCTTGTGATGATCAAATAATCATTCTTAGCAAGATGATCCACTTGAACTCGGCTAACCCACTCTGTAAGCTAGAAAGATCGAGAAAACAAGCCTTGACTCAAATTCGACAAATATTAGCACAATTGTACCCCCTACGATCTTGTCTGGTCGTCTGTGATGTCTTTATGACGTCACAAAACTTCGAATATGACGATTGAAGCGCTTGACAATGTGTATGAGTGTGGATCTATGACGTCTGATTCGACTTTTCCGACGTCATAATCCGACATTTTCCCCAGTGCGGTGTGATCGTTCCAGCATGCGCACTTCTCGAGACTGAGGTGAATAAAATTTCACAAAGAACGTCTCCAACGCACCCGTTCCTCCGACACAAACACCAGCTGCAGACGCGCAGCGATGGCGGGCACCTGGTAACCTTACCCTCGTAAGTATAGCTGCTTACTAAGTTGATTTCTCGCGTGGGGAGAGTCGGTGGGGTTAGATGGGCCTTTCGCAAAACTTTTCATGAACATTTGGTGTACGTCTTCTAAAATAGAACTACTGTCAAACGCTTTTCATGTATTTTGTGAGAACAATATACAGTCCGCTCATTAGTTGTAAAGAAAGGCGGCGCTTTCAAAACGAGATACCTGGAAATGATATTCGCACCTAAAATTGAATTGACACTTGTTATGATTTTGTGTCATCTAAAAGAATCTATTAGCAGCAGATCGTGACTGATGTAAACTCAAAGTCAGGCCCTCAAAACGCTTCTTGCCATCCACTTTTGGAAAGAGTAATGTCATTCGGGAACAAGTTAGATCAAGTTATTCTTGAACAACTTTCCGTTTTTCCTTACTAACAATGACAAATATTTGGAACCCTCTAAAGGATTACAACCACAAAGTCAAATTTACGCATTGTTTTGACAAACACATTGATATTTTAACTTTATCTTTTATTTTGACGGATCACATGAAACATAACTTAAGACATTGAGAAGTAACAACACATACATTTGAGCGTGGCATTTGAGTCTACAAGCATGCTCTCGCTCCAAAACTTAGCTCTAGACATTCATTTACGTTAACATACTCAGCAACATACATGTACGGTGGCATTTACGTGAGAAGTTTGACTTAGTCTTTTTATATTCAGGCACAGAAACATTCAACAAAGAACTATATTATACAAAAACGGATGCTTACCATTGTTCATTTTCGACAGGCACTTTTGTTTTTACAAAGAAACTGAACTTCACAACAATGCTGATCACTTTCCTAAAGGAAACTTTCACAAAATACTTGCATTTCAGATTTTGTCTCACCGTGTTTGCTTTTGTGTTCTTGGTGGTTTGCATCAGTGCATAGCACAAGATTACACATATTCACTTGAAAATAAATAAATAAGCTTCAAAGATTAACTGAAGTAATCTTTCATGCAATTGTTGACATGTGCATGTATTTGCATGCACTACGGTACAAATGACACCAACAATATTCAAAATAACATTGCTGATCATTCTAGAGGCACATACGGTATCATTTGACATATTATATAAAATACATTACAACATCTTCAGGAATACAACACGTTATATTAAGGCACATCGGTTTACATGGAATGACTCATCACTTGTAAAAGTCGTCATTACGTTGTTACATTTATTACGTAATTCCTGGTTTGAGACATAGTGCATAGATGAAGTAGTTAGAACATGTTATGTTTTGTTTCATTTCTTTCTTTCTCAGTTCGTATCTTTTGGACGGCATCATAATTGAAAATGCAACAAAGATAATTTTATAGAATCCATAGTTGGGTTTTTAGACCAGCTGGTATATTGGGTACAAATGTATTACCCTATAACTGGTGGCTGATCTTGTAGCCATATTTAGGATTTTATTTCAGTTTTCACCCATCCATAATATTCCATGATGCATTTTCATGTGTCATTTTAGAGACAGTGCAACCTTTTAACTCCCACTTGTCACTGTGACACATATGACAACATGGTAGTGGTGTGAGTTCTGAAAATGTGCGTTTTAGTGCATAGCGACACGTGTCCTATGAAGGACTACTTGTTTTGGCTGCAGCCAAACGTCTGTACCTCGAGCTCGCCGCTCTGAATGCAGGCTTTGGTGTAGTAGAGGTCTGTTGAGTCTAGAGTCTAGAGTCCAAAGGCCCTGGAATCCCATAGATACAACTTCACTGCCTGGCGGAGTGGGGCCTCTTGGTTGTTGGTGCGTAGGGAGGAGGGTTCTGTAGTCCCTGCAGGTCGAGTCCGATCAGGTTCCTGCGCAGGTAGTCGATCTCCAGCTGGTCTCCGACCTGCTTCAGTGTCTCCGCACACTTTTCCACCTGTTCTTTGTAGTTGTGTGAGGCATCGCCGCTTAACCGGTTGTCGAAAACGTCGGGCTTGGCTTTGTATATGTCTTCTTGGGTAACAAGCTTAGGAAGCTTCGAGTTCGGGTCGTGTGGCATTGTTGTTTTGTTATCGTGCAGTGACGAGTCACTGTTACACGTCGTTGGAACGTTGTTGACGTGGTTTCCGGTCTGCTTCGCACAGCGTTCCGTTTCCCACTCACACGCCGCCTTAGGGGTGGTGTACACCATTGAGAAGCCCGCTACCGTCTGAAAGTAAAAGTCAAAACAGTCGTTCATATGACGTTCGGTTTGAGCATGTGTGGGCATGCCGGTCTAGTCACGTGACTCAAACGTGACGTATGCCACCAAAAATAGAAACAACAGTCAAGAAAACATTTACGTATTGCATAATAGCCGCATACCACGATAATACTTTTTTGGCCAAATAGAATTCTGTTATGTTAGTCAACTATAAATGTTTTCTTCACCAATGGTCGTCTGATTGAGGCAGATATAAGAGTGAAGGCAAAAAATATCGTGATAAAAATTATACGTATTAAACGTTACAAAATTATGAACATGTCCTGTGAAGTACAGTCACTGCTTCATTCACAAAGTCATCAAAACATGAACTAGGATGGTTGCGGTGAATTGAATACCAAGTATTCGTTGAATACATGATAAATGACATAATTGCCGCGGGCAAAAAGCTGTCATCAAAAGAACATTGAAAAAACGGGCTGTCATTTTTGTGTCACATGGGGAGGGGGGCACTTGTCGGTCCGACATGCCACTTATGAAATAGGGTAAAAACAACCATAACACTAACAAAGCAATGTGTTTCAAAACACGGATATGAACAAAGTAAAAATATGAAATTCACCTTCAGGTAGTTGCTGGATTACAGACTCAGTATCTCGATGTTAGGGGATGTCCGACAGCCGCTACCGACACTTCTTTAGTTTTCAAACTTCCTTGTGTTGAAGTCAGTTTCGCGAATTCGCAGGTGTTTCCAACACAAGTTTCCTCTCGAAATGACGAAATGTCTCCCTGGGCCCACATTCACTTCACTTGGGACCAAAACTTAGTTCTATTTTGGGAAATTATTTGTCGATAATGAAACTATGATGTAACCTTTACTCCGAAAGCACTATTGTAAAATTGTGAATACGGCCCCGTGGATTATTTACAGGTATGACTCACCTGCGCGTGAGGTATTTGGGTCAGCCAATCACGAAAGCAGACGCGTCTGACGTCTTGCATAATCTCCCGAAATAGGGATGACGTTATGTACCGAAGTGGAATCGTCAAATTTCGTAACCAATCAGCATCCGTCCTTTTCTCTTCGTCATCCAATCGGCAACAAAATTGAACATGTCGAAGCGATCGTTCACACTTCGGCATTGTTCGGATATGGTCGGATGTACTACGCAACAACCACACCCGATAGTGCTGACTAAAACTGGGGAATTTTACTGTACACCTCCTTCTTCTTTGCTTCTCGCCCGGACAGGTAGGGAGCTGAAAATGTCGGCGGCTTCTCCTCAGCCTCCACCAACAGGGTTATCGCCAACATCTGGCTGTCCTGGACTCTCGCAACTGCTAGGAAGGCAGCAGAAAACGGTCGGGCTGAACGAATTTGGAAGTCTTTTTCAGCTAGGCGAGAACAACAACAAAATCCAACATGGCTGCCAGCAAGTCCAGAGGTAAGGAAACTATGAATCAGTAGTCTGGGTACTTTAAATGAAAGATAAGAAGAGTAAAACCTCACCAGACTGGTTTACAGGTGAAGTTTGACATGTATTTTATGTTTTTGGCTATGGACTGGACAAGGAGTACGTTTTGACGGTCACGTACACGACACACACGTCACACAAATTTTCTAACGTTATTTTTAGGTGACGCTAAGTTCAAAGCTTGTTGTTTGTTTGAAGCCAGCACTCGTCTCGTAAAATTGTATCCTTACAATTTCTTTTCATTTAGTTCCAGTATAAGATATAGAATAATTTCGTAGGTTTATAAATTTCCTTCAGAAAAAGGGAACAAAAAGCCTGTGTTCCTTTAAATATGAAAAAAAATCCTGTTGTTTCTGTTCCACATTTTCGCTTACTACTGTACAGACACAAAAGGCTGTTGTCGAACGCTCATTATCATTGTGATCTTGACCGATTTTCAAGCTGTGTTCGAAGGAGAGAACACCAAGATCACAATGGCTACAAGGTTTGGTCAAATATAAATCTGATGCAGCTCTAAATCAAACCAACAGCCTCCCAAAATGTGTTTCAAGCTTTTGATTTAAAAGAACACCAACTCAGCTACACTTGCTTTTGAATTTTTCCGCTGTTTTTATAAGGAAATGTACTGGTTTGATGTCTGAACCTTGTATGGACCCTGACTAACCAAGAATATTTCTGTTTCAGTCATCCTGATGCAGAGAACCCCATTGTGACAGAGGCTGAGGACCTAGCCAGGTTCTACATTGAAACAAAGATCAGTAACAGGAAACCCAGTCCACCCAACAAGACAGCAGCAACTCTACAGAGAACGGCAGACGAGCTCCTGGAACGGCACAAGTATTTCTTCAACGGCATGGTCAACAGGTTGCAGATCTCACCTGAAACAAGCTACACCACCTTCAAGAACGTGGCAGATGAAATGTTAAAGGACCAAACAATCAACTGGGGTCGTGTCGTTGCCCTGTATGCGTTTGCCGGCAGAATAGCCGTCCACTGTAGAGAGCAGAACCCAGAGGTGGCTGAAACAGTCGGGGAATTTCTGGGAAAATATGTTGGAAGCAACCTCGCTGGTTGGATCAAAGAGAATGGAGGATGGGTGGGTATTAGTATTGATCTCCAAGTAGACACATGTCCCCAGCTTGTCTTTGTGGATTTTTGCTGTGGTTTTGTACATCTTTCAGTTTTTTTTTCCAAACACATCACAGAACCACTTTTTGAAAGTACAAAATGCCACAGTAAGGCACACAAAAACAAGCGGAAGTCATCTGACTTCTTGCAGATTACATTCATACTGCTTACGACCAGTTTCTGTACCCTCATAAAACTCTTGAAGTATATGGACGGTAATTAGATATGCTGGGAAAAACACTCATATTTCTGAACAGAGGAAGTAGCCCATTTCCTCATTTGTATTTACTTATTGTGTAAAACATCCACTTCAAAGACTCCCCCACCTTAAACTAACAACCTGATCCGCTTGTTGGGACCCCTGATATGGTCAGGGTCTCAAATGGACCAAGGTGAAAGAGGATGTTTATGTCAAATGAAACTTCTCTTTGTGGAACAACAAGTGGGAGGTTTTCTTTGCTGCTGTTCCTCAAAATTTTTTCTGCAGTAAAGCCAAAATGACAGATCAGTTGACAGTCCACATTTTGAAGGTTGTAGATGAATAATGCTGTCTTGAAGGAAGTAAAGCCCAAAAAAGGTAATGTAAGAACAACCAACTCTATCCATTTTGTTCTCATTCTGTTTGGCTGGATGAGATAGAAAAAATTATTGTAAGCTTTTCACACAGAAACAGCTATAAAATGTTGGGAATATCTGACTTTAAAAAGCCAGGAATGTTGACTTGCTGACCACCAGGCATGAGCCGCATGACTGTTAGAAGTCACCCTGGCCCCATAGGTCATTGACCTCAGAAGAGTCAACATTTCCAGGTAAAAGATGACACATGTCCTTAGTTAGGGTCACTGAACCTGGGCAAGTCTGGGCTTGGCACTTCCATACTGCTTTGTCAGCCCTAAAATTGCACCCTATAAATCTCTATGATGTTTTGTACATTCTTTACATGTTGCCTTGACTTGTTTTGCAGGAAACCTTGAACAACGTGTTCCGAAAGGATCAGCCCGTGGAAGTCACCCTTCGGAACGGACTTATCTTCACCGCAGCTGCACTAGGCGCTGCCGCAACAGTTCTCAAGCTCATCTCTTGAACCAGCGATGCAGTATCACACCATCTGTTCCAAGTCACTTTACTCAGCATAAAGACATTCACTGTCAATTGTACTGACTGTAACCCAATCCTAGAATTGGTTTGTCCAGAGAGATATGCAGGAAAGATACGGTTTTGCCTTTGAACATTTCAGCATGTCGTAAGGGTACATGGAAGGAAGTATTGTCACAGGTTGAGCAGGACTTCAGTGGCAGCTATAGTGCAAAATTACAGGAACTTGATTGGATGAGAAAGGACCTTGTGTTGACATTTTATTCCATGTGGCCCTTACAGGCACACTGTGTGATTCAGAGGCAAAGAAGTGTCCCTGCTTGTCTCTGGTGGCATTAGTTGATGAAATCTCAAACATTAAGTAGTGAATCATAAGTCACAAAGAGGTTAGTCAGACATCTTATATACTACACATAATGTAATTACCTGCCACAATGTATTACTGGACAGATTTGTAGATTAAGTTTGGGAAATTGTAAAGAAGCCACCCCATGTCTGATGATCTTGAATCATGCTTGGAAAAGTGTTATCTACTGTGCCATCTTACAGAGAGTGAAGAAAACCCACTCCTAAAAGCAATACACCAAGGCTATTGATCTATTTTGACAGACTTGAGGTGGCTTCTATTATACTGTACCATTATTAGAACATAATTTTACCTGCACAAAGTGCCTTTTGTTTATATGATGTAACTATCATTGCTTAATGATTTTTGTGCATAATTTGTATATGCCGTGTATTCTACTCTGTAGATGTGAGGATTGACTGAGGAATGACTTTGAGCCGTCATGTTGCATGTGGACAATAATATGCAGGTTATTTCTACACAGATGAATACAGAGGTTGCGTTGGTATGTGTACCTTGAAGCAGAGGCCTAGCTGTGTAACAGTTGGCCAATACTGTGGCTGATATAAACTGCAGGAGTGTTCAGCAAGTGCAACCGAGCAGTATTCTGTACAATCCTAAGACTGGAAAATAGAAACTCAGAGGATATTTTGAGGATCCAAGAAAGATAAGTCCTTGATGAAGAAACGTCTACTTTGTAATGATGACTTTTGTATTTGTATGATATGCCGTGAATTTGTAAAATTGTACTTCTATGGTATCAGTGAACTTGCAAGTAAGGGATAACTGCCATTGGTGCTGGAAACTGCCTTATATGGTTATTTAGAAATTTAATGATCAACACCGCTTTCCTCCTGTCATTGGTCTACAAAATACCTTCTGTGCTTTGTTATATCCGATCTTGCCAAAACTGCAGACAGTCCAAGTTCCAGTATATCACATACTGGTCTGTACAGATGAATGCCGTGTAAGACTGTACCTCTCTGGTAAAGACTTGAGAACAGTGAACTCATGTGTACAGATGTTGACTTGTGTACTGTCCTGTTACAGTGGCTGAGTGTGTGTGCTATGCCCCCTCCAGTTGGCCAATCAAGGGGATAGGTGCAGGGGAAGGTAAAGGGAATGGTCCAGGCCTGTGCAGATCTTCAGAAATAAACCAAGTTTTCCTGTGTGTGTTCTCTGGGAGAGTGCAAGCAGGAGAATCCACTGAGGATCTGAGCTTTGCCTGGAGATTGTAAGTCATCCATTACATGAAGGTACCAGAAAGGAACAGGGTTGTGTACATTGTAATCAGCAAGACTGTTGGGGGTGGGTGTCCCTTGGTTGTGTATGGCCTAGTTATCACATTCTATATATGCCACCTTTTTTTCTTCATCATGTAAGGAAACCTTCAAAGCTTTTTTCAATGGATTTTTTTTCTTGTCACGATGACTCATTCTATTGAGAATCTCAATTCAATTGATTTGTTTACTTTCAGGAGTAGCTTGGATGACTCATCAGTCCATGACAAAAAAGAGATGATGCAAAGTGTTTATTCTACTGGTAACCACCAGACTCAGGTCCCCTCAGGCTACAGGATCATTACATTGCACAATGGCCTGTGCTATTTTCAGAATTACATTCATTTGACTAATGGCTAAATTTGTACTGAGCATCTTTTCAAAACTTCACAGAAGTATGGCAGCTTGGTTCACCAAGAACTGTTATTTCAGTATTAACGTTACTGGTAGAGATGACATACTTCATAAGAAACACAATGCAAGAATGGTGTCAGTAAACCACTTATTTCACTGATGGAAGGTATATTTGTATATCAGACTGGTGATGAGAGGGCATTTCAACATGGGATAGCAAATTGCAAGTAGGAAAAATATTAGCCAGACTGGCAACATACTATATGGAAATGTTGCACACAAGAGTATGATGTAATGAACATGACTTCTAAAGACAGACAAGGACAAAGACATGCGTTTGTTGAGAGGCACCCAGTGATGACAGTGAAGTCATCTTCATTTGTGTTATGGTCTTGGAAGAAGATTTTATTGGTTCAACCTTCTCCCTGCTTAGGTACATAGATTGTCCCTAAGCAGGGAGGAGTTTTTTTTTCAGGTTTTGGCTCTTTTGTTATAGAAGATGATATGCACATTGTGTTTTAAAGATATGTTTTAACATGGAAATAAAGTCTATGTGCCTCATTGTGAAACATGCTGTTGTCATTTATAGGACAAACAAGAATGACTGAAGTTCAGTTGTTGTATTGCCAGGAGTAAAAATTGAAGTTCAAATTTCATCATGTCATGCAGTCATAAAACATTCAAAGCAATACCCCTCACACACACACTCGACACATTTCTGCCGCAATAAATGATTAAATAAAGTAACAAAGTGTGCAAGTGGCCCCAAAACGTTAATCTGTAAAGCTTACCCAACAAATGATGTATGTATCAGAAATGTCAAGAACACTATATGTTCATACATAACTGGCCGTTGAATCCTATCTTCAATTTCTTCTACCCCCAATTTTGCTCTCTAATGTTTTCTTCTCTATGTTTGCAATAAAGCTAGAAACAATTTTGCTTCAAAAGTCTACTCAAGGAAAGTTTACACTAATGGAAGGGCTTACATAATTGGTTTTAGACAGCGACAGGTAAACTTTGAAAAACTGTGGGGTGCAGGTAATAGGTGGGTGGTGTGGGCTTGGTCTTATATTGACATAACGTCTGGCCAACAGGTGACCCCAGATCGATAATTTTTGTAAACATCCTGTGCATATCAGAGTAGACCAGGTTTTTGAGGTGTCAGGCTTTAAGAACAGTCTCAGTTTTTTACATTATGTAATTATTAAAAGCTCGATCTGCTTGCGACTTGGGGTGAGCTGAATAAGGTTTGAACAGTTTTTTTCTCAGTCGACAGACTTGACAGAGTTACCAAAACAAAATATCACCATAGTACCCTGACAATGCCCGAGTTTCTAATCTATGGTTCGGGTACAAAGGTGGAATGTTGTCCCAGGTAACGAACATGAACAAAAGCTCGACAGACATGTCTGTGCGTGTGGAGGTGCGCCATTTGACATGCGCACCTGTCCCCACCTGCCGTGACGTCACAAGTCCGGAAGTGGTGGGCAGGTGAGGTGGGTGGGGGACTGCCCAAACACGGCTCTTTTTTCTGGGAAAGTGTTGCATCACAAGGAAACATCAGCAAAAAAAGAGACGTCACGCCCATCCCCCCACACCTTGTAAACGTCATTGGCGCCAAATAACGCTGGCGTGAACGGGGGTTTTCCTGACACTGCCGCTAGAACTCTACAGAGGGAGGACACGTATTCTGACGTTCCCTGGGCTTTTTTGAGACGCGAGCTCTATCGAGTAGTTTGATTTTGAGGTAGGTGTACAGAAATTCACGGAGATATCTATTGCTTACATGTTAAGACAATGTTGTGGGTTTTGCCATGTACTTCTGGTATCAATTGGTTGAAAGATTACTTTTGTAAGGTAAATATGAAAATGAAAATGACCCGACCGTAGTCACATGTAGTAGTAGACAAAAGCTGACGCATTTAAGTAATACGAGCTACCTTTGCATTTGATAAAGTATCTCAAACGTGTACAAATTATGTTATATCATGGGTAGGCGTGGTCACTGATGGCCGACGCGTTTCTGGGTTTATCGTGTCTAATGTGAGCTATACACGATTGTGTGAGTAACACTTACTTTATACTACTTGGCATTTTTGGACGTTCGTATATGTGATACATGAGAGGACACAAGAGGACATAGTAATGATTGCTTTGTCAAATACTGATCGTCTGCTCACATCTCGGAACCTGGAAGCCTCCCCCAGGCCTTCCTACGGGGCTACGGATCGTAGAATTCGACCAAAAGGGAATGATTGACCAGGAGAGTCAGTCGACGGGAGGGTTAATAACTGCGCGAGCAAATGAACTCTACGGTGGCCACTAAACTCCCCTGGCAAATTATTTCCCCGGGCTCTTTGGCTATACTTTACAGTTTTTGAACCCGCGTTGTTCGTCTGGTGGAGACTGGGAAACTGAGTGGGCTCGTGACAGGAAATTACGATCAACTATATTTGGAAGTGTCCGTTTTGCCAACACACTAAATATAGTTAATGTTAATAGTGCTTTACTTGAGTGTGAAATGTAGATATGATGGGTTTCTCACACCGATTAACATTATGTGTCTACGTTTTATAGCCAGACTGCAAGGCCATGGGCTTCAGCCAAACATCGAGCAAGTGGGAAACAGAACGGAAGAATTTGCCGAGTGAAGAAAGGAGGGATGGGGCCAGCAATACCAGCAACACCGCTACAGCACCGGCATTAGGGCAAGAATTGGTCATACAAGTCAACAGTGTACAGATTCGTGCTCTGGACATTTCTGTGGGGCGGGCTGGACTGAAACCTTCTGTGGAAGTAGAAAAGCATTGCGGTATTATTCTCCGGAACCTGGGAGACGAACTGTTTAACAGGTCACTCAGTGCCCTTAATCTTGAGGGACTTGCGCCACCTACTGACAATGGCAGAAACCACAGAGGAAGACACCACTCTGCAAACAACGTATGACGGAGGAAGTGGTCAGAAAATCAAATGCTGCCAGTTCTACAAACATATTGTTAACTCTTATTATAATCAAGCACAGAATGTACACAATGCTTCCTGCGTCTATTATCGTCACAGCCATATAAAGGGAAGTGCAATAGGACAAATACCTTCACTGTATGCTCAAATAATTTTAGGTGTGGTATAACACACCTTAATCTTTGTGGCTAATTATTCTATTCAGCATTGTTATAATCGATATGTAATCAAAACAGGAGCGCATTCAGATCAGTATCTATTCAGTTAGCTGCTTGCTCCGCTCGTACCGCATTGGTGGATGCATATGAATCATAAGTGTTCTTTTATTGACATTGTCAGTAAACGTAACTTGAACAGACTTTCACTCTGGTGCCGTGAATGGAATTAAAGAAATGGTCGACACAAGTTAGCGTTACATACTTAACTATACGTGTCTTTGTTTGAAATACCAGCTTTACGCAGTGTCAAGAAACAAAAAGACGAACCAATATAACCAATATAACTTTGTTGTCATCAAATTTACCACATATCTCTGCTACTCTCGCACATAAGTTAACGTTACCTTGCTCGTATTCCTTCTCCTATGTCCGTCAAGCCTTCAGGTTGTGGATCCGTAGTCACACAATAACATCAGTAGCCTATTCCCACAGCATACAGCCGATTCTCAGTGCAAAATAACTAACGTTAACAACAAACGGGGTATAAGTTGTAGCCCTCGACTCAAAAACCTTGACGTTGCCAATGGTTACATAACATCACCTGATGGAACAAGGGATGATAAAACAATGGTGTGGTTAGAACGCGTTCGAATGTCTAGTTTCTTAGCAACAGGGGATTCGAACGTACACATTGAAGCTTCCACAGTTTCACATGACCGTAAACATAGCCGCCAGGAGAGAATTTGTTTTCCCCCAAGTTGTTTTATGACGAAATGAGGAAGGCGAACTCTCCAAGGATAGTTTCACAATGAATTTACGGTCAGGAAAAAGTGTAGACAGTGTTCTGGATAGGGAGCAGAAGAAAAGGAAAGCGAAGAGATCTAGATCTAGTCCGACCGCTTCGGAAAGTGACTGTGAGGAACAACAGCTTTTGCTGCAAGTCGTTACCACAGTGGCCGTCATTTTCATCGGACTGGTACTCTACGTCGAGGTTTGTGTTGTCAGGGCGTGGAATAAGTTTCATTGTTGTGGATTTATGGCAGTTACAGCTTATTGATGTGGCTTCCTGTATCGGGAAATTTGGGTAATTTTCCTAAGATTGTGTCTACGGCTTTGATCGAATGGTACATTCAGTACCAAGGACAGGATATGTTATGATCGTCGGTTTTGGGTATCACAGAAGAAGCTCGTTCTCATCCGTGAAGCCCCGCAAATCATGATCCTCGAGTCACATACATTCTATACTCTCCTTCTGTTACAGTGGAACAACCTGTGGTTTGGCCGCACCAACGCCCTGGACGTTAAAAAATCGGCTTTGATGGCTCCACTTCCATCGGACAAGGCGAAGACAGGTCCCCCGTCCCCCTACCATATCACCCTTCCGTCCCAGGGCAGTACTGCAGGCGACTACGCCCTAGTCATGGAGGCACTGCTTCAGCACCATCCCCACAGTGTCCGGCCGTTTGCCGAGGCTATTGGGAAAGATCTACTAAAGGAGGTCGTCGTTAAACTTATCCAGAAGGACGCCCATCTTCTAGAGCTTATGTCCGAGGCTATGAGTCTTCCACCTGACTCGGAGGGGCAGTGCTCCTTTAGAGTTAGGCCAGACTCTGGAGAGGTGGAGGTCACATGTGAGGAGGATCCAAGTATTGACACTGTAGATCGCCAGGAGCTATAGACCACAAGAAGAGATTGTGTTGATTCCCTTTGTGGTCCTCTGTTTTCGATTAACAGCCGTAGAAATTCAGTTTGTGTGCTTGGAAAAAGGTCTATGCACAATCTGATCATGACGCGGTTGAAATGAGTGAAAAAAGTTCCTGCGACGTACAAATATGCAGGACGCTTTTAGTCGGCAAAACCAGTGATATCGCTTTTCTTTCAGTTATTATCTTAGTGACTAGCCTGGGTACCATCTCGCCAGGCTACTGCGTGACCCAGACTGTGTTTATTGTCATATTTGCTAGATGTCGCTGTTGAGTACAGTGGTGTACTGCACTGAGAGAAGCTGAAAAAAATTGCAGCGATCGAAGCTAAATAAATCAACATTTTGGATAAATAAAGAATTGTGTTTGCTCTTTTTTGCCCAGATAAAACTTAATCGTGCTCTGAGTTGGGCTGCTCAATGTGCATGATTGTGGAAGAAAACTGGTTGTAACTATTTTTAAAGGCGTCCCCTCGTTAAATACCCCAGTGGACTGGTCCGGTTCTTGACCCGGAAATACGTCACACCGTCCCGTACAGGGCAGGGAGGAGGACACAACAACCAGCCCGCACATGAAGTCCCAACAGCGACGGGCACGGACAGACCGACCGGCAGGGTCCTATACATGTGGTAGCAACAGTTTACAGGCGTCTAGGCGGTGCTGAGTTGTAGGAGAGGCCGGGGAAGATGAGGTTGTCGTGCCGGAGGCTGGCCCTCGGGCTGAGCGCGGGCGCCTTTCTGTGTTTCTGGCTGTTCATGACGGTGTTCCAGCAGGACCTGGCGGCGGGGAGGATGGCGACTCTGGGGGACGGGTCTTCCGGCAACGAGCGATGGGCGCTGGGGAAACATCCTCGGAAGATCTCCAGTGTCGGCAGGTCCGTGGAAGACGACGACCGAGACAATGACATCAGGAAAACGTCCAGGACTCAGTCTAAACACAGTAAACCCGGCAACAGAAGCCCTTCTTCTGGGCAGAACACGGTGTCCGTACCTGACCGCCTCAGGAAGACTGAACTCCGTGACATTTTCATCGGTGTAAAAACAACAGAGAAGTACCACAGACAGAGGATGGACCTTCTTATGGACACATGGGTGTCTCTTGCTAAGGATCAGGTAACACTAAAATATGCCAACTACGTCTAACTTTTGTCTTTTCCATGCCTTACGTAGAAAAATGTTTTGTGCGTTGACTTTGCGTGTTGATAATTTACTTCTTGATGAAAATGACTGTACAATATGGTGCATAGAAAATACGAACAGTACCTATCTGTCTTCTTGAAAAGTTGTGATATATTTTGCTATACACCACACGGAGCTACAGCTACAAGTTGAACGTGTTGGAACATGCATAAAAGCCTTGTGTTCAACATCCCAGGTCTAACACCGATGGTGGTGCAGATTCGTTACATTACAATCTGATAAGAGAAGCCCAAGTTTACACAAAATGCTAACTTCTCTAATGCAGGTCTGTTGCATATGAATGGATCGTAAATACTGAAGTCCAGCTCCCCCAACAAGGTGCTAATTGTATGTTTTCTGTGTTGGTTTTTCTCATGCTGGTGTGTGTTGAGTTTGAACAATGGTTTCCCATCTGTTAGCTCCAAGGTGTGTTTGCCCGTCACCTTGTGGCCCAACAGTTCACAGGTGTTCACTTGTTCACTCGGCCAAGTGGCATAAAAATTTCTCAGTCGTCCGACGCGCTGCCATATATCCTGACCCACAGTAATCTTCTTGCTTCTCACCGCTTTGTGTGTAGCTCGGACCTGCAACAATCTGGTTAACCTGAGGTTAACACAGTTTTCATATATCATCCTGGGCATTGTTCACCTTGCTATTGTATGTAAATGTTTTGCGTATAGAGTTCAGCGGTGGGGTCCCCGTGCTTTTTAAAGCCAACTCCTACTGAGAGAAGTGGTGCCGGTTCCCAGGGCCTTTTCTGACCCTGTCCTCCCCACATAGGACAAGAGGGGTGGTACGTAGGGACGGCACCGACACAATACTACAAAACATGCTCACTGTTTGATCGGCCTGAGAATAGTGGGGCTTTCACACTTAATTTCCCCTGCCTCAGTCACAAGCCTGCCCTGTCTGAAAATGCAGCGTCTTTAAGAAATCAGCTGTTTCAGCCTGCTACCGCAGTTCTTGAGAACAATCACAAGAAGTGCCCTGGGCTCCCGTACCTTGATTCTACCTCTATTGTTGGCAAGAGTTGGAGTCGTCGTATTGTTTGGGACTTCTCCCGTGATTCGGGGTGGCGTGTGAAATTGCCTCCTTCGCTTGGGGGCCCGGTCAAACAATTGTGCCTGCAGGCTGTTGGCAGGGAGAGAATTGTTTCGCCGGGTAGAGTACTCGGTGGGTGTGTTGTGCTGCACACCCAGAGAGCTTGTCACTTGTTTGAAAGGAATTTGCTTTTGCCAGCAAGAACGCGCTGAAGCCGCTAGTACAAAGTTTTTGTACAGGGCAAAAATGTCCTCTAATGCCAGCAGATATCAGACTTTCAGAAATATACCTTCAAGTAGTTTTCATCTTTCTAAATACTGGAGATCCAATAAAATGTTTTGTATGTCCAGCTCCTTGGTCCAGCCCAATCCTATACTATAGGATTAACCATGGTCATGCAAATGTAGTATGGATTCTGATGCCTGGGTTAATCTAGTGTAAAAAAAGTGGGGATACCAGCAGGGTGGTAAGATGTTGTCTGACAAGGTGCCTCTGGCAAGGTCTCCTGTCTTATACCTGGGCTCAGTAAAAACAACAATGTTAATGTCTTATCTAAGAATATGTTATTGTCTGATCTGACAGCTAATATTTTAATAAGCATCAATGAGATGGTATTAGGGAGGTTTAGTACCTATGTAATATTCATCTTCACCAAAGCAATTGTCAATACATTGTATATTTTAATCTTTTTACCCAAAGATGGTCCTCTACCCTCTAAGTTGAATACATCATGTACATGTACATGTACATGTAGATTTGTACTAGATAGGTTTGTTTGGTTCAGGTTCTCTGAAAACAACTCCTGTGGCAGTTTTGGCTGACATCCAAAGCACTGACTATTAGAATAAAGTAGGTTTTTCATACGCAGTACAGTCATGTTTTGTGCTGTGATTGAGGCCAACATCTTCTGTCTATTGATGTCTTGATAATTTTCAAACAGTTACAGAAAAGACCATGAATAGGGGAAGGGCAAAGATATCCCACCCAGAGTGTATCCTGTTTGAAAAGGTTGGGATGGAGCGCATGTAAAGTTTACATGGCATGAACCATATGTATTGTACAGTTTTGTGACAGTCTGTCATGTTACCTTAAGTGTAAGGCGCTTACATGTCCATGGGACATTGATATAAAGGGGGGACATGTCCATGGGACACACTATCTGCTGTGAAGGGTAGGGTGACATGCTTCTCAAAGGGGGAAACATTGCATTGGCCATATATGGGGACTGTCCCTCTGTCTAGTCTTGTGGGATCTTGCATATCACCAGGGGAAAAAGGAAACAAACCATGAAGTAAAGAGATAAGTTCATGTGATTATTACAATGTAAGTATGTATTATGCAAGATTTTGACTTTCAAAACAGCGTTAAGTGATATTTATGTATGTATATCAATACATGTATATTCAGTTTGTGTCAGCTGCACTGTTGGCTGCTGGGGAAAGTCATTCATGGCCGATCAAAGCCCGTAGTGCTATTTTATGTTCCCGAAATGAGATGCAAATTGACAAGTTTGGGCCTAGAAGATTTGCGGGAAACTGTCCATTAAAAAGTTAACAGTGTGTGACAGCATATGGGTCGGTAGAATGCCGATGCTCGGGCGTTATTCGGCGTACAAAGGGTTTCATCAATTTTCACGCTGCAACTGTTTCCTGCTCGCAAAATTTACTCATCACAAAAGACAAGGCCTTTTCAGAGGGAGGTAGTGAAAGATGCTGGTTGTGATTAATGGAAAACACCCTCATCTTGTATGCGAGGAGAGAAAAGAGTGAAAGCCCCCTGTCTAATGCTATTGTTGTTCACCATTTGTGACTCCTTGGTGACACGCAGAAAAGGCTGGCTGCACACAGTAAGAAATGATAGGGTTCAGGTTTGGGACACAGCCTTCCCACGGACAGGCTTTACCCAATCATTGGAACCAATTTATCACAGTTTAACTTCATATCTATAGACAAAAAATTCAATGAAATTGTCAAGCAGCAACTGTATTGTACATTATTAGAAGTTTTTTTTAAATAACTTTGTTATACTGTAAACAATTCTGAAGTATCTGATGAAGCTCAAGCAAATAAATTGTAGTCCACATCTGCTCCAAATATTGTTATTTTACAGGGTCTCAAGTTCTCCCAAGCAGTGACCTGTGTGATTTAACTTTACAGGTTGCCTTTGTCAGGAATAGTTGCAATCTTGAAGAAAAACAGATGAGAACTTAAGCTCCCTCAACAACTTATCTGCATGTTGAGAAGGAAAATTGTCAGGCTACCGTGTTTCTGTCACCTTTTATCTACCTTCTATTACTGATATGGCACCTGACTTAAGACCCTGATCTCAATCTGGTGCATGTTATCAGTCTTTCAAAACATTTCTCTTTTATAGAGAGCATTGTAGAGTGCAAATTATGCTTTTTAACTGGAGATTTGGTAATTGCTTACTGAAAACATGCTGAAAACAATATCCTATGGCTATACAAAATGCAAGAAATTGTGCTATATCGTAATTGGTACCTTGATAAATTCATCCACGGAGGTTATAACCTCCTTGATTCATCTTATATGAGTTGGACTTCCCCTCCCAGGTTCCCACAATGTTTTTCTTACCCACAGTAGGACAGTATTTTAGGAAACAGACATGACAGATAGATGATGGGAAAAAGAATGGACAGCTGCCCAATTAGCTAGCTAGCTGACAGATGGGATAAGATGTGAGGGGAGGATTTGTAAATGGTGCTTATCAACGTATGACTAATAGTAGGCATTAGAATAAGCAGTGGGCTGGTTCTGTTTTAAAACAGAAGTTCCTAAATTTGTAACGTCTACCGATGTCCCACAATTATGAGAGGGTAAAACAACCCAAAATGTTGGTTCTTTGATAATGGCAAGGACATTATACAGATGTCCTTGATAATGGTAAGTTGAAGAGCAAAACATGAGAAAACTTTTGAGTCCAATCAGATTCTTTTCAGCTACAGCAGTACTTTCTGTGGGTGTACATGTGTTCCCACTACATTCCAAACTGCAGGAATCCTATCGTCCAAGTTTACTCAACACAAAGTTATTGAATTGTCTGCATGCAGAGGTTTGGTCTCAACACTCTACAGGTGATTCTGAGTTTTCCCACAGCACAGTAGCGTGGACTTTGTTGACGGACAAATGAAGAAATGCTGGAATGTCCGTGTGTCCCACAGTAAAGGTGATCACCTGGAGGCAAAATGTAGACAGGGAACAGTTATGTGGGTTTAGGGGTGTTTGACACAGACAAATCATGCCCTAGAGGCAGATTTGTATATAATTATGCTGCTGTACATAACAAAGGAATTAAAAATCTGGCTAGAAAGGTGTAGGGTCGAAAAATGGATACTTCTACGTCCCAAACCCAAAGTAAGAATTTTGGTAGTTTTCTTTCAGGCTATAGCATAAATCAACTGAAATCCAGGATCTGTTACTAACAGTTGTACACCTGGTTTAGTTTGAAACAGAAGGAAACGGAGATGACCTGTGTGACTTGCCTGCATTGGAAGTCTATCAAACAAACCATCCAAGTCCAAAGAACTTCCGTATCCATCACAAAGCTGCTGTAGGACAGAAAGGTGATCGGCTGTGAGACTGTTGGAAGGTTTTTATGTAGAATGACCTGTTTGTTGACATAACTGTCTGTGTAAATAGACCAGGCCTGAGCCCAGGAGAGACACTGCCACTCTCACAATGGGCTGGAGAGATGTTTGGGTGGGCTAGAAAAACTCTACTCCTAATGAAAGTATCAATTTGGTAAGATCAACAAACTGTAGCTTGTGTTCAGTTTTCCCCTACTGGCCACCATTACCTGAAGGATTCTCCTGTTAGGGGCTCTTGGTAGCTGATACAGTACTGGTAGTCTCTGTAGGCTGCTAAGTGAAGAACTTTGGAAGCCTTGCCTTTGTTCTTTGTCTGTTCCAACATTGATAAATGCTTCCATTAGACCCGATTCACACGCTGACAAAATTCTTGCGTACGCAATTTTCGTACGCAATTTTCGTACGCAATTTTCGTACGCAAGAATTTTACCAGCGTGTGAATCGGTCATTTTTTTCGTACGCAACTTTCGTACGCAATTTGCGTACGCGACCTCGAGGGCAGGCGTACGATCGCCCGGATCGCCCAGCGGGGTGTCTGCGTGCCTCCCCGCCTCCGTGTAAACGCGACTGATCGTACGCAACCCCTTTCCTGTCACAAATTCCATTATTTTCCGGCGTTTGTGCCAGCCACGCCGTGTTTACTTGTTCATTTCTCCACGTTTCATTTCGCTTTGCTTTCCCTGTTGTGTTTTGATTCTTTGCTTTGAGTTTAATGAGCTTGTTTGCTGTTGCCTGGGCATGTTGGAAGGGCGCAATAGCGCGAATTGGAGTATGGATTAACGACAGGATCAAAAGCAAAATGGAGACTGTTTAGAAAGAAGGATGTCTACGAGGACATTGCAAGAGGTGTGAGAAATGGAGGCTAGATCCGAACTACAAAACTGGTCATCAAGAAGATGAGCGATCTCAAGTACACTCATCGCGGCAGGTCAATATGGGGTCACGGTAGTGTTCCCGGCGCAGCGGGAGTCCCCGGGCTCTCCCTGTCAGCGTGTAAAAAGAAACGATCGTACGCTCACGTGCGTACGCAATTTTCGTACGCAAGAATTTTGCCAGCGTGTGAATCGGGTTAGTCTAATGGCTGTCCCTAAACTCTGGTCACAAAAATAACTACAGGCAGGCAAGCTAGCTAAATGTTTTACAGTTAGTAGATTATTTCGATGGAGCATGGGGCTGAAGGTACACATGTACATGTATATAGGGTTCAATATTGGCCACTTGGCTTTGAAAGGAGGGACATTCTTCAGCTTCTTAGCAGAAGCCCCCAAGTGTGCATGTTATGTTTATGTTTCGGTAAGGCTAATGGGATGAGATTGTGGTTTTGTGGTGCCAATGGCATTACCCAGATTATGCAGGCTGAATGTTTTGTGTCACAAATAACACTTTTTCCAAGATAAATGGGTGTCCATACAATCCTGTTTCTTGATAATTTTCCACCTAAAGTAGAACTCTCATCTACATCAAACACCATTATTTATAGATGTTCAGAATTTTAGGCATTAGTTTGGCTCACTTTGCAGAACAAAAAATTGCCCCAGAAAAATTGTCCCAACAGAGTACTTTTGCCAACAGGTGGGCAAAATCTTTGGCATACAAGCACCATCAATGTTCAACCAGTAAATCCTAGTTCCATGTGTACCTACAAATGTGAAAGCACAGGTGCTAGAGTAGAGTGATGAAGTATTCTAATTTTCAAAACTTTCGCAATGGACAAAATCATTGAAAATGGTGCTGTATAGACCCCTTACATCCCCTTCTCCTCTAGGCCCCCCCCCTCTCCTGAGCACCAGTCCACTGGCAGATGTGGCTTTCATCAAACCATGGCTAAACAAATTTTCACCCCAGTAGGTCTGAGGAAATTCCTGATTTTGCATGTCTGATGACAAGTCCCCAGGAGAGTTCATGTTTCTCCACTACTGAGCCCAAAACAAGTGAAGGTGGAGATGATATTGGAGGGGCTGGACTCTCATAACCAACTTAGCCCGGAATCCTGGGGTGAATAATTGTGGTCCTTTCAGGTTTGGAAGAAAATCCACAGGGCTCAGATTCGATCTCACATTTTCTGTGCTTGACAGCAGACAGGAGACTGGTATGTCAATCTATAACAGATATACATACAGGTGTTCCTGTCAAACCCAGTTGACACTGTGGTGGTAAATGACACTTGGAAAATGCCATGTCATGACAACTGCTAATGCTATACATTTTGAAAGGCCTAAATCCCCTTTGTCGGCACAAAAATGACCACTGGAGATTTTATTGTAAAGTAAGAGGGAACACTTCTTATGAATAATCATATAGACCAGCATGATTTTGAAGAACTCCAAGTGACACAGGGTTAATCATGTGGTTGTGCAGTTTCTTTATTGTTGTTTTTCCAGTTGTGTGGCTCTTCAGTCCCCGCTGGGCCATGATATATATAACAGGGACCAGTTCTACAAGGCCAGAGGTTGGCCCCTGAGAGGTTTGAAGTGTGCTGTCTGCCAGCATCCCTCCTCTCTGGCGTAGGTTGTTGGCTGACTGCTGGGATAACCCCTAGGTCCCACCAACAATGGGCTTACTTCTGTCCCCATCCCAGCCTGTGTTCTCAGCTGTTCCCATTGGTCCGACCTTGCTGATGTAAAATCCTCCAGGATCTGTCCCACTCCTCCTGAGATCTACACTTGGCGGCAGGCAAACAACGACTTCAATGTGTCATGCCAAAAGTTTTGCGCAAATGTACTGGTAAATGGGCCAGGCATTCCCTTTCATCTTGTTCCAGTGGCCAATATTGGGCTGACCTTCCTGCTATTGAATCAGGATGTGCTGTGGTTCTCGTGGGACCACTTGGACAGTTTACAGGAAACATAACCTTCACCTTCCAACTACAGTCTTGAAAAGCCTCCATCTGAAGAACTTTGAAAGACACTTTCTACGTTCAGCAAGCTGTGATTCTACATGTATATGTATGTTGCATTTACAGCTTGCCAGGTGCAAAAACGTTATTGTGGTCCTATTAGGAATACTTCAAAAGTGCTGGTTACTTGTCCTAAAGGCATAGTGAACATTGACACTGAAAGATGAAAACCTATGGAGAAAGACCAATGTTTGAAGCTTGGGAAATATTGGACTTCCTCGGATCAGCATCTGCCAGTTAGTGCACTGAAAGTTCTGAACCACTTCTAACAACCAGTTGCTTGTGTGAAATTGAAATTTCCTTACATTTTGATTCTTGGCTCCCCATTTTTAAGGACAAAAGTTGCTACGGACCACCCGGCTTCTCTGTTTGCCTCACAAACAGACTTCACAGAACACACGAAGGTACTTGTAGGGAATGAATGCAATTAGATTTGTCTGTTTTTCAAACTCTAATTGCCACAAGTACTTGAAATGTGGGTGTATTCTGAATACAGTGACAGGAGTTTCGAAATAAATGAAATAAATGAAATAAATGAGTACCATTGATGAACAGCGCTTGCTGTATGACCTCATTTTTATGCAAGACATGTCCAGGGTAATCTACAGTGGCAGATGTTTTGGCTCATGTTTGATATGCCAACAATTCCATAATGAACCAAAAAGCTTTGTTCTTATCAACACTGTTACAACAACATGCATGCATAGATCAGAAGAAATAAATTCTCCATTGCCAGTATGTCTTCCTTAGTATTTTAGCCATGTCCGGTAGATTTAGCTGAATGGACAACTTTTCAATATTCTAAACAGCTTTTTGCAAATTGAAACAGTTAGATTGATAAATCAGTCTCAGTTTTTAAACTAAGTTTTCCATTTCAAGATCAGATTTGAAGCATGGTTCTGGTCCCTTTAAATTTTCTGTTTGCCACCAGCTTGTACCAACACAAGCTCTGAATCTTGATGGGTCTTTTAACTCTTTCCAACAAAAGAAAGACTTTGTCCCATTTAAAGTCTCTGTGTGCCTTTCAGTATGCTGTTGGCCTTCCCTTCTCTGCCTTTAACAATGGTCCTTTGAATGTATTTCTCCTGCTTGCAGTTTTGCAGCAGATCATGTGATTATTAAACTGCAAACCTATTGACAGAAAGAATACGTCTGGAAGTATATATAAGAATTTTTCTTACTATATTACCATATCAAGATTAGAAATGACTAGATAGATTCTAATTGTTCATTCAGAAAGAAGTGATTTCAAGTGAAAGTAAAAGTGAGATAAAAGAGAAAACCCAAAGGTAAATTTCTTTGTTCTTTTGTTCGTGGCGGGTTTCCTCTTTGGAGGGAAACAGAGATGGGTAACACCTTTGTTTTCTCACCTGTCTGTCAATATCCCAGCCCCACCTGGCCAGCAGGTGGTCTGTTGGAACAGATTACAAAGGAACACCTAGCAGACAATAGCTCATCACCATACCCTTTGTTTTGTACCCTAACAGTTAGACGTTAATGGCAGATTTGGAACTGTGATTAGAGCTAGGTGTCAGTACCATTATCACCCTCTTTCTAAACTATAGTCCAGTGTAGTGATAAGGAAGATTTTTGCCAACTCATTGGGCAAAGTGATGCCAAAGGTGTTCTGATGAGATTTTGTAATGTTTCCCACGACTTTGTGTAGTTGTGTAGCTGCAGATAAAGAGACAGTCTGTATGCCCGTGGGCAATTTCTGTTTCTGTAAAGATACTGATGATTGATATGCAGCCAGCTGGATGAATTGATTTCAACGTTTCAACATTTCTACATTTGATCCTTGTCTTTTAACATGTCTATGAAAATTTTGTTAAATTAATCTAGACCTATCCTGCTGAAAGTTTTGTCATCACCTCATTTGTTTGTAACTGGGAAGATTACAAAATTGTATCTGACAAATCTGCCTGAATATTTTGTATGCTGCCATTAGAGTACATACACACTATTGACCCTAGGACTTTGAAACTTGAAACACAAGTTTTCTTGATTTGATGGGAATGCTGAAGAAAGTATTGTCTAAGATACAGGTACTTCTTCCTTATTCAGTTATAAGTTTTAAATCAGCAGCTTTCTGTATTGATGAGACTAGAACTTAGTACAAGAAGTAATGTCTAAATCCTGTCTTTGTAGTTTGTTGATGTCCTGAGACAGTGTGTGTGGAAGTAAAGTATATCCTCTCTGTGTACCAAGGCTTAGCAGTAAGATCTCTGCTATCCCAAGGGCTAATATTTGAGCAGGTGAAGCTTGTGATGGTCATGTGAAGTCAGCACCATTGTTGGGCCGGGGTTTCAAACAGCTGGGCTGCGCGCTAAGCTGCTTTATAAACTATGTTAATTCTCGGCAAGGATTCCTGTTGAAGACCCTCTAATTGGCATTTTTCTGAAGCTGGTTCCCCTTTCCATGGTAAAATACAATGCAGACTTGAAAAAAAAGTTCACATTAAGTGTCCGTTGTGAAATATTGAAAGGGCATGGGAACCGATTAAAAAGTAATTATTGTGTGAGACTAATAATGGTTTCCAACTCCGTATACGCAGTTCAGGAACACTTAGCTCCTTGCTTGGTCACAGGAGTGATCCTTAAATCCTGCCTAATTGTAGGATCCTTTAGAGAGACTACAGACGCTTTCTGTCGTTAAGAACGGGCGCATGTCGGACGGAATTGGCAGGATGGGGGAACCTTTTGATTCTCGATTTCTTGGTACAGACAATTGTGTTGGTGGGCGGGAGGCTGGGTGAATAGAGGAGCAGATGTGGTGGAAGCTTAAAAGTAACTAATGAATACAGCCCCTTTCTGGCTGGAAATTTCATGGTGAAGTCTGTTACTGAGGTATCACCAGGGGAACTAGTACTAGAACAGCTGAATCTAGTACATGATATTGTATTGGATACTGTACTAGAGAATGCTGAATCTAGATACTCTCCAAGCAGAGAGTAGAATCTAGTATTGTATTGGATAGTGTACTAGAGAATATGGAATTACTAGGTTACACATTATTATGAAGGTTTTTCGAAAGATCGTGAAGTAGAAACTGCTGAAGGAACATTGACGATTGTTTCATGGCAGTTTGATAGCATTTACTTGTCGTAACATCACAGGTGAGCATGTTGAACGGCAGAAAGGTTTCTGATGGGATTGGTAGGTACATTGACACTGGTACTCCTAGCATCCACAGGTCTGGCGTGAGACCTCAGTTCATAAGGTGCCCATTACTAACCTGGAACAATAGCATAATGGCTTTGGAACATGTTTGTGATGGGCGTCCCTGCTGGGTGGGTGGGGGGCAGGAGGGGCCGCCAGCTGCCACCCTGTCCTGCTGCTGGGTCGTGGCACACAGACAGAACAAAGGACGATCCCCTGCCTGGCAACCTGTACTACCTCTGAACTCCCTTCACAATCAGGTCTACGGTTGTAAATGAAGCTGGATAGCTTGGCTTGTGCTTTTTGTGCTGGATACGCTGCCGTAACCTTTATGTCATGTCTGACGATCCTGAAGGAAGGAAGTTGTTGAAAGAGCTTCCTTGTTCCCACCAGTGAGAGAGCTCTACAACCACTTTGCTGAAAAATGTAAAGCATGCCAAATTGCATGCTTCATATCCCAAACGTAGACCTATACGCAACACCCATACTGGAAGGCAGCTGTGTCCCATACGCCAACTGTACAGTACCTTGGGTTTTGAGGCGGTTACCTGCCTTTTTCCTTTCTTCTGAACTTAATTGATGCTTGTGTAATAAAGGCCAAGTCTCTACATCATACTAGAAATTCCAACCACATGTGGGGGTTGAGTGTTAGATCTGTATCTATCCTTGTAACATAACCAGGGCACCCCTCCATTGGCAAACTTGGTGGTATTCCCAAAGCCAAGGCCAAAGCTAATTACATTAGAACCCAAGGTCAACAACAATGGTGTGGCGACAGGATGTGTTCAGTGTTGCAGACCCACAGGGGTAGGCAGACTTGAACCCCATTAACTGTTGCATGGTAGTGAAAGAACTTTCTCTCATGCCAATGCCACGCCTCATAAATTTTGTCTCTAGGTATTCAACATTGATTCAATGCATCTTTTTCATTGCAGTTGCTTCAGGAATAAATCAGGACCATACATGTAGGTCGCTAAAGATTTATACATGTAGCAAAGAAAGAATAGCTTGTATTGTAACTAAACTTTTTTTTGTCATTTTGCTTTTCAGACCTTTGTCTTCACTGATTCTGATGACCAACAGCTAAGAAGCAGACTAGGTAAGCAGTCACTCACTCCAGAAAGCCATCTAATACCTTTCCATCTAGTATAGGCCTGGCAATTCACTTGACTTGAATACTCTGACTTCAGCAATGTTCTTATGTCTTATCTTTGGTAATATGAATAAAAGCTTTGGAAACCACAAAGACATCACATCCACCCAGTTGTTTCCGACCAATAAGGTGTGCTCAGCCAGCCAGACTTTGCACACACAACACATCAATATTTGGACGAGTTGACACAACTCGCTCCCAGCCTATGGCTGCACCTTGACTGATCTAGGCTGTGCATGGCTACTTAGCAGAAGTAGTCCCAGAAACCTGTGTGATGACAAGGAAACAACTGGCTGTTTCAAAAGGCTGCCTGCTTTGTGCTGCTAAAGAAAGGCAATCACAACATGCACTTGTCCTTCCAAAAACTGTGCCTCACAGCCAAAACAATGCCTGTTCATAAAGTCCACCCCGGCGACTTCTGGGTTCCAGTTGTGTACACAAGGATGGGAGCCGAACATAATGTAGAAATTAGCTAAATCTACAAAAGTTCTTTCTGCAGTCAAAGCATTCCTGCTTTAATTATGTTGGGATCAAGAGCTTAAAAGGTTGATTTAAGTGTTTGTGTACAAGGAAAAATCAAAGGAAAACAAAACTCTTGTAGTCACTGTGCCTTTCAAGTTTTCCAGACAGAAACATATGTACTAGCTGCAAGCTACCAGGTTACAACGCAGCCTTTGTAGACAGCGGTCTTACCGGGTACCCTAAAAGATTTTGCAGACAGGGCCAGAAGTCTAGACTGATTAACAGTTTTTCAACAGGAGCTATTGAATTAAGACAGGGTTTCCTGGTCGGAAAAGCAAGTAATCTTGAATCTGTCAGAAGAGCATGGAAATGGTTCATGAACGGACAGCTGATAAGTGGTCCCTTGGTTAAAACTTTAAGGAAGTGCACAGATAACAGGTGTCTGCCCAAAAGCCATTTACAGACTATTACTAGTATTAGTATTAGGCTTGTCTGTCAGTGGTGTATTTGGAAGTAGGTCAACCTGAAGAAGGACCACCCAATTTCTTAATTGACAGGAACTTGTCCAACAAGCAAGATCTTCAGTAAACACGTAAGTTGTTAAGATATCCCTGCATATTTTTTGCTTGTGGCAATGAAAACAGGTAACATCTTTTGTTACCTTGTCAGTTAAATCAGCATATCATGTTATAGATGCACTGAAGTAGAAGGCAGTTTTTCCTATGGGATGTTTGCAATAGATAGTGAGGCAAAGATTAATATGATTTTCTACATTGGTGCAATGTTGTGGAAGAAAACCAATTGTCTTAAAGTCAGTGAAAAATGGATCAGTATCACAGAGGTGACAACTAGCTCACATGTGCTGGTACTTTATGCAAGAAAGCAATCAAATATTGATGATATTTGTTGTCTTGCATTCATACATCACATAAAAGGTGACAGGATGAGACACATTGATTGACCACAAATGATATCACTTGGGATTATGGTTTTTTTAAGTGCCGTTCTGAAAGCTATGCCCCACTTCAAAAAAGGACACATGTTGTTTTTTCCCATGACCCAAATAGACGCTGTATTTGATATCTGTCCCCACTGGCAGACATCCTGCTTACTGTAAAGTACCTTTTGTGTAATAACACATATCCTTTGCACCTGGCGTGGGCAATTCTCTGCTATTGGCTGGTTTATGGTACCATTGTGCGATGCGTGCATTTTGGATCATTCTTCATACTAATTAGGCAGCTTCTATCCATATCCCCTTTTCTTGAAATTAGAATTGTCAAGAAAGTTTATTGATTATCAAAATTAAATTTTAACTAATTACTCAAAGTAAGATGCGAATTTCATACTGGTAACTGACTTTTGATTAGTGAATGCCCTGCCTGACACTAAGACTAGGTACATTGATCCCTATAACAAGGGGCTTTGTGCATGTTAGATCTCAGTAAAGGAACCATCCTTCAACAGGTTTGATCTCCTCCCATTTTGTCCTTGTAGCATCAGACAACAGATACGATTTCAAGTTCAGGATGTTCTGAGACCGCCTTAGCTATTTCTGTGTTCTTTCACTGAAAAATTTCCCACCCAAGTTTGTAAAAAAAGTACAAAATGAAACCTTATGATGAAATTAAAGTTGTCATCTGGTGATTCAACCAAGAAAAGATTTACAGATTTACTAAATGAGCGACTAAGAAAAACAAAATATCACAGCAGCTGTAGCAGGCTGACATAACGGCCCAGTGTATCCAGTAATCTTATCTCCAAGCACAGGTAACAATCTGGAGTTGTTGTAGTACTGATAACGGTTCCCTGTAGTGGCAAGCTTGGGATCTTACCCTTGAATAAACAAGACTTAATGTAGGGGCCTTTAGAAGGAGTTTATTTAGGTTGTTGGTAGAGGTTTGGACATCATATTTGTGTTGCACAGAAAAGGATCCATTTACCATGGTTTGCATAGGGATGACTCCTGCCCTTTCAACTAAAGAAACTTGATCTGTGCCGTTTTGGTTCGACCAGGGGGATGACTGTAAGTTTATTTAAGCAGGTACTTCATAGGTGGGTTCGTGTTACAGACCGTGCTGTTTCGTCATGCGAAAGTCGGGAGAGAAAACATGAAGGCCACCCTCCTTCAAAATTTAAAGAAAATCCGGCATAACGGAAATTAACTGACAACGTACATTCCTTTCCTAGTTGGAAGAAACATGCAAGGATACCAGCATTTTTCTAGTCTGTCTGGTTAGGATATGGAAAGTAGCATGTACTTACAAGCATTAAAAGTGGCATTTGTCTGGTCAAGGGACTGTATACTTTTAGAAGTACTCTGGGTTGGAGGAAACCAAAGTAGTCGGGGTGGATGGTGGAACTTACAAAATGTGGTTCAATGAGTACTTCAGAGTCTCTTGACACCACCAATATAGTCTGCGATTGTGACAGACAACTCTATCCTACAGAGTGTGAAGAACTGTAGAGCTTTCTGCATGTCAAGGGCATACTGTTGAAATAATGGAGAGGTCAAGGGAGCAACAGGATTTAGGCAAGTTGTAAGCAGACTTTGTAGTCCTTGTAACGTCACATATTGATTCTCTATCGATTTGACAGGACTTGTATGATATTTCGATCCAAAAATAAACTAATTCAATGTTAAGAGCTATAGAAAAGCCTTTAGGTGTGGAATGGGAAAATAGTTGGGAGGGCGCTTTGAAAAATAACTCATGATGTGTTGCTTCTTTTCTCATGGTGTTGTACTGCTAAGTAATTAGTTTCAGGATACTAGCAAGCTTTTGAGATAAAACTAGTCCATATCTTAATCAAAGGCCAATACAAGACAATAGAGTATGACAGGTGGCTTTTTCCAAAATAGATTTCTGTCCACCTACCTACCTAGTCCCACGATCTGTTCTGTTCACCAATTACATGTATAGCCAAATATGTTTACTCATAGGATGTTCCATGTTATACCATATCTGTTCCCTGGTCCCAGAATGTAGACATGTTGTCAGCATCACAACCATGAATATTTGTTGCTCCTTTGTGTAAGATTTATCGTTTTATGTCTGCTTTTCACTTGATAAATGTTGTGTAAGGCAACAGACAACAGGGTAGTGAAGTATCCTTTCAGTACTGTGGATGCTGGTGTGTTGTGATGAAGGTCAGACTTGATCTTACTGTAAATAAGATGTTTCCTTCATGTCTTACAGGTGACCACCTGATCAACACCAACTGTTCCAGTTCTCACATGAGGTAAGAACATGATAGAACACTACGTCTTGTTTAAACTTGTCCAACACCAGCACCCAAGCTGACTTGGAGGACTTTTCTCGAATTGGAAAATCCTGTACAATGTACAATGGAGCAAAAAAGTATATAGCTGTGAATCAAGAAGAAAAAGAACTACCATGGATAGCTTTAACTGTTGTCCATGAAAATTATGACTCAACAGTCAAAAGATATGGCTTCCTTTTGGCCCAATGGAGACCATTACAAACATTTCTAGTGGGATTTAGACCTTTAAAATTGAAACTATTTGTATGAGACTTGCGACTTACTCATAGGAAACAAGTCTGAGTTTACCAAAACCTTTGACCTCTGTGGTTAGAAAGTTTATGTTTATCCATAGAGCAGTTTTTCTCCTATTTTGAGTGACATTCTATGAAGATGTCACGACACCTCAGGGGAATTTGTCAGAAAATAGATGATCTCATCCATCTTCCAAAAGTGTGGGAATTCAGACAAGATAATAGAAGTGATCAAACACTTCATTACTATGAAAAGGATTTCCTACCATGCTTAATTAGGTACAGTCTAATCCAAATTAATGGATTATATTGTAGACAATGGCTGGATTATGAAGTAGGCTTACAGGGAATTAAGCAGGTGCTAAGTATGTGAGTTATAATGAGATAGAGCCTATGTAACAAAAGGTATTTATACCGTAATCACAGGCAAAGTAGAAAATTTCATTTTGGTTGGTAACATTTTTCTTTCAACTGTTGAAACATGCAGCTGCCTCCCTATCTGGACTACATGTCCCCTTTCTCTTTGTAAGGAGTGAATGCACCTGCATCAGTGTGTCCAATCTTCCTGACAGGTAGCTGAGGACTGGTAGCAACTGCCATTTCAGAAATCTGCCCAGGTTACTGGGTGGTTACATGCTTGGCCCAACCTTGGTGTCTCCTGGGCCCAGGGTGGTGTGTTTAGTGGCTTCCAGCAAACCCAGAGGGAGAAGGAGGGAGGTCTGGAGTGTGACTGCCTCCCCCTCAGGTTATTAGGTCATAGAGGGACGGAAGTTGCAAGATAGCTGCTGTAGAGTGTGGTTAATAGCCTGGGTCCCAGACTGTTTCCAGGGTCTACACAGGCCAGTGCCTCAGCTCCAGTGCCAACATGGCCCCAAGGAAATTATACCACTGCCCCCCTCAGTTAGGCTCTGATTCACAGGCACTCTCGGCCTAGCTTGTTGTAGGCATCCAGGCTAGAGTGTGGTAGGATTCAAATGTTATAGGGAAACAACTTTGAAACAGTTTTATCCTCTGATAGAACACAGATTTTGTCAGAGAGAATAGGAAAAGGAAATTTGTAAGAATGTCTCCCAACATCCCTTCCCACACGGCCCGGGTTCGATTCCCGGCATGGGAACCATTTGTCACATGAAGGTCTAGGGTAGGTCTTTGGGCATAAGTATAGTTAACTCACACGCACAACAAGGCACAGGGATCGATTGTACTCGCTCGAAACTCTACTTTATTCGTTTGAGTCAACACATACAAAGAGAATACACATATATAAGGGCACACAATCAATAGATAGGGGCACACAATCAATAGACGGGGCAGGGACACTTTGCGAAATACTAGTAACGGAAATAATTGAGACTTACCAAAGGTTGGACACGGAAAGTTACCGAGACGGCAACTGAACTTAAACTAAACTTTTGGGGACTTAACAAACTGCTGCCGAACCGCGTGGAGACGCCTGATCAACCTTCGACTCTCGACCCGACCGCTGGACTCTCTCTCGCTCCTTCTCTCTCTCTCTCCTCTCTCTCTCTCTCTCCTCTCTCTGAGCACGCGGTCAGGTCTTCGAGTTAAGAAGGGTAAACGATTTGCATACTCAAAGCCGAAAAGGTAAGTTTGGACTATGATTTGACAGCAAATATGCATAATTAAGGCCGAACGGGTTAATTTGGACTCTGATTTGGCAAGCCAGGGGGTTTCCACGTGGGTTCAAGCTTAAGTGAACTGGGCGTGGCGTCATGTTTTGCCGACGCAGGGGGAATCCCAACACATGTTCTATCTGCTGACGTAGGAGAATTACTGCTGACGGAGGGGAATTACAAAACAGGGGGAGATCCATTTGCTACACTTGGGAAATCAGTCCTCCCCAACTTGTATGTTTATTCTGTATCTGTTAGTATTCTCTTTTACAAAAACAAAACATAGAGCTAGTATCAGCAAGTTAACTGCATTTAATCTACAATTTTGTACCATGCGGAACTGAAACATTTTTTGTTAGTAGGTAAAATTGCAACTGGTTTCCTCTTACATCAACATCCAGTATTTCAGACAAAACAACTCCAGCATTGGTATTACACTGGGTTTGTTGTGCATACAAATACCTTCCGGCTCCAGCAAGTTCCTGTATGTTCCAAAAACTTACCGGGTATCAGCTCATTACCATTCATGTGGAACTTTGAGATTAAATATGATATTATTTCATGCATTCCCTTGTTATGAAGTAATGTTTTACTGTTACCAGCTGTGAGATCCAGTGGTGTCTGTTTATAGTCTTTCAACTTGTAATGGTGCAATATTTCCTGCCTGAATTTCTGAACTGTGTAGCTTAATCTGTTGTAGTGTCCCCTGTGACAACTTTTGTTATTGTTCAATCTCCGATGATGTCAAACTCTGTTGCCACTGCAGCCTCACATGTCTGTTTGCTTTTGGTAGGCAGCCCCAGCCCCATTCTTGTTCCGTCTCAGTTGAGTTTGTCATTTTCACCTGGTATTTCATAAACATTTGCAGCCAAAAACATCAGTGTAGAGGTTCACACCTGAATTTTAGCCGCCTGTGGGTCATCCTGGGAACTGCAGATGTCTGATGCTCAGTTTTCAGATGTATTCATGAAATGCACTGTGTCTGTACATGTAGTATACAATAGAAATTCTATAAAATGTAAAAGTGTTTTTTTTCTACATACACACACACACACACACACACACACACACACACATACACACACACACACACACACACACACACACACACACACACACAGTAAATCACTACACACTCAGCAAACCTGTCATATTATTACTTTTTAGCCCTGAGGAAGATGACAAACAGTCATCGAAACGTCGGCTCTTGTCAAACAAGTGGTTTTGAATAAAGAACTTGATGAAATTATTCACGAATGTGTTTTTTCAGTTCAAAAAAGATGTATTTTTTTCTTAGAAGTTTTGAATGGACATAGGGAAGCGGTACAGTAGGCCAGCACCTGCCCTCTGACCTGGACCTGTTGTCTGCCATGGCAGCAGCAGGGGTGTGTGACAAATTGATTAGAATATGGGGAAGATTGGAAGTTGGTGATTGACAAGCGTGAGAGCATGAAGGTGGCATTGACTTGACCAGGGTCAGTGCAATTTTGATGTAGATAACAAGGCATATTGTTTGAAATACTTGGCTGGTCAGTAATTGATGTATCACGGATTCCAAGGGCCAAGCGGTCAGTTGTGCAGTAGTGGTCATTGTAGGTCCTAGACAATGCAGAGGTATTTAGTTCATCAACAAGTAGCTATGCAGTAAATAAAAAGCCACTTGTCTATATTTTCTTGCGTAGGTATTCCTTACAAACCTGAAAATTATTGACCGTTGACTTCGACTCTCTCAGCCTTTCGAAAAATTTTAGGGGGCCCGCATGCCCTTTTCCGTAGAGCGTAATCGTCCGTTTTAATTCTACGTAGAGCGTAGATGGACCGCTCTAATTCAACATAGAGCGAAATCGGTGCATTTTGCGTAGAGCGTAATTCGCCGTTTTATTTTACGTAATGCGCTTTAGCTACTCGGAATTTATTGTAAAGCATAATGGGGGAGGCTTCTTGAATTCAGCGTAATACGTAGCCGACTCTCAAAATTTAGCATAGAGCGTTGTCGGGACCCCCCCCCCCCCCATGCAGGCCCCCATTTTACAGTCTTTTACACCTTTCTCACTGGTTATGCATATTACTGGCAATGAAACTACCTCAGTCACCACAGTCACTAGGGTGTAATTTCCCACCTTTGTCTGTCCTTGTTCCTGGGTGGGAGTTCTCCAGGGGTGCAGGGCAGAATGGGAGGTGATTTGTTTGCAGGTGTTCCCCTCCCACCAAACCAGATGTTTTGGGAGGGCATGATTAGGGGGTAATCTGGCCATGCACTTATCAATGTACAGGGGTACAGGGGCTGGTGGTGGAAGAGGTAGGGGTTGTCATTCCAAACTAGAGTTTTTGTGATGATGACTGTGGTTACAGATATATGAGAAAAACAGAGAACAACCATATTTAGAAAACGTAGAATGGTAGAGGTATGAACAAGCTAAAACATGATGATGATGATGATGACAACATTTTATCATATGCAGTTCCATTTGGTATTATACACATATACTAAAGGACTCAGGAGCCTTTAAATTTGATCTCAAATAAGATGCAAGTTATCATATATGTAGCAATATCTCACAACTATGTTGCTGACTACTTAGTGATATGCTTCTATTATGGTCACAATCAATGATCATCTGCAAATCTAAAACAGACAGTTTGTGTGCATGTTGTTTCCTCATGCCGTTTTGATAGTTGCACAGAGGAGACACCCCATAACAAATTGTTCTGACAGAAAACACTTGGAGATCACCCTGAAAGGTTTTCTAGGTCATTGTGGAGGGGAGACAAAGTGAATATTTCTCATACTTCAGTAGAATCAAATTCCTCTTTGATTAGAATGTTTCATTAATTTGGGAGAATTGTTATGGGGGAGGGACTTGGTAAGGTTAGTCAGAATATTGTTTTTTTAGTTATTCCAAGGTGGTTATAGTGGCCTCCTTGGTTATTCTACTCCTTGTGCTTTCAACGCTGAAGAAATTGAAGGATTTAGCCATGTCAGAGGATGTTACTGTAGCAGAAAACTCATTGAGTATGATGTCAAGCAAGCTTAACTTTGTTGTGTTAAGAAATACCTCATAATAACCGTACAAACATTTTGCTAGAAACCAGAAAAACATTGTGGTTTTCTTTTGGTGGCTTGTAGGAACGTAGATCTATCATGGATATAGATTATCCGAGGACATTGTTCCTTCAATATCCTTGAATTATCAAAGAAAAAAACTCGTCAACTGAAGCCATCGTAGATGAAATATGAGTTGACAAAGGTTCATGGAGTCTGTAGTGTTCTTGGAGCAATAACGAATGATTTATGGCATGTTGAGACTAGCTTGGTGAACGGTTATCGCACGGTGTTTACAAGTTCAGGTATTTCCTGTTCCTACCTAATGTTGCATGTTTGTCTGGCCTGACTACTTTGGTATGTTCTCACGCTTTCCAGCACTTCTAGTGGTTTTAACTGTGAAGGAGAGAAGAATCCCTGGATATGTGTGTGAATGCCACATCATGATCAAATGGATCATGGGCTACGTAGCAAGATTAACCCTGCCATCAAATCTTCCCACCGACACCCAAAATTGTTCTTTTCGTCAGCAACAATTTGGTTTAAACTTCTGATGGTTTTAACTATGACGTACGAGTATAGAAGAATCCAGGGATATACGTGTGAATACCACGTCATTGTAACAGGAATGACATCAAGTTACATGTAAAGTGCCCAAACTCTACATCATAATGATGGAAATGATGGGTTACGTAATTAGAATAACCTTGATACCAAATCTTCCCGCCTACACAGAAATTATCCTTTTCATCAGTAACAATTTGGGAACTATTATAAGCTTTGGTTTAAACCTGTCTGAAGTCTCTGTCTGGATTGTTGTCAGACGTATTATTTATTGTAAGCCCAGTGGGATGATGTCAGAAGAGAGCAATGACAGGGGCGGTCATGCCAACAATGCTGCGTGACAAAAGTGTGACAAAGGTGTTTCAACGGGTCTATTGTGAGGAAAGTCCTGGAAACTAGTGTCAGGTCATGAACTGGGCAGTGCCTGACAGTGACTCATCTTAAACTTAAAATCATCTTAAACCTGTAAATATATATAATATACTTGTATTACTGCAACCTTTGCATATCATGGCAAACCTTTGTAAAATGTCCTTTTTCTCCATCACTAATAGTATTTCTGTATGTGTATTTTGGTATGTTACCCTTGTTTCTGACAATTGCCTCTTGTGTTCCCAGGCAGGCCCTGTGCTGTAAGATGGCTGTGGAGTATGACATGTTCCTGCAACAAGACAAAAGGTCAGCTGATGTTCCCTGCTAATTCTGTGCCACCACTGTTAGTTGTGTGTGCTTTCAGTTCTGTCAGAATCTTATCCTTGACCCAACTCTGCACGTTACCTTGATGTAAACTTCTGTTCATGGGCTTTTGAATCTTTGAAAGATAAAGATGGCAAGATGGCTAGATGGCCAGCTTGAAAAATTGAAGAACATTTTATTTTACTGAATTAGAGTCACAAAGATATATCCCAGCCAACAATGTAGGCTATTTTAAAATCATTTCTGTGTGCATTTTTCTACTCGTTGAAAGTTACGGAAGTAACTAACTTCACATTGGAGAAATAACTTCAAAAGTTGGAATAACACCAAGCTAAAAAATGAAGTGACCCCTTGTTGTACCAGTAAGCGGTCTATGATTCACTCCATGGTGCCCAAACATCCATGTTCTGCCCATTCACTTCATGGATGAAGTCATCCGAATGAATGCCTTTGGTGGCACCCAGTTGCCATGGCAATGTCAACCAATCAAACGTCAACCACAGTTTCTTCCCATCATTGCCTATGGACACAGACATCCCTTTGTCTTGTATAAAAGACCGATTCAACTTTAAACAGAGCTTCAACTTTCACAAGGAAGTTGCAGAAGTCAAATGTCACTGATATGAATGTCGGTAAAGATCCTCACACCGCAGCAGCTGACCCATGTATGCGGCACCTCTGGCAGATTTGTATCATGTTCCTGAAAGAAATGCAGAGAATTTGATGGACAAGTTGTCACGAGAAACCTTCATGGGAAATCTTTGGCAAACAAACTGTTGGTCATTTGTTGCTTGGCTGGCATGTGCGTGCATACTTGGCAGGCACCACGACAGCCACCGTATCCCGTTTCGTATTCAGTGCCACTTGTCGCCATGTATCCGTTACACGGCTGGTGCCACAAGAGAACCCAGAGAGGGACAACTTCTAGAGTTGTAATCCTTGACATGGAAAGAAAAAAACAAAGGAATGCAGACAGTGTTACGAGGCTTGAAATCTCATTGCACATTTAAAACGTACTATAAGCAATCAGGCATTAAATTGAGATGCTTCGGCTGTTCTAAAGATTGACATGTTTGACAAATTGACAAATATGAAGAAAAGTTGACATTCAAGACTGACATTTTATGGTAGTTTGAAGGGGTGATCTCAAGTGCTAATGTAATGAGTAAAAATGCCATCTAGTTGTCACAAATTCAAGGCTACAATGTACATTGTAAATAAGACAGGCTTAATTCATACTACAAATTGGAAGACAAAAATGAAAATAAAGCTATAGTAAAATTATCAAATCTGTAAGTAGGTTAAAAAAAGATCTAGAATGAAAATAATGTCAAAGAAAATGAGATGACAGTTGCCTAATTTCCTGCCATTCTTTATAGAAACATCTTCCATCTTAAAGCAGTGACAAATCTTTTAAGACATGTATTGTTATCATAGTGAAATCAACCAGTGTGCACTCTAGCATCTAAGTCCTGTGTAAGGCCAGTTCATCATCTTATAGTCCAATGTAAATAGTCCAGGTGAAGCCTGACAAGGCTGTTATTACATGTTATTGGGAGGTGATCCTGTCTGGATGACAGGTAACTCTGGGTTTGATCTGCGGATGGGCTCACAGCTCATACCTCCGTGTCAATAGTCCTAGCATGGCCCTTAGGTAAGCATGACCGTTTAGCCAGTCATGCCAGGTACATTCCATACTGCAAGCCTTGTGGAAAATAGGATGGGTGGGTGAAGTGGGCTCATGGGAATTCAATCCCACACTCCATGGAGAAGTTGCAGACTGACACAAATGTCTTTACATAGTTTCAAGCCAATTGGACTTTTGTTGATGTTACACTACAAATACAAGTGCTTTCCACAAATACAAGTCATTGCCAGAAATTAGATGTTTCATATATTAATCCAGATTTCAAACAGACATGTTATTTTATTTGCATGCGTGTTTTTTTTCTGAAACAGCTCTTGGCATGACAAACTGAACATTGGCAGAATCACACCAGAGTTTGCTTACATTAAATCTAGATAAACATATCTATACTACAGCTCCCCTCGCTTCAGTTAAACATACCCACTTCCTTAAAAGCACATCCCCAGCAACTGTCCGTCAATGCCGTCTGGCATTATCAGAAATCCCCGCTGCGTTTTGTTTCTCATATCTGATTAACTCCCAGCCCTAATGAGTATGCCTTGTGGTATCAGCACATCCTTATCCCCTAGACATCTGACTTGTAGTCTACTCAACCCACAGAACACTTCCTAAACAAGGAGAACAAAACAGTCCCCTGCCCAGGGCAGCATTCTCATGGCCTTTTATGTCTGAAGTGCCCAGTTGAACTTGACCATTGTTGAGATTCCAAGAATTTATATGGTGAATTGTGAGGCAGAGCAGTGGTGGTTGTCCGGTCTTTCCCGAATGTGCCGTGGGCCCCACGACTTGTGAGGTGAAGGGGACTGACTAGTCGTGTACTGTTCTGGTGTTCGTTTCCCACACCTAGTGACTGGTACACAAAGAAATGAAGTGTCTACATTTCTTAACATGCCTTCCATCAACTCTTGTGCAGACAATCAGTTGTAAGCAAATTGTATATACTAACCAATGTAATGATAAGGATCTTTGAAACAAAAACAGCTAAATATCATGGTTTCTGGTTGAAAATCTCAGTAGTACTCAAAGTTACACTTGTTGCATGACCACGTAGGTGATCTGTGGTAAACCTTGAAGTAACAGGACACAATACAGTACATGAAATGAGTTGCAGGGAGGACCCCTGTTTACTCATGTCAGTACTGCAACAATGTTCTCATTATCACAAATCTGTCAATTGCCTCAGCGTGCTATACAACACCACTCATATCAGGCTCATGAAGATATTATCATAGTTAGCCAATTTTTCAAGTCATTATTCTGTGAAGTTAAGGTCAAGGATTTTCAAGTGTTACATGTATCAGGTATTTAGATAACTTTGTCCTTGACAGAAATGTGTGGAGTGGCATCGTGAATGGCACCTCATTAGAGGATGAACTGAACTGAACTGTCCTTGAAGAGAACTTGATTATAACTGCTGCTGCTTCATAGTGCATGTTTCTGCTCTTTTTGTACGAATATGTTATGCCGAGAAATACTGTTATAAGGAAGATCTATCAGGTGTTGGTGCAGTCTATTTAAATGCAGCTCCTCACGGTGAATGTTTTGAATATTGCAGGTGGTTCTGTCATGTGGACGATGACAACTACCTGAATGTGCATGAGCTGGTGAAATTGCTGAACCAGTACAAGCACACAGATGACGTCTATCTCGGCAGGCCCAGTATAAACCACCCTATGGAGACATATGATAGGCATGAAAACATGCAGGTCAGCACTTTGCATATTCGTAGTCAGTGTCAAATGGAGATGCCATTGGTTTCTGCGCTTCTAGAAATCTCTTAGAAATGTTACCAATTTTTGGGAAAAAGAAATGTTGGTCATAAAAAAGGAGTTGTGCATAGCTATTCGAGTTGTATCTGTGAAATGGTGTCTTGTAGCTACATGTACATACACATGATAGATATAGATATATAGATATATACATGTAGATTGATATGAGACAGTGTATCTATGTTGCTTGTTTGTACTTGCAGAAGGTGAACTTCTGGTTTGCCACTGGGGGTGCAGGCTTCTGCATCAGCAAAGGGCTGGCCTTAAAAATGATTCCATATGCAAGGTGAGTTTAGGCAAATGGATAGAAATAGAATAAGATACATACACTTCTTACATAGAAAGGTTTCTGGTAGAAGATGATGGACAGGGACAACACATGCACACAGGAACATGCATGACTCAGTGGTCTAGAAATCTTCAGGTAAAAGGAAATATACTGGAAAATGTACTTCAAAACATCTCCTGAATGCCAAACTAGAAAAGGAATGTATATTTTTTTTGTAGTAGACATATTTTTATCCTGTGCTTGAACAGTTGTACAAAGTGTTTTATAAAATCAATCTCCATAAAAGTTTTGTAAGGTCCCATTATCATTATGACATATGTTTGCAAACATAGCTCAGTGCTGTTTTGGTTATGGTGAAAGAATTGTTTGTTGTTGCAAGTACATTGTGTGTAATGTCCTTGGTTCTTGCTGGTATGCAGTATTGTCAGTACTGATAGTGAATAGTAAGTAAATTACATTCATTTTGTTATAGACTAGTAATTGTTGGCAGCCAGTAGAGTTGATTTCCTCTATTGAAACAGGAGATCCCACACTCTGAAAAGACTACATTACAAGAATAACTGGTATCAAAGGCTAATATATTTGTTTCTTCTTATCCCTCAGTGGTGGGAAATTCATGAGTTCCTGTGAGAGAATACGACTTCCCGACGACTGTACACTGGGCTTCATCATAGAGAGGTTACTCAGGGTCAAACTGGTGCAGATCCAGCAGTTCCACTCTCATCTGGAGTGGCTCAAGTTCATCAAGAAGGAAGAACTGCCTCATCAGGTACTATCCTATCATTCAATCAGTCAGCCAAGCAATAAACCTATGAGTTGATCAGGCTCTTGTCTGCAGTGATGCAATTATGTGGCCAAACAACTGATCAAAATTACAATGTTAGCTTGATTGTTAGGCCTGCCGGATGTTGTTGTGTTGTATGTTCTCTCTGTGAGTGTTGAAGTGACTGAACATACTTCTTTCTTTCCAGGTTTCCCTGAGTTACGGGCTGACTCCCTACCGTGGAAGTGCTAGAAATATAATTGGCCTTGATGAGGTATTCAGTGAAAGTGATGATCCCACAAGGTAAGTCTTTCTGTTTCCAAACTGTCCCTCCATCAAAACATTTGTAGACGGAAGTCAACACTAATCATAAGAAGGAGCGGCAGGAGAATTATGCCTGTGGTGTGGTGATTCTCTGAGGAGATAAACCATCATACCTGTACATGTGTTAGAAATCATGTGTATCTGTCATGTGGATCAGTCAGTCAGATTCTGTTAGGCCCACCAAAGGATTACATGATATGCCTGTAGGGCCTTCTGCCTGAGCTGTGATATAATATTCTTTTATTCCGGTGTCTTGCAGTGAATTTCCTAGTAATAGTCCAAGAATATGTAAGGGTGGAAATGAAATCAAAACTGGTGTATGCCCTGCAGATTATATGGAAAAATACCCCAAATATATTAAATCCAACTGTTCTCATGTCATGATTTTTTTTTTTCTGTCTGTTTTGTAGGTTTAAGTCCCTGCACTGCCTGCTGTACCCTTACGTAGACCTGTGTAGCGGTCGTGTGAGGAGAAGAAGATAGTTGAGACTGAGATTATGTTTCTTCTGCAACTGTAAGCAAATTGAACATATTTAGATAACAGCAGCACAGTTGTAACAATGCCTCCCACAATTAGTTAGTGGTAGACATCAGTGTTCAGACTAATGAAAATAAATCAGCAGACAATTTAGATATGATCAGTATTTTTGTTACACAATGAACTCGTATTAAGTGTTCTCCTGTACATTTAGTTGGCAATCATTTTCGTGTTCGACATTCCATAGCTATATGTAGGGTTACGTCTGGAAAGAACACTACTAGTAAGTAAGATATTTCTTAGCACAAATGTTTTTAGCTCGAAGGTTATTAGAATGTACATGTGATGCATGTATGTTGCAACAGTTTTAACTGTTACCTGGCTCAGCATTTACAAACATTGTTTTTGTTTCTTTTGATGTACAAGAGCTGCATGAATGTCCAAAAGCAGAGATTATCTTTTCCTATGTATGAAGTTGAGATTAACTGCTGTGTGTATAAAGTGCTGTAAATACTTTAAGGTTCGATCATGCTTTTTATTACTGTTTTAAGCTAGAGTAGATATTATTGTTAAGTACATGGCATCTGCATAAGTGCATAGCACTGCTGAAAAGGATAGAAGGGTATGTTGATAGCTACTGTATTTCATGCACAATAATACGAAGCATCGAAAACCACAAAAATGATAACTTGTTACAAATTCCTCATAGATGCCTCCAAATGAAACTAAATCTGATGAAAAGGAAAAAAAGGAGAGAAGTTAGAAAATTTTTACTTCATCCTCTACTGTGTGAGTTTTTTTTTTTAAAAAAGGGCCAAGATTTCTATGTTTACAAAATAAAGAGTATATAAGAGAGAAGTATAAAATGATATATACTGAGTTCTTAGTTACACAACCAAAGATTTTTTTATCCACTGACATGGGACTTTCAACCACCGAAAGGTCGGCAGATAAAAGTCCCTTGGTTGTGTAACTAACTTGGTTTCAAACCCTTGTCCTGTGGGGCACAAAATATTGTTTGAAAAATGCCAGCAGGACAAGGGTGAAGGGAACAAAGAATTCTTCAAGGCACCAAATTAAAGATAAATCTACTGGATCAGTGCCTTAGCCCTTGGGGGAAGATTTGTACATAGAGAAGATTCTGTACTGTGGTACTGTATTTATCTCTTACAATAAGCCCAATATTTGTAATGAAAATTATACAAATTTGTCCTTTTATTCCTGAAAGTTCCCATGTCATGAGAGTATCGTCATGAGACTTAGTGATAGGAAATGGTTGGCTTTTTTGCATTGAAGTTTTGAGCCATTTTAATAGGATACTTTCTTAATACATTTACAAGTTTTACATATTTTTATCAGATCCCCTTAAAAATCAATTCCAAGACATGTTGGAGAAATGTCGTAGAATGATTTAACGAGCATCAAAAGAGGTTGATGAAGAGAGCAGTCACTTCTTTTCTCTTGTAGCACAGTTGTATGAAGCTGCTTAGTATTCTTATGAGCATGAGTGGACCAGTTTTGTAAATATTTTGGATATTCTAATCCCATGACAGGTGCAGTCTGGTATGTTTAAAGTTGGTTCATATTGAGCTGTTATGTCTGATGATGATGTATTTTGTGTATTTATGAAATGAAAGAAGTTGATCGTGGATTTTGCGACCCTTCTGTGTTGATTATTTCTGTAGCTTGTGCCTTGATGTGAATAGAAATTTTGTATAAATCCTACCCTAGCACAGAATATCCAGGGGGATGAATTAGCCCTGTCAAAAAGTCCTAGGGAGCTAACACTACCCAAGAAAGTCAGTGGGAATGGCCCCGGTAGCAATGTGTTAATGTGTTGTCATGAAAAGAAATTATACTGGCAATACAACATAATGTGTTGCTAGTAAGGCCATGTTGATTTGATTATATGGATGACATCCTCTGGGTACCCCAAAACTGATGCGAGCGTGCGAATAAAAAAAAATTTTAGCAAAAAAAAAAAAGTTGCCTTCATTATGAAATCTACGTGGTCATGCAGGTTGAACAAATTGCTAAACACACAGATTATGGTATGGCGAATAATAGACTCTTCATTTTCATTTCTTCACATTTTCTTCTTCCTTTGGAATTGATTTTAGTATTCTATGATATTAGTATAGTTTTCCAATATTTTTTTTTCTATTTACGGCATATAATTGCTCATTTTGCAGCTGCTTTGTACGATTTCCAGTATGGTCGAAAACTTTTTTTGTGTGGAAACGAACGAAAATTGATGCACGCGCGAATGTCATCCATATAATCAAATCAACATGGCCTAAGTAAAGCTAAAAGTGGTTGAGCAGAAAGTTTCTGTCAGATAGTAGAAGTCGGAATAAAGACTTATGGAAATGGAGGTGGCATAATTAAGGGGCAGAAATGGGTTAGAAGAGGTGCAGTTTTTTCAGGTTTATGGTGCAACTTCTACCATTCAGTAGTTTTGTGTCAACCACTTTCTGTTTTGTTTTCCAAATCTCAATTTTTCCCCAAAAATGCTTTCCTTATAAGTAGCTTTTCCACTGCCTTTTAAAAATATCAGCTTCACAACAACACAGATAGAATATAATCAGCACCACTGCAGAAGTTTCATCCTGCTCTCACTGATTGGCCCTAATTGGGCGACCACGAGCGTGAGTTAGACAGGCTGAGCTTGAGGCTACTGGAGTCCACCCCCGCAGTGTATCAATATGGAGCTAAATGAGCAAATATGATATCAGCAGAAATTAGATTATGGATGCCATTCTGGAAGTTAATGAACAGTGGGAACGAACTTTCACTTTTAAACCACTGCTTGGTATCATGCTGTCATAAATAGCGTGGATATTTTTACACGCAGCTCTGTTTCGTGTGTGACTGATAGGCATAAATCTGTTTAGGACAGTGTTGACAAGTTACCTGGGGGCCCAAAATCTAATCATTTCAAAGTCTCATCAAGGCCTACTCACCTACCAAATATGAAGACAATCCATCTAAGACTTCTCGAGTTATCGTGTTCACACACACACACACACACACACACACACACACACACACACACACACACAGTGACACACACGAATGCTACTGAAAGCATAACTTCTTGGTGAAGGTAATAAGTTGCCAATGGCCAGCATAGCTTGCAGGTACTAGGTGCTGCATTGAATCATCAGTGTCAGTCATGCATCCTCCCATGTCACAACTGGCTTAAAAGGCTTTAGGTAAGAAAGACACAGGCGCTAATCTCTAATCCATTTCGAAGGTGCTGTTTTGTAGGGTAGCTCTCTCTTACATCTTAAAGTCAGCAATAGGAGAGGTACAAGAACACACTTTCAGCACTGCAAAAACTTTAAGATTGGCAACATTTTATATTCAGTGATGAACATAGAGCAATAACACGAACAACAGTATTTTAGTCTGATTAAGCCTTAAACCTAATCATTGATAGTATTGCACAATTACATATATCAAATAGATCAACACAAAAATCTTTACAGCCATGTGTAACCATGGAAACAAGCTAAGTAGTCATTACCTGCATGTCTGCAGTACTATATTGGCAACATAAAATCAAACGACTTTCTTGAATGCAATTTGTAAGACCTCTCAATCAAAATAAGATTGTCTTTCTCAAGTTTTCCGCAATTGTATACTGTACATAACATACATTTATCACAGCAATTAACCAAGGCTATTGTTATGTCGCTTTATATCAATTCGATTTCTATATTACCGCAGCCTGTTTTTTTGTAGCAGTGAGATATTGCACATCTAGAACAGGAAGGGCAACCCTATATCTTCTAGGCTGAATGAAGTGATATCTGGTCCCGCGTCTTGTTGCGTCATCACATCTTGCACGTTGCGGTCGCTCATTTTTTCCAAGTCGTCGCCTGTGCGTTGTTCGTACATGCAGGCTGGCAGTTTTCTGTAGCCGTCTTCCGTCAGCATCTGAAAGGACAGTCCGTCACAGTCTTGAGTGCTTTGGTCATACGCGGAGGTTGGGGAAGTGTGGAGGATACCGTCGGTCGTTTGGTCAAGGATTGAGCTTATTTCGGGTGGATTGGTTGTGCCAAAAGGCGGACAGTCAGGACCGAGACCGTAGAAGTCACCGCTGCTTGGCGTCCCGAGGGGAGAGTCGAAGAACATGGATAAATCTGACAATGAGTCAACGGAACTGTTCGAGTCTGCTGCAAACGAATCGAAGCCGGTGAAGTCGCATGGCTGTGGCAGTACGTCATCACTGCCAGCAGTCACCATGTCGCACAGCCGCATCAGGTTGTCGATGGCCTCATCGGAAAGCTCCAAATTGTCAGATTGGAAGGACATGTCGGTGTCGGAATTCAGAGGGTCACACAGCTGTTCAGGGTCCAGTAGCTGACTAGCAGGGAAGATGTTGTCGTTCTGGAAGCAGTCCCAGGGTTGACTCTGCCGCTCAGGACCCGGACATTCTCTGATGGTACTGCTGAAGATGGCGGGGTTGATAGAGGGAACGCTGGAGGACGGCGTGGTACTGCTGGAGACAGACTGATTCGCTCTCATCTGTTTGAACTCTTTGGACTTGACGCTGCGGACCTTGGAGTGGAACTGGGGGTAGGCCAGGTGTTTCTTGTGCAGCTGTTTCTCGATGAATCTGCGGTGGTTCACCTTCCGCTTCTTCAGGCCTGCCAGACGCCGAGGTTTCTCCAGCGTCCGCATGATACTGGATGGGAGAAGATTCCCATATATTAATTGTCATATTGTACGGCATTAACATAAGCATTAACCAAGAGCTAGAAGTAATTACGTTATATTTTGTATAAAACAAGCCAAAAGGATAGATGATATGGCTGGTTTGAAGTCACTATAGCCGATTCATGTTACAAGCGAATGTTGACAATGGATTGGTGGTGCAGTCAAAATATTATAAGCAAATTACTCTACACGGAAGAGTTAGCCTTGCAGTTAAACACATTTTAACTCGAGCGATGCAGCTGCTGCAGTTCCCATGCCATAGTAACAGCTGATATTATGGTCGCGACGATTTTAAAACGATCGCTGTTATGTTTTTGTCCTTTCTGTACTTTTCCGTAGTCACCATAGCACTTACCAGTTATAAATGATTCAAAACGTGATTAATTGTGTTTTAGTTTACAGATAACGTAGAGTATCTGCTTGAACTAAAAGTGAATATCAATCAAATGACAATCATAAAAAAAACGCCATAGTCTTACAGGTATCTTCTGTCTAAAAGAGTATGGGTCTTTCTATCAAAGGCAATTTGTCATGACTCATGACCATTAGAAAAAGTATGTTACTACTGCCTTGTTTTATGCATATATTGTCTGAAGTTAGTACAGTCTCCTTTCCCACCTGTTTGATGCCACATTGAGGAACATCAGGAGGTCGCATTGTGGATCGGCGGATGTAGACGATGCAGACGTCGGTGTGGTAGTAGTGGTGGCGCCCGCCGGCGGCCCATCGCTGACAGAGTCGCGCGATGATGTACATGTGCTTCCACACGGCTTCTGCGATGAGCCTTCCCCTTCAAGAGAAGTGACAGTGACATTGTTCACGGAGAAGCAGCTTTCGTTTGAAGAATATCCGAGTTCGTTGACAGACGGGGCGTTGTCACTGTTGAAAGCTGCGAGGCTGTGTATCGACGGCAACTCGTAGCACGAGGAATGTTCCGAAGTGGAGAAGAAGAAGGAATTTGCGTCGTCCATGGCGGTGGCTGTCCTTGCCTCCGGAATGCTGATTACCTGGCTGTCGCTCGGTCGGCTCGTCTCTGTCGCGTTGGCTCGCAGGGGATGTCTCGGGGACCGGGAGACACGACAGTGACTTGCACAAATGCCTGTGCGAACATAACCATTCACGAGATCGCCACGGGTGGTTTCCATGTAATTTCACAATTAGCGTGCTCCGCCCCTGCGTTCAGCAATCTTCTGCGGCTTGACTGCTCCTCCGCGCCGCTCTCTTATCAAGACTAAATCACTTCTAGTCCCTGGCTATTATTTGATTCCGAGGCTCTGCCAAGAATCAAAGAGCTGCCATCAGGCGGCCAGGTAGGCTGATTCGACCACATCATCGCTTGCCGCAGGGAATTCCTGGCCTTAAATTAAATCTTAAGCAAAAGTACAATAGTAACAGGTGTTATGTATCTTCAAATATCGATACTATTTTTCGAAAGTGCATTTTATTGGTAACTTTACACTGAGTTTGCACCCGACAGTAGCTGCATCATACGACAGCTGGACCCAGGATACCCTCCACATAAATGTTGTACCCATATTCCTGGAAAAGCTGAGAGATCCTTGTAAATCCTGAGGTAATCCAGAAAGTCATTAGCATCTTCATTTTCCCTTGCTGTGGGCAAAAAATGACTTTGATCTGTAACAATGCCATTACGTTGTCACCCACCCACGCCCTTCAGGGGACTATTCAAGGGTGCTATTCAGTTACAAGATTGGCAATCTCAAATAGAATTCGTCAAAATTTGGTTGATTTTGTACTCATATAACACCATTTTCTGGAGTTCTATTGCTATAAACGTGTCTAGTGTGGCTGTTTTTGCTTAACGAATGGCTTTTGATTTGAATGATCGTATCTTGACGTGTGCCTGGCATGTATTCCAATGTTTCAAATACGTACGATTCCTTGTGTCCCAAGTCATGAAAGATGATAGATATAAAATATATTTCCAGTATCAGCGAGACGTGTTGCTCATACGTGTCACCAGACACGACAGGACGGAATGAGAAGATTTGAAAAGCTGGTGCATCGTAATCAACTGTCAGGCAGTATCCATCCAACCGGCCACCAAAGATCTGCTTGGCGATAAGCGCTGCTCCATAACAGCGTGTGTTCATCCGCTCACTGCCACATGCACACCAGGTAGTGATGCTATTTTTTACTATTCGCAAACTGTCCCTTAGGCAGTTATATTTTTAACTCTACATAGTCGCGTTTTTTCTTATAGATATCCGCGTGAGTTGGATTGCTAAATATGGTCAGGGCAGAGACTCCGATCTGGTAGAATCGCCGATTCTACCGGCGGAGATCCTGATTGGAGTCTGTAAATTTTATGATATTCGCTTATAAGACTGTCGGAACGTTTCAACTTAAAGTGCAAACTGTAAGTGCAAAAATGTGCCGTCATGGCCACGGACCAGCGGTATAGACCTTCACCTCCATAGACCTTCATCACAAGGAAGAACACATGTTTATCATGATGTATAAGTGTATCAACTAATTACATACGTACATACATACGTAATGTTCGGATAAAGAGGCTAGCAGCCTATACAAATCCGCTTCTTAAAGTGTTCAGAGTTAATGTGAGAGTTTGTAGTTAGGTAGGAGCAACGTTGTACTGCATCCCCTTCCAGTAATTGTCTATCTTTGACTTAAAAGCATTAACAGTTTCGGCCGCTACAACATCTGGAGATAGACTGTGTTCCAGGAGTTTACTCTAGATTCGACTACAACCTCAGACAGACATCAAAGCAGTTTACACCACCACATCTAATGCTGTTATGGCAGCAACAGAACCGATCAAAACTGCAATTACCATGAAAACAGATCGGCGCTACCCTCCCGATGCCTGTATAGTATAATATACCAATTCATATTAGATTCTCCTACAGATCGATCAAGGAATTGAATGTGCTGTATTAAAAATCCTACACCAGCTTCATTGATATTGACGTTATGACATACTGTATATGTCCCGTGGTCCTTGAACTAGTCACCATATCATCAAACTACAATTACCCACTTGTGTACTTGTTAGAGAGCCTTTTCATCAACTGTAATGGGAGCATTGTTACGTAATTGTCGCAAATGACCGAAAAATGAGATGTGCGCACGATTCAGCCATCTTAGAATAGATGATTATGGTTTATCAGGGGGACAACATTACTATGTTTTCCTGTCGCAGCAAGACGTCAGTAACAGATGCCTGTTCTCACACACGTACATGTACCCATTTCCAAGCAGATGCAGGGCCGGGACGGATACGCATAGATCCGCGTGCGCTGTCTAACAAGGTTGTCTACCAGATTAACTACACAGGCTACAGGGAGAATATTTGCCAAGGGAGTTTGACCACCATAGTCATAGAGTTCATTTTCCCCTTGAAAATTGCAGGGGACATTAAAACACTTAGTTGAGATAGAAATGATTGTTTTTTCGACGTTGTACGAGGGGCTCATGTATTAAACACCGTGGCTGCCCGTTGAAGAGCCACCTGTATTCATGTACAGACCACTTTTTGTCACGTAATGAGTAGGTTAAATACACATGCGTCATCCGCTTTCCCCCGAAAACTTTGGCCTTATTTAAGATTTGTCGTGACCTAAAATAAACAAAATGGAAATAACATTAGTTCCTTAATGCACTTCACCTGTGCCAATGAAATGAGGCGACAGCAAGAACCAATGACAGTCGATGTTTCATCTACAAATGCACAGCTGCAAATTTTTCCCGCCATTGGTTGACTGAGGTAGGATCAGACGAGACTCGGCGGTCCATAGGTGAATATTCTTCCGTTCTTTTCGGTAGAATTACTATGTTTAACACGTATATTACCCTATGGTGTGTCGGTGGAGCAAGTTGCCGTGTGTCCAGATTCACTTTTGAGGTGTTGCTGACAAATTGTCACAGAAACTTACTTGCTTTTGACGTGAAAAAGGTGAGCCCAAAGCCTCGCGCCTGACACTGTTCAACAGCGTCATTTGGCGGAAAAGCGACGAGTTGCAGGGATCCTTCTTCTGGTTGGTATTCTAATTGCCGTAAATTTGTCCCCCATCGTTTCCTCGGGGGAAGAGTTAAGTGTTTATGTCTTCCTGTGCCACCATTTCCCCCATATGGACTCATGTGTAATGCATGAGGACGACGGGTGAGTTATGCCTGTCTTCTGAACACTAATGAATACAGGCTTTTGACATGCGCCATGTTGGATAACAGTAACTTAAACACGCCAACATGTTGTTGCTGTAATCAATTTACCCGCCAACACCTGGTCACCGGGATTTATATGATAATTTATTATGACGTCAATGAAAAGCCTCAAAAGGTGGCATATATATATAGTGGGTGCTGTTGTATAGCCATTCATATCTTCTGTAAACTGTGAACAAGATACTGTGAAAACAGTGCTTTACCTACATACAAGCTGTACCTCTGCTGTCTGAAAGATAAAGGAATGGACGACGTCGACAATGAAGCATAATGATGAGGCCAGTCAGTCTGTACTGTATCCGTAAACATCGAAAAATTCTGACGTCCTTCCCTTTCTATTCTTGATCGTATTCTGGATGCTTCCTCCTCAACGTTTCTTCCACCTTTGCGTCAACAACGAAAAAGCAATTACGTCTCTTTAATAAACTCAATTAGTGTAACGTGTTGAAGCATTTTGATAGGAACTAAGCTCGCTGATATATGTCCTCGCATCGGATCCCCGTTGCCCTTCGCAGAGCAGTGTTGTCTTCACAGTACCGTAAAGAGGAACTTTCCGCGAACTGGCTGGAGCTGAAAGATGACGTATACAGTACATTTCAGAAACTCGGAAGTGAAACTATATTTCATAGCCAGTAGAATTTACCTACACAAAAGTCTGTTAGATATAGCTAGTACAAACGAGAGAACCTTTGTCTTATCTCGTATTTTACATTTTGGTTTAGAAAAAAAAGGAGGGGACGTCTTGCCTTCTCGTTCTCAGGGTTGGAGGGGCACGGTGGTCTGGGAACGTCGAATACTTTGGGGTCCTTGATGCCTAGCATGACGTCAGTTACACCAAGAACGCTCAGACTGGGTTCTAAAAAGCACATAATCATGATATAGGGGAACGTCAGATGACATCAGAATCACTTTATCATACTCTTACCTTGCTCTACCAAAGAATGGTTTGTCTATTGTAATAACAGACGAGTGTGTTTTGAGTTGGCTAATCAAGATACTGTAGTAGTGAGTGATATCTGATGTTAATCATATTCTACAAAGTCTTGCAGTGTAAGGATGTAGCATATACATAAAAAAACACAAACAACAATATCCTTTGAACTGATTCTACACAACAGATAACCTGCGTCGACTGTTTTGCATATCACCTTCAGGATTGATGAGTACTTCTGTCAGCATGATGCAGCCCTCTCTAGTCATCTCCACGACTCCACTGCCGCCGAGGAGGGGGTCAACCAGAGACCACGAGTCCACCAGCAAACCCTCCATCCCACCAAAGTGGAACGAACCCATGTAGGTAGAGTTGCCTAGGTAGACAAACCCCCATTGTTTGAGTGAGTTGATAGAGGAATAACCTGGTTACCAAATATCCTTGGGGGCATGTTGGATCTTGTGCCGAAAGGCTGGCCTGTGTTGACCCTGGCCACAGTCTGGATTGTTACAATGCGATACTACAGTGTCATGCACAACTCAGACCATTCATTTTACATTGTTAGTTTCTAGTGCCATGTATCTCGACCAGGACCTCCGTCGAAACCCCTTCCCAGATATGCTTTGTTAAGCAAGAATCAGAATTAGATTTACGCGCTACATATTCATCTAGTATGATTGGATAGATCTTGCCAAAGCCTTGAGCCTCTACGACTCATTGCCCACTTAATCACATGCTTCATTTCTCGTTAAGGTATTACTCAATGACAGCGTCTTCAAACCAGGTTTTATAAGACCCAGAGCGCAGAAGGTTAATGATGCCTTTGATGCGCAGACGACCGCCTAGTTGGGGCCAAGATGGCACTCGCTACGTCGGCGCCGTCAGTAATTTTCATTCAAATAACCTGTGATATACCGTTCTAATTGTAGACAATGTAAAAAAAGTTTCAGACTTACTTGGTATACAGTTAAGCATACCCGGGTTCATCATTTTGCCGACTGTGCAAGTCGTTCCTGTGATAGTGTACTGCTCCATCTAGTCAACATCAATAGGACGTGTCAACTCAAATGGATGTCCCAATCTAGACGTAGTCACTTGCCTATTGAACATGCTTGCTATTGAACATGCTAGCACTACAGAGGGAATTCTTTAACAGAAAGGGATACAATTTCCTGATCCTCACAGTACACCGAGGTCGAGGGTGAAAAATATCAGGCAGTGCTAAAGTTCAGTCCAGGGCATGTGAACTTTCTTCTTTACTGTGCTCACGTTTCCGATGATATTCAAACAGCTTCCTGATTTGGATATTCAAAGTAAACGGGCAATAGTTTACAGAGCCAAGGAATATGTGAGGTGTCGCGCCTTGTTGTAGTCCATGATGACCTTGGTAGGGGTCGTTGTCCCGAGCACTTGCACGGCGATCTTCTTTTGTATGAAATCATAGGATTCTCGGATCGTCACGTTCTGCAATCCTGTCAATCATTACACCAGTTGCAACACATTGGAGTAAAACAAACAAACAAACAAACAAACAAACATGTATTTGGAACAAAGGATGGAATATTTTGCTTTGTATACAACTGTGAAACATACAAAACAGATACAAACACAGTAAACCTGATTTAAATATTGCAATTGACCTAAAAAGTGGAATTACGGTGAAATATCTGTGCTTAATTGATAACACACAGTCCTTAATTATAACATAGAGCGGCCGTACCTGGTTGGCCTGACCTGACATAACCCTGGATCATGTGGACGTTACCCTCCCACTGTTTGGGTACACAGCAAGGCGCAGGTACTGGGGGCTGTGCGTCCTCGATAGGCACTGGGATCGTGCGGGGAGCGTAGAACGCCGAGCACAATCTCAGAATAGAGACTGTCATTAAGATAAACAAGTTGTGCCATCAGACCAAACGTAAACAAGATTAACCTTACAAGAAAGGCAATAAACGATTGGAAGTTTCACATTGGCCACATGTAGACATTGCCTGGCCTTGAGTCTGCCCCTTACCTGCAGTCAACAGTCTCAGCATCGTGTTAAAATGCGAGGCCTGAGCTGTCCGAGTGCAGATCTAGAGCTTGGTAGAACTTTGGAGAACAAAATGGGGCATTCACGACGACAGCGGTGTTATTATAGTTGTTTTATTGCTGACTTTGTCTTGCGTGACTGTCACCGTGTAGTGAAGTCACATGTCACAGCCACAAGGTGTTTATGTGTACAGTGTGTAATGATTGAACCAGCTGCACACGTGACTTATAGTTTGATTGTTGTGACGCCCAGGTATGAGCTATGAAGGGGAACTGTTGAAATAGCGGTCAGGTGTGCGGTTACGCAGATTTGAGATTACAATCTTTATTCAATCGCAGCGATCATTGATTTTATAACAGCAAACGGTGATCAATCGTCCCTCGGTCGCGCTGGGCTCGACTGATATGACTCTGAAGAAATTAGAATGGAATGCCATTGTAGTTTGTGCTTTATGACTGGTATGGTACAAGCCTGTACTGTGTTTTGACAGGCAATTAATGTTCAGACACAGATAGCACAATGAGGTTAGTCAGGGTAATTTTATTGCTGATAGAAGTCACTATTCAGCATTCTTGGGTTGGGAGATACCACGCTCTGCAATGGATGGCTCACGTACCTTGTTTCAGTCTTGGATAACCTTAGTCTGTGGCAAGCGAAACAGTTCAAGGGCGAGTTTCATATTCTAGACGGCGTAGCACTGGCGCTAAGTCACCTTCACCAGGTCTGCGAATAAAACATTTCAAGGAGCCTATACCACAGCATTATAAGATTTGTGAAGAGCAACGTCTGGAAAATTATGCTCGCTAGAGTAGATTTCTGTCAGATGTCCGAAAATCAGCTGCCCCGTGGTCATGTAGTGTATGCCCTCCCATTGCTGAGGTACACAACAGGGTAGGGGAGGCTGCTCTCCATCCAATACCGGCATCCCTCAACAACGCTGAGCACATCCCATGGAAGCAGACTATAGGGAAGATAGGGGAAACATTAAACATGGAGACACGATAGGCGATATATCATACAGTAATACACCAAACTTTAAAGTCACTTCATAACAGGCTTGAACAGAAACGCTCCGAAGTTGTGGAAAGGTTAAGTTAAAGGAGACCACAAGGTGTCGACTTGTCGACCTTGATGCGTAAGTTGATGCGGTCTAAGAGGTCAAACCAATCGCCTGGCGTTTACGCCGGAAGGTGTTTTAATCATTAACTACATTCGCTGCTACCATTGCCATGTGTGAGGACTTGAAGTAGTCTTTTCAGGTCATTGAGCACATCATGGCTCAATGTCAATCGGCACCGCAGGGATATGCCATACCATTACCAGGAACTGATGTGTACATGATTCACGAGTCTGCAATGAGATGGCTTACTATTTGGAGAGGTCAGTTCACTTCATTGGTGCCTGCGCAAGGCACGGATCCCAGTATCCCCTCCCTGAAGACATGACTACTTTGATTTTCAGTCAGCTTTGTGGTCTTGGCTCTTTCATGATCTTTCAACTGTGTTTTGCCTCTCATCTGTAGTAATGCGACGCAAAACGAGCATAAATACGTATTCGAAAGGATCTGAAGTCATCTGCCAGTGCGTTGACTTCGCCACTTGTCATCTGTAGCTGTTAAACAGAAAGATGTATTTGAAAGGATCCGAAGCCATCTACCAGTGCGTTGACTTTGCCTTTTGTTGTCTGTTCTTATTCACAAAGGGAACCCAGGTCGTTGACCCTATTTTCCACATTCAGTACACTTCACTATTACTCACTACATAGAATAGTCAATTCTTCAAACCGGAATTAATGTCTTTTACCGTATAATTCGGGGTTCAATAACACAGAAATGGCTATGCGCCAACAAATTTTAGTACCGATACTCTTCCAGCAGGCACGGAGATGGACTAACGCTGCTTCGTGGCCAGTAAACGAGCGATAACTTCTCTGCGGTACCTTATACTGCCGCTGCCTTGCAATATCTTAGCTTTGCTTCACTGTTGATGGCAAATACATCATCCTTTCTGTATCTATCGGTTTTCTTTCGCTGGCAGAAGATTGCCGCTTCTTTACATTTTTCATGTGCGTACAAATTGGCCAATTGATGAGGCGTTGTAGTCTTTGACAAAGCACCTGGAATTTGATAATCTTTTCAGAGTCTGATTTGTTGGCCACGGCCATGACAGTGAAATCGCTGATATAAAACGAGCAGTAAATTGAACACACCAGGCGTTAAATCAGGTGGTGTCATTGACCTGAACGTTGCGCTGATATCCCCATATATAATATCGTGGCAGTACACAACTAGATTGTTACTTTGGTATGAATAAACCACGCAGTTCTACATGACGCACCAGGAAGTCTTTCCTCTTGCCTGATCAGTAAAGGAAATTGCAAGAATGGCAATTTTCTTTGTCAAAATAAGGCCATGTTGATTTGATTATATGGATGACATCCGCGCGCGCATCAATTTTCGTTCGTTTCCAAAAAAAAGAAGTTTTCGACCATACTGGATGGAAATCGTACAAAGCAGCTGCAAAATGAGCAAATATATGCCGTAAATAGAACAAAATATTGGAAAACTATACTAATATCGTAGAATACTAAAATCAATTCCAAAGGAAGAAGAAAATGTGAAGAAATGAAAATGAAGAGTCTATTATTCGCCATACCATAATCTGTGTGTTTAGCCATTTGTTCAACCTTCATGACCACGTAGATTTCATAATGAAGGCAACTTTTTTTTTGCCAAACTTTTTTTTATTCGCACGCTCGCATCAGTTTTGGGGTACCCAGAGGATGTCATCCATATAATCAAATCAACATGGCCTTAAAAACATGAATTGGACACAGAAGAGTGCCCCCTACAAGACCCCTGTCCACTTATGCTTGTTCTCCTTCTTCGAAGATGAGCCTTGGGCCTCGCATAAAAGTAGAACAGTTATATATGAGACGGTAGATTTGAAGTAACATTCCACAAAGTACTTACTGCACATATGTGTGACAAGAAAGACAAGGAAAATTGGTCTCCTGCTTTTACTGGCACAACGAACACTTTATGTTCCATCCATGCATGGTGCGCGCTTCAATCAGACTTTCAATCCCCCCTTCGGTTGTATCTGTTCGTTCCTTTAACAGGGTAGAGTTTCAATCGAAGTCTCCAGATGTATACTTGTTATCCTAGCAGCGTGGTTTTTGTGCTCCGTACAAAGCCGACCTTATGTGGCTTTGGCGCTATAACAACGAGGAAGATCGTTGGAATGGAAGCCACAAAACTACTTTGGCCGAAGTCAGTGAAAGTTTGTACACCACTGGGCACGGGTCTCAAAGGCTCACCACGCCATTAGCGCAGTTACTACTGTACAGTAATTGCAAGATGTTCGTGTAAAAGTGTACATAGAAACCAAACAGGCCTTAGGTCAGGCCACGGGTTAGATTCCTAGAGAAATCGATGCCTTGCATGGGCATGAGAAACCTGGAAAGGTTGAGTTAAGGACACCTTCATGTACGTACACTGAAATATTGAGTACCCCTTGTAACTTGTCTGTGTCATTTCTCCCACTCTTCTTGCTAACTATATCAACTGGTGGACTTTCCTCATATCAACCATTCCCAGACACAACCTAAAGGTTGAAATATTAACTGGTGGTCTCTATGGTAACTAAGCTTCGGACCGTGTGAGAACCCTGTTACTGCCAGTACTGGTCATGAACAATGTCGACAGTGCGCCAAAATCTGACATTGATTGATACGTCGTCTTTGGTAGCCTCCTTCGCAGCCTTGTGAGCGGGCGAATCCTTCTCTCCCCGGCAAACTCCCTTGGCTGCAAACCGTCCTTTCGCGACATAACTCGCGTCGGTCGCCGAAAAAAAATAACGCCGCTCACAAGGCTGCGAAGGAGGCTAGTCTTTGGAACGTAACTTTCGTATTACAAACAGGACAGTGATTACGCCGGTTGTGTCTGGGAATGGTTGATATGAGGACAGTCCACCAGTTGATATAGTTAGCAAGAAGAGTGGGAGAAATGACACAGACAAGTTGGAGGGAGTACTGAATAGTTCGGTGTACGTAGATGTCGCCTCCTGTGTCCTTATTCCAACCTTTCCAGATTTCTCAGAAACCCCATGCAAGACATTGATTTCTCTAAGAATCTAACCCATGGCCTAACCTGAGGCCTGTTTGGTTTCTATTCACGTACCATTTTACAGAAATATCTATGGTTGATATGAGGAGAATGGACGCTCGTGAGTAATGTCTTAGGCTTGAGACCCTGCCACACATAGCCGAATATGGTCTCCCGAAAATTAACCTAACTCCGCCGAACCATGGTTAGGAGTAGGTCGGGAGCAAGTTCGGCTGTGGTCAGCTGGTGTTCGCTGCGCCAGCCGAATGTTTCAAAATGTTTAAAACATACGGGTGTTGACGGGAGGTTCGGCCATGGTTGACTGGTGGTTGGCTGGTGTTCGGAAGTAGGTCGGGCGTGGTTAGGAGTGGAATTTGACTCAAACTTAACCCAAATTCGATTTGAATAGAATCGAATAGAAAGGTAGGCGTGCCCTAAGTCTGGTCAGACTGCTCACCCGAACTTCAGCCAACCTTGGTCGGCTGGTGTTCGGGGGAAGGTTCTGAATGTGTGACTTAACGTTGATTCGCTATGCATGGGAGTCAGACAGTGGTTTACCTTGACATTCTGATAATGATGTATTGAACGCAGTGAGCTCGTTAACCAACGATGTTAGGGGTCTCCAACCACAGAAAAATCCATTTTACCTATGTTGAATTGATCAACTTGCTTTGGACGCAGGGTGCCTATGTTACAAAAGCAGAAGGAAAATAAATACTGAACCTCCTTAGGGGAACGTTGGTGAAGGTTAGACATCCAGGTAATAAGATATGCCAAAAAACAGTTACTCAAGCAACTGGATATGATTTTGGAAACCATACGTTTCAGGTAGCATCCACTACCTTTCATCAATGACATTGGAGAATTCCTGGGAGAACTTTCTGATCATGCGAAAACAACATGGAAACAGATATATAAACTTCAGTGATAATAGCTGAAGTGAAAAAAATAATAATTTACTGATTCGTTATTTTTTATGTATCTACCCATTTTTAATGACGGTATTTTATGACTTTACCCTGTACTTTACCTTTACGGAATGATGTGAATATGTATAATTCATAGCAATGACACTCGACTTACGGTCGTGGACCTCAAGTTCATGACATCCCGTCACCAAAGTCTTTAACAATAAAGTTAACCCCGACATAACCACTGCAAAATCTGATCTAGATGGAAATCACAATTTAACGACAGCCGACAGTGGGTGTACAAAATCCCCACAGATCGTAAAAGACGACTTTCATGTGTTGTATTTTATCGCGCAAACCATAGAAGCTGGCAGTTTTAAGAGAAAGTAGGTCCAGTGCGCTTAAGGAACGATCTGCGTCGTCTTTACTTGCGTCTTTTACCGTCTCCAAGGGTTTAGTGATTTCGCGCCTGTCGCTGCATGTTGTTGGGCAGATTACATAGAAATCTATCATTTCTCCATCCTATGATAGAGAAATGCACTCAGGGATTCTCCTGGCGTATATTTCAGATCAGTGCATGGATTGAACCGCGAATACATGTATATGGATGGACACAAAACTTTACACACACGTTATCAAACAGGCAATTCGAAATGTGAATATGATTGAGTTGGCTCATACGTTTGCAGATAAAAAATATGGACTTCATTGTCAAAGAAAAGCTCAATCATAGTATACTAGGGCAAACCATCTTACGTATTATTGTGTAAATCGTAACTTCTAACTTGTAAAGTACCAATCAATATGTCTTATGTGATGTGGAAATTGGCATCATTATTGTAAAACGCTAACGGATAGAGGGATATGTCATCTTTGGTACGTTTACATTACAAAGTCAATTCCTGTTTCATTTTGTATTCAATGCCTATTCTACTTTATACATTTTCATTTTGCCTGGTAGGTAGGATCTATATTTAATAACAGATGTTTCCCCAGACATCGTTGACTTTGCAAATATTCATAACGGATAGTCGTTCTTTTCCCACCTCAAGAAACATCGAAATATATTTAGGGAGAATTTGTCCGAAAGCGTGGCTTGTAACGTCTTTGAAGAGCAAAAGAGGGCATGACAAATGGTCAGAATTTTACGTCTGGCTCATGAAAGTGCGGCCAGGCAAATCGAGTAGTTTCTGGTGTTGGCTTGTGGAGAGGATTGAGCATCAGTGTCAACTTTTTGCGGGCAAGTTGTTAATTGTCAAGCGCAACATTTTCTGCGTCGTCTTAATATATCTGGCTCCTTGAGATTTCTTTGCGTTACCAGAACTAGCGGCCCACGTGATTACATGTATCACCTCAGGAAAATCACATTTTGAGCGGTTTGAAACCTTTTGAAAGGTTAGCTGTACAAAACAGATGGCCAACCAATCCGCGAGAACGAATTCATTGGTGAATGATTCGTCGTGATAGGGACAGTTTTCTGGCAAAACCAATGCATCTATTAACTACGATAAGTAGAAATTCAGTGACCTTTGATGTTGGGGCGTATTTACAAGGACACCATCTTCCTCCACATCGTTGTGAGGTGGAGCCTCTGACACGAGGAGAAATACAAACTGCCTCAGGGTTGGTGATATTTGAAACGCATCATTAATATTTTGTACGAGTCGTTTAGAGTCACGAAATGTGCCCCCTGTGCCACGCTGAAGGTCGCGGCAAAACGACGCCGGAATACACATTATAGAACCTTATAGAGGCACGCAGCAAGGCAGGTTTCTAAGGTGTTCACAACCTTGCTTACTTGTCCAATATCAGTGTCACATCATTAATAGCTATATGAAAAGTTTAAGGGTGGGACACTTTGTGTCTAGCTGGTAAACAGCAATGTCTTACAGGTACCAGTATGGGCGGAAAGATGATGAAAAGTACTAGTATGTGCTAGACAAAATGAACATACTGGAGTTATAGAATGCTATTTTGCACGACTTTTAAGAACACATTCATAACAAGAGTTCGACCACCCCATCCCTTCGCCAAGCAATATCATCAATAACTACTTGCATAATATTGATATATATAGCTTCTTGAGTTATGCTGTTCGAAAAGAAACAAACAACCATACATGCAAATATACGACGAAGATAACGGTACACGACCGGGTTCACTGGCTTCACTCTTACGACCTTGTATTTGATTGCTGCTCGGCGGCACGTACGGGGGCTGTTTATGGCCGCCCCATACGTCACGTCCACACCTCAGGCTATTAAGGATCGATACGTGACCTTGAAAGGCAGTGACGACCAAAAGGAGAGATAAGTGTTTATTTAAAGCTGGCCGCCCTTTGTGGTGCCCTGTTGGCGTCATCAGATACCGGTTCCACAGCACACCTCCATCCTAGCCTCCTGCGCAGACATTTTCTAGCGGAGAGCGTTGGTTTCTACGCGCGCGGCGGTTTCTTTTCGGGGGAAGAGCTGTAGGCGGGAGGATAGAGCTCTCCCCTATACAGCTCTCCCCTGATACAGCCCTCCTCCCATATAATCTCCAAGCAGATCTCCAAGGACGGCCCACAGTGGCTGTGGAAACTCCTCTGGCTAATGGATGCTGTCTTGCCACCGAAAGGGATCTGCTTGGAGATAACTCTCATATACGATCATATACAGCTCTCCCCCCGAAAAGAAACGGGCTCTAGACACTCTCGTAGAAATAAACGTTGTCCACTGGGAAAGTCTGCGCACGAGGCTACCTCCTATACTTCATGGACAGACACAACCGTACAACAGTCTGACGCGTCAGACAATTTATACAGTTGCTTGATTTATTTTGTATTACGTAACCGTACAATCATTTCCGATTATTACACAACGTACATGTAGGGCATTAAATTAGGCTTTCCTATTATATAAGTTGAGCACGCAGTTCTTCGGAACAGCGGCTCCAAGTGATATCAAAGGGTCCTGATCACTTTGTTCTTTCCGTCATTCCGTTTGGCTGGTGGCCATGTGATCAGGCAGGCATTTTCATCATATCTTTCCGCACATACATGTACGTAAGCGTGTGGGCGGAAGTGCGCGCCTATAAGGAGCCCGGCGCTGCGACTGGCGGGCCCACCTGGTCCAGCCGGGAGCGGAGAGACGGTGTTCCTCTGGCTCCATGGCCAGGCAGTGTTCTCAGTCTCCACGGCCGAACTGATCCCGGAAGACGCGTCGGACATAGAGCTGTCCGGTGAGTATCATAAAATACTATTGATACGCAGAACAATGAATATGTGGTATAGTCGAGGACCCTCCGTTCCTGATCGTTATACTATGATACTCTCCAGGCAGAGGTTTTGGCTTCGACTTACTTTTGACGTGTTTTTAGGCATTTTATCGGGCTTTCTTTTTTGTACTGCATGGTATCTTTTTTTTTTTTTACGACAGCCCTTCGGGTCGCTTCGGTATCTGTCTGGCAAATGGATACTGCCTGACCAATTTTATACTTTCTTTGCAGCCACTAAAAGATCTGCTTGGAGATTACGTTATAAAGGTAATTTGACATATTGCTTTAAACCCAGTGTAAGCTAAGGTCAGTGTGATTACGATAGCACTGGAACCTAGCTTCACATGGTGATGATTTTCCACGCAATGAGATCAGTCTTACTGTTGACCTGCCCATAAAAAAGACGAATGTTCATATCTGCGCGGTGGACGGTAGATCCTTTTAATGCTCTGTTTCCTTTGAAAATAACGGCAATGGCGTTTTGTCGGCAAGAAAGGGACGCGACTAATGGTTACTCTCTTTCTTCTTGAAAGCGTACAAATCTGTGTTCTTTGATTACTCGATACTTTGTAAGCGATTCTTTAGACGTGGCATGAAATCTATCTCTTTTCTTGCCTGTGTACGCCTGATTCCCATGCCAGGAGTTTGTTCCTCTTGTGCATTGATGAAATATACATTTTCGTTTCAAGTCACATCTGAACGCATCCCTACACCAGCGTTACGGAAATTGAAGTGATTCGAAAGATAACAGGTGTTTTAGATCTAGCAATAATGGCCGAGCGGTTTTACATTGGTGTTTTCCAGTTGTTTCCAGAGCTTTCTGACAGATAGTACTCATATATTTTTGGACGTGACGTTAGCGTAAAATATGAGAACCGACTAATTTCCCTTCTTTTGAGAGCCCGCCATGAAAATGCGCATCCCTTGCTAGCTCTCACAATGAAAAATTATTTCGATGTACACTGCAATTTCAGCCACAGCTGCTGAGGTGAAATACAATCATGGAACTCGCAGTAGTTTTGCAAAAACCCGTTCAATCAGTGTGACAAACACACGCAGTGTTGTATAAATCCGTATAAATGGAACTTCAACGACGATGTGAACAGGGCAAAACCCGGAAGCATTAGAAAATCTCCTGCTGACTCCATACTGTCAAAAAGTTACTTCAGTACTTTATATTTTATATATCTACAAAAGACTCTGATATAAAATATAAAAGCTCTATAAACCATAAAATCTCTACTAGGAAAGACTGTCTGGAACCTCCGACGGTTTGTTGTGTATGTAGGGCTGAAATCTTTCTTTTGTCTTAAGACCATACCTAAGAAAGCATTTGTCTCCAGTTAAGAAAAATATATTCCAGCGGTCCATGTTATGGATTTTTTTTTGCTCTAAGACCTCTTGCTGTATAAATAAAGTAAATGGAGATGGTTCGGGATATAACTCGGCGCCACCTGACTCAAACTAATGTAACGTTCCACCCACGCATACAGCAACGGAGTTGGGAACTGGGCTGAAAAAGCGATTCGCTTGCTTATGAAGGAGTTGTAGGGATTTTAGTTGCCATTTTTCACTGAAGCCTTTCCTCCCTGGTGACGTTGTTGTAATGTGCTCAATCTTCATGTATATACATGCCACTTGTTACAGTAACAAACTTCCATACATGTAAGGGAAGTAGTGAAACACCTTGATGGAAAGTTTTATTTGCATGTTTCTGGGAACTTGAGATACAGCAGCTATTGCATATGGACACCCTGGAAAATTTAAAGTTTAAACGGAAGGAACAATGTCGCTTGGAATAGGATATGTGGACGCACTGAAGCTAGCGGATTGTATTTACGACTAGATTCTGCCCGCTTGGAGTGATATTCTTTTAATTGGGGCCATACACAGGCGCCGGTGCGCCCTGTACAGCCAAGGTCACGTCTATACGAATCTGATCATCCCTACATTGGAGTAATTGAGCCTGACAGGAGGGGTGTTGTTGCGCAGGTAATAACCCTTCTGGTCACAGATGGGGGCACTTAGATTAATCTAATGTTGCAGGATCCTGTGGTAATGAATCTACAGGGACCAGTTGCGCCATTTCAGACTTGTGATAAACACCAGAGATGCTCCTGGGGTTAGACAGGTGTGAAGTAAACAGGATGTATGTTGCAAAGGTGAGGAAATGAAATGACAGGCCTCACCTATGGCGTAGTAAAGCAACTATTCCAGTAAATTTCCTCTCATTACCTTCGCCAAGAAGGTTATGTTTTCAGTAGCGTTTGTCTGTTTGTTTGTCTGTTTGTTTGTGAACAGCATAACTCAAGAAGCTATGGATGGATTGTCATGAAACTTGGTAGGTGGGTAGGTCTTCATGAGACCTAGAAATGATTAGATTTTGGGCCCCCTGGCGGCTTTCGTTGGTACTGCAGCTGAACTTCCTGTTTTGATATCTCATGATCTGGACATGCTGGGGTGACGAACGTTGCATGGTAGATAGCTCTTGGGCTAGGGAAGAAGTGACATGAGTTTGGGACCCCTTGCGGCTTGTCCTGGAACTGCATGATCGTTTGTTGAAAAAATCCTCTAAGAAGGATAACTCAAGAACCGGTTAACGGATTGTCGTGATTTTTGGTATGTAGGTAGAGGAAGTGATGCTTGACATGACTAAATAACAATTATGCAAATCAGGATCTAATTTGCATAATTAATTAGGAAATTCTATAAATCTGCTTCGTTCGATAATAGGACTATGAAACACTTGTGACATATGTAATTGAGAACGAGGGGATTATTAGCAGATATTGATTATGTAAATGAGCACCTAATTTGCACAATTAGTGGAAAATTGCTATGATATCATAGTGGTATTACTGCTGGGAAATTATTACTCGCCACATTTGGAAGTTAAGTGAAGCTGAACATCATTCAACATAATTCATTCAAGTCATGACCTTATTTGCATAATTTATGAGATGTTAGAATAGCGCTCTTTCTTAAGATAAGACTGTCATTGGGTGGATAATATGATCAACAGATATGATTCATGCAAATGAGGCTCTTATTTGCGAAATCAATGACTAAAAATGTATAATTCGTCCACCAGAAGGGTACTAGTATACACCATTTGGCGAAGGTATGAGGTCGTGGAACTCTTGTTTTAAACATAATTTTACGGTGTAAACCTCGAGATTGAGGCTACAAGATAGACTAAGGAACCGAACGTGTATTGTAACACTCCTTTAATTGTCGAGAAATCTCGGGGCCATCCTAGAGAGAACTGTGTATCTGTGATTCAATGCTACGTGGTTATAATCTAACGTGTAACAGTAGTTTCTGAATTGCCCATATGAAATTCTGTCAACTTCTGCGAAACGACACGTCGAACTTTGCCATGTCCAGTGTACCAGCTGTAAAAGCAACTATAAAAGGTCATTCATATTGCCCGCGCCTGTCTACAACCGTGTGTGCGTCTGTCTCCATGATCTTTATCTGTATAGCCGGTATAACTGCCCTTCGACGTAACACACCAGCTAAGTTATATGTCTACTTGTTCAGACGGGAAAATGTTTTACGATATTAAACATATTAACAAGTCTACAGTGGAAATAAGTCGGATGAACTTTTGACATCGCAATCCTCTGTCCTTCATCTGGTTTCCTGGAAAAAGAGAAGCAGTGTAGACATGATAAGACATCAAATTACGAAGGATTCAGAATTACGGGTTTATATCTTTAGTCCCCGTACCAAGGAGGTTCTCTTGAATCTACTTGCACGTACTTCATGACGATATAGACGTGATATGTATACAAACCGTCATGCAGCCTTAGAAGTTGGAATGTGTCCCAAATGATGTAATGGATTATGCCGCCAGAGAGAATAACGGGGGGAGGGGGGGCCTCTGGGTGAAGGAAGTCGCCAATAACATTTCAGCCTTCTTAGCGTATTGATTCCTGATCAACTGTCAGATAGCTGTTTGTTCTGAGGGTTGTGAGAACACCCTAATCGCTGGCGTTGGATAGTGTCGACAAATGGATACAGGCGGCCAATATCTAGTCCCCTTGTCCCACCGAATCTGCTTGGAGATTAAGAACACCCCTGTCACAGCCACACAATCACATTCCGCCGGGGTCTTGGAAAAGATGAAGGCGTCGCCATTACTGGCCGGGAGCCATGCCCTTCCATTGACAATGCCGGAACAAAGCTCCATCTGCCTGACAAATCACCTGTTCCTGGCGACAGTAGACTCTTTGGGAAGATCTGTACCTGGATATTGATCGCAAAGCTTCTGCCATGTGACACCCTCTCTGTTTTTGGAATAAAAATATCAGTCTCGTATTTGGTTTATTCAGCAGGTAGCAGCATTTCGCTTTACATACCCATCTTTGTGTGGCTGTAATTTTGCTAAACAAGTTTCAATCTCAAGCCAGAGTAGAACAGTCGATGTCTTGCTTTTCGTCCAGCGACTAATATGTTAATTTTGTGTACTAGTATTTAAATGTTAATTGTACTTTTTTGTTGTGTGGCGCTGTTAATATAAGTTACAAACTTGAGTGCAGCGTCACACTGTCCTTGTTATGTTTTCATGTTTTGATGAATAAAAAATAATAATAATATAGTGACTCGTTGATGAACAGTTTGTCTGACCTCATAGGTCTGGAGGTACGAGATTCATCTGGATCAGACATTTTGTTCCACATATGGAAAGGTACTCAAGAGTCAAAAGTTGCAAGTGGGTAGTACGTACTAGGTAGTACGGGGTGTGTGATGTTTCTCCGCAGTGGTGATTACTTTGGTACTTGCAGTATGGGCTCCAGACTGCGCCGTTAACGCGGCGTCACACTGACAACGTCCGTCGGCCGGATTTGATGATCGCCAACAGGTCGCCGCAATTTGAAACGCCAGAGAGTCGAGTGTATTTTTCGCCAGGAAGTTTGACGACTAACGCGCAATGTGACATACAGGGGTATTAGAGCCCACAGACTCTTCGGGCGAGCTATTTTCCTGCTGTGTGATGTAGAGTTTAGGATGGCTTTCGGGCGATCAGCACCCACGTACTAACGTCAATGCTGGAAACACTAAGAGCGCTCAATGACATATAATGAGGTTTCTCTTTTACTTTAAGTTAGGACCTTTGTAACTTCAGAAGTAGCCTTTGTGTTAAAAGGCGTTGCGACGGTCTCGAAATTTGGTCACAGAATATCAAATAAATTTCTATCACCATATATACGGGAAAGTATTTGTGTTGTTAACATGAACAAATATGCGAGAGCATGCGCTTTACAAGTAGTCAGAAGAAAAAGTCAATGTACTGTTTAGTTCATTGAACTTCTTGTCGACACTAACAAAACACGCTTTAAAAGCAGGTTACATAAAGTGTCATACATCTTCCATGAGACGCCCTCTGTTCGTTTGATTTCCCGTGACGCCCACTTATGGCATAAAATGATCTTCTTCTCAAAGTTTGGTGTCGATAGGGTACATGATTTGTGGAAACCTCTTCAGTCTTCCATAATGATGGCTGACTACAGACCAAATCAACCACACACATCAACTTATTTTACGCTGTTCTAATTAGCTAGTACTTATACAACAGACTTATCCCAGACAAACTAAAAAGACTGGCGCCGTAAGTAGGTTCGTTGACATCATGACATTCTAACTCGGCCTCCTTTGAATAACGTACTACCTTTTCATCTTATAATTGCGTACGTCATGTACTGTGATTCTGAATGATGCGGATTCCAAGATAACACAAAGACGTGAATCGGTATTAAGAGGCACCACACAATGTCCGAGCCTTTCATTCCCAAGATAATCTTCTAGTTAGAAAGTTAAGGCATCACAAAATTGTTGAATAAATTGTAGCATCAATCTTCGACAGCCGTACAGGCGAGTATTACCCTGTCTGTGACTAGTGCATTTTCTGGTCTTAGCTGTTACCATAGTGAAGGATCAACATGCCACTCTTGCTATATGTACACTTGGGTCATGTTCATCAAATCATGCCCATAGGAAAACTGTTAACCAGCACCAGTATTATCTATTCAGGGCACAGAGTTTGTTCAACGCCGGTGAAAGTACTGAGTAGGTTGACTTTTTTTCAGTTTTCACCCCGTTATAATAATGTGATACGGCTGAAACGTGCGTTTGGAAGGCAATCTTGTGGGACTGGCGTGGGCTGTGTAACATTTCCCGCCATTCTACACTTCCCATTTCACCCTTTTCGACGTCCCTCTTAAAACAACATTCCCTTGCAGGTATGTATGCATGGTGCGCTGAGATAGGCAAGACGGATGTTCCGGTACGGTGGCTGAGTTAGCTACGAGCTACAGTTTCCAGAGCCTCTGCTGATGACCTCAGCCGTTTATGCGTTATGAGACTCTCCTCTCCCCTGACGAGTGTAACTGTTGGATTTCACGGGGCTGTTGAAGAAATGTGACAGGCATCTGCGGTGCCATAAGAGCTTTCACGGTGATCTCTTAAATGTTTTGCAGCCCTTTTGGTCTGCTAGTTTGTTTTTAGCAGCTTGTGTTGACGACGTCCCGTGTGTCTGCGGTGAATCCTCGTACCCACGTCATTGCTGCAGGTGTTGCAGGTGTTAGTTCAGGTTGAAAGGGGAGACTCATATCGAGGTGTGCTGTCCGCTCGCCTTTCAGAATGCTCCAGGCCTGTTGGACATATACTAGCTACCACATCAATACAATGAAATATAACACGAACTATTGATGTCGGTATCGTACATGTATGCCCTTTAACAGCCGCAAACAACGCTTTAATGTAGCTTCAAGTCAGTCCATGACAAATTATAGTGACATTTCACGCTTCTTGAACATATAGAGAGCTCGCTGTAGAGACCGCTCTTCAACAGTCACTTTGGAAAGGGACGCTGAAAATGTCAAGTCTTTCTACTCGGAGGGGTTCTTGCTTCCATTGTCACATATTGCTATCTCTGGACCCATGTGGAACTCGATAGCTAGAGCTTACGTCGTCCGAGAAAGAGTAAAGGTGTGTAAACTTTATGATAAAGTAGCCAGGAAAACATATTATTTCGTTGCAGTAGACTACTGTCATAGAAACCATATTTGAAGCCGCATCCAACACGGCTATACGTGCGTTAAACGCATACAGAAGGATTTCGCAAAGCTTGTTTCAACTTCCAGGTGAAGCGCTAACAGTACTTTGCACGGCGTCTCATAAAGCCCTGTATTTTTTCATTTTAGTCACATATTGAGCTGCCAAAAGTAGTATCCTCGAGCTGTGGAGTGTTTGCAGATAACATTTTTGTTAGTGATAAGAGGGTCTGAGCATGTACAGGACTTTCTACAATGAGTTCATTTGAAGGCAAACTTCGGTAACTTGAAAGACAAGTTAAAGACTTAATACGAACGGATTCGTAGCACCTGCAGACAGCTCAAAAGTTGACGAGGTTAATGTGAATGCCTTCACTGTAGACAGACCGTCTACAAGCCAACTGCCGAAGGAAACATAAGTGCTGAATCGGAAAGATGGTAGTCTTGATAGGTCAGTAGGAATGTAGTATCTTATGCTTGCAGGCTCCATACGGAAATGCTAATCTTCTGGCTCCCTCGGACCTTCTGTTAAAAGAAGCAAACAGTGATTAATTTAAGGGCTTTGGCATGGCAGATCATTCGTCTGCGCTGCCAGAAGCTAATTTAGTATACAGCACACAGTTCACCTGCGTACATGGCAGCATGGTATCCCCAACATGTATCTTCAAACTGTCAGGATTCATCATCATCTTCTGTCGACACCCTGGCTGGGTGACGGGGCAAGCTCCTGCACAACACGTCGCCACATAGTACGATCTTCCATTGCAGCTGGAAGGTCTTGTTGTTGTAATCCTGTGTCCCTTGTGAGAGTAGCTGTCAGGATTAGCGTGCTATAAATGGGAAGGTGTAGCTTTCTCCCTATGTTAATCAACTCTGAAAAAACTTTAATACAATCTGATGAGAGAGGAGACTTGAAATGTTACTCTTCACATTTCGGTAGCACGTCTGGAAGGCCAGTAGTCATGTAGGGTCTTACGACTAGCCCCGCGTTAGATGCCCCTATCTGGATGCCCCGCACCGACTATAAAAGCCCCATTGGTAGTAGGAAAAATCCCACCCATTGTAACTGTATCGTTGGGTGCATTGCAATTTGTACTCTATACCAAATGCCGGCGTTTTAAATTGACCCAAGATTGAACAATGAGTCAAGCTATGAATGCCTCAGAGAATCTGGTTATACGTTACCATCAATGTAATTGACGCCACTATCCAATCACATACCATCATTGGAAAACCCGAGGTACCAGGTACAGATTAGACTTAACGCTGAGCACCTTAACCGGACAAAGCGAATGTACCGGATAGCGATACAGTACGTTCGAGCTTACGTAATACGCCGAGGACATGACATTTAGATGGCTGGAGGGCTATTTGGCAACGATGCTGCTATCAGGTCAATGCGTCAATGTCGGATTGCAGGCCCCCGGCATCTCCGAGTTTATCTGGTGGGAAACAGACCAGCCTGTGGTAAGAGATATGCTGGAGTAAAGAAAAGAAGTGGAAGGGGCACAGTACCGTTCCCTGTGGAACACTAACAGCTAGTGGCGTTGATGGATCAGGATCAGGTTAACAGGTCAGGTTCTCTTGTCAGAAAGGCCATGAGCCAAGTAAGAAAATGAAGCCAAAGCTTCCGGAATGCTTGAGCTTACTGCGAAGGCGCCAGTGGGAAATCGTGTCCAAGCCTGAAATTGTGTTCAAGTCACCGTCAAGATCTTTGTCATGCTCAGGGAAACTGGCCAAGTCAGTCATGCACGGGTAGTCAGCGTGGTACCATGGCCATAGTGACAACTTTGATGCTCGTGCATCGGCTTATCCCAGCTCTTCAATGAGCTGAGCATCTCAATGGATACGTCACAGATAATATAGGATAACTACTCCAGTGTCTAGACAAACGCACGTCTAAAAGGATTTGGAGTTGATAATGATAATCTTCAGAATAGCACCTGCTAAGGTGAACGTCGGTTAAGTCTTATCTAAAGCACACCGCATCTACCACTTGGCAGTTATTAGTTCGCATTGATTTTACATTACACAGCACCCAGGAAGATTGGTCGTTCCATTTAAACGTTCACGGTATCTTTATCCAAACCGAGTACTTAACTCGGCACCAGAAGAGATAAAGATAGTAATCTATGGACCATTTGGTTGAACTTGAATATCGGCGTCAGAGTATTGATTGCTATACGTACAGGCAATAACGGCAGGCGTTTGGAGTTAGGAGAACTTCCTTGGACTGTGCACGTGCTCTTCTTAATGATTGCAGGGCAGACTAGTTCGTGGCTTGACCGTCATATACATATCCAAATTGTCGAAAGGAATACAGTAAATCTAAATCCACATTAGAAGTTGGCATACTTGCTCTAGAGGCTGTTCTGTCATCGGCCTCTGCTGGATAGCATTACACTTCTGAGAGAAGCTTTCGCTCCGAGAACCCAATAACTCCAGGTGGGAAAACCGCTTAGGTTCAAACTTCTCCAGGCGGTTGAAAGAAATTAATCGTTTTCCAGCGGTTACAATATGAGTTACGCAAAAATCAGTTGATGTCTCAGCGAGTTATCCAGCACGATGCCGAGTTCAGTGGCGCCAAACGCCTTACCGTACAAAACAAAATGGCGGCTGTCGGAGCAGGGGCCCTCGTTAATTTTGATATGTTCACTTTATCAAGATTTATCCCGCCGTTTATTTTTTCATGGACGTAATAGCCGTTAAATTGGATTTTTAATGGCGTATTCCATTTGAGTCCAACGACTCTTTACTATTCTTTAAGACCTTTGAATGGATATTTGTCCTCTTCATATGTCTGTGTTGTGACGTACTTAACGTTTCATAGTACTTGTATCTCTCCTCTTCATGTACTTATAAATTAGTCACTAATTACCAACGCGGAGGATAGATTACTTCTGCGCAAACCATTATTCACGCTTGAGTGGATTCGAGTTCAAGGCAATCCTTTATATAGATTCAAACTTTTCCCAGTTTTGCAGCAAGCTGACGCATGAAAGCAGTCATTACCGACGCCGAGGAAAGATTAGCCTCTGCGGTAACCTTTATTCACGGTTGAGAGGATTGAAGTTCAAGGTAGTCCTTCACCTGGATTCAAACTTTCCCTCGTTTTGTACATGTAAACTACTTTGTGAGAGTGATGCAGTCAAAACTTTAAGGTACGAATCAGATAAGACATTTACCTGGTACTGACAAATGTGACTTCATTTCGCCCAGTTGCAGCTTGGGATCCGCTCCTTCCAAAACATTTGTATTGGGCCATTCAAGGCAAACGTTATGCCATTCGTTTAGGTACGTGCCCGGGCAATATCTGAGGTCTCATCGCATGAAGCCAAGAACCAGTCCGCAAGGATAAGGAGCCAATCTCAGGAACAGTAGAGGTTGTTTCAACACAATCATTCTCATGAAGTTTCTCCGTCTTAAGCTTGTAACACTACATCAACAATCAGCAAAAGTGGACTTCAACAATCATGGTGAAAATGAGACTATATCTCAATAACCTAATGTTTATAAAACGGTGTGCAGGACTTTAAAAATTCGTCCTATCATTTCTTGACGAATAAAAGTAGACACTGCTGCGACACACTGTTAATAAATGCAACAAGAAATAATGTCATAGAAAGCAATTCGCACTTGTGGCAATTTGCACGTCTTTCATTAAGGGAAAACAATATTTTTTCATGGAACTTCTGACACCTGGGAGGTGAAATGATTGTGCAAATGGCACATGCTTTCTACTAGATTGTATTTCCACTTAGCTGTAAATGTATATCTTGATCCTTTGAGGGTACCTGCAAATTGATGATAGCGTCAGAGAACAAGGTAGGAATCCCTGTGGAAGATAAACTAGCGGTGTAAATGGACGTCCACGTCAGGCCTGATGCGTTTGTAATACCGGTAAGCAGTGACAAAGTTGAAGTTGGAAAGCAGTGACAAAATTGAAACAATGTCAGCTCTTGCCCTTGTTTGGGGATGGTTCCCGCTGAGGACACGAACGCAAGCGTGGGCTAACATTCTACTCACGTATCGTACTCTAGAACTCGGTGTTGAAAGGTGATCCATTAGCTGTGAGAGGACATGCATTAGTGAAAAGAGAGAGCCACGAACGCTTCTTAAACACTTGATCTGCTTGGAAGTAGTTATAGCTATATCTGAACACTGATATCCAGTTTTTTCAGTGCCTAGTTCCCAGTACCAGAAAGATCGACGACGGTCTGAAAGGAATATATTCAAAGTCAGCAATATATTAGAATTCTTTCGGAACATCGTCCATGGCTTCTAGAATGTTTCGAATGTTTTCTGATTTGGGAATACTGTTTACAAAGTTAAAACCAAGTTCGAAATGTTTGCAAACTATGAAATTCTATTAGAAATGGTTACAAACTTTTCAAAACAATGGGAGAAAACACCCGCACGGTGACGCGGAATTGACTCTAACGATTTGAAATGAGGCGAATTTTTGTCAGGAGGGTAAGCCTTTCTTCACTCGAGGTTTTGTGTGAGGTGTGAAGCGACTTTCAAACGTACTGCGGAGAAGTGAAAACGGCTGCAAACGGCACTTATTAGTATTCACCAGGGACGATATACCAATTCCCAGTTGATTACTGTACATTGATCGTAAGCTACCAGGGGTTCCAAGAAGAGTTATTTTGCCTTCAGCCGCAGTTGTAAGCTAAGGAGTGGGTTCTTTGAGGTGAGCAACGTATGATTCTGTCACAAAGTTTGTTTTTGTATAAGAGAGCCTGTGTGAAAATGTGCCTGTAGTATTATCCTTGCTTGCATTGCTGTCAGTATTACAGACCAGGCAGGCAGCGGTGTTTCTCTGGTACAGGCGGGGGCGGGCAGCAGTCCTCTGAATGACAATAGGGTAGGGTATCATCGCTAAGTGTACTTCTAGAACCCGTTAACATTTATTTCTAGAGTTGTCTTTCACGGCGTGAGATTATGGACATACTACACCAGATAAAATGTTTTACGCTTTTTTATATGTACTGCAGTTCGAAAATTAGACCGTATATGTATATACGTGAGCTCAAATTGCACGCAGACCATCATTTTAAAAGGATGGATTCAGAGAGAGAGAGAGAGAAGTTTTGAAACGTGCTGTTTGGCGTGCAAATATAACCGACAGGAGCAAAGGGTCACTTCTCACCTCAGCCTTTAGACAGGAAGGACAAGTTGCAACGTGCGTTTTTCCACTGAGCTGTATAAAATAATCCACGGCAGACGTGATGCATCACAACATCGTTAAAGAGCTGACTTTGCACTTTCAACGGTGGCGTCGTGTGGCGTAATGGTAGGGCGTTCGGCCCGGAACCCATGGGTCCTGGGTTCGATTCCCACCTACACCACCTGCATGCCCCGACGTTGTGCCCTTGGGAAAGGCACTTTACACAACTTTCCTCACTTCACTCAGGTGAAAATGAGTACCTAGCTTTGGTTAGGGACGTCCCTCGGATAGGACGTTAAATAGAGGTCCCGTGTTTGAGGAGAGCCACACCTCGAGCACGTAAAAGATCCCACCACACTTATCAAAAAGAGTAGGGGTTCTTCCCGGCGTGAGTGGAACAAAAACCTTGCAGTCTTGTACGTCTTCATACGTACCGTGCTTGGAGCCCTCAGCCTATTGAGGTTTAGCACGTAATACGGAAAAAGAAGAAGTTGGAAACTGCCAAGTCACACCATGCCGAGCATTTACGTAGCCATCTGAGCACAGCGCTTTATCTAGATTAATAAAAAACAGCGACTAGGAACAAACGACTCCAGTATAAGAGCATCCATTTCAATACAAAACAGGCAAACACAAAGTGCCTAAATCAGAAATATCACCAATTGGAAATTACTGGTAATGTTCAACGGGAAAGTTCTGATTTAAGCCTTGTAAAGTAGGAAATATCTCCGTTGAAAGCTCGAAATAAGCAATTGTGGTTACTAGTATTAAGAAAGATTCCGGAGAATAACTTTTTGATTCAGAAATGGGTGTTATCATGGATAGATTTTCCTTCCTCGACACGTTAACTGCAGAAATTGATGACATGATACGATTTTCTCCCCAAACAGCCCATAAACGGTGACTAACGGCATAGGGAGGTCTTATTATTGACTCGTTATCGATATCAACCAAACCATTTATGCCTATTCCATCTCCGATAATAATCTGTTTCATATATCACAATATCTGTAATGCTCTAAAACTCCATGATAGTAGATCATAGATTGGTATCTTCCAATTTCATTGCGCTATAATTCATACAGGAAGTGTTGGTGAAATGATATCTACATTACGTTATCCTTACGATACCCCATTTTACCAAATAAAGGAAAAATGCTTATTCATTTATCAAATGTCACATTTTGAAAAGACAAACATATCGTGCAACACTGCAAGTATACAATAATACAGGTAATCAAATGTGAGAAAATCTTAAAATCTAATATATTCATTCCGTGATATCTTCGTGTTTTGGGTCCTTAAACAGAATTCTAAATGCTATTTCATAGTGTACAATGGACGGCAATGACCTCGATTTTTTGTGCATGGTCTATGATCCAAAATATTTTTACCTCCGTTGTTACGTTCAGCAATGTTGAAAAAATGACTAACTAATATGTTCGCCACTTCTCTTAATTGTTTGGTCGCAGTTGGCCTTATTACGAATGTAGAGAAAAGGTCATGCTGCCGGCGGCACCTTGAGAATAGGAGATCACACCGGTGAGGATAATTGATGCCTTTCTACACCCTGAGATTAGCTGTGCTGAGACAGGAAACTGCCGATGATTTGGGCTCCCCATGAGGATCACAGGCTTTGCGCTGGCGTTGTTTCTGCTGGGTGATTAGCGGCTCTGACAAAACATCATCTATGTTCCAACTCATGCCTTTCTGATACAGGTTTTCCCTAGACGTTTGATCTCACGTTTTAAGTCCCTTCCGCGGAATCACAATTACCGATGGTTGGGGAGTTTTCTGAGGCGTTCCGATCCGCCGGCGCTATCTTCTCTTCAAACCCCCGGAGAGCGGATGCACGGTTTCTAAGACGGTTTCTGAATACTGTAATCATCATAACTAGAGCCTCACTAACACAATCAATCTCCTAGCAACGCAATTATCACCGACAGAAGTTTTCATTTTCCTCACGATATTACCATTATATCCGCCTATGAAAATTGCCAAGCATCTAATAACACCAATTTCACGGTGTCTGCTCTCACATCGATATAACGAGATGTTTCATTAATTCATCCCTTTGATGTTATCACGTGACATAGATAATGTGTATTCTATGATCATACAATGTGCATGCTGAAAGTGTATAGGAGAAAAATGTTATCATGTTATCCAAAGTCTAAGTAAAGTTTTATAAAACAACAAACAACAATGGGTATGAACTATCAAAAGCAACAACTAGAAAACATTATCCAATGCCATTTTCTTCTCTTATGCCACAAGCCATCGTCAGCAAAAGATTTTGGTAGAGCATTAAAGCCTAGCGCCCGTTTTGCTAGGGATTTTGAAGCAAATGTCGTTAGTTTTGGCCTCTTAATGCACCGTTTTAAAAGCCAACAGGAACAACCATTTGCCAGCAGAACATTCATGTTTATTGCGTTGGTATACACTTCGCAATGAAGGCAGTAAAACTAATAAAAGTAGTAAGATTTACTTCTCAATGAAAATCTATCACCGTGCCCTTCTGTCTGTTGCGAAAACATCGACGTTCTTCCTGTTATTAATTACACCTGATCGAATAAAATAAAAGTGCGCTTATTGGATGAAAGGTAAAATTACCGGTGGTTGATAATAATCCACGGCTGGAGGCGGTTGATTGTGCTGCCTGGTCGTTATGGAACCGCTTCTCCGTGATCAGAATCGTATTCCTTATATTTGAATAGAATAGAGGATGAATGCCACTTTGTTATAGAATGTAGATTGTATAGTAAAGAGAGAAATGAACTGTATAGGTTTGTAAAAAACCTATTTCCCTACTTCATACACTTAAGCACTGTAGAAAAGTTCATATTCCTAATGCAACTAGCTAGACAAACCTTCCATCGAAAAACAAATATGTTCCTTTATCTCTACTATAACTGAAAAGCGAGGAGAAGTTGAATTTATCTAATGATAGTTAGTTTTATTTTGTATCTGTTAGCTGTATCTGTTCATCATGTTTTGTAATGACCTGTACTTAGCCCAGTATGGCAAAAATGTGCAATAAAGGTCGTCATTCATTCATTAAACTTGACAATAAGGAGTAGAATGACTTGCCAGTTGCACGACTTTTACCGGTATGCCCTCGTGTTTAATGTTTCTTCCGCATGGACGTCTTTAATGTGACGTATGCTTCTGTGTCTTTGGCGCCATAAGAAACACTTTAGAAAGTATCTATGTCTCAGGATTCATGTTCTTTTACACAGTACGGTTTAACACCAAAGTAAAGTGCCCCTGAATGCCTGCAACCAAGACTGCACTACCTATAAACATTACAGTGTATAATATAAATTTAAATCAGCAAGTCGCAAATCGCAGTGATGTCCTCAGTGAAACACGTACACTGACTTCATCTACTCTCCAAGCAGAGGTCTGGGTTTTGGGCTTATTTTTGGCGTTTTTAAAGCTTTTTTATCGGGCTTTCTTTTTTCACTGAAATTTTGTTTCTACCCAACCCAACAAAATTTCGGTGAAAAAAGAAAGCCCGATAAAAAAGCCTAAAACACGCCAAAAATAAGCCCAAAACCCAGACCTCTGCTTGGAGAGAAACTTCATCCGCAATGAAGTCATTGCCGCCATGTTTCCATTCATCATGCTGCTCCACGCTTGGGTAGCCGCAGTCCGGAAGCATCTAGAGTATTCTCGGGCGTGAAGTGTGTGGATTGGTGCGTTTTATAAGACGGAATCCGCTGTCGTTTGGCGGCTAGCGGAGAGTGACGGGGTGGCAGTGAAAGATGTTGGGCATCATTGATGGAAAAACATTCCCCCGCTTTGCAGGTGGGCTTCCGCCCAGCTCTGTGTCTGCGCCGCATTCAGCCACTGCGTGGATCAGTCAGCTCTAAGTGATAAGACCTTTAGACGGAGTGGTGTGTGAACTCTTCTCACCGTTTCTGAGGCACAGTGTGAGGCAATGAACAACGTAGTTTGAGGTAAGGTTCTTACCCAAGTATTCGCAGCGGAGATGAACACCATTATCATACCATAACCATGTTTGTAATATTGTCCTGAACCTTTCAGCGGGGCTAAAACGTTTAATCTGGCTACGATGTCGAGAGAGAAGGTACATGCTTTGTAGAATATGATCATGCGGTGTCTGATATCCTGCAATTTGCTCCGTTTGTGCTTTCCGTACTTGTGGGCTTCCGTTTTTGCCTTCTATCTTTCTTCCCGTGCTTGAGTTACGGAGACCAGTAAAACACAGAGAAATTCCAGCCTGCCGCCAGAAACGTGTGGCGAAAAGTATGTTATCTCGCTTGCAGCAATTTCCAACAAAAGTGAAGTGACACTTATGATCAAAGATAAAGTGAACCATTCACAGGGTTCTCAGGTGGTGTTGATATTACACTCTTACTTGGAATCAGAATGATGAAGAGTAATGGCACTGCATTTGGCAGACTCCAGCGGGCTGTCTTTGACCGAGCCAGAGCCGATAAAACGGTAGCCACTTTCGCGGCTGAGCATCGATGTGTTAGTCTGAAAATCATTAAAACAGGCGTGTCCAATTTCACATGTTTGCGCACACCTAAAGCATGTCATGTCTTGTGTGATTTTTCCATGCCAGATGTAGCCGTGCAATTCTCTGGGAAATACAAATGATTTCCCTTAACGTTTACTCCCCCAACCTTTAGTGATGTATTCTTATTGTATTCCAAAAATAATCACACGCTTACCTTGCCAGTTCCACTCCAGTAGAGCCTGAAGTTCACTCCTATCAGCCGGAACATTGAGCTAGATAATCTTTCATCTACCTCTACCTTTACACCACAAAACTATTACCACCTGTGAGTTTCCCCCATCCTCAAATGCACGGATTCCCAATTCAACGTAAATTTAAAGAAACAGACACCCTACCATACCACCTATAGCCGTACCGCCAACACATTTCTTCTCCAAAATATATTTCTTCAAATCTGCATGTCATGCACTCAACACTCAACACATGAATTGTCCAATGTATCTGTATGAACTTAATATTTTACATCGCATCTAGGGTGCCAAGCGCTACCTCTGCTTCTTTCCAATCATGTTATAAACCAATAATACTACGCTGCAATACCAGACATTTAAGCTACGCAAATGACCTACTTGTGTCCTACTTGAAGAAACAAATTCATTGGACAGAATATGTCACCTCCGCCCTGGATAAAGCATTGCTCTTCCAGGAAATTCCGATGATTTCCCAGTATAGGTACTCTCTCAGCCTTTATTGATTAACTCTTATTGCATGCCACAAAGATCACACGATTCCTTTATCAACATTTACCCTCCTGTAAGGCAATTATCAAGCGGTGCCAGCTGGAACATTAAGCTAGATGATCCTTTCCGTTCCACTGGTGACATTGACTAGATGTGAGTCTCAATCTTTTTGATTTATATTCACCTCTTTTCTGCCTCTTTAAGATTGTCTGATGAGGGATCTGTTTTTTGAAGTGGAGGCAAATTTTCTTAAGAGGAACTCGGGCTTGAGAGGATCATTTGGGTCATGCGACAAAGTTCAATATACCTTTTGAAGTCAGCAAGGGGGCAAAACATCAATGTGATTCGGTAAATCACATCTACGACATACTGGGGGTAAAATGTGCGCACTGGGATCTTTAGCGAACTTACATAACCGTTTCTGCTGTTAAAAGTACAGGTCATTAGCTTGGAGAGACAATTTGTATTCATAGACAGGTTTATTGGAAGCCAGACTAACTTGGGGATTACGAGTTTGTCATGAATCATTGTTGATTGCAGTTCTACCCACGTAACTAATTAGAGACTGATACCTTTTCTATCATTTCTATACATAAAACTGGCAACATGCGCCCTGCACTCAGTCACTGTAAAATGCTACTAACTTTCATGTTATTCCACCTAGGTATATGTATCATTAAAAGCATTGAAGCGGTATACCCCTGTCATAAATTGGTAAAAACAAGTTTTTAGCTCACCAAATACACTAACCTTCTGCAACGCTGAGAATGTAAACGTGTTGTGCAGCAACTACTCAGTTCCAATTAGAAGGAACATTAAGCCAAACTATCTGATCTGACGAACTCTATTGGCATCACTGGAAACGCCCACACATCTTTCTTGTCTACTGGTCATGTCATGCTCCCTTTGACGCAACAGGTGGGTGGAACTGGTTGTTATGGTCAAAACCGTAAAATACGTACAAAGACTACTCTTATTACATTTAGCCCATTGATTTTCCTGACAGTGCAGCACAGAGGGAAGGCGTTCTTCTATTGTAGGGTCACCCCAACATGTCTTCTAAACGCGTGGTCAATTATCCAAATGTTCCGTAATTGTGAAAACGATTTGACCCTTTCTTGTATCTAATGCGTATGATCTGGTCTCATATGCGAGATGAGATTATGAAGAAAAAGTCTAAATACACATAAAAGATGTGGTCAAATAGGCCCTAATGCTCCGTAATTGTGATAACGGGCAACAGGTTTGTCTTTGTTGTTTCTAATACATATGATCTGGTCTCACACGGAGCCTGTATCAAATTACAAGTCATCAAAGGCTTCCTGTACTGAATACCATTTCGGAATACTTTATGTCCGGAAGAACATATTAACTTCCATTTCCCGAGTTACATGGATCAAAGCCATGAATCAACACGTGTACTACAAGTAATACCTGACTGAACGGTTTCAAGGGAACCGAGCTGGCTTTAAATGCCTTAGTTTGCATCCATTGTGCCGTAGCCAAAGCCTAGTACTTGTACTTGTACTTGTTGAGGTCTCCTTGAGTCAGTCGTTCGAGAGCCTGCGCACAGAACTCGTCTCTTCCTCAGCAGTTCCCTCCACTTCTTCCTATCTCTTGCTAATTCCTTTATTTAGTAATTAGCGTAGCATCTTCCAGGACACAGTTAATCCATGATTTCCTAGGCCTTCCCCTTGAGCGTCGCCCATGATTCGGTTTCCAATCCAGTAAATACCTGGGCAACCACTCTTCAGGCATTCTTACAATGTGCCCTAACCACCTTAGCCTATTGAGAGCTACGGTTGTGGCTATGTTCGCTGACCAAAGCCTAGAGTAGTCACGAAATGTATACCTGTACATCCAACGCGGAAGACTAGGATTGCGACCAGATGTTCCACCAGCAGGAAAGAAAAGATGAGTGAGTAAGACTTTCATTTTGTTTGATTACAATTTCTTCACTGGCGATGTTTGGAGAGAAGAAGCAAATACATGGTGCATGTGTAAATGTTCGAGATTGATGCTTGACAAACGTTTTGCCCTAAGAGATTTATTGTTACGGACGTAAGATTTTAAATAGTGGTTCTCTTCAACACAGAATACCTACAATCACACTACATCACTTTTCTCGTTTCCCATATATCACGTTCAGTAGCCTTTGGTGTAAGTAACGGAAATCTATTATGACTGTGAGTGGGCACTTCGGGGATGTAGTTAATTCAGACAACGTGTTGAGGCCAACATTTGGTGTCAGAACTGACGGAAGCAATTTTTCGAAAACCTTTTCCAGACTATTTATTACCCTCCTGATTCAGCCAAGTGTGCTATGGCACCCATCAGTCTTGCTTCTGTCCTTAGATCTGAGTAAATGTGGCGATTCATTCCCGCCGAAATGACGCCGTTTGGCAACTTCTCAGCTTGAGCTCGTTAGAATAAAGAAGCCTAATGGCTGGAACTGCCTTGCTACATTGCCCCTTCGAGCAAGTTCGCGCCTCATGAAGAAAGTTTCAGCGCCATGGTTCAACACAATATACAGTAATGACCCATTCAATGTGCGCTGAAAGCCAGATCCTGATACAGCGCACGTTACGTTCCGACATGTCACATGAAATAACCGCACTTTTTTGTCGTCAATTTTGATTGTCTCTATCGTATTTCGTCAGACTGCTTGCGCGGCTGAATTCTTAAGACGTACGTTCACGTTTCTCCTGAAGGATTGAGCCGTTGTTCAAAATGGCCTTGCGTGTAAGATATACGAGCTAGGTGTAGACTCTTCCTTTGGTCAGGGAACGCCAGACAATGCCAAGATTATGTTTATTCTATGCTAGCGGGTATCCGTAAGTGGTTATAAGCTGTGGTGTTGTAGTGGGTCTAGCGTTTGCAGGATGCGACCGGGACAACCGACCGACTAACCGATGACAGACATGGCCGTTACGTTGCTGTCCACCTTGAAACGTCTGCTTAGAGGTTACCTTATCAAATATCTATCCACTTCTTGCCTTACACATCGACTCCAACTCTCAAGTGCCCTGTGTCCATCAGTCGGCTAAGTATAGCACACAACAGGGAGCATTCTGACTGATTCTCAATCTTGTTCTGCTATCTTAGCGATCATAATAGACAGGCGTAGACAGCTCATCTTAGCCTAACGTTTTGCCCAAGGCTCAAAGGATTGCGGCCGCCAAACGGCCTAACACTTGGGGCTCCACGGTGAGACTTTGTGCTTGCTAGTTAAGTCCCTGGATACATTCTTCACTCCGCGTCCTGGTCGTTTAGAACACCTGCTGAAGACTCGAAATAATAGGCGTAACCCATGTGGCCATCTGTTCTGTGGAAAGCCTCTTGGCGACAAACAGAAAGCATAGCCGTCTGTCAGGCTTGACTACCTGACAATATGGTCTACACTTCCCATCCTATCTCAGGCAAGAGAGTCACTAATGACAGATCGAGAGAATTACATCCATGGCGGTGTAGGTATTGCACTCTTGGGCAGGATTCGCGGTAGATAGATGCAAATCATATAGATCCGATTGTCCTGCAGGTAGGCTTAACGTCAAACAATTTAAAGCCTTCCAAGCAGCCGAGGATTAGATGCATGGAAAGAGCTGTTGATAGGCTTAAAACCCTTAAACCTCACTAAAGAGATAGTGCGCACTTGTGGGCTACCCTGACTATGTTGATGTGAGCTTATTCCTACAATTTTCTCTGCTTTAGATCCTATTTACTCCAGTAAAGGACCCCCTTGTCCACGAGGACCGGTAATGGTACAACCATATTTACAGGGTTTGAAATGTGTTTTTCTCCAGTTGCCCACTAAACAACCTAATCCAAAAGCTAGGTTGCCCATCAATATTTCAACTTGCCGTCAACACTGGCTGTTTATTTCAGAAGGTAAGCCGTAAGCCAGGCCACCTGTGAAGGTTGCCTGGCGTCTCCAATAGATCTCCAATAGATCTCACAAAGAAACCATGTCTTGCGCGGCGAAAGTGCGAGAGTGGGTATTTTGAACCCTGCCATTTAGCTTTGGTACTGATGCCTAACGTAATATGCAAATGCACCATTAATGTCTCAATAGAGGGCCTTTCGTTTACATATACAAAAAGTAAGGTATGATAGATATGATGTATGCCTTAGATAAACGCCTCACAGGATCAGGATCACATAATTCTCCTGCCATAATAAACAAATGTATTTGTATGTGTATGGATGGCGTTCAGCACCAAGGATAGGCATGACTGTCAATACTATAAACAGATGTATTTGTATGTGTGTGGATGGCGTTCAGCACCAAGGACAGGCATGACTGTCAATACTATAAACAGATGTATTTGTACGCGTGTGGATGGCGTTCAGCACCAAGGACAGGCATGACTGCCAACACTATAAACAGATGTATTTGTACGTGTGTGGATGGCGTTCAGCACCAAGGACAGGCATGACTGCCAACACTATAAACAGATGTATTTGTACGTGTGTGGATGGTGTTCAGCACCAAGGACAGGCATGACTGCCAATACTATAAACAGATGCATTTGTACGTGTGTGGATGGCGTTCAGCACCAAGGACAGGCATGACTGCCAATACTATAAACAGATATATTTGTACGTGTGTGGATGGCGTTCAGTACCAAGGACAGGAACGACTGTCATTACTATAAACAGATGTATTTGTATGTGTGTGAATGGCGTTCAGCACCAAGGACAGGCATGACTGCCAACACTATAAACAGATGTATTTGTACGTGTGTGGATGGCGTTCAGCACCAAGGAAAGGCATGACTGCCAATACTATAAACAGATGTATTTGTATACGTGTGGATGGCGTTCAGCACCAAGGACAGGCATGACTGCCAATACTATAAACAGATGTATTTGTATACGTGTGGATGGCGTTCAGCACCAAGGACAGGCATGACTATCAATATTATAAACAGGCGTATTTGTCTGTGTACGGAGGATATTCAACGCACCTAACAACTAAAAAAACGATTTTGTAGATATAAACATCAGTATTTCTAAGTAGTCACTGGGCTTATACTATACTGCATCTAAATGGCTGACTGAAACTACCTGGTCGTTACACCATCGATGACGCCATTCTAGAGCAGTTTGGCTGGCTTACGATCTCAGCTAGTCTTATGATTCTAGCTGAAGATGTGATAATCATCTTGTACTGAGCAGTTCTCATAAGTTATGTTACTGACCTACCTGCTTTTTGTCAAACTGTGAGTTCAATTTGTGTGTGTTAGTAAAATCTACTTTCATTTCTAGGGTTTATGTAAGACGTTTGAACGGATGTGAATATACCATGTGTGCCGCAATGGATCCTTCTCCTTGCTGCAGATACTTTAGAAGACTGCTGCTGCGCCAGAAGGATGCCCCTTGAGACATGTAATTTGCACTGAGGCACGACTTTTCGTTAACAAGTAGACTGCTGTGTGGAAGGATCTTAATAAGAGTGGGTCGCTAAAACATTTCCAAAGTTGCGAAAGTACTTCTAGAGCGGCAATGACGCACGTTAGTAAAATGTCACACGTCCCATTAACCTTCTACAATAAGACTTATACCTCTCTTATGTATCTTATATAACATTTCAGGAAATTTCTGTCTGTACGGACCTTTTCTCCAGTTAAGCTAAGGCCACACTGATTTAATTTTATGGATGACATCCCCTGGTGACCACAAAACTAATGCGAGAGGGCGAAAAAAAAATCCAGCAAAAAAAAAAATGCTGCTTAACCACAGGAATACAAAGCCGGTATTGCGAATTGAAGCACAGGACACAGTGACTGCATCAAACAAACAAGTTTTTATTTGCAGGAGGTAGATGTAGATAGTCTTGTTCAGGTCTCATCCTCCTTCACAGCTTCCTCCTTCGTTTTACGATAAGCCGACCTTTTGCGGCATTTATGAGTCGGCAGTCTGTACTGAGTTCCAGCCGAGTTCCGGAGTTCCGTGAAGCCTCGAAAGACATGATTTTTATTTTTTTTAGAACAGGCGAAAATCAATGCGCGCGCGGATGTCATCCATAAAATTAAGTCGGTGTGGCCTAATAGCTAAATTGCTGTGATAATGAGGCACATGTCGTTTCGCATGCTACAAACCGTGACTGGTCCGTGCTCTCAAGAGCAGCATTTTTCTTCTACATTGTACAAAGTTGTGAAACAACCTGCGAAGACCTGATCACCCACTTTGTCTACGTCTTTCTACCTTTCGTTAACAGTTAACAGCTGTATCGCTGTGGTAATGAGGCACATGTCGTTTCGCATGCTACAGATATTGGCTGCTTCGTGCTCTCAAAAGCAGTATTTTTTCTTCTCCTTATGCATGATACAAAGTTGTGAAACGACCTACGAAGATCTGATCACCTACTTTGTCCACGTCTTTCTGCCTAATACAGGTTTTAAAATGAATTTGACTTCCAAGCGTTTTTGAATGTCATGAAGGCACCTGCTGCTGCTGCTACCATTCCCTGAGCATAAAAGAAATATAGTCGATGTTTTTCTCCTAGCAGGACGCGTAAGTGGCTGGGTGAAAAACATGAGGGAAAGTATGATAGCTTTGAATTCGGTAGGTGCCTAAAATGTCTTGCGCCAGCCGACATACCAATGTATGTCTATGTCCGTATGGCCTGAATGTCAAACAGGTGTACATCTTGTAAATTGCCTCATACAGAGGAGTAAATGGCGTCATTGCCAGAGCAAAAGCTATAGCGTAACATGTCTACTGACACAGACATCAATACTCAACAGAGACGCAATGCAGACCTTGACCTATTCCTCCCTGAGTAACGGCTTTTTCTACATTCTGCTCAGAAGGTTGTAGCTGAACTTTGCACAGCAATTTTAAATAAGGGTACGAAGGTCGCCAGGCAGGGCAGGGTTTGTATGAGCGGCTTTAGGCTACCATACGTTAGGAATTCTATCATCTTCCTTCATTTTCACCTTGACCTTCTGCGTATGAAGACAGAATCCAGAAGACTTCTCTGAAAGATTCATATTCCATTGAAACTTGTCGTAACCTCTGGAGGATTCGGGAAGCATCCATCCAAGCCGTGAAATAACTGCAATACGACTTAAACTATTACATTTTAATAAACAGCTAGAGGCAAACATTTCCGCCTGGCTTAAAGAAGATGGTGAAGTAATATCCTTTAGTACGTTGATCGTTTTGATATTGTCCTCAATGCCCGCGGGAATTCTTGGATCGGGTCCAAGGACTGTTTTATAGACCCAGAAGCAGCGGATCAGGCAGATTGGTGGGTTCGCCTGCCCTGGTGCGCGGCAGCATACTTGGCTTTGAGCGAAGCGTGAATAACAGACTATCCATTTCATTCCGGGCAGGTCAAACTCCCTGCGCCCCTCCGTAAATTACAGTCATGGATTACGGCAGACATATTACAGGACAGGAGACGATCAATTTTACACGCTGGCTTAAGCTGCAGAGTAATGAATACAGCTTTACGCGTACACGGGCGCCCTTTTTACATGTAGAGACGATTATATGGGAAATCATTCGCATAAAACTTTCCAAGGACCTACTGCACTCAATGTAAGGTTTGATTTTTTGACCTTGCTTCAAGGTGGTCTTCAGTTAAAGGATTACTTTTAAGCAACCAATCACTTGTGGAGTTAGCGCTGCTACCAAACTGATCCATTTGTGTCGAAGGGATATACCAACTTTTTACAATATTCATATTTGCGTCATCGCCCTATCTCACTACCCAGCTCTAACCTGTGATGAGCATCGCTTCTTTCCTCCTGTACTGTGTTTTTGTTTATTAAAATGGTACCAAACTGTTCGATACAAAGCAGCTAGTTTACCCTGCCTGCATCTTTTGCAATAAAGCATGAACTATAACGCAGATCTCTCGAATTCTACTCAGGTTTCACGTCCGAGAGAAGACAGTCTTAAGAAAGACACAAGATGGAGGTTGAAGAGGACGAGTTCAACTCTTCCGCGAACGCGTCACAGATATGGAGCAGCAACGTGAGGGAACTGAACACCATCAGGGTCACCATGTCCGTGGTTCTCTACGTCATCTGTGTGGTTGGTCTCCTTGGCAACACTTTGGTAAGTGTTCTGGATGTTTCTGTGCCCTTTATTGCTTATGCTTGTGCCCTTTATTAGAATGCATCAATGGTTCTCTATCTTTACAAATATAGTGCTTTCTGTTCAAAATCAAGATACAATACGTACAAATATTGGTGCTACTATCTGCACTGTTCTTTTTTTTATTTACTCAAATTTTCACCTCGAAACAAGGCTCAGGAGAACCACTCACATGTTTTGGGTTACAATAATGGACTGTGAAGACAGATGTTTGTTTATTTATTTATTAATCTTAAAGACGGTTGGGTGGTACCTTCAGTCTCTGATAGACTGATTTCCAAGGTAGCCCAACAAGACATACACATAGGACAACATGGAATTCAATGAAAGTTAAACAAAGTTAAACAAACCAATCAAATAATCAAACATAGCAAATGACAATAAATAATATAGACAGAAGGTACAAATACAGTAATTAATCATACCAACACAACGGAACAACCAAAACAAATAGTCAAAACCGTTAGGCATAGTCGTTTTGTCAAATAATGACAGTCGGTTGTCCGTGAGGTCAGGGTCAGAGGTCGTATGTTCTTAACGCTACTTTAAAGGCATTTATTGTTGTTGCATGTTTAGTTACCGTGTTAAGCGAGTTATAAGCTGAAGCTGCTCTGTACTTAAATGTTCTCTGTCCAGTTCTGTTTGTGTATTTAGGTTTACGCAGTAGGTTCACTTGTCTTGTGTTGTACTGATGTGTTTGGTGGTTGTAGCTGAAACAGTGTAGTAGGTAATCCGGTGCAAGTCCATGTAGACACTTGTAGACCATTGTGCAGGTATGGAGGGTTCTCCTTTCCTCTAGTGGTCTCCAACCCAGTGTCTGGTGTAGTTCGCTTACACTCGAGCGCGGTTCCCTTCTCAGGATTATCCTGGCAGCCCTGTTCTGAAGGAGTTGAAGCTGCTGTTTGGAGGAAGCATTGCAACTATCCCAAACCACATCACAATATTCAAGAATGGGCAGAACTAGGGTTTTATATAGGGTTTTGTTTACCTTAGACTTGAAAAGTTTAAGGTTGTACCCATTTGAGAAGCTTGTTCCATAGTGATGGTTTTCTAGGAAAGAAGCTTTCAGTGTGAAACTTCCTGCTGAGAGATGGTTGAGTTTATGGTTGTTGTAGTTGATTTGAGACATCATGTCTGTAGAATCATTACAAGCAATAGTGACGATTCCATGGTATATAATTGTCCCATCTTCAGGTCATGTATGTCTTGGTTCGGTACTCCAAGCTCCGCAACACGGCAGACGTCTTCATCTTCAACATGGCGCTGGCAGACGAGGTTTGTTTGTTTGTTTGTTTGTTTGTTTGTTAAGGAATCTCCATTAGTGTTGACAATAGTACATCCACTATTCTTCCTGATACATACATTATAACTACTATTTGCGTTCACTTCTAACTACTTTGAAAAAGAACGTTGTCTTACTAACATTTGCCATCTAGTTATAACAATAATACAATGAACGTCATTTAAGTAATTTTACACATTAACATCAATCAATAACCTCATTTAACCATATTACATTACCAGGTGTTCCTCCTGGGGGTGCCGTTCTTCGCGCACCAGTTCGTGGCGGACGAGTGGCCGTTCGGGGCGATCATGTGTAAGCTCATCTACGCCCTGGACGCCAACAACCAGTTCGCCAGCGTCTACATCCTGGCCTGCATGAGCATCGACCGCTACCTCGCCATCGGGCACCCCATCCGCTCCCTGGGCATCCGCACCAGAAAAGTTGCCGCCATCACGAATGTGGGGATCTGGATGGCGTCACTGGTCTCCATCGCGCCTGTCTGGATTTTTTCCAGCCTGGAGACTTACCCCGACGGCAGCCAGATTTGCGTTCTCCAGTTTCCGAAGGTGAAATGAACCTTTTTTTTTTAATGCTAACGTCACACTTCCAAACCGGGGCCCGGCCGGGCTGTTTGCATGAACGAAAAACAAACGATTTATATCAACAATATACACAAATAGTGCTCGTGGTTAATTTTTTTCAGCTTTTTTTGTGTTTTGTTATATTTTGTGTTTTGTGTCTGTTATATCATACTTCTCGTTCCTGCTAACTACCCGACCGGACCCCGGGTTGTAAATTGTGACCTTAGCATAAGTTCATGCTGCAATTGATTATGTTTATAAATAAAACTTGCATTTCCGTAACGTAGGTTGCACGTGTACCAAATACTAATGCGGTGAACACACCAATCGACCTTGATCGTTTGCTGCATCTTAATGACCAATCTGTACGCATGTACTGACGCACGGCCGTATTACATGTGGGAGTCACGAAGCAGACTCCAAATGTCAATCGGAAGAGACCTTTCAGTGAATGGATGTCCATTAAGATTAGTGTTTCCACAGAGCTGCCCGCACACGCGTGCTCTTTGCAGGCCGGACACATTTATCAAACATCAATCTTCTAATCAACCACGTTTTCTAATCTTCTAACCAACCCTGAAGGGGGAATTAATTTCATAAAGTTGGACAATTCATCTCCCACTGCCCCTAGAGAAGAAGTCAAACCCCACAATAGCTTTAACTAGAAATAGAATGGTAGTTACCATGTTGCTCTTACCTCTTTCTGTATTAGTTATCCTCTCTTTGTCATATATACATGATACGTTATTAGTTTCAAGTAGAAATAGAAAGTTGGATTAGAAGTAGCATATGGTTTTATACCATTCTTCAATACATTCTGTACTCTTTGTCCTTGTCAGTTTGCAATTAGCCTTCGGGCATGAATTTGCAATAAAGAATTTCAATGAAAGGGAGGGGTTTTGGTTCAGAGAATATAGGCTAACAGCTATTATTTAACACTTGTTTCAGGATTCCAATGACCTGTACTGGTTCACTGTGTATCAGTTCACCCTGGCCTTTGTCCTGCCCCTGACTGTCATCACCGTCTGCTACCTGATGGTCCTCCACAAGCTGGCCACTGTTGTTGTGCCATCCGAGTCCAACGCTGAGAAACGCACCAAGAAGGTGGGTGGAGATTCAAACAAGCAAACCAAGAAACAAACAACACATTCTACTTTACGGAGTAATGTTTAGTTTTGTGGACAGAAAAATTTACAAGAAGTTGGCTCAATCCTTTGCATCAACCCTTCACCATTTTGTCAACATTACTTTGTGTTTGTTTAGTTCAAGGTAAGTTACCTTGGTTTTGTATTGACTTATGATAAGCAAGATCCGTCGGTGAAGGTTAGACATCCAGGTGATAAGATACGCCAAAAACAGTTACTCAAGCAACTGGATATGATTTTGGAAACGGTCAGACGTTTCAGGTAGCATCCACTACCTTTCGTCAGTGACACTAAAGGACTGCAGGAGAATTGCTGGTTTAACTGTTTTTGGCGGATAAGCAAGATCCTTTTGTTATTTCTTGTTATTCATGATTTCATTTGATGTTGATAATTTATGTTTGGGGTTTCCCCCCAGGGCATATTGAAAAACGCAAGTAGGCGATATGTTTCCCCTGGTGAAATAAAATAAACAAACAAACAAACAAACAAACAAACAAACAAACAAACTGCCATTTTCTGCTATTGTTAAGTAGTTGATGTCTGCCGCTGGTACAGGTTGCCAAGATGGTCCTGTTGGTTGTGGTGATGTTTGTGATCTGCTGGCTGCCGTTCTACGTCGTGGCGCTCATCAACATCAACATGGGCCGCCCGACCTACGCCTTCCTGGTGGCCTACTTCTTCAGCATCGGCCTGGGCTACGCCAACAGCTGCGTCAACCCCATCATCTACGTCCTCTTCAGCTCCAAGTTCCGCAAGCGCACCCTGGAGGCGCTGTCGTGCCGGGGCAGCTGCTGTGGCACGCAGGTCTGTATTTGTAATAGCTGGCTACATTACACCGAAGGACATGTTACACCTAACCTTTGAACGTCTAACTCTAAACAGTATTTAAAACTATCTAGTGACGGTGCCCCTACTGTACTTGGTGGCAGCGAGTTCCACTCTACGATAGTTCTAGAAAAAATGAGTTTTTGAACACCTCAATCCTTGGTTGATAACTCTGGTACTTGAAGGCATGACTATTTCTTGTTCTTCTCTGGGCTGGTACTAGGTCCACCCCATTGATGACGTCAATGCCGTCGCGGCTGCCGCCAACGGGCCCGGCGGCGTCAACGACAACAACTACAACAGGACGGGGCTACGCACAGGGCGCACCCCGCTCTCACAGCCAGCACACGAGATGAAGAACCTGCCTGGGCAGATGTAAAAGCCGCAACAGTTGGTCAATCAGTCTGACCGTTAGCATTTTAGTACCGAGGGGATATCCTGACATCAAAATTTGATGTAGATGGCAGTATGACTGAATAACCTGTCTACATGCTATGTGTATGCATGAACGTGTGAGTGCGTGCGTGCGTGCGTGTGTGTGCGTGCGTTCGTGCGTGCTTGCTTGCGCGCGTGTCTGTGTGTGTGCTTGCGCGCGCGTGTGTGTGAGCGTACATTCGTGCAAGCTTGCTTACGAGTGTGTGTCTGTGTGTATGTGTGCGTGAATGCATAATATGTATGGCGGAATGTGTGTATGTGTTCGCGCGCGCGTGTGTATCTGCGTTTGTGATTGCGTACCCTATGACCTCATGATCATGCCTCTGATAACAGATATATGAGGTAGAGGCAACTTTGTTTATTAGAAACATCCTCTCTTCCCATTTACAAGAGTAAATTGCGTGGGCTAGTCTGTGGTGGCAATCCTGCTTCGTAACCAGAGGATCGCACGTTTGAATCTCGGCTGTTGTCGCATACTGCTAGAAAGGGGTTTTGTAATTGTGATGGAGAGCAATGGGAAGCGTATAAATTAAACTGTATATAGTCTGTGTGTCTGTGCGTGTGTGTGTGTGTGTGTGTGTGCGTGTGTGTGCGCGTGCGTGCGTGCGTGCGTGTGCGTGCATGCGCGCGCGCCCGTTTTTGTGTGTGAGTGTGTGTGTGACTGGAATAACCTGTCTAACACGTGCTACGTGTATGTAACCTGAATAACACGTGCTACGTGTATGCATGAAAAGATACATTTCCATTTCGATTTTCATCTCCTACTGAGATGTTCCCTGTATCAATATACAAGTCATGGCGGTTGTAGGTCTCAAACGCATCATTTCTCTGAATATCGTATGCCATATGGTTTCCAGACCACATAGCGTAAACCAAGAATCCAAGACAGACGTGGTGGTCATGATGTTGTGACACAGACATGTACTGGTATATTATGTTGTTAGATAATCAAGAATTTTCGAAACGTCTGTAGTGTATTTTTCCCCGCGAACCTTTGTGTGGTAATATTTCATTATATTATTCGGTGATGTTTCTCATGTTCTGTATGTGGGCGGTTGATTAGTTGGTTTATGCTGCATTTATGTAGAGAGTCGTAGTTGATGCCTGTGTTTGGTTTCCTTCATCCATCATTCTTTCGCCATGAAAACACCACAGTCTACAGTTGTGCTGGCCGCAACCTGTGTAGATATCTGCTGATGATTGCATAACGGATTTTGGGCAGTTCAGACTTTGCAACGTTGATCGAAAAAGTCTTTGAAAATGTGAGATTTGCTAATGGCACATGTTTGGATGTAATACAATTATCAATATTCTATATATCAATGTATCCAGACATTTATCAATCCAGAGATGTATTGTATTATGATACCGATAACTGTGTTTACTTACAAGTATTAATTCGTGTTAGTGTCCTTCCGAGGGTGTAGTTTTCTTCATCACTTCGAGTCATTATTGGCGTCTGTCAAGGACGTAATATCGAAGGTCCTTGCTGGGAGTCTATGTGAATATTATTCGGAACTTGTACACAGATTCTTGAGTCAGTTGTACGCCAATGGTGAGTGATGTGTTTTGGTCTCCGATAGTTCGTTATGTTCATAAACGGTAACTCATCGTGGATTTGAAATATGTAACGTTACTTGCTTGATCTTTGAATAACCGTCTCAGATCACACTTTCTCTTTTACCGCATATGTTGTAAAATGTCTATCGTGTGCCATTAAATGCGTCACATCAGCAGATTCCATGATCAGTGTACATGTATATGACTCACACCTACTACGTATAGAAGTGAAAAACTGGCCGGATAGGACGACATCTTTAAAAGCGCACACGAACAAGCTTTAAAAGCTGGTTCCCCATTGCGAATAGTACTCCAATGGTATCCTAGTAGCATGGCTTCTCCTACAGGTGATGTCTCTGTCTATTCGATCTTCTTCCTCTTCTTCTCATTCGCCGCATAATATTCGTCTATTCGGTCACTGTGGTTCAATTCTTACTTTATGTACAGCAAATCCACATTGTAACATTACGAACGCAAATACTTTAGCAACGTTAACTTTCGTTCACATTCGGCGATAGTGTGATTACTTTTTCCACGTTTGCAATCTGGATACAACATTGGTTGGGTATATGGATCGACCTTGAAATGGCATCAAGCCAGTGTGGCTGATCTGAACGTCTCTGTTGAACAATTTTCTCGTGGTGTACAAACAGCGCTCAAAATTTGAAGCCATTCGCCAGATAAAAGCGCTGAGTGTGCTAGCGTTCCAGCTTAAAGGTGTCAGCTATAGCACTGTCATTAAACTTCGGCCCACGCGTAGCAAAATGTCCTTGGACAGAAAGTTAAAGTAGTGTCGAACTTTCGCCCACCTGCACTTAACGTTACATTCAACAGCTCATATGCAACAAAGAAGTAATTTTGTATTCAAAGTTTTTCCAGGAAACTATTACTTTTAAACAACTCCATAATTGCACATGGCTAATGGATTATATAATTCCCAAGAATGCTTTTATATGAAATGTTATATAACAACACACTATTGCATATGCAAGACCCCAAGATCACACGATGGGTCAAGAGCAATCAAGTGGCATCGGTATCGTCCTACCAATCACAGAACTACCATCCATACTTGTGTCACAATGGACCTGTCATTATCACTTGTGGAATGACGTAAAACGGGGACTTGAGTGATGGTCCATGTGTGGGTGGAGAATGGGCCAGAAGGACCATTCTGAAGCTTTTAGAATTAGACTGGAAGGCAGTGAAGGGTAAGCTGACGGAGGTGAGTGATCTTGTTTTTTTTAGTTATAAGTGGCCTTTCAAGGTTAGCAATAGACTCCGATCCACCCGCTAAAGTTTAAGTTTTCGCCAAAACCTCTTTATTTCGTGTCCTCATCAGAACGTTACATTTACAGTGACGTACAACATGTAAAACATTTATATCTGAAGGTTATGTCAACATTTTCACTGACAAAACGTTGAATATAGATGACCGTTATGTCCACTCTAATGTATAAGGTACAGTCATCACATTCTGACTGGCTGAATATTCAGCCTTTTGTAAATACAGTTACGGTAGTACTCTTACACCATTTCTCAAGACGTTATGTAACATGTGGAAACCCTTTCAAAGTCTCAAGTCCGTGACATAATGGCAGCCTGATATACATCAAAATATTTAATTTTTATACAAGCAGTAAGAATGTGACAGGACTCATATAACGCCATACGAGTTGTGGTACATAGTATTACAATATAATGTGTCACCAAAAAAAATGGTTTCAACATGACACAACTCAAGCTTTCTGTGTCAAACACTGACTCAAGTTCACAAAGTGACATTTTTAGTGGTTTTCTTAGAAAATATGTCTCTCTCTTCTAGAAGTTTTGATAACCTCCCTGTTGATGCAAGATAAATTGACAATAGAAACTTCACTGTCCCAATGAACATTATACATGACAGTGTACATTTATAAAATGCAGTGGGCTTACATAAAGTGTGGTCTGTTTCCAGAGAAATATCCCTCTAATATTACCGTATTGCCTCTTGAATAAATATGCACTACACTGACATCTCAAAGGGACATAGTCAGCCTCTGAACTTTGAAATATACACCTCAAAATACATTAGGCCATGTTGATTTGATTATATGGATGACATCCTCTGAGTACCCCAAAACTGATGCGAGCGTGCGAATAAAAAAAAAGTTTGGCAAAAAAAAAAAATTGCCTTCATTATGAAATCTACGTGGTCATGGAGGTTGAACAAATGGCTAAACACACAGATTATGGTGTGGCGAATAATAGACTCTTCATGTTCATTTCTTCACATTTTCTTCTTCCTTTGGAATTGATTTTAGTATTCTACGATATTAGTATAGTTTTCCAATATTTTTGTTTTCTATTTACGGCATATATTTGCTCATTTTGCAGCTGCTTTGTACGATTTCCAGTATGGTCGAAAACTTTTTTTTTTTTTGGAAACGAACGAAAATTGATGCGCGCGCGGATGTCATCCATATAATCAAATCAACATGGCCTTACCTTCAAATAAGATCAAAATAGAATTAGTCAAACTTAAAAATATAATTATACTGTACACTATATAATTTCAAGGCACGTACTGTTTCCACGTGATATTTATTACTATCTAGCATGCCTCAGGCAGCTGCACATCTGAAAATCTGTATTGGTATACCAATAATCCAGCACGATTTTATGTGCATAAGTATCACAGGCTATGATTTAAACCTGTTAATCTCATCGTAAAGTCTAACATGGTTCACTTCCAGGTCTCTGCTATTTCACTGCCATTCTTATCAGAATGGATTACTTAAATGGAGATATAAATTTTAATATGATAGGGACTGTAAAATCATATCATCTTGAGGTATCAGTCTATTGCACTTGTAAGTCATTTTGAAAATAACTTGCACAGTTGCCCAGAAGTAGGGGAAGCCTTTGCTGTGCAGAATGTTCTGATAGTCGTTTAATGGAATGAAATGAGTACCAGTATACTTTTACTGGCAATATCACTGTGTAATGGAAGCATTTGCATTAAAACTGCATCATAAACCTTCTATTGCAGTTATCTCATAACATTAGAATGGAATGTGCCCTTTGTAAAAGTCATAAAAACAGCTGTGGGTGGAAGTTTCCGAGTCATATTTTGGATTGATATAATCAGAGCTGCATTCCTTGCTTAAAGTTAAAAGATAAAAACATGGTCCATATATATTCAGTAGTAAAATTGCACCATTCATAACACTAAATTGACCAAGACAGATAAATACTCTGAGAATATCATGTACATTGTATAACATATAATTGCCTTCTGCTAACATACACTTGCTAATATATGAACTTAGACAATAGAATTTAATACTTTTGTAGCAGCAAATTTTCATGAAATCATCTGCCCAAAATGCTTGTAAAATATTTCGCACCATCACCTTTAAGTTGAAAAAACAAAAATGATAACAAAGACAAAGAACCAAAGATCTCATACCTCCACGAAATATTTTTGTGAATTTCTCTCTGATTTTGTCTATGCATTTTTCCACTCTGGCAACAGACAGGAAATGAGATAACCTGTTCTGGGACCTTTGACTTAACTTCCTGTCAGTGTCCCTGACATGCCTAGGTTGTGGAAATAAGTGCGAAAACACAGGCAAACATACAGACATTTTGAAAACAAAACCTCCACGTAGGTAAAAATCCTCAGATAGATGTCTCGTTGACAACACTGGGACCAGTACTGTGGTTTTGCAGTGCTTCTTCTGTACCATTGGAGATGACCACATGGTCTGACGGCAGTTCTCTCATCAACATGGGCTGGTTTACATCCCCATCTATTGTTGATTCTGATGTGGAAAAGAAAATTAGGAATGTCACAGGCTTTGTTGAACCCTTCATTGAGTAATTCTACAGGCAACAGAAATTGTAACAACATTTCCCTCTGTCACTCTGAAACTGAACTGATCTGTATCATTATTACTACAATTGTTAAAGTTATTACTATAATAACAAAAACTACAAAGACTGACCATGGATAGCATCCACAGCCTCCTGCACTGTTGGGAAGCATCGTAGGTTCTTGATGTGGGCTTGGTTAAGCTTCTCCTCCAAATCTTCCTGCAGGAGCAACAAATGAAGTAAAATGTGAGTTATTGCCATGATTATTTCAAAGGTACATGTAAATACAAGATATTATCCACCTGGGCTTCACTTTAATGTTCAGCAGAAGAATTCACCAATGCTCATTAATATAACGTTAGCAATTGATGCTATATCACTGACAGTAAAAAAGAAAACTTTTACCATTTCACTGAAAGCTTATAGATTGACATAGTTACTTATTACACATGCAATTTAAGACTTGGTGGGAACTATATTGAAACATTAGAACATTAGTACATTAGAATCTGGGTAAATCAAAAGTTCCTGCAATCAATTCAAGAGTGGGCAAACAGCAATAACATGACTTACTCTGACGCAAGCAAAATACAGGGTGGTATCGTTGAGATCGTATTCCTCCACAGATCGCCCAAGAGCCTGAAAATTCAACCAAATGTTTCATGCAGATTATCTGAAGTAGTAACGATACATGGCGACCTGTGCTACTGATACAGAATCATTATGAAAGATCTTTCCATCTTTTGAACTTGTGGTTGAGGAATAACATGACCTACCCTGACAACACTGAAGTCCAGATGAGACAGATGAGTCAGGTCCATGATCACTGGTTTGTAAGGTTCCTCTGAAAAAAGAAGATAAAACTATTATATTGTAATCTTATTTCTCAATATACAAAAAGATGTATGCAATAGAACACACTGACTGAGGACTCTAGGTTACAGCTACTCATACAAATGAAAACTGTCATATGATTTATAATTGACCTACTCCAAACATTTATGGAGTGCCCAAATGATTCAATTCCACCCCACCCCAATTAACTCCATGTTAATTAAGTCCCTAGTCACTCAATATTAGGCCCCGTTCAAACGAAATCGCTTTGAGCGTGATTCGGGTAAACCACATTCCTCACATCTGGTCCACGTGCCACACGTTCCTTCTAAACCGTGCTCGAGAACGATTCGCCTAAACTACATTCATTGTTGTTTGATGAAAACACGCAAGGTGGCGTCTTGCCAATGTTAGAGGTTAGGGGTGAAAGTGCATCCTGCCCTAGAAGTTGTCGTGTTTTTCTTATGGATAATCGCTTGCAACCGGCTCAGAGGAGTACGAAGGAGACGCAGGATACGAGTGGCCCTTGCAAGAATTTGTTGCCGCCGCCGCCGCTTGTTATTTGCGGACCCCGAGGTCAATGACCGGGTTAATATGCAAAGTAAACCTGATGAAAGCGCATCGGCGCGTTCAGACGCAAATCGCAATCCAGTCAAGGCGGTTCGAAACTACCTCTAGATGTGGTTTGGGATCGAGGCGCTTTCAATGCGATTCGGAGCGTTCAGATGGAGCCACATGAATCCAGAATCCGGCCAAACCACATCGAAACTGCTTTGAGCGATTTCGTTTGAACGGGGCCCTAGTTGTAATATATTAGTTGTTAATTGACTTACCATTGAGCCCAGCATCATGAAGAGTTGCTTTGATTGAATCAGATGCAGGGAAGTACAGACCACTGTCCAGCCTCACAATACCAATCTCTGGGTATGAGGTGGTGTATTCAACCTGATCAATAAAATCAATAGAAAGTTGAACCTACAGCTTTTCAACAGAGATGCACACATGCACATGCTCACGATCATGCATTGCTTACTCGTAATTAGTTGACATGAACAAATAAGTACGTATTTGATGGTCAATTACAAAAACAACAAGAAAACATCATAATAAAAGGAACTTAAAGGAAACTTCCATACCTTGGTGGCAGGTTTTGCTGTGTTGTAAAGCAAAAGAGCCAGCGCCACACCCACTCCAGCTAGGATGCCATACTGTGGCACCAAAACATTTAGTCATGAGAAAATTTTCCAACGTCCAATGATGTTAATATCATACAAAATGAATGTGTTCATTTGATCCATTCAAAGCTTGAGTTTGAATGCCATATGTTATTATACACCCGTGACTAAAAGGCAAGCAAGAGCAGAAATTAAGGAGACTAGATAGAGACATACCAGACGACACAACATGTGGACATCTACAGGTAAAGACCTAGGTGGTGCAGACACATGTAGAAATAGGACAAAAGTGAGAAAAATGCAGTCCTTTATAATCCACAGGACCCACTTGCCACAGGGGCAAGTAAGAAATTCTGTGTTTCCTTGAGGTTGGCAATCAGCCATGGCATTTGCAATGGTTGGTACTTATCGGCATTTACGCAACAGAGGCATCAATAATTTCCCCAAATGGTACACTGTGCATACTATGATTAAGTACCAATACTCATTGTCACACCTTGATTGGTTTGCTGGTATTATGTAACCTCACACCTTAATCAAATTATGTCTTGATAATTCTATAATCTTAATTGGAGATTCCAGTATTTCCCTTAATTATCTAAGAGACTTAGGTCCCAATATTGCAATTAGCTGGATTATTTTTGTCAGACATGCATTATACAGGTTATATCACAGTTGCCTGTGAACTACCAGGTCAATCTTTCTTCATACTTTTGAATCTGTTTTTGTTTGAAATACTATCAACAAACAGATCTGTCTATTGACTGATATGACAATTACCTAAAAATAGCCAGAAGTGGGTTTTTGAAAGTTTTAATATAACTAGTTTGTTGGAAGAAAAGTTAGACTTGATTTGAAATGAAAATGCTCCGCATATTTCTCATTGTCTAGCCATTTTTCACCTTGCAATCAATAATAACATGAGATGGAGGATCTATATGATCCTATATAAATCATATGCAGTCTCCAGTGAGGGAGGAAACCACAACAGATGTTCTACTGATAATCATAACAACTTCAACCACAGGTTGATGGATCATATCTATTAACAGCAAGCTGTATTAACCTGCCAGGCTGATAAATGTTCAACCGTAAAGTACATCGATCATACTGTAATCATGGTGCACAGGGTCTTAGGAGTTCCATGTATGAAGAGTGTTCTTTATCAGGGGTGCAACATTCAGAGAAGGGTTAACCTTTGGCTGTCCCACAGTAACATAAGAAATCTATAAGACAGATGAAGGAGTCAACAAGAGCACAACTACTCCTATATTTAAGAAGCTCGAATCCATGTAAGCTGATGAAAGTAGAAATACAGGAGATTTAGGATAAGAATGAGGAATGAGAATTGGATGTGTGAAGGTTATCTAAAGTGGCACATTTGATTCAAGGAGCAAGGAATAATGGCTGGTACATAAATTATTAAGTAAATATCTGCTTCTCTACACTTCATTTGGTGGAACTTTATATCAAGCAGTGCAAGTTTCAATTCTTTAATTTTTTTGTGCATTAATAACTTGATCATACATGGTGTACATTTGCATGAGGTGGATTCTGGTACTTTGTCACCAGAAATTCAGAATTAACAGTTATAGCACAACTCACTAGCCTCCTTCGCAGCCTTGTCGAGCGGCGTTATTTTTTTTCGGCGACCGACGCGAGTTATGTCGCGAAAGGACGGTTTGCAGCCAAGGGAGTTTGCCGGGGAAAGAAGGTTTCGCCCCTCAACAAGTCTGCTTCCACTCGGCGAGGGGATTAAGCCAGCCTTTCATAGAGGCTATTAACATGTTCGCGCAAGGCCAATTCACATGTTCGCGCAAGGGTAATTCACATGTTCGCGCAAGGGTAATTCACACACACTCGAGGTGTAGGCTGGCACGCGCCAGTCTTTCTACCGGCAGTTCTGATTGTTAACATATTGCAGCACAATCACGGTTCAATCTGTAAAAATGAGTACAAATTTTACTGGTAACGTTACTCTAAATCAACATGGACTGCATTTTTAAAAGTTATTATAGACCACCATACACCGGGATCATGTAGAACGGTCGGGTTGACAAAGGGGGAGGGGGGCGTTTACGTATCGAAGTACAACCTTAGGGGCGACTTAGAGACGGCCGCTTTTATGAAACGTAAAAACAAAAACAGAATATTGCGTCTTACCTGGTCTACTACAAGAGCTTGTAGTGGCGAAATTACCACTACCATCGTCGGCTCCTTGGCGAGGGATGGAAGGATTTGGTCACAAATCGACTTCCCATGGCCCGTAGCCATGCCGACAAAACAATCTTTGCCTTCTACGGCAGCCCTGATGGCCCGAGCCTGGCCATCCTTCAACCGAGAAAACCCCCAGATGTCGCGCGCTACGCGCTCTGCCCTGGACAGGACATCTGACACAGGATCTGACATGACACCACGAACGTATGACCAGTAAGTTTAAATGTTTTGATTTTGAACTGGCTGACCGTTAGGAAATGGTCGGGTCAGTGAACACGGCCGGGGGTGTGACAACTCGCTGTCGGAAGGTGCCAGCTGGGAGGTGCGTACGGTTTATTGGCGGTCCACGGGACCCTGGTAGTTCACACATCCATGCCAAACGGTATTAAGTGTTTTTTAATTGGGCTTTTTACCCGCCGAGTGAAAGCAGACTTGTTGAGGGGCGAAACCTTCTTTCCCCGGCAAACTCCCTTGGCTGCAAACCGTCCTTTCGCGACATAACTCGCGTCGGTCGCCGAAAAAAAATAACGCCGCTCGACAAGGCTGCGAAGGAGGCTAACAACTCACCTCAATGCCCAAGAATAAGACGCAAAAGAATGTAACAACCCAAACAAAAACGTCTGGTTCTGCAACAAAATGAATAAATTACAAAAATTTAGTTTTGAGAAAACAATCATAATTATGTATGACTAAATATAGCAACAAACCATAAACTCAAGTAAAACTTTGCGACATATCTATGATTAGAAGCACATCAGATTCTATAGCTTACATTCAATAAAATGACTTGCAGAAGAGTGGATATCAGTAAAGTCAAGTATTCAGCTGATATGCACAACCTTTTCAACAAACCAAGGATACCCTTGAACAAACTAAAGCACTCCTGGCTATGCAGAATATGTATCATCTGTATCATTACAATGGTCTACCTGCATAGATTGCCACACAGTCATGGGATGTTGATTTGTGACTGTTCTATCATTTTGGACTAATGGACTGATGGCACATTTCCAAGCTGTATTATCCAAGCTGTGCCCTTGGGAAAGGCACTTAACACGTATTTCCCCCCTCAGTTAGAGGGATCCTGGGCCCTACTAGGGTTCGGGTTGGCATTAGGAAGGGCATCCAGCCGTAAAAAAACCTGCTTCAAAAAAAGACTAATTGCACTTGATGCAAGCACGTCTAACCCCTGTTTCAGGGAAAAAAGACGTTAAACTGGATAGAAAGAAAGAAAAAAAAATTATCCCTGATTGCTGTACATGGATGCCAAATGGTTGCCTTCTGACTCAGTTATGGGCTATCATATATTTATTAGTCTGATGCTTGATTCAGACAGACCCCTGTTTCTGATGGGCACATAATCCATGTTCATATGGCATCTCCTGCTGAGGACACATCCATTAAGCTCTGGAGCAAAGACACTGGCAACTGACAGAGAAGATTGAGGCTCAAGTTTCAAAATTAAATCATACATATTTCATACTAGGTCAGGAAATGTAGGTGACCTGGAATCATGTGAAAATAGCAAAAGCCTGCAAGGCAAGTGGGAAGTGTATAAAAGAGGATTTCCCTTCTCATTTATGGCTGTACATATGTAGGAGGCAAGCAAATATTACATCATTTAAACACAAACTACTCAAGGCCACCTACAACAGATTTAACACACATTACAGTCTTGACCTGCCATGTACAAATGTACTTGGACCACTTCTTGTGGGTGCAGTACTTGTATTGCTTCTAGACCACACTAAGTCTTGTTTTCAACTATATTTATACTACTTATTAGATATATGGTATTTGAATTAGATATACGGTATTTGTATTATGCTTAACCTTCTATATTGATTGCCCATTCTGGGTACATGTATTTCTATACTTGTCATTGACTATGTAATTTTGATGTTGTATAATATGTGTTTTTGTATGGGGGAGGGCAACTTGTAAAGGTGCGTTAACACCTGTTTTGCCCTCCCTTTCACTTTGTGAAAAATCAAAATAAACAAATAAACAAATATGCAAAGTTACTGACTGTGAACCCTCCATTGCTCAGTGATGTGCTCAAACTCCACCATGTTGATGACAGAAGCAATGATGACGGCTCCCAGGGCAGCACTGGGGATGTACATGAAGTAAGGAGTCACAAACAGCATGGCCAGGATCACTAGGGTCCCTGCAGTGGAATAGGAGAGAACATACTTTTCAACATTTGTGAGGTCCTATTAAGATGACGAGGACTGTAATATATGGGCACCATACTGGATGAATTAAAAGTTAGTTTTTGAGAGTTATAAGTTGTAGTAGGATAACATGTCAGTATATAACATTACTGACAGCTTACAGATCTAGAGTTACATATTTCATGTCAATGTCATGGACAATCATTTTGGACCAGACAAAAAGAAGAAAAAATTGGCGACAGACATTACATAACATATTTAATACTGGAATAATATGCATTAAAGTTATGCTATACACAGTCCTGACATAGCAGAAGGCAAAGTTAGAGAGATACCTACTAGAGTCTTTCTCAGACTGGGCACAATGCCAGACATGGAATATCAATAAAAGCTAGAAGCTTTGATGGCTGTACATCTACAGAACTTAATCTTGTACTTTGCAAACTATTGGGTACATGTATTAGACATAACTGTTACATTGGAAGATGAACTGCACTGTAAAATCATTCAGACTGTTACTGACTTAATGTGATTGAAAACTTTTAGAGACTATCAAACTTTGATTTGACCTAAGCAGTAGCAGTTACCTGTGATCTCTGCCTGGCAGTGCTGCCATCTAGCAGCATAAAACAGAACAGCAGGACTGGCACATACATAGGTACAATCCTTGCGTGTCATTTCAAGACTTGTACACATATTTGCTGAATGTCAGACATCCTACATATGGTGACAACAAGAACAAACCTGTGAAGATTGTGCCCATTGGAGTCATGACTCCACTGGCTGAGTTCACTGCTGTTCTAGAAAAACTGCCTGTCACAGGATATGAGCCAAAGAAAGAGCTGACTGTGTTGGCAATGCCTGAAAAAAAAATTGAAAAAGAGAAAATAAAGTAAATGACAGCCAAACATATTCTCTTTAAAATCGCTGACATTTAAACTATTATGGAAAGAAATTCATCTGACGGATATCTACCAAAGACAAAGCAACTATAGCTACATGTGATTTATCAAATTTTCTGTACTTTGGTGAAGTGAAAATATATTATGGACGGCTGAGTACAAACCCAATGCAAAGAGCTCCTGGGTGGCTTCAATGGTGTATCTATTCTTGCTGGCTGTATAAAAGAAGACAACAGATTGTATGTGAGTATCTTTGGTACTGAAATACATAAAGTGTGGCTGTGAAGACCTCATATTACATCAAACGTCACAGCAAAGTACATAGTCATGTAGAAACTCTGGATGATCATAGAATGTTCTCATTTACAATTGAACATGGTAAATGGTTGCAAGTAAAATGTTCAAAAGCTTAGTGTCAGTTTTCACCTTAATCTTAACAAATCTTGCAGAAAGGTGTCATCCTCTGAACTTACCAAAAGCTTTGGCAATAGCAATATTTTCCAGCAAACCTATCATAGGTATAACCACTACACCAGCTCCAAGATGCTGAAAGATAACAAACAAATGAAGATCTGTAATGATGTGAACTAATGAAGACAGACATTTAGCTGACTAAAGTTTGAGAATGTATCCCTATTGGAAAATAGTAAGTAGTATGTAAAAAAAATACTACAATGTTACATTGTGTTATCAAGATTCAGAGCTTATATAGCTTTGCACAAAAAGTCTTCTCACATGTCTACATTCCTATACATACAGTTGAGGCTTTATCGTACTGCTACATTTGCAGACCTGTACATGTAACGTTAAGTAATGATGTTTTATATAGACCTGCCTCCAGGCTTACACTTACTGTAAAAAACTCTTCCCCCTCCACTGTGTGGTTGCCATGCTGGTAGGAGAAGCTAGGGGGCCCCACTGGTGGGAACCCTGATGGCACTTCTTTAGTCATTGTGAAGGGTCTGATGTTGTAGACGTAGAGAACCCCAGCAATGATTGTTGTCACCAGTACAATAATGGCATTTCTTGCTACAGTGAACAAAACAGAAGGACAAGATTTTGAGATATTTTGATTTTGCTGTGTTAAGATTTATGCAATAAAAGATGCAGCTACATGTAACATTACATTGTGCAAAAATGTATATAACGTTAAGATTGTGCTGACATGTGCTGAAATGCATACATTTTGAAAAGGCAAAATGTGATGAGAAATTAATATACCTGTTCCAACCAGCCATATAGTCTTACGGCCGACTCTCTGTAATCTTGTGAGGGGCACGTTTGGATTCGTGTTTTTGTCCCAATCTCTGTCTTTTATGAACTTCAGTACCAGCAGTGTTATAAAAGAGATGAGTCCAAGTGTCAGGTCCCAGTAACTGTCAATACAAATATTCAACGTAAGCACATTACTACTGTAATATTCAACATGGTGAGAAAAGGGAAGGGTGTAGGGGGGTGAGTTTCATAAAGCAGCAACGATCTACAAATCAGGTTGGTTTGGTTCAATCTTACATCATCTTGATTGTTCAATACCAATGTTACAATGGGTAACACACCTATAGATTGTAAAAATAGCATTATGGCTGCTCCAAGATAAATTTACATCCATTATGATGAAGTGGTATTGATATATTATAGAGTCTGCCTTACTTTGTTTCTGTTATCTTCCTGAAAGTGTCATAAATGTTCCACATGAAGGGTTTCCTTACATCCTTCAATCCCAGGATAAGCTGGAAATACATACATGACCATTAATCATTTCAGCTCAGGTAACCAATATTTGCTAGGTTGATCTAAAGAGGTTATAACCATAATATTACCTCAGATTATGATAGGACTGTACTTAACTTTTTCCATGTCAACATAATTAGTTACATGCCTAATGTCCTTGTGCACAAAAAATTGTCATTGTATCAATCACTGTGACAGAACTTTTAGACCTTGAATTTTGAAAAACATTTTACTCATATGCAGAACATTGTCCAACTTTTAAGAATCCTGTTGCAACTTTTAAAAATCGTACAAAAATGTCAAAACATACAATTTTTCATCAAAAAATATTTGTGGATTATTGTCCTAACCTTCAATTGTCCACATCCAATGATGATAGCAGCAGCAGTGACAAACCCTGAATTGACTGGAACAGCCATAAAATTTAGCAGGAAACCTGTGGTTCAGGGAGACAACACAAAATCACAATCTTACTTTGACAGTAACAAAAAACAAACAAACAAAAAAAACAAAAAACAATTTACTCAGTACCTACAGTGCCCAGGACATTCTGACTTGTATGATATGCAAAGTCTTTGATCAAATTTATCCTAAGTATATGTTGTATATGCGACTCTGTACTTACCAAGGCGAAAGATACCCATTACAAACTGAATGAGTCCAGTAAACAGGCACAGTGCAATAGCGATGGCTGGTTGTCCTTCTGCGTACTGAGCTGTCATCAGTGACATCAGGGCTGTCGGTCCGAGTGTGATGTCCTTGGATGTACCCATGATACAGTAGACAAAACAGCCCATAAAGGCTGAATACAGGCCATGCTGGAGGTAGAGAAACTTCAGGTTGGTGGGATCATAAATTGTTCACCTTAATCACCTTAAAAACCTAAGCTTCTTCCTGATTAAACTGAAGTAAAACTATAAGTTGTCAACAGTATAGAGAAATTACCTGTAAGAATGCCCCCCACACATTTTGATACCATCTAATTTACAGTTTAAACTTAGCAACTGCTTGCCTGAGTTAAGTTCTAATTAGTCAAAATGCTGGAGTGCTGGATCAAGAGTAAGCTGCTTCTTTGCAATTGCAATTGGTGTTGATAGTATACTGCACAGCTTACATGATCATCAACCATTTCAAAGACAACAAAATGCAAGGATAATGTTTTGTACCTGACCATTAAATGGTGCATACTGTAAAATCTCCAGTAGCATACCAGTTATGCATGGTTAACTGGCGTCTAGTCATGCGTGGTCATTCTAAACAATGTTTTGCTAACCACACCTTCACATGAGGTTCACCATGTCAGCCAACTTGTATCATAATTCATGCCTGAATAGTCTCAAACTTTGCTAATTGATTATCAAAAAAAGTACTAGCCCATCTGGGGCCAGGCCTGAGTGTTTCAATATGATCTTCCAATGGGATTGTTGATAATTTGAGATGCAGTCACAAGTCAAGACCAAAATAATATGTTGGAACAATATATATGTTTATCTTATTTTTAATACATTGTACAAGGAATAACATGATCATGATTGTCTGCCATCGACCTACCTGAAGCGGTAGCTCAGCGACTGCAGCATATGCCAACCCCTGGGGAACTACGGTCAGACCAACGGTCAAGCCAGCGATCAGATCACCCTGGAACTTCTCGAGGTTGTACTTGGGCAGCCATGCCACGATCGGGAGTCTCTTCTTCAGGTATCGGACAGAGCAGGTGTTATCTGCCCACTTGTGAGCATAGTTCTTACATTTCCTTATCATCTTGGAACTCTGTAGTGGAATCTCCAGTAGTTGTTTTCATGACCTGAGGCCTGAGTGTAATGAGCACCCTTCACTACAGTCAGAGCATCTCGTTCTGCCACGTAATGTTGAAACAGTGATGCACAATGATTAGACATTATGTGGAGGAACAATGCCTTTTTGATTGTAGAAACAATCTTTAATGCAAATACCTCAGGTATTGAGAAGCATGACTTGCAAAAAAAGAAAAGAAGGCAATGCTCTACTTGAAAAGTACATGCGGTTATTGGCCGTACGGGTGTTCTTATGGCAGTGCTTTTATGCGATATAAGCATGACGCAAGCAAGTTAACATACCGTACGGGTAATTTCTGCCACAGTGCCTTTGAGTTGTTGTCGTTGAAACTACTATACAATGCTACTGACATTATTATATGTAGACGGAGTCCCAGGTAATCATATTAGCAACCAACGTGGCTTCAAAAGGTTCCAGTAAACATGTAGTTCCTTATATTACACGTATAACGTTACAGAAAACAAATAGACAGCCGGTGCACGGCCTTTGCAAATGTCGCAGTATTAGATTTGATTCAAATGACAAATATAAAGAACCAAATCAGAATTGAACATAATGGAAACAATAGAATTGACCTACGTTTTAAGGTACGCTTGTTGTTTTGGAAACGTTGCGCCAGGCTGTAACTTGATTTTCATCCCGGTAAAGTGGCATTAGACACTGCACGGTTCACAATTATCTGGACACGTCAAGCGTTCTATTGTCTGTTTTGACGATAGCGGAAAAACCGGTACGTCATACCGCTAAAGGTCACACACACTACGTCAGGAACGGATGTAAACGCCTCGTTTCATGGAAGTAACGCTCTGTGATATAAAACCGGCCAGGGGGATACTTTACGGCGGGCACATACGGTGCTGATGAAATGAATAGGTTCATTTGAGCATTAGAACGCTAAGAGCCACGCCCCTAAGAGATTAAACTGTGGCATCACGCCCCTGAGGGATTAAACTCTGTCATCACGCCCCTGAGGGATTTAAATCTGTCGAATGCGGGCTTGGCCTGGCCTGACATCAAACCGATATCCTAGAGGACGATACCACATAGCTTCAGTGCACTACAAACGGGAATTTGGGTATACACAAATTGCTGGTGAAGTTGAGATCAGCAGACCATGCTACGATTTCGTCTACCCTCCGACCGATCCCACCCGCAGACCGGCGCAAAGGTGGGCACTCGCACCGACGATCTACACATTCTTACAGCCACGAAAACTTTCTGGTCACTTAATACATGATCTTAGAGAAAGGGCGACAGTATCTGCCGTCTACTGCTGGCCGCGCTCAGAGAGTAGCGCAAGTGAAAACGTAAAATGCAAACAAACATGTGGGTCCTTTCACTTCGCATTGCCACGCGTATTAAAGGTCAAAGAGCAACGTAAAGGATGGCGGGAAACAGAATCACACACTCTTTTAAAAGGGAGTGTGTGATAAATAATATCATAATCATTACAATATTGCAGTAGAATAGTCAATACCATAGAAAATGGAAACATTAAAATAAGATGAAATATATATCTAATTTTTATATCTCTGTGACAAATTTTAGCAAGAATACTATGATATCAAATTTGAGTTAGCTGGTGTCTATTATATAAACCTCCACATAATGGGTCAGTCGAAAGCGGTAAGGACGAACACTCTACATGCAATTTGTCAACAGGCCACTCTGCTACATCTGAGTCTACTCCGTGAAAACCATGCAAAGTGATGGTCAAGCTGTCATCGGGATACTTCAGGAAGCAGTGATCGGTAACAAGACTTTCCCATTGCGTTGGAAGATTTAGTTCATCCTAATGTAAAATTTTGGTCATGCATGCATGTACTTGAAATACAGGGTTAGGGTCACCATGTCTATAGTATAGGGAAAATTCTTATTGACAGGCTTATGCTAGTATATACATGTAAAGAATAATTCCCAGTGCTTTTCATCATCCAGATATTTTATTATATACATCATCATCTGTACTAAACTAAATCTATGAGGCCTCTGACACTCAGTGTCCTAAAAACTTGTAGCAATAAACTTCACAGTTGGCCATAAGCCATTTGTCAGACATGTCACTGACTCGGAAATTACAATGGTACATATAATATACGGCTCTCATAAATTATACCCAGGTCACTCTCTTTTTTAGATACAATGTATACCTGAGCTCCCTTCTCCCTGCCATTGGTCCACCTATACAACAAATTTGTACCAGTTAAGGCATATGTCATCAGGGAGAAGACTGAAACATGCTCGTCTCACATCTCTACCACTAAGGCATACACTTGTATAGAACCATTCTTCAATATTTCTACATAAATAGATCTGGTTGATATACATTTGTACACTCATCACATATCTACAGTTATGTAATTAAATTACATACAACTGTACTGGCACAGGATGGGACCGGAGTCATGTGAGCAAACCTGATGAGGAACTAACACAATACTCCCACCAGAAGTATTGACTAGTACAGTTCTCTAAAATCTAACATCCGACCAATAGATAAAATTTACAACAGTTTTTGTGTCATGTTGGACACAAAGAAATCTCACTGCAACTCCTTGACCCGTAACTCTTTTCTTTCTTTGAGGTAATAGTTCTAATACTTCATGATACTTTTAGTCTGCTGTTATGGCTTTCATGATGGTGAAAGGCAGGTCCCCACCATAACCCAGTACTCTCTCTGTGGAGAAGCCCCCGCCAGTGTCAAGTCCCATCCCTCTCTTGGAGTACAACTGTATGACGATTTGCAGTGGGACACCCATATCAACCACTGATAGGGTCCTAGGGGTCATTTGGCGCATAATACACAGGTGCGGCCCCACTTGGAATGTAGTGCCATCGTCTGGCACCCGTATACCAACAAAGGGACACAGACGATGGAGGCCGTCCAGTGCAGGGCCGAGTAACCCTGAATGACTAGACTTCTGGCGGACTAGCAGCATGACACAAATGCTCTACAATCTGCATGCGCAGTGGGCCCCTTCGCTCCAAAAGGAGGAGGAATGCCCGCCTCACCACCATCTACAAGCTATGTACAACCATATGAATATACAAACTGACAGTCTACTTAAACCAGCCCAGGGATGCACCCGGGGGAGCCACCACCTCAAATTCCTAACTATAAACGCTAGAACAGGTACATACAATACTTATCCCCCCCCCCCCCCCCCCCATTCCCCAGTGGAATGCCTGCCTGACGGCACCGTTGAGTCATTCTGTCCCAGGCCCGAGGCCTGCTGGCCCTAGCACTAGCCCGGGACCTCAACTCCCCCTACTTTGCCCCTGATGGGGTCATATGGGAGTTAACGATGATGATGATTTAGAAGTCACCATCTAGTGACTAGAGGAAAAGTCTGCTCTTGTCTTTTAAGCTGTATACATCTTGTATATCTATGGTAGATGTCTTTCTTCACACTGTAGTGACTTTTGACACATCTACTGCAGGAATGTCGGGTGTGTCATTGTCGATTGTGTCATCGTCGTCGGGTGTGTCCACATTGGCTAGCAGGGCGTGGTCAGTCATGATGACCTCTCCATTCTCCTGGTCAGGTTCTGTGGGAAAGTCATTAACAGGTCATATAGATGCATCCAGTGATATTTCTGAATTCACTGATAATGTCTATCACTTATCTTATGGTTAATATTTATATTAACACTGACTAGTAGTTCATTGAAATACAAGTTACTCTATAGTTGTTATGAATGATTGATGATGCCATGATCTGCAATACAGTTTATAAATTGTATTGCATATCATGGCATTATCATAGTTTCATTCATATATAAATTATATATGAATTGTAGCTATTATTGGTAATGTATTATAGGAAAGAAAGTAAACATTTTCAGCAACTTGCATAGAGTAGAATATACTCACCACTCACAGCTGTCCAAGTTATTTAAGACAGGGAGAAAAGAGTTTGCAATTTAGCCACACACACTTTGGACAAGATTCAGAGACACTTCCTCATTTAATAGGAAACTTAAGGTGGAAGACAATGATTTCATCCCAGTTCTGTTTGCACATCCCACAGGTTCTGTTTAAAAACTCAACATAGTGAGTTTTTTATTAGTGACAGTAGAAAATGTTTGTCCACTGTACCTCTCATTGCAGCAATGGCATCTTCACAGGTCTTGAAGTATCTGAAACCCTTGATCTTTGACCTTACCAGGGCCGCTCGGATGTCTGGCTGCAGTAAAACAGTGATGGAAATTTTTTACTTCTACTCTAATTCTAAAGTCTAAATTTATATGGCATGAAGTTTTGGAATGTTTGCCTTTCGTGCAAGCAGGTATATGTTGTGATATGTATATTTATGTGCAATATACATTATTCACAAGATGGATATACGTATATGTGTACATAATTTCCAATCCCTCAAACCAATAAGTAATATACAAGTCATCTTGCTCTCTAGAGAGATCTATGAATATGATGTTTGTCAACACTATAACCTAGTAATTGTTTTACCCCACCTAACTATGGAATATTTCTGTTCTTCAGATGTTCTGTGATCATATTAGTATGAACCAAATCCCTGCAGATTCTATTTACTGCACCTGGGCAAGACCACCTTTTACATCATCTAGCACAGAAAGGTGACTTACTCTCATACAGGAGAAATGTAATTTCAATCCCCGTGCTTCAAACTCCTCGATCAGCTGATCCAGAGCCTGCACCACTGTACAGTCAATGTCAGACACACAGCAACACCGCATCACAACATTCTTATAGGGCTTCTCTGTAGAAAACAATGGGAACAAGGAAGCTCTATTATATTGCTCTAATGTACATGACTGTTCTCATGATGTTAGTCTTCTTGATTAGTAGAATTTGTGGATGCATGTGTATACCTTCTGTAACCTAGTAACCAATTAGTCTCCTTCAATAGAAGTTCATTAGCAATGAAATTAAGTTCATTAGCAATGGAATTAAGTTCATTAGCAATGAAATTAAGTTGTCTTTTGGCCCATGTAATTGATGATATCAAATTGAATATTCCCAGGATTGACTGTAGCTTTAACTCTACTATAAGTATACTATAGACTGGATACGACTACTACTAAGTAGCCCAATTTGATAAGGTACCTAGAGAACATCTGTATTGAAATTCTAGAATATAAAACACAACAGTCAACAGACATTCACAAATATGAGATCCAAGCAGCTAGATCAGACCTTTGAAGGCGTCTTTGGCCACGACATCCCTCATGTAGTCCACAGCTGGGAAGTTTAGGCCACTTTCTAGTTGTACAATCAACACATCATCAGGAGCTATACGTGCCGGGTAGACCTGGAGGAAACAATAGAAGGAAGATGTTTATTTTTCGTGTTCAAATTTGATATGATAAGCACAGAGAAAAAAATCTGTATTTACTTCATGACTTTGTGTCGTATTAAGTGACCAATTTCAACTCACCGTCGCCCTTGGTCGAGCTGATGGGTACAGCAGGATGATTAGGGACACACCCACGCCCAGGGCGATGCCATACTGAAACAAACAAGAACAATACATTGTAGTTCAAAATCTAAAGGACACAAACTGTGATGTGGCAATAGCAAAGAGGTAACTGTCACTAACACTGGGGCCTCATAATGTTCCAGGCATGCATCATTAATAAGTAGTACCGGTATAGCAACTTAAAGAATGATCAGAAATTTAATTAATTTGTCCATTGAAGGTTTGATTAACTTAAGCTTGAAACTATCTAAAGTGACAACATACCTGTATTCCAAGGAGCAAGACACCAAAGAAGGTGACAACGAAAGCTAGCAAATCCAGTTCTGAAAACAAGAAAACATTTGAAAACACTGCTGGAACACAGTACAAAAATGTATGTATGCCTGACTTTGAAATTCATGTTTACTGTCACAGTGATAAAATTGCCAGAGAATCCTGCAAATGGATTATAATAGATATCTCAAAGCTTGAACATGCTGCTGTAATATTGTAACATCTACATGGCATATATTTCATGAAGGCAAGACAACTCGTTGTCATGTGGACTCACTTTTGACCCTCCAGAACACAGGAATCACAGAGTACTCCACCATCTGTATGACAGCTGAGATGATGACAGCTCCCAAGGCAGCGCTCGGGATGTACTTAAAGGATGGTGTCAGGAAGGCAAGGGCCAGAATCACCAAGAGACCTGGTAACAACAAGGCCTTTTTAGACTAGAGTATCTTGGCAAAGAGATATTTAGTACATGCATTGCATAATAAAAATATAATTATGTAGGACACAATAGAGACACACAAGGTAGTTCACAACAAGGAACAGGAAGGGGGTGGGGACTTTCTTTTGAAATAACGGATACTTTTCACAACACATAAGCAAGTCTTTGGGACAGCCTTAACATGGTGCCCTCAAGAAAGGTTTGCCACTAACCTGTGAATAGACCACCCAGCTGGGTTTTAACTCCACTTTGGTAGTTCACTGCCGTCCTGCACATTCAGGGGATAGAGGAGCTTTCTTTACTATTTATGATCTAGGCAAGTGGTAACAGCAACCAGAAAGCTTCAGACTCTAACCTTAATGATTATTTTGTAGAATGTTGATGACGTGAAATTACATTATATTTACCTTCCAAAGCTTCCTGTAACTGGATAGGCTGAGACAAAGGACCCCAAGATGTTTGTCACACCTGGATGGAAACAACATGGCAAGTGTTTTTCAAGGTTATTCAAGGTTATTTCAAGAGTCTTCTTACATCTGAAGGAAGTAATACAGAAACATAAAATTGATATACCTTACTGTATATTCTTACCTATTGCAAGTAGCTCCTGTGTGGCATCTATTCTGTAATTTCCCTTGCGAGCTGAAACAAGAAGTATATTTGTAAATCAAATGATATGTGTAATATAATACACATTTGTAGGCTTTTGTTCGTGTATTACAAATCTATTGAAAAATTGCAAAGCAAGGACAAGCCTTTCCCAGTTAAAACTCAACATGGAACAAAATGATCACTAGTGCAAAAGGGACGTACAGTTACAAGCAAATCACCACAACATAAAACTATCATCAAAGGTACAGGTGGTTAAAGATTCTTAATTAAAATCACAATGTTAGTTCAACAGGAGAAATAAGTAGCTTTAAACAAAACTCACCAAAGGCCTTCCCTATTGCTATGCTCTCCAGGAACCCAATAAGTGGAACAATGACCAAACCAACCCCAATGTCCTGCAGAGAGAATTACAGATGGAAACATCAAATGACTTTCCTTGATTTTGGGAGTTATTGTGTATTACATACCTTATAAATATCTTTAGTTAATCATACCTTTTTTTTTTGGAAAGGAAAGATTAACAAGTGGTGTAAATGAGTCTGCCTTGTGGATATACATGTATATATTCAGCACCAAGGACAGTGTCTCTTGGCACATGGACAGAATCAAGGACAGAGTTGTCAGGTGACTCAAAAGTTTGATGAGAAGGTGGAAAGAATTGCAATTACATGTACAGGCTCAGGTTTTGTGTCAATGCTTTTAGAATTGTGTATTACCTGAATAATCTCTGACCCATTTTTTACAACAGTGCCGTTCTTCACTAGCGAGAACTGTGGGGGTTGGAACCCTGGCAGGCCTGGCTTTATCTCCTTGGTGAGGGTGAAGGTACTGATTCCTCTACTCAGTAGGCCATATGCAACCAGCGATGCGGCCACCACGACAACTGCGTTCCTCACTGAGATGACAGCAGCAATGACATGAAATACACTGTATGTCAATGATAAGAGCACATACTTGTCTTCATGTCTTCTATCAGGGTATAGTACTAGTATGACAACTGATATCAGTACTTGCTACGTATGAATTAATGGTATGAATCTACACATTGCTCAGACTTTAAGTCGTACATTGTATTAACCTTTATGTCTGACTGGTACAAATGTATATACATAAGCCAAAACCTCTTCCATCAAAATACTGACATTAGAATAAGCTTTCAGAAAGCACAAACCTTGGTCAACATACCTGTTCCCAAGAGCCACAGGACTTTCCGCAGGATTTTTTGCCACAATGGAGGTTTGAGCAGGGTCCCTTTCTTCTTGTCCCAGTCCACTTCCTTCAGCTTCTTCAGGACGATCAGCACCACAAAGCACACAATCCCCATCCCCATATCGGACAGGCTGCAAGAGGTGCAGACATTTTGTGAAATGTCACCAGATGATGTCAAATTTCAGAGGTAATAAGGTCAGAGTTTTATGACACTACTACTTCTCTCTACCCACCTCTAATACTGTTAAAGTTTGATGGTACTTCATGTAAAATTAATGCAGCTTGTAAACTGACCCTATAACATGCATTATCCCAGTTGGTATAGTCTTAGTTTAAATGTATGTACAACTAACCGTGTGCCAGGAGAGGAGTACAATTAAACTTACTTTGTGTGGGTTATTCTTTGGAAAATACTGGGCACTGCCTTGATGAAAGCTCGTGGAATGTTCTTCAGTCCCAGAACCAGCTGAAGCAATACAATAAAAACTAGAAAGGCCGACATTTGCTCCGGAGCAAATACAGCATATTTCAGCCATTTCCTTCCCATTTTAAAGTCCCATTTTACACAATTTGAAAGCGGTGTATGCCAGCAAGGTGAATAACGTTCTGTTTGCATGTGTCCAAGGATCCCCCATACCAAATATCAGGTAATTTGGTTTCAATATCAGGTCATGGGAGCCAAAAATGTACATTTTTGGTCTGAAAATAGCAAAAAAGTCCCATATTACACAATTTTAAGTGGTGCATGCCAACAGTGTGAATAACATTCTTTGTGCATGTGCCCAATGATCCCTTGTACCAAATTCCAGGTCATTTGCTTTTAATATCAGGACACAGGAGCCTAAAATGTACATTTTTTGTCTGAAAATAGCAAAAAAAGTCCCATTTTCACAATTTGAAAGTAACGTATGATAAAAGTATGATTTATGGTCTGTGAACATGTGCCCAAGGCACCTATATACCAAATTTCAGATCATTTAGTTTTAATATTTGGGCACAAGAGCCAAAAATGTACATTTTTGTCCAAAAATAGCGAAAAGGCCCTATTTTACACAATTTTAAAGAGATGTATGTCAAAAGCGTAAATGACGTTCTGTGGGCATGTGTCCAAGGTATCCCCATACTGAATTTCAGGTCATTTGGTTTTAATATTAGCGTACAGGAGCCAAAAATGTACATTTTTTGTCCAAAAATAGCAAAAAAGCCCTATTTTAGACAATTTTAAATTGGTGTATGTCAAAAGCGTAAATGGCAATCTGTGCGCATGAGTCCAAGGTATCCCCATACCAAATTTCAGATCATTTGGTTTTAATATTAGGGCACAGGAGCCAAAAATGTACATTTTTTGCCTAAAAATAGCAAAAAAGCCCTATTTTACACAATTTTAAATTGATGTATGTCAAAATCGTAAATGATATTGTGTGGGCATGTGTTCAAGGTGTCCGCATACCAAATTTTGGGTCATTCGGATTTAATACCAGGGCTCCAGGTCCCAAAATGTACATTTATTGTCTGAAAATGACCAAAAAACCCAAATAAAACAATTTTCAAGGCCTGTATCAAGAAAATGAAAAAAACGGTCGGGGGTATTTGGTCACTCTACCTCTATGCCAAATTTCAGGTCATTTAGGCAAGAAATGAAGAAATTGAATCCATTTAACGAAATGACAGGAGGAGAAGGAGAAACATGAGGGAATACAATATATTTCATCCATACCTATGGTATGGCTGAAATATAACAATTATCACTTTTGATAACGAACGTACTATGCTATGATTACTTTATGTGGGTTTCTTGATTTGTTGCTCAGAACATCAACTTACATGTAGTACTTGGTGACAGACTTGCCTGACCTCACAATACTAAAATTATGCACCTTTTGACAAAAAAATGCTCTTTTGAGTGATATATTTGCTATATGTCAAACCTACCAGTCGTCACCATTGTGATGAAACAGTTACTACCATATTTACCTTGACTTGTGAAGTCGCTATGGTGATGGCAGCTGCAGAAGAGAAGCCTGCTAACACTGGAAAGGAGATGAAGTTCACCAAAAACCCTGGGAAAATTAAGTACATTAAAGTTTAATAGCAAACATGATACACACAGAAAGATTTTTTCTTGCCAATAGTGATGCTTAGTTTCATGCACATATGGATCATGTCATGAAATTTAAAAAAGTGTAGCTTAAACATTGCACATAAGAACTATCACATACATTTAACACAGAGTCAGACTGAATGCTTTAGGTCTTACCTAAGTGCAGCACACCCATGAGGAACTGCACACACCCAGCCAACAGACAGAGGACTACTGCATACACAGGCTCGCCCTTCACGTACTCCGCCACCATGAGGGTGGTGATGGCGGTTGGCCCCAGTGTCACATGTCTTGAGCCTCCAAAAACGCAATAGATGAAGCAACCCATGAAGGCAGAATACAGGCCATGCTGTAGTTGGACAGATGAAAATGACATCATTTTTCAAGTACATTTAAGAGCAATTAACCAACAGCAATTAAATCCCAAGAAACAGCCTATTGAAGACAATTGTTATATCTGCATGGCAGATTTGTATTTTTCTGTCTGCTTCAGCCTACTTACCCTAATCCTCTCATATCTTTACATGCTTGTCTTCTTCAGTTTGCAAGGAATATGCTAGGGGGATTGCCCTATGTTGCATTGACCAGAAGTCCTTGCTGGATCACTGGTCCTTTTTAGACCAAGTCTTATATTTGCCCTGAAAGAACTGGAAGCTCCTATTTATAACTTCTTTTAATTGCACTGAGCCTGTTTATTGACAAAGAGCAAACAAGTGCTTGTTAAAAGTTAACCTCTGTGTAACCTTGCATGACCTTGTAATTAGAGGTCCACCACACCACCTAATGACGCAGGTTTGTTGCCTTAAGACCTGCACTCTTCCCGTTGCCCATTTTAGAATAGAGGGGATTTATTTTGAGATTCAGAAGGCTTCCAGAGATGCAGATCATTAAGATTTTTAATAATGATTAAAAAAAAAAAACACCTTTCGTTGAATAGAATGGTTGGCTACTGCATGTGACATGAGCTCTGGAAAGTGATTCCTGATCTTGGACCATCTAGCGCTTAAATCCCGGAATAGGGCAGGCCATGCGAGGATTTACTATATATGCTTGATATATGTATATTAGCGTACTAAATGACCTGTCTCCTGTATAAAGGCTGTACACTGTATAATACAGACTGTTAACGAGTACTAAAGGCTTTGTTGTTTACCCTCTATCTGTCTAGTCTGGATTCGTTATTGATCACGCCACACACGACGCTTAGGGTTGCACGTACGCACACCGACCTTACCTGTAATGGTAGCTCCGCCAGGGCCGCGTAAGCCAACCCTTGGGGTATCACCGTCAGTCCTACCGTAAAACCAGCCACAAAATCACGGAACAACCACGCTAGTCTGTACGTCGGCAACCAAGTCAAGATGGGCAAACGTGTCTTTGCCGTTTGGACAGTACAGAAGCTGCGCACAAATCTGCTACATCCCTGTTTGATCTCCTCCTTCCATCCCTGGTCCTCGCCTCCATCCCTGTTTCCCAGCTCGTGGATGGCCACCTGTGTTCCACTGTCCACCGTGTCGCACATCGCGTATATCCTGTCATATAATCTCAACAGGAAGCACGATTCATCATTCACAACACCTATGACATCCCTTTGGCTCATCTAACATGTAAACAACAAAAATATCTACTGCTGATCCTCGATCGTGAACAGATTTTTGCTCCAAAACAACGCGCTGTAATGTCGGAATAACGTTACTTCCGGAAACGACGCGATCCGTCAAGCACAGCAAACTGTAGTGTTTGACAAACAAACTGTTGACACAGTTGACAATTGTGGTCAACGTTTGGACATTTCCGACTCTTAAGTGAAGGTCTTGGCACACAGGACGCGTACGCAAGCGCAGGGTGACTTGCAGTTTGCACAATGTAAAATATGAGCAAACACCATATGTTATGAACCGACCAATGGCCGACCCACCTTTCTGTACCCATATTCCTTTTAAGACGTGACGTCAAATACCAGAACACCATATTGTTATTGTAGCAAATGGTATAATCAGGGATTTTTCTAGCAGTAAACTTCACAGACTGACAGTTTATGTTGTATTTAGTAATTTGGTTGCATGGAGCACCCCCTTCGCCCATCTCATTGGAACCGTCCATCGGATGATGTCATATGGTTGCGTCATGGAATACCCCAGTAGCACCAGCAGCACACTGAATTGGTTCTGGGGCACATGCATGGGTTCCGCGGCTTCTGTTTGGTAATCAAGGTGCATGGGTGAAAGGAGTAAAACATTATGAAAAATTGAATGAAAGTATTGAGAAAAAAAAACACGAAATCTTATGAAATTAGACAAGTTGTTCACGCTGTGAAAGAGCGTTTTGGGATCTCTCCTGGAAATGAGTGGAAAAACTAGCTTACTTTTTAGTTTTCGCGATCGTGGCAAGAAAAACGGAGAAAATTCGTTTGATACAAGTCTCACATATTTTGTTGAGGAAGATCACCATTCTGGACTGTGACAATTGAACAGGCAGTGTACTGAGCTACAACTGGGGCTTTTTCAGTGGAGCCTTTATTATGCGTTTTTTTTTTGCTTATGGCATATCATTTCTATTTGTACTCAGATATGCTGGGCCGAAAATAGAGCAGAAAAAGAAGGAATATGCCATAAGAAAAAAAAGCGCATTATAAATTCCAAAAAAGCCCCAGTCGTAGGCTACATAGAATGACGAAGTTATACCCCTTCTTTTTATTGGTTGATAATACAACGAGGTTTATTTGGCATAAGGAGATATACACTTTTGACTCGCCCTAATTAAAGGATTGGATGGCTCGTAGAGTTGAACTCTTAACCTTATCTTAATCGTCCATGACGGCAGCCTATATTAGTATAACATTAAATACAAGTTAATAGGATTTCCCTAAAGCTTTTTCGTTAATATTTGTATAAAAGTTTAAAAGTTTATTTTTTTATTGTTTTTATTTGCGATTATGCTAAATATACCTAGTAAAGCTAACCAAAGAAGCAATGTAAAACTCCTGTTACCTTTGAGGGTCACGGAAATCGCGCGCGATAACAATTTGTAATAGGAACTGTGGTGTGAGACATTAAATTAGGTCAAAGGTTGGCGGCTGATGTCGGGCACGCAGGTTGACACTCTACAAACACGTCAAAGTCCACACGGCGTTTTCCACAGCGTTACAGCCATGTTCTGGTCGCAAACGGACTGAGAACTTACAACAACGAACCCATTGAACCAGAAAGATCCCAGAAGGTCTTCAAGTAACTAGGAGTGGATGGCAGTGGTCCTGAGGAAGTGCAAAAGAAATGGCGTCAAACTGGTCCAGCAAACGTGTTCTGTCGGCTTCCTCAAGAAGAGACTCCCGATCGTGGCATGGCTGCCCAAGTACAACCTCGAGAAGTTCCAGGGTGATCTGATCGCGGGCTTGACGGTCGGTTTGACAGTAATCCCCCAGGGGTTGGCGTATGCAGCAGTCGCCGAGTTACCCCTTGAGGTGAGCTTTGGGGATTTGGACTTGACCGGAAGTGTGATGGGGGTGGGGGGCAAAAACTCAACTCTGATAACTGTCAAAATCTGAAATGATAAGAGCAAAACGATGTGTAAACTTCCAGGATGATAAAAGGGGGCGGGTCCAGTAGGTTCATGTCAGTTGTGAATGCAAAGTGATCGATCAGTCACACCAAAGTATGAAGGGCATATACTGTTTGTGGACAGCTCTATTTGGGACCCTCTATATGGCATATAGAGGGTCCCAAATAGAGCTGGCCACAAACAATCTCCAAGCAGATCTTCCTGTCGCAAAATCGTAACTGCCGACCAAGAGTAGGTCCCAGGACCACTAGTCTTGGCTGGTAGTTACGATTTTGCCACAAGAAGATCTGCTTGGAGAATCAGTCCACAAAGGGAATGGGGCCTCAGTAGCTGCGGCGACTGTTGTAGGGCTTCTCTTGCTTGCAGTCTTTTACATTAGCCCTAACAACAGTCTGTTGTTAGGGTAAATGTAAAAGACTAAGCAAAAGAAGCCCTACAACAGTCGCCGCGGCTAGGGCCCTCAAGCACTCCAAGTAGATAATCCTGATTCCTTAGATTGAAGCAAACTGCATCATGGAATGTGAATGCATTTGTAGATCTCCCAAGAAAGGATCAATTCAGGAACTGTAAACTTGCTATATTTGCCTGCCCATTGACAGGATAAGATGCATGAAAAATGGCAAAACCACATGAGAACCACTATTCCACCCCCATCAAACTCTTTTCAAGCCATACCCGGAAATTCGTGCCGTACCCGCTCAAAAATTCTGGCCGTACCCAGAAATTCGTGCCGTACCCGCGAACATTTCAAGCCGTACCCGGTAATTCGTGCCGTACCCTGTACTTTTTCGCCGTACCCAATGGAGGATATCGCTCAGCCCCGGTGCGTAGTCACTCGGAAGTCGTGTCTAAATACACTGTACGGCAACGATACACAACCTCATATAGCCTATGCTCTGGTAAATATTCCTGGCCAAATATCTGCTGAATGGCGTCATACAAATCGCGCCCAATCTTGAGAACACTTCGCTCAGCCGGCCAAGAAGCGGTCTGGAGAGAACGGCCGGCCACCCAGGGTCCATGACATGAGTGGCCGGTGGGGTGTCATGTCATTGAAAAAGAAATATCTAAGGATTGGGGAGGCCCAGATGACGGGCCAGCCCCATCCTGAAGCTCTCTGTAGTTGGTGCAGAGACTAACTGTGTGGGTATTAGCTATTCCACTCTATAACTGTTTGGGGAAAGAAACTAAACCTGTATATGTTGTTCTACATGCAAAAGTAACGTAACGTAACTATTAATGTTCAGCAACAATAAACTAGGGCACGGTTTTTTGCCATAGGGCAGTGCACTGGCTGTACATTACAGACAATGATAGCTTTGTTATTCATATCACTGATCGGTATCTGTATAGCCGGTATAACCGGCCTTTGGCACACATCAGCTGGATCATTTTCTGAAGTTATGATATCATTAATATCTTGTCCAGTCTAAAGATTGCATTTGTGAACTCTACTACAAATAGAGATAGATGTGTCTGAATGGTTGATGCTGAAGCATGTCTTCCCACCAGACATGTAGGCCTATTAAGAAAGGTCACATTTTGATTAAGACAGTGATAACATAAGTCTTAACCTACATCTAATTTTGATATAACTTGACAAGTCCAGTAAAGTATGATCACTTGCATAGCCTGAAAACATTACGTTTCAATAAAAGGCACAATCAATTATTAATAAGTTATTTCTTGTTCTCTCCCAACAGTATGGTCTGTATTCAGCCTTTATGGGCTGTTTCATCTACTGCCTGTTTGGGACATCGAAGGACGTCACACTGGGACCAACGGCTATCATATCTCTGATGACAGCCGAGTATGCGAAGGGGGAACCCACGCTCGCTATCGCTCTCTGCCTTTGTGCAGGACTTGTACAGTTTGCCATGGGTGTCTTACAGTTAGGTAAGGGTGGATACTGGTGTACTTGATGTTTCTTTATTTCTTTATTTGGATTTTCCATTGGGGCAAAACACAATGGAGGGGGAGACAAAACAGGCGATTGTTTGCCTCTACTCGTTGTCTCCCCCATTTCTGACCAGAATATCCTTTATACCATCTCACAAACAATTACAACTTGCTATAATAGCACGTGTACACTAACCCTTGGATGTTCACTTCATTGTAGCTCATTGCCTTCGTTGCTGTTGATAGAGTGGTCATAGCCATAACTACTAGAAATATTAAGTTTCATAAAAAGGAGAGTATCATGTACCTTCTGTCTGTGATTACCGTTTCATTGTCAAATTTTAACATGAGGGCTCTTTTTATTTTGCTCTGTAGGTTTTTTAGTGAATTTTATGGCGTTCCCGGTCATCTCAGGGTATATGTCAGCTGCAGCTGTCATCATTGGGTGTGGTCAGCTGAAGGTAAGGCATACATGTACAACACTAGTGGATAGTCCAGAAAACTTTCTTGCATGGTTACCTCTATGTTCCTGCCTATAGAACCATATCTGCTACCATCTGTACACATGCTTTGCTGACTTTTCTTCCACAATGTTCACTACTTTTTGAACTTACATGGCAAAAGTTTGATCTTTCTATCTGCTTATGCATTTGGTCATTGCTAAAAAACCCTACTAGCTAACAGTATATATATTCCTTCCTCCATAGTATTAGATTGGCACCTCCTTTGGTTTGGTTTTGGCATGCTGCATCCCTTCTAAGGGGACATTTTCAGCTAAGAACATACCATATTGCATTTTTGTATGAACACCATGAAACCTCCATATGGATGGTAGTGTTTTATATTTAGTTCTATGTTTAACATGGCTATTTTACTCCTATTTCTCCTTCTAAGTAACAATACGGGGTAGAACTACATGTAGGTAGGTCTGTAGTGGCTTCTTTTGTGAGTGAAGACTGTGCTGTGAGTTGTGAGCTTCATACATGTAGTCCAGGGGAAAAGTCTTGTGGCTTCTTTATGTAAAATTAGTATATGTACTGTTGAAACCTAGAAATATCATGGATTTACACAACCAACCTATGCATATATGATACATCCTGTGCTGTCTGTAAGATTTATGAAAATGTGATGTATGCAGTACTGCATTTTATGGAGTAAGTGAATCAGGAGATCAGTAAATGATACACTGCAGCTGCAATGGCAATGCTTTTATATCAATTTGTATTTGGTCAAGTTGTTACCACATGTATTATGTACTATTAAAGTTATCTGAGGAACAAAGCTGTTGTCCTAACTATTATATTGACCAAGTTATACTGGATAATACAGTTCTTCTGTTATTGTGTATTTATGCATTTTTGTAGTTTTTGAAGCACAAACCATACATACAACACAATGTATATTGTTGTAACTACAATGTGTAAAACACATGACAATGTGTGATTGTTACCTGCTCATTTGTAGCTAATCTTTGGACTGAAAAATGTTCGGAGAGCCTTCATCTGGAACATCTATGACACATTCAGGAAACTGCCAGAAACAAAGTAAGTAGAGTTAAGGTTTTACTGGTCTGTCTCAGTTGTTTTAGCTACTATTTGCATACAATTCTTCATTGTGACTATAATGTTTGTCTCGCATCATATAGTATTAGTAGAAAAGGTCATCCTTTTAGAACTGAAGAAGTAGCTGTCACGACAATGTACCTTGAACAATTGTGAGAAGAAGTCATCTTTGACAATGTTTGTTTTCCAGTCACTGGGACCTGACTCTGGGAATTATATCTTTTGTCATACTGTTAATAATGAAGTGGTTAAAGGACAGAAACTGGGACAAGAACAGGGACCCCTTCACACCCCTCACCACGAGGCAGAGGGTTTGGAGGAAGGCTATATGGCTCATAGGAACTGGTGAGACCAGTCAGCGTACTAATGTCTTGACAAGTTTTTGTATGCATAGATGCACAACAATATGTAGCAGGAGAGAAGGAGATGTTTAATATGTTATGTAGAAAAACTACAACCTGAATGATATATTTTCTGTGTATTGTAACAGAGTCGAGATAAAGGTATGACTTTTATGTATTTACTTAATATGACTGTGTCTTTGCTACAGACATTGCTACAGTAGAACCTACAACACAGCCTTAGTTTTGCTGTAAAAAAAATGTATGAAAAAAGGTATGATTGGAGTTATCTTGGTTATTTAGTATTGTTGTGATTATTACAAACATGTACAAATGTATTTGTATTGTTTCTTTCTCCAGGAAGGAATGCTCTTATTGTAATTGTGACGACAATCCTTGCTGGAGTTTTATTCAGCAACAACATTAAACCCTTCACAATGACCAAAGATGTGCCACCAGGGTTTCCACCAGTGGGGCCCCCTAGCTTCTCCTACCAGCATAACAACCGTACTGTGGAGGGGGAAGAGTTTTTAAGTGTAAGTGTATGCAGTTATGTGAGCTGTGTTTCAAGATATGGAGGGAATTTACATGTACTTATGAGAATTTGTTCAGTTTACAATACCATTTCTATTATTTGTACATGGAACATTAGCAGTAAAAAAAACAGAAGTGGTATTAAAGGATGGTATTCTCTACAGCAGGGAGAAAGTTTAGGGACATTGTTCCTGGTACAGAATTAAAATCACAGAATGAAAGCACAAGCCTATTATGTCTCTTCCATTGGAATCTAGATCTGCATCATACAATGTACATGAATGTGATACTGATAGGGTGCTTCAACATCCCTGGTCAGATGGAATAGACTGTTATTATTGCCACCATGCATGTAACTTATGAATTGCACAAAGCCTTGACATTGATCTGTATGTATTTTCTTGCAGCACCTAGGAGCCGGGATTGCAGTCTTACCTCTCATTGCAATACTTGAGACCATTGCATATGGGAAAGCCTTTGGTAAGTCTCCTCTCATCACACATATGGTAGACCCATGGAGGTATAAAGTTGATTTTATACCTCCATGGTAGACCCAAGCAAGGTTACAAGAATGAGATGCCAAGTTATCAAAGCTTAATGTCTTCAATGCTGTGTTTTGGCTGTTTTGCTGTTTTGCTCTAAACTACTTTGATATATCCTGGCAAATTGAATATGAATACCTTTTAGTTTGTCTTGGAAATGCTTTGCTAACAGCTTTACCAATTCATGTGCCACTCCAAGTCACAGAAAAGTTAATATCCTCTTAATCTTGCTTCCTTTACAGCTAGTAGGAACAAATACAGAATAGATGCTACGCAAGAACTCTTAGCACTTGGTAAGTACACAAGTAACATGCAACACAACCTTACATATTTTGTAACAAATCAAAAGGCTGTTAATAGTACCTTGAGAATTTTATCTTGTGATAAAACTGAAGGATTGCAGACCAGCCAATTTACTTCAGTAGATGACCTTATTATTATAAACAGTTTCTATTGCAGTCTGGAAACTTGTGAGAACTTCAGTGTGTTTTTGAGAATGTAGATCTAATGTGATACATACTGAGCTATCTTTGTTATTTCTTCCTCAGGCATTGCCAACATCGTGAGTTCATTCTTCGGGTCGTACCCCATGTCCTGTAGCTGCTCCAGAACAGCCATCAACTCAACCAGCGGGGTCAGGACTCCGTTAGGCGGGATTTTTGCAGGTCAGACATTTTGGTAATTGATGAAAAGTTTCTTGTACTTTGTTTCAAGATTATCCCTGCAGTATATTCTGTGGGCATTTTTGCAATCATTACAATGTACAACATGGAAAACACATACCCCATGTTCTGTGCTTGATGATGTACCGGTACTCTTTCTTTCTTATCTTTCACATGTTCATTTATTTGTTTTACCTCTTGTTTGTGCCCAGGGTTGCTGGTGATCCTAGCCCTTGCGTTCATCATGCCATATTTCCGGTACATCCCCAGTGCAGTGCTTGGAGCAGTCATCATTGCCTCAGTTATCAGCATGTTTGAGTACCAGGTCATCCCCAAACAGTGGAGGATACACAGTGAGTTCAGGCACTGGGTTGTATATTGCGTCATGATTTTGCGATCTAAAACTACATGTATCTACTAGTGTCATATGTATAATTTTAGATTGTTCATTGTTTGTTTTCTGTTTCTTTCTTCCAACACAGAACCAGATTTGTTAGTGTGGATGGTGTGCTTCTTGTGTGTCTTGTTTCTGGGAATTCAGGTAAACACTTTACTATTTTCCATATTTTGGATTTTGAAATAAAACTGATGACTTTGCAGAATATCCCAGAAGATTGCCATGTATAGACATTTGAAAGCAATCGACTGCCTGGTTATTGTGTTAGTTGTGTCCAGAAAGATGGAGCATCCAGAATTTGTAAGAAATACCTGGTGACAGTGCATGTATAAAGCCACTAACTTTGTTTATCTGAAAATGCTTTATGTTTTGTTTATACATGTAATATAACTTGTGTCAGAGTTGTAATAATGATAATGATAATAATAATAATAATGGTTTATTGTCAACTTTGAAATTGTCCACAGGTTGCAGCCACATATGTGGCTGAATTGATATAAGGACTTCACAACAATATAGTAGACGTTCAGAATTACAGCTCACTAACACAAATACACATTGAAATAGCACATTAAAATAACACAGTATTAGATGATGTAAAATAACATAGTATTAGATCTTGTTCAAAACTCTTAAAATTTGAATCGATTAAAAGTCAACATCGATGTCAATATTGCACGTATTGCATTCTAGTGGAGCGAGGAGTTTAGCAATCTGACAATGTGGGGAATGCTGCTATTGTAGAAGCGAACAGTTCTAGCACTAACTGAGTCCAGGTTGTTGCATGTTCGAGTCTGGCGACCACTGATCTCCACAAGAGATGGGGGGAGCCATTCACGGAAGGAGGTAGAGCTCAAAAGTCCGCGCCCGAACTTCCTGCTTAGCTGTTCGCGTCTGGACTCCAGTGTAGGAAGGTTGAGCTGGACGCACGCTTCTGAGTAACAGGTGTATTGTCTCCCCATGATTGTGCGGCATGCCCGACGCTGGATGTTCTCGAGTTGATTAGCCTGGGTTCTGGTGAGGCCTGGGCTCCAGACAGGTGAAGCATATTCCAGCAGCGGTCGTACGTAACAGGTGTACATATGTACACGGTGAAGAGGTCTCTTTGGGAAAGGCGGAACTTCTTTAGTAGAAGAAAAAGACGCTTTGAGCTCTGTTTGGTGACGTGGTTAATGTGTGAGTCCCATTTCAGGTCCGCTTGTCCAACAGTTTGGCAACGCGAACGACCTGAAGGGCATATCTGTTGATGTGGAGTGGTGAGCACGTCGGCAGAACGTACTGCGCCTGCGCAAAACCCGTAATGTATTGTGGATAGCACTTCGGCAGAACGTCTCATATAAGGTCGAATTCTCGTATATAGGGGTGACATCTCCTCTGTAGTTTTCAGATGTTGTGTAGAAAAAGATATGGTCTGCAACAGGCAAAATTCTGATGCAACGTTGACCAAAAATCCAGCGAAAATCCAGGTTTTGCGCAGGCGCAGTACGTTCTGCCGACGTGCTGGAGTGGTGGGAGTAGAGATGGGGTTAAATGTAATCTGATGTATCTTATTTCCACAACAGTTTGGCATCCTTGTTGGAGTGGGCCTCGGACTGGTTATTGAGTTGTACGGATTGGCTAAACCAGGCACAAAGGTATTGCATCCTAGAATCTGCATTGTTTGATGCCTTGTTTGTGACGTACTAAAGCTGTTCCTCAGTCTCCATGCTAGCTGTGCATCTAAAATGTACATCTATGGATCATAAATAAGATTGTCCTTGATGTGGACATTAAGCTGTTGGTCCTGTTTTGGAGGAGAACCCCAGGCATGCTGAAAAACCCACTGCATTTGTTGATGTGAATTTGGGATATTTCCCGATGTGGGATGGTCACAAGATCACCACACTGTCGAACTGTTGCCTTCCATCCTTTAAATTTGTACAATAAGGTACATGTATGGTGTGTATATAGGCTAGATGTCAAGGAAGAAGAGAGAGTCAAAATACCAATATTTTGTGATTTTTAACTAAAGTTGTAACCTTTCCAGGTTGACACCATTGACTGTTGCCCAAAGATTGCCGTCGTGAGGTTTGACAAGGGTCTGTCCTTCCCTGCCTCAGACTTCATTGTCACCACCATCCACAATGCCGGCTTGGATGGTAAGTTGGCTGCCAAAAGTGAACATCATCTTATCATAGACAGCAATACCATAAAATCACATGTTTTATCCAAAATCTTGAATGTAGACATCACATAGACATGTTTCGTGCCATACTGTTTCCAGCTGTTTATGATTTTTTTTCCTGTTTTTCAGAGCCGCCCTACAAACCTGTCATTCTAGACTTCTCACATGTGTCACATCTAGACTTCAGTGTTATCAGGGTAGGATTTTTCTTTATGATTCGTGAGCTTTAGTGTCATTGTCTTGTTGCAGTAATTAGTATATCTGTGGTACATGTAGTACAACTTTATTGACTGTACTTTAGAGTGGGTGAGTGAAAACTGATGATTTTATGAAAATGTAATCTGTCAAACTAATGAATGACCTGCTTTTGAAAATTTCAGTCACTTAACCTCTCTGTTGAAGAGTACGCCACAAACAACACACCTCTGTACTTTGCCTGTGTCAATGTAAGTAAAGAAACTCTACAGGGCTGCTATTATAAAGTACATGTACATGTAGTTAACTTTAGCTGGTAGTTGAATCTAGAACATATATATATTCTAAGACAAAATGTTGTACCATTACAAATGTTGCATTGGAGTTGAGCCAGTACATTGTATGCAAAGGAGTATATAATGTAATAGAAGTATTGACATCTGTTTTAGGATGGAAATGCTGCAATGTTATGTACCCTAAGGTAGTATCATCTATTTTCTGGTTTATCAGAACGTATTCGTACTAATCTTTATATTTTTCCATTGTTTCTGAAGAGGGGTTTGGAAGTGAAGCTGAACAAGGCCATTAAGAACCTACAGTGTTTCCCTACAGTCCAACTGGCTACAGAAGCAATTCTTGGTAAGACTCATAATGATTCCTAACACTTGTGATTTTACAATTTCTAACGAAAACGTTGGGGTTTACTGATGAAATATATACATCTGGTACAATGGTGCTAAATTTGTCCCCAGACTGATTTTCGTGTGTCATGTTGTTATTTTTCTGTGATGATTGGAGATATGTTTTTCAATGAAATCCTTAATCAAATTGAATGTGATGAATTTTTCTCCAAAATTGCACGTGATCTGCTGAGAGCTAATGTGATGACTTTCAATGGTGCAGATGAAGGCGTACATGGGTGTATAGGCATGGGTTTCAACGAGGGGCAAAACCGGGGAACCCGGAGAATAACCCCCGGTACAGGTAGGAGACTGCCTAAGCAAACCCTCCTCCTGCACGTGGACATGGGAACTGAACTCTCTATTCATGTTTTGTTGTACTATATACGCTACTGGGCCCGAACTTTTCATAAGTAGCGTTTCATCATGGGTGGCGGAAGGTGCTTTTGTTGGAAGTCATTTGGGTCATCTCAATTTATATCTTTGTTGTATGGGGCCTTGGTCTGTGTTGTGTTGCTGTCTGTATTTTGTTGGTACGTCGGTCCATGTCTGTGAAAAGTAAACTCTGTCTACAACGTGGCTTGAGTACACTGTGACATTAACATCTGCTTGGACAGTTCAGTGGGCTAACTCTCTTATCATGTACATATTATTTCGATTTACTGCTGTTGCTATAAAACTCATGTTAACTCAACCAGTGTAAATCAAAAGTCTTGAAGTCGTCTCAATCTTCATGTTCTTTTTTGATTACTAACATCATTCTTGCACTGTTCTTGGAACAAAAAGGCCATGATAGTATCAAATCTACAGATTAACCTTTTAACCATAACAACTGAGAAGTTTCTGAGAAACAACTTCACATGTACACCATATATCCTTCAAGGCAGACATGTTGCAATCTGTACAAGTTTGTTCAGTCCCTATTCCATCCTCCTTTCCAGCATGTGTGTCCAGTGCTAATACGTGTCCATGCCAGTCCTTCCTAACTGTGTTATTCTGAATGTGCAGCTATGCATGTGCCTAGCCTGATGTTACTAATACATGTACGTTGTGCTGTATGCATGCATAACACTAATTATAAGTGATTCTCCCACTTGAAAAAGATACAACAATGTAGGGATTCCCTCAATTGTTTATAGTATATCTAACTGGTTGATCTTGGTCATGTGGCCACAGTCTCATGTTTTCAAATTTTGCTAAACAAACCAATGACAGTTGTTCTTACCTTGTCCGACACTCATGATTTTCCCCTATGCTGTTCCAATGTCTCCTTGCTTTTGGCCTATATATGCCATCAGAGGTCAAACCCATAAATATTGTAACAACCAATTCTGAATCCGAAGTTCCCATAGTATGTAACAATATCACCCAATTGCAAGGGAGGCACACATTGTCTTATTCTGTCTGTAACTTCTCAGTGTCTTCCACAGGTGCCTCAACAGAAGACGGGGACGTCCACCAGCCCATACTGATGACAGAACTGTCCACAGACCATCTGGACATCTCCAGTGACACAGGAGAGGTTCTACAGAACCACGTATCTCCCTCAGACAGAGACAATCATGAGACAACAGTCTAGTCAACAGCCGGGAAGTTACCTGTCTTGCCAGAGATGCAGCTTGTATTACCTGATATAAAATAGCAAAGAGTTGCCCTGGCCTATCAGCCTGTCATTCTGGCAGCATTAGTGCAGGCCAACTGTCAGCCAATCAGATAGTCTCCTCAGATTTTGTTCCCAGGGAAAGGTTACCAGCCAATCATGTTGTCTCTTATTGTCAAGATGCAATGTGATTGGCTGGTAACTTGCCTGGGAATGACAGCTGGGATCAAATGCCACCAGAACGATGGATTTCAGAAATCTCCAAGCAGATCTTTTGGTGGCTACAAGACAGTATCAAATTGGCAAGACAGTATCAAATTGGGAAGACAGTATCAAATTGGCAAAACAGTATCAAATTGGCAGGGCTGTATCCAATACGCCACCCACTGGCATAGAAATGATACCAGTACAAAGAAAGAAAGCCTGATAAAAACGGCTAAAAACATGTCACAAATAAGCCTGAACCTCTGCTGGGAGAGTAGGAGTTCAGGCTGTTATGTCTGGGCCACTGTTTGTGATCTCATGTGTGTTGTGTGATACAAGTGACAGCTCTGGTAGGAGAGGATGCATCACCCACCATGTCCTGTATGGCAATCTACTTTTATTACATAACCATGACAATGTTTATATTGTTTTGATGAATACTAGTTCTGTGAAAAAAAGTCATAAAAAATGCAGCAATATTTCAGAAGAGGGTGCATTTACCTCATCACACTGCAAAAATTAGCATGCTTGAATATTATCTTCATTTATAGACAACTTCCTTTTATCTCAATCAATACTTCGGTGCCAGTTTAAGTGCCGGGGCTTCTTTGTCTCTTTTGAACACATGCTGAGCAAGTATCAGGTAGATGTGGGACCGATGTCAGAAAATGTCTTGCATCTTTTTGTATTTAGTATCAGTGAGATTCGGTCATTTTTCAGCAGGGTAAAAGGGGTGTGTGCAACAAAAGAAGTGGAGTTCCAGACTGTCTGCTTGCACCTTTGACAGTCAGGAAAGTTGATTCTTTGAATGAATGATAATGGTGCCTTAGCTACTGCTGCTAGCGATGGTGTAATTCTGTGGCTAACAATCTACTCAAAACGGTAAGACTTTACATGAACAACATATATATGCTTGTCCTGAATGTGCACAAGTGCGAAATGTTTCAATTTTTCCTGGGACAGGTACTGGAGTTCTGAAGGCAATCCATTGTTGAGGTATCATGGATGGTAACAAACAAAGATTTATGTTATCTGCAAAATTGAATACACAACCACCACAAGATTGGTGTGGTTCTAGTATAGAAAGAACAATTGGATTTAGGCATGATAATAATCCATGAGCAGGAAAGAAAGATGGCTGTGGTGTGTCACATAATGGAGTTGTAGAAACCTCCAGTATATGGTTACAGTTGTTTTGAGAAAAAATGATCAGAACGGTAGGTGTTCCAGAATTAAGGAGAAGGGTTTGTAGTGGAGTGATGTGCCTTGTAAAATGAGCACTTTTCTGTGTTAACCAAGATGCCAATATCTTGGAGACAAAATATACTTTGCTACTTTCTATAAATCATAGTATTTTGCCAATTAAGATCAAGATATCTTTTATGAGTACCTAACATTATGTAAATATGATGTTACTTCTCAGATCTAGCTGTGTATGAAAAATGCTTAATAGGGAAACCTATTGTTCAAATAGGTCCTATGGACCGCTTCTCATAGCAAGGTGAAAATTGCGACATTCTAGTGGTTGATTGATAGATTGCTTTAATCGTTTATTTATGGTACTTTGTGATATTTTATGTCATATGTAATTACAACAGCTAAAGCAACATACTACATTTATACTTTCTCAAGTTCCACATTGGAATCTTCATAATGAATTCAGTTTTGTTTGACACTTTTTTTCCGGTGAAAAATGTGAAAGTTGCACTATTGATGATCTATCCATTGATATATAACATTATACATGTATGTAACAAAGTTATAAGTTATTGTATTTATGTAATCATCCCTAGAGCCACAAATTTAACCTTTGCACTGGATGATACGGTTGTGGGTGCACAATAAAGGTGATTGATTTGAAAACAACACTTGAAGTCTTTTGAAGTGAATTTGTAAAGATAAAGACATGAATATCAGTGATGTAGGTAAAACTGCTTATAGTAGAACGTTAACTCTTTGTAACCGTTGAAGTACTCTAGTTTGATAATGTTTCCCTGTCCTTGGTGCTGAAAGTTGTTCAGGGGGGGGAGTTCCTTCTAGGTTTAGAATGATTGACCTTTGTGTGTATTTTACCTGTCCGCGGTGGTAGCACGCTGTTCTGTTGGTGTTATGCTTTCTCCTGGCCCAATCTGTCACCTACATATAGTCATAGATATGCCACACAGCCAACTACTGCCTCGCGGCGTGCCTGCGATGCTGGTGTGTAACGCCGAAGGGCGGTTGTACTGGCTACACAGATACAGATACCACATTCACGCTACAAAACGTCAGGTAGATTGTGTTTATTATTTTCTTTGTTGACATCTCTTAACGATTATTTTCTACTAACTAATCACCTTATTGCACTAAAATCTACACAAGTTGCATCTAGATTCAATCGCACCTTCATTTCTTACACCAAAACATGCACAACACAAACTTCCTATATGCTCTATCATTTGCTATGGAGAATACTAGCAATTGTATACGTCAGTAGAGGATTTTTCACTCCCCTATCCCGACTCGAGTAAATCACTTTTAAAAAATACCACAATTCAAGCCTTTACCATAAGGCGATCTAAGTATACTAAGAGAACTATGTATTCTTTTCATCAAAATAAGACATATGGTAGTAAGACAAGTCCTAAGCATTCCATATAACTTCTCATATCACTACATGTGTACGCTTAAAGCTAAGATTGCTACTTGGCATTCTTACGGACTGCATATCTTCTTGGTCATACAGTGGTCTAACTACCTGTTGAGGTAAGATAGGGTTCTACCTAACAGCAGCGCTGATTTCTAGGCTTTACTTTCTATGGCTACCGGTTTTTTTCCAACGATGCCTCGACAGCATCTAATTGACCAAAGCTAGAGACGAAGATGATGGTAGAATGTAGTTCATGTCTTAAGCGTTGCGACATCATACGCTCTTACTTGACACTCTGGGAACCCAACGCTCATCTTTTTCTCTAATCACTTGCTAATTTTTGTCACAGTGTCTTCGCGCCATGACTAGTACTTTGTGCAACACCAGCATTAGTACAATGTTATAGGAACCCCACGTGTTAATTTGCGGATTACGCGAAACCTGGGCGACTTGCGTCATTCTGGGAAACAATGTCGTCTGCGAAGGAAGCTGGGAAACGTACCTGGCTTGAGACCACGAGTGAGAATCGCCTTTCGTTCAGCAATGTACTGTGCACTTGCCCTCATGAGGACTATGGGGCATGCAGTGCAGCTTTCTGAGCTCTAATTATCACTGAAAATGGTAGGTTCCTACCACTGTTCTTGCTAACCTTCCTGTGTTTTACATCTCTATAGTAGCAGTTCCTTGAACATGTTTGCAAGTCAAGAATGAATGGTATGTTGTAGATTTTCAAAACCTGACTAGCAACTTAGCAAGTCCAAGATTTTCAAGGCAGTCTTACGGGAGTTGCATAGAGCTACGTGACTTACTTGTGTTTGTGGTTCAGACATTCTTTCACCAGGAAGTTTTCCTCATAAACGTATGTCAACTGCGGCACCTGGTTATTTCTACTTCAACATACCATGCATATTAATATGAAGGTATATCGACCCTTGTTAGCAGGTGCCTTTTTCTCAAGCAATGCATGGATCTTACAACATTCTAATTTTACTCATATGCATCTATTGGCAACATTAATGGACTTCCCATTGCACACCCTAATCTATTTGCAATGTGTGAATGAGTTTTAAATATTTCAGGAGTTTGAAGTTGTGGCAGCAGCAAATGTGAAGCAAGAAAGAAGAGTCAACTGCCCCCTATCGATGGCAACAGGAAGCGCAGCACCTGAGTAATAATACCGGTAGGTCTCTTCTCCAATGGGTATCTAAGACCGGTAAAACACTTCAATTGGAAGTGACGCGTAACCTTGTATGTGGTAACTACTATTGTTGGCCAGTCTGTCTGCACCTGCGATTATACAATAGTTATTCCCGTGAGTCGTGTTTAGAGTAGAGAACATCATGTCAACAGTGAACACTACGCAGGTATCCATTCCTATGAGAGAGAGGTCACTACTTCAGTTGCTTGGACATTGCTGGAAGAGTCTACTTACGTTGTCTTTTCACTGGTGACTTACATCAGTTTTACATCATTAAGAGTCTCACTGTGATACAATCTGCGGCCGTGACACACGGCTGTGTGTAGAATATGTACAATTGTAAAAGAAGAAGCATCTTTTAAATCTATGCCTAGAAGAGTTGTGGAAGACTCAGGGAAGAGGAATTAGATAGCTAGGAAACTCGTGGAAGGATATTTTGTATGCTGTGACTTTGGCAAGGGATACGCATTTTCTAGGTCCTCAATGCTTCATTGGGTATGACGAACAACATAACAGGTGCAGGGTAGTTTCAGGTACACTAGGTCCTGGTGTTTGACAATGCCTAGCTTGCCTTATGGTATTGGATAGTTATATGATGTAGCGGGTGGCTGGAAAGAGTTGAACACAGGGCAATCACATGACTGTCTAACCACTGCACATGCGGAATGTTCACCGACTTCGTATTGTTAGTAAACGCTGCTCACAACAAGGGATATGCCTCCCGCTTACTTTTATAATCAAGAAAAAACTAGGCGACAATCCGATGGATAAGGTCTTGCCTAGGGCTTCAACATTACGTGAACATACCGGATGTACTGTGTTATCATCAAGGACGTTCAAATCATCGGGCGACTTTTTTTTCTGCAGTCGCCATGTCCCCTACCGACCCCCCTGATCCCTGTAACGGGGGTTGTTTCGCATTGCATAGACGTAGGAAGGGAGAGGCTTGCAACGTTCTCGCAATCTAACGATCCCCTTGTCATGTAGCGACTTCAGTGCTTTATACTCGTTGTACATCTTGTGTGGCCCTTGTTCAAAGTTGTAGCGGCTCCTCCTCTCGTAGTAGTGGTAAGGCAGGCGGTTGCCCTCTCTGTCGTGGTTGGAGGGGTAGAAACCGTAAAGCGCCACCTGGCGGCACACAGAGGCTGCGATGGTGTACATGCATAGGCCAGTCGTGAGGCGAGGCACTTCCAGCTTGCGAGTGTTCCAGAACCTACGAGACATAAAACGGCCCGTTTACATTATTAGTGAACAAAATCTTCTGGATATTTACAGGGTAAATAATGCGCCTCTTGGACAGTAAGCTTTTAAAACAGCTCTGCCTTTTTTTGCAGAAACATCATGACAAAATGTCTCATTACACTGTCAAACATTACCCGACTTTACTGGCATTTACTACTCTTTGTAAATCCCACTTTTCGTGCAGTGTGTCTTAAAGCAACTTACTTGAAGATTGCCCTGGTGACCTCCTTAGTCGGATACAATGGCTGCAAAGGCAGTCCGTTCAACCTCTCTCCCATGAGAATGGAATTCAACAAGTTCACTTCCCGCTCTCCCATCTTCGACACGAAGGCGGGGATCCACAGAAAACCGTCCCCTATCTCCTCCAGCCGGTTGATGAACCTTCTCCTGCTGTTTTCAGAGTTGACACGGTTGTAGTACGTCTTGAGGACGCTAGGGTTCATGGTAGTGAAGTTCGTACGGGTCCCCACGTCCTCGTGGTATCGCGAGATCGGCGCGAGATTACAGCGAAAGACGAAGTCGGCCTCGTCGATCTCGCTTCCGCATTTGCTATCCCTAAGATGAAACAAGACGCACGTGACATTATCTTTATATCATCAATACGAAAGGCACGAGACATTGACGTATGAAAATGAAAACAACTGGCGTAATTATTTGTCACACAATTCAACTTTTTCAGGACACAGGCAACGATACTGAAACTGTCATTGAGGCGTTTTATTTTGCAGTTCCATAGTGTTTGCCTTGCTCTATGGGACACATACACTAGCTCGATTTATCCCACACGGCCGTCAATAAACCAACCAACCAACCAACCAACCAACCAACCAACTAACTAACTAACTAACTAACTAACTAACTAATTAACTAACTAACTAACTAACTAACTAACTAACTAACTAACTAACTAACTAACTAACTAACTAACTAACTAACTAACTAACTAACCAACCAACCAACCAACCAACCAACCAACCAACCAGACAATGAAACGGCAGTGTAGTATGACTTACCTGAGTATACCGCCATTCCCCACTACTGCGCATGTGTTGTAGAATTTCCCATCGAACGGTGACGTTTCGGGCAGCAGCACGTACATTGGTCCAGCCAACGTGACGTAATGCTGCGGTTCGACGTCATACACGATCTTCTTCCCCACTTTGGCCGAGCTCTTGGTGAGAGAGATGTCCCGCTTGATGTGACACTCCTCTTCCAACTCTTCCCTGTGTGTTAATGTATAGTATATATTCTGTTGTACCATACGTACATTAGTCTATGGAAACAAAATACTTCCTCCGGTGGATCAAGGAAGCGGTCTGGATAAGAAAGTCAACCCCAATGATGAACCGGAACGAGGGGGGATACAAACTTAAGCCACGTTTGGGATTGTGTTCTCGCCGCAAAAGCGCCACCTACATATCGTCTACATATAGTGGCGAGAAGCAGTACTCCAGTCAGAATCTCTGAGGAATGTGTCTGATAGAAATCGAAACGTAAGCAAGGTGAGAGACTCTTCGGTTGTGTAAAAGAAAATCCCAATATCCAAAATACTTCTGTATCGTCACGAGAAAATTCTCAGATCAAAACCCAACTTTCCTCAATAAGCTTTGATTGTTAGAAGAGCCCGTACCTGAAGGTTGTTGCGGCCTCCTCGTCTAACGTCCACGGCTCCTCTGTGGGGAGAGATGGGTATGTCCAGTTCCCGGTGGTGAGGAGGGACTTGGTGCCGTACATGGTGTTCCTGACCACAGAGAAGCACATGCTGCATGAGCACACACGTACACACAACCATCAGCATGCACGGTCGCCTGCAGACACAACTCAAAGCAAATACAACATTGACGTGCAAAAAAACTAAGCATTTATCAATGGAGAATACCTCAGCTGATCAGGACACAACAGAGATCAGCGTTCTGTTTTAAAATTAAAATACTGTCACAACATTACCCTTTTCTGTTACATGTTAGTAGTTTCATTGATTTTTTCACACATCCTACATATTGGGGATGAAACATTCTTTCTATCATAACAAGTGTTGTTATTCCAGAAAACAAACTAAATACAATACGGAGTTATACATCATTGCCTGACTTGAATTGAAAGAAGCCAGTGTTGATTCTAGCTATAGGCGCTTTTATTGAGTACAGATTGTCAAGCTCAGAGCGATTTCTTGAGTACGCGTGCGTTTTGAACGGTCTGTCAGAAGGACACAGTCGTTTACTGGTCGTGTGTGTTTGCAGCTCAAAGGGAAACAAGGGCCTGTCTCGTGAAACAAGTCAGTCAAGTTAATATCCAAGCAGATCCTACGGTGGCAAGACAGTGTCCATTGGCCAGAGTGTCCATCAACCACCGAGGTCTGGGTGGCTGAGGACTCTCTCTAGATAGCCAGTTCTAACCGTAACGCTTTTGCCGCCAGACATCTGCTTGGAGATTAAGTCAAGTGGTGGTTATGTATTACGTGCCTTCCCCATCGTTGTTTACTCGCTACCATTGGCAGCTTTCCCGCGAGTCAGACTAAGGAATCTGGCTACCAACTGCGACTTGTCAACACTCTTCAGCAAACAACTGCGTGGTGTAAACAGCTGTGAATTACGATCTAGAACCCCCCCCCCCCCGTCTATACTGGCAACTAGAACTTCAACACCTGTTTTAGAATCGATATTAAAAACCCATGTACACTGATCCCCATGTGGCGCACAAATCAGCAACAATCATTTTCGTCCTCTCTTCCGACCTAGAAATACAGCGCTGTTTAAATCGGGATTTCATAAAAGCGATGAAAAAAAGTAGCCAAAAGAAGGCCTATACGCCGTCCCAAATTACTGTTTTACTTCCAATTCCGAACCCACGCTCAATACTATATTTACGTCACGCTCTGCAGGGTCTCTCATCAATCTGTTTAATATTAAGTTCCATTATGTAGCAATGATTAAGACTGATCGACTGTAGTTAGATTAGATAATCCAACATCAATTTTACCATGCATATAAACAGGATGGGGCAATCAAGCATGTAATCCCATACACTATTTCATGGGGTATGGTGGATGTGCCGGGATTATAGTCGAGTGGAAATCTAAATAGGGGACGAATGATAGTAAAATGTCGGCGCCAATTTTTCTTTTTTGTCCAAGCCAGGGCGTTTGAGCATACGTCTTCAATAACGTGCAATGATTGCGTAGTTGGGAGGTTTTAATGTACCATGATTATCCCAATTCTGAAAATGATGCTATGATACTACACGTACAGGTTTGGCCTTTTTTTTTCTGGGTTCAGACTCACAAAACTGTAGAAACACAATCACGGCTGCATGGGTCTCATCAAGAAAATACAGCGTTCGAAACGTAAGGACGGAATGTTGGTTTGGTGTTCCACTAGGACGGCGCTCTCGCTGCGACTTGAATTGAATTTGCGTAGCCCTACATTTCATAATTTGAATATTATGTAAAGTGTAAAAGTATGACTGAAAAAACAACAAAACACACAAAGCGTAAAAAGATTCGTTTTTTAATCTATGAAATTCGTTGAGCGCTCTGTAAAAATCGTAGAGAGAGCGCTGTCCTGGTGGAACAGGGGGGTAAGCGCCGCCAACACGGACCACACTGGCGGCATGTTCAGGAGAAGATAAGGGTCGTTATCATCCGGGCTCTTCCGCTTGTTGGCCAGTATCTTAACGAGACGCCATAATGGATTACGTCCCTGATCAAGGGCACGGTAGAACGACGGGATTTCTGGTCAGAAATTTCAAGAGCGGGAAAATGCGCGATTACAGGATAAGACAGTACGGGGTGGTGTGAATCAAACCTTTGTGACGGACAGCTGGGTTCGTGTAAGAGGGGGGGGGGGGGACAGCAACTTTGAACTGTTTTGTGTATTTTACTGGATTAAGTCACACAGCTTCAAGAGAGCACAGGAATGCTAAAAAAATGATGGGCGGTAGGTAGTGAAGGCCTTCAGGGTTATTAGGCCCTAAATAGTGTCAAAGATCTAGAATGGTGTTTTAATATATTGATGCTCTAACATTAACTCCCAACAATTGTTTTTAATGCGCAAAAGGATGGTAAATGTTGACAGGTCCTCCACCATTCTTTTCGAATATCTGTCATTCACTACTTAGGAACAATTTGGGACACATACGTAAGATGCCCGGGGGCCCAGGAGGGAAGGAGCCACAGGCTTTGGCCTGGCTACCGGTACCCTATAGCTACCCGATCATGAGGCCCGCGGGGGTCTGGACGCCTTGGGGGAAAAATCGCATATTCTAATCTTTGTTTCTTGTCAAAACGTCATTTTGTCACGTAATGGGGGTCGAACCCCTCTGAGTTGCCGCTTGGCTCCGTTAGATGATTCCTTGGTGGTTTCCAACACGCACAACAGACAAACAGACGCTTCGCGCATATTTATCGGCGAACTTGATAGCCTACCATCTGCTCCTCATATGCGTATCGGAATTGGGCCGCCGCTATGCAGGGATGCACAAAGGCTCGCCGTTCCACTTTACGGGCACATATATGATTCACGTAATGCCCGGACTAGTCGTAACGCAGTGGTCTTAGCGTTTGTGTGACAGTGGTCCAAGCATATACGAACCAATCATACATTTCAAATTCCACTTCATACGAAGATATGATATTCTGCGCATTAGCGTGCGCTTCTCTCCGCAATGCCGGATCCGCTCCTGGGTCAATCGGGCCGGCTGAACCAGAAAATGGCCATGTATTAATCAGTGCCTATCGATTTTACCCTAATCAGCGCTTAGTTCGCTTTGTAGGCGGAGGTTCCTCCTCCCAATAGCACAAATCAGGGCTCGAAACACGTATTGTTTGTAACATTACAAGTTTCCACAAACCTCCAAATACACAAACGTTTTTTTTTCTGCTATGATTTCTTAAAGCTGAGAATCGCCATCTTATTAAACTGTACTTAAGGGACACCAAAAGAAGAATCGTAAACCGCATCTCTTCTTTGCAAGCTACGAGGGATGTAGGCTAGTGCACTCTGCTACTTAGCTAAATTGCGATGCACGATTTTTAAGCCTGCAAAAACATTTGAGTATTTTTACCATTTTGCAGATAGGTATCATGAGCCATGCAAATACCTGTCATTTCTTCAGTTTTATCAGTTACATGAAATTACATCGTTGCATACATAAAAGTAATGAATAAATAAATGCCTCAATGGGTAGCCGAGAACATGCATTCCTATGTCATGATATACAAATACAATATTTTAGTACTGTACACTATCCATTAATACTTTATGATGAAGAAGGGCGGAGGGAAATGTAGTATTTGGCAAGCTAAATTTGAAAACTTGAAACACTATAAATATGTTGAACAAAAAAAGTCAGCTACATTCTGAATGACCCACATCTGAAGTAGCTGACATTTTTTAAGCTATTGCAATTGCACCCGTTTCTTCTCAAATCTACGACCCACGGCACAACCATCCCGAAATATATATTAAAAACTCTCCACCATAGTTGCATTGTACGACATATGTGACCGGGGCTTTAGTTTCAGACCCGCTTCTATTTTCGCTACCACCACGCAACCGCTATCGGACCGGACGTAATTTGACCAGGATGGACCACTATGTCAGTGTTCAACATAACATCAGACCAGACGAGTAGTGCAGTTTTGAAAGCTGTTGTCTGTCCCGAGTCCCAGTCCTTGGCGGCGTTCCCCCGATGTCGCAATGAACACTGATTCATCATTCCTGTCGGAGGAATGGGGTTTTCATTCAGAGGACATGCAGCCCATAATCCATCAACATCGAACAGCTTCATACGTGTAATTACGCTGTAATGGCGGTGCTTTTTGTTAGCGAGTCCCGGAGTGAGGGGCCAACGTCGTAATGATATACTGCCGTTTTTTTGTATGATAATTATAGCTTCTTTGGCCGAGACAGGCATCAAGAATTTATCGGAAAATTGGATACAAGTCTTATGCCAATGATAGAGCTTTCAAACGTACACTGGCGACGGTATAATGAAACGAATCAAAAAGAGACATCCTCCCTTTTTAGATCAATGCCCAGATGTTTTAATAGCGTGCGTTTTTTCTATCAAAAGCTTGTCATCGCAAATCCTTCCATTTATCATTTCTGAATGACGCGCACGTGTATTGTCAGTATGAGCACGTGGCATATCGATTGCTATCTCTGAAAGGAGCACATTAGGAAGAAAGGAAAAATGACATGCCCTGCTCTACGTTTGCGCTGTTATGTCATAGGGTGACTCCTTTTCGAATTATCCAAGGCATTTATGAGTAACGAACCTCCCGGAAATCTCGTAAAACTGCAGAATGAATGCTATAAAGAACATCTGTAGACTGTATGCTACCAGGAGCATTAAAGATTAATGTTTGACTTGCCAGGCAGCTGGCAGACCCGTCTATGGATGACTTTTCTATTGTACAGAGTCGGGATAAAACCTATAGCTTGGCGGCGACGTTTCAATGTCACCTTTATATGAGAGTGTTAGTTTGAAACACCGGGGAATGATAAAAAGGGTAATGCACCCCCTGTGTCATATGAGTTACTTCCAACCTTTCCCCACGTCCAATCGTAGAGAACGGAAAATATATTCAGGTAAAAATACAGCCCTACTGATTTTTCAAAAGGCATGCATGAAGAGTAGCATTGCAAGGCTTTGGCACATCGCATTTTTGAGCATTCGTGATACTAGTCTATATTGTAATTCCAGTCCTGTGTCTTATTGCAGGGGTTATTCTACAAAGGATTTTTTAATGATCTGATCTATAAACGAACATTTCAAGTTGAATTTTATCCTGTCTCATAACCTTTTGTTTCTCTTGTCTGTACCGGACCACCCTTTCCAACATGCAAGACATCCTGAAGGAAAAACTGTAGTTTTATTTCTACGAACAATAAGGCTCAAGATCTGAGCAAGCCCTGGCATCGCCCGTACATTTCTGTAAATGTCGAGTCGATATTAATTCTATTGTGTGGCCCTCCTGGCGTGACACACACAACGTTAGGAATACTGATTCTGACGTAACCACATTTATCACGCTTTTATTCTCCTCGTCAGGGGAATAATGCCGTCCCGTAATGAAACATGATAGAATAAGGCAAGTCTCTCTCCGGCTATTTTACCCTGTTCCAATCCCTTTCATGGCTACACAATTTGCACCGATTTTCAGCTGTGCTTACCCGATAACGTGATTTGATACCACAACGCTAATTGTTCTTACTCGCATGCAATAGGAGAAATATAAGTTTTACATCAAAGATAGACGATGAATATGGTCTTTAAAGTTTTATGGCGTCGTGAGAGAATTCCATTGACGTAATTTCTTTTATCTTGATTACATTTGCGGCATCCGGTTCATTTATATGACAATCACCGTTATGCTGTTAAGTATCACAGATTAATATACAAATCTGAAAAATATTCCTGGGATTTACCCTTTCTTTAGATGTTTAGGTAGATGGGTGTAGGATAATTATAACTTGCGAGTCCTCTTGTAGATATAAGGCCACACCAAGTAATATTTATGGGTGACGTCCTCTGGAGACCCTAAATCTAATGCGAGAGCGCGGGAAAAAAACCAAGAAGGGCCGAAAAAACAAGATGCCTAGATTTGAAATATTATAAGGGACGACAAATGTTAGGACACAAATTGAATGAGAAAACACAGTGTAACAACCAACAAGTCTTTTATTTGTCATGAAAATAGCAATAAATTAGTGGAACAGCAGTTGTCGTCCTGTTCTGTTTCTTTTCTTTCAAGTTTCATCCCATCTTCCCTTTATCTTGCGATTTGCAGCACTTTCGTGACTCTTTGGTCATAGTTACAGGAAGCGGAATTTCTTGTGTTTTTTTCTGGGAACAGGCCAAAATCAATGCGCGCGCGGACGTCATCCATAAATATTACTTGGTGTGGCCTAAGGTCTTGACTCATTATATGTGTTCTATTACTCATTATATACAGCTTAGAGAGCTTTGGCAGTCGACTTTAACGACCGGATACCACTAGTATCGCACAGTTAGAAGTCATTCACACAAATATTCCAGTCTGTTTGTAGATCGAGCTCTCAACAACATTCTTGCTTTAATGATGAATAGCTTTCATGACAGTTTTGCCTGATTTAGTAAATCAGGCTAGGGTACCATCGAGCTAAGTAAAGTCCGAAAGTAAAGTCTCATCTGCTAGCCGTTATTGCAGTAGCGTTGTGAGGATTCGAAATAGAATTTGGGCATATGATATATGAGTGACTAAAATAAAATACTTCAGGGTGACCTTTCCAAGTTTTTACGACTGATAGTTTTTACGACTGAGTTTACCTGGAAGCTCATCTATCTCAATTCAAAGTCATTATCGCAAGCGTTTGCCTTGTAGCTGACAAACCACAGAAAGCAGTCTTTTTTAAAGTTTATTTCATATATAAGGGTTTAATAACTACAACCTGTGTTGTTTGTCTGGAGAGCCCGGTATTCAATTTCGCAATCTGATGGCTTGGCAGCCGCTGAATCTGTTCATTGAGCAGGGGATGTAAAAGCATGTTATGGGGTTTATTTTAGATCCGTCCCTACGGTGGTCGCAGCGGGCGTTCTGATATACAAGACCGATACATAGTTTGTTGGGATCGTCGCGTTCCAACATTTGCTCTTCGCATGTCAAGACAAAACTGTCAATAGAGAGCGGGCCCAACAGCAGCTCTGGCGAACGGCCAGAGGCAAGGGACTTCTCACAGGGCACAGGGCGAGTATCAGCTGTCAACAATGACAACACTGTCGTCCGCCCATGTCTAATAGTGCGAATACAAATGCACAGTACATTATTCATCAATCTTGTAATTAATTGTTGGAAGATATCTAGATTGCGTTCAACTTGTGTTGGATGCGTTTGCTGTGGGCATGGAGCTGTGGGTTCGCTTAAATTTGTAGGCGTGCTGTGTAGATTATGATTGCAATGGATACAGCAATCAATTCTTGTATCAGTATCACATATACCATGCATAGATTTGTGAGCGACACCCGAGCCTGTAACAATACGTAGCTAGCTGTGCAGCCACTCTGCCAAGTTTACATGTAAAGTGAATCCTGTCGTTATCGTATCTCCTAAACTGTTCCAGAAGTGCATTTCTGGAGTGCTAGCGACACGTTGCCTGGATACCGTCCATCGGACAGTAATGTCACGTACTCAGGGATATCGGGGCGGCAGTGCACGATTTGGAATGAGGAGTTTAGGTCCAAATTGCCTGATCGTTAAACTCCGGAATTGGTTGGCGTAGGGGGGCAGGAAGGAGCCGCCGTTTGACGGAGAGGTTGAAAATACGGAATCGCCCCCGGTGTTTCCGGGAACCGAGTGTGTGTGTTGAGATTTTGGGGGGAGCGGGGGCGGGAACAGGCGATGCCATGAATGCTAAATAAGACCGCAAGGTCAAGACAGAGGACACCGCACTGACAGTTCACACACATCGATTATGAGTGGTGGGCAAGCCCCCCTCCCCTCCCCATGGAAGTCGGAACAAAGAAGCCGGTACCTGATGTGGTAGTCCACATACTCCTTATACTGTGTGTATCCTTGTCCCAGAGTGACGGCCACGGTTGTCATGGTGACGAAGATGAGCAGTCGTCTGCATGTGTCGTTTCGGTTCTGCTTGGTCAGGATGATGTTGTCGAGGCGAATTTTGGTCATGTGTGCCGGGCCATGTCGTCTGGACCTTTTAGTCATGGTGAGATGCGAGAACAAAACGATACCGCTTCCATCCCTCCTCGTAAATAATCACCGGCGCCTGGTAGCGCCTGCCCTCGGCCCAACTCGCGCTGTCCTCCGCAGGGGTGCGGAGGGGAAGGTGGTGCTGCCTGTGCGCGTCATTCCCCTAGCATCGCACCCACCTGCAAAACATTAGACAGCTTTCGAACTGGCCTGCTGAGGAATGGATTTTATAAGGCGATTCTCTATTGGGATGTGCATTACACCGACCGCTGATACCCTGAATCCCTCACAGCTTGGGAGCCAGAGCAGGGGGATGCGTTCTCATAAATATTCATGAGCTGGAAACGACGTCCCGGATATGGGAGTTCCAATCGGATGGTCCGCGCGCGCACAAGCGGGAAATTGCATTCAAGATTTTCTGAAATTTAGTAATGATATTGCGTCAATCCCTCCTGCGCTGACGCCGGCGTGTCCGCGCGCCTCACAACGGCAAGGTCACCGCTAGGACGGCGGTATCGACCCGCAGAACGGTCATCCCGGGGAGGACACTCTGCTGAACGAGTGTGAAGGGTGGCGAAACGGGGTTGATTCGGGGTAAAAGGTTTGATGTGATGGTGTTTGTCATACCTGAGCAGAGTCACTCACATTACAGCTAACCAAACAGTCTGGGTTTTACTTTCTCTCCAAGCAGAGGTTGGTGGGGAAGATTGTGACCTTTCTATCATATGCCCCGTTTTCTGTCGCTACTCCCCACCAACCTCTTTGGAGAGTAGGTTTTACTGCAGTTCCTCCTTTCTCTGGACTGTAAAGGACAATTAAACCCAACGCTAAACGTGTAAGTTGTATAATGTTCAAGTCCTTGGTTTGTTGTATGTAAATGGGTTGTTATCTTTGATTGAATCGAGAGCCCAGAATACACTGCCGGACCCAGTTCTAGAAGAGTCAGGAAGTTGTTTAAGACCGAGAAAGTTGTTTAAGACAACAGGTTATTGGTCACTGTCCTGCTACAGCTCAAGACTTGAGTTAAACGATGGCCTTGTTCTGTTCTAATAACTGATTTTAGCTATTAAACATATTTTTCTCCTGGTGGGCAACCCATTCTAGCGCCCATCTGATCAGTCCTTCCTAAGGGGTTATGGATGGTAGAATTCGGCAAAAATAGGATCAACAAGACTGGCAATGAAAACATACATTGCCATGGCGACGGTGGTTGCTGTTAGGGTTATTGTTTACATGGCACTGCGGCCCTGCCATCATTTTTATGATTTTGAGGAAGACTTGGTACCTATACAGATACAGTGCACTCCTCCCTGAGTGTATAGTGAACGAGCCCCGGGGTCACAGAAAGTAGGGCATCCGGGGCAGAGAGGTCTTCCCAAAGCAGGGTCCCAAAGGTTTCCAGGAATGTGGGCATAGATGTGGGTCAGAGACATGCCTGTGGACATTCCATTCCTGTGGACAAAATGCCTGTACGATTCCTAGAATTCTTGCGAATTGTACACAATACTGTACCATTAGGCTCCTCCCTGAGACGTCGCCAATAATTGGCCAGGGGAGTGGGCAGCCGTACGCGTAAAGGTAACATTTCCTCCGAACTACGCGGGAAAATGCTCCGATGGCAAATTATTCTCCCTGTAGCCATCGTAGTTAGTCTGGTAGAGACTAAACTCATCCACACTCGACTCGAGTCCTGTTGTAGCTAACACGGTCTGAGTTGTGGTGTGAAAACCAGACACTTGACAAAGACACGATTTCGTCGTTGTTGGCGTTCGATAGAAGTTAGTGGTTATGTAATTTTACTAATTAATTACTTAATGAAGGTGAAGGTTCCCAGACACCTTATCAGTACAAACGGCCGCCCTCTGCAATTTCCCTGTTTTCCTCCATGATTATGTAACGCGGCGGGTCGTTTTTTGCTCCAAACGGCAATACCAATTCAATTACCGGGGCCGAACCGTCCTTATCTGTCCGCTAATCACCGAGGGTACGCGCCAATGACGCATGGCTGGGCCGAGATGTACAAGTGGAGGCACCCGGACTGGGTCGGTCTGATGGCTATCTAGTTGAGGAATAATACTCTCTAACCACATTCAATTACATCTGCAGCGATGCCGGAGTTAGACGTTTACAAGCGCGCAGTCCTTCATGACATTAATATTAACGATTGTACGTATTTTGTATTACATTCTTCTTGACATGAAAAGTACACATCTGTTTTTGTAATATGGATGAAATGCACACTACTACTGTAAAGGTTGAGAATATTAGATAGGATATAGGATACTTTTAAACTGTAATGAAAAGGCAAAAGCATAAATTTCAGCGCGTTACGCGGCAGAAATCATATCTTACACAATTAAAACAAAATATGTACCAATATTTGCTCTTCGAATAAAGTTCAAAATATCACTAATGCGCGCCTTTTGAAATTTCATTAGGAATCCTCGCAACCATCGAACACTACACCTTTCGCCAGATGGTACTGCAGTGGTATCGTCCTGAAATTGAACTTGGAGGACGGTATTCAGGCCGGGGAAATGTCGGCTCATCCTCAGAACTAGTTCCAATTTGCCGCTAGGGCCGTTTACGGCGGAAGTTGCACACAGACGATGTTCCTGAGTGCTGGAGCGGCTGCTAATTTGTTGTGCCGCCGGGCGCGTAATTGTGAAGCAGGAAGGCATGACGTTCGTTCTGAGGGGCACATCCGTGCACATGTGTGCGGGACACACTGGCCCGGGGGGATACTCCTCTCACGGTGCTGAATAGGTAATCACCATTCACCAAGCAGATGTTGAGATTGGAAAATTGGAACGTTTGCCTGCTGCTTTATGGGGATGGTTGCGTATCGGAAAAATTGGGCAGCAAGAAAACGTCATGATTTTCAATCACGACATCTGCTTGGAGATTACTGAATAGACGCATTGTAAGTGAGCTGTTTTCACATTAACCTCTGAAAGCACAGAAGGGAATAAATTACGATACATAGACTATAAAACAGCTCGAAAAAGGGCAAATCTAGTATAGCACACTGGCGCTTGAACAACAAAAATATTACAACTTTGTAGCACAAACACCAGACGATCATAGCACGCCGACAACACCCATGTGTGGGCAATTACAAAAGATCACTACAACAGCTGTCTTGGTCTTGTCCCATGTTCCCAACATACTTGCAACAGGAAAGTATGCTGTTTTGGGGTTTCTTTGAAGTGAGAAATAAACAACGGTCTTTATTTGTCTTAAAATTACTCCGATCTTACATTCCCTATGACCAACCGGCAATATAGATGTTCTATATAATTTACCATCCACCCAATGATGATGATAATGTTCTATTATTCTTTTGAAGGTTTGAATATTCAATTAGTTTCGAGTGTGTCATTGTTGATTGACAAATCATCGAGTGACATATTCATAAAATTGATAATTGCTTTTCTATTTTTTTCATTGTGAAATACAATAGAAAACATTGTATAACCTGCCTGTATTTAGATCGCAGGTTATTATCAAATGCTTTAGCTGTTGTAAAATGGTTTAGCCGAAAATGTGGCAAATATTCTTTTACGATGGAAAGAAACTGTACGCAACCCCAACCGCGCCCCTTACCAGGTCTCCAACAAAACGCGGCGAATTGACAGAAGTGTAAGCCTGTGCTATTGACTGGAAGAAGACATACTGCTCACAGTGGATAAAAATCAATTCCGAGTCCGCGCGTGCATATAAATCAGCCGGGATTTGTTGGCAAGAATTCCGACACGCACGGGGTAGACTATATAACCTTCAGTTTATGTCAGGCGTGTCAAAGGTCAGCCATACGTCACCAGGCGTGAGGAATTATGGGCCACATGTGGTCAGTCTGCCAACTGTTCACGGTTCTCGCTGTCCGGGGTGCTGAACTGGAAATCCAATACATCAAATACACGGAGAACACTCCGACTGGATATGTAGCAAAACTATATTTACCGCCGTGTTTCCTCCTTTTCATTTTCTTGCCAATATAAAAGTGTTCTTTGTTTCAATATAATATAAAATAACATATTTGCAGGTGAACTGTACAGCAAATATGAAAGAAAAATGTTGATCTGTGATATATTAAAAACTGTGTCTTGTTTGGAATACATAACGTTACACCACGAAATTCGTGAACAGTGTTTTAGTAATTTACTCCATATACAGCCCAGCAGCAAACTGAAAGAGTCCCTGTCTCCACGTTTTCTTATGTTTAAAAATGTTTAACCAAACCGTTAACATTGTAAATGGAACCGCAGTAACGCACACTTAGTGCTCGCGTGCACGTGCTAACGATGGGCGGTAAAACCTTTTTACGAACATCTGTCCGCTCGATGCCAGTTTGTGAGCGGCTCGGCGTATTATCGAGTTTAGTCGAGAGGAAAATTGAAGTTTGATAATGACCCTAACCTCTGTTTTTCGGGACGAGAGGAAATTGATTCTGGACTGCACACCGTTCTTTTCCAATAATGTTAACCTGTGTGAATGTCCGGCTTCTCATAACGTACCTTACTGATGGGGTCCCACAGGGTGTTCTACTCGGCCCACTATTCAAATGATTCAACCAAGTATTGCTCTGGATTACTGTCGTCTTCGCTTCTTGTGTCATATTGTTATCGATAATACTTTGTAGTTATAATTGTAGGATAGATTAGTTTTGTAGTGTTGTGGATTTACTGCCATACATTGTAACATGTACGATTGTCGAGCAATAAAGTTCATTCATTCATTCATTCATTCATTCATTCTGAAGTAGAGATATTGTTTGTAGACAACACGTGGGAACAAGTGAGCCCGCCATACATTTCTATATTTCTACGTAGCACTTAGAAATCTTCCCAAAGAGAATGAAAAGTACACATATACAGACATACAAAGTATCAATTAGAGTACATGTCTCATTGGAATACATTGCCCTTAAAATATTGCAAGAAGTCAAATCAGCAGGCGCCCAACCCTTGTGTGCTCTACCATATATGCTGTGAGTCGGTGATACGAATAATTGTTGGGTAGAATCACATTAATGCTTATACCAACACTTTTACTGGTGCGCCGATGAGGTCTCTCTTCGGATGACGCATGGCCAGACATCCGCTATCGGCAGGGATATCGAACATTCGTTGCGACGTGACAATCGGCAATGTTCTGAGAATACGAAGTATAAGAACAGTTTTGGCACTGGTAACATAGAGAAGTTGCGTACGATTCATTTCATCCTGTGAGATTTTAATAGTATTGTTTAGTGGCGCGTCGAATGACCGAGTTGCTAGGCGAGCGGACACGAAATCGAGAGTTCACGGGTTCGATTCCGTGCATTCCTGGCTAGACGTTGTGTCCTTGGGAAAGGCACTTAACACGACTTTCCCCATGTATAAAATGGGTACCTGACTTCGGTTGGGGAGGTAAAAGGCGGTGGAAGGAGAGGGATGAGTTCCGCCTTCCAATACCGTGCCCTGGACACAGTGAATCCTCAACGCACTGCCCCTACGGCCTCAAAAAAGCTATGGGACTACCTTTACCTTTTACCTTTTTAGCAGAGGACTCAGGTCAATAAAGGTTCTATAACTTACTTTTCCATTCTATTTTCGTGCGTTTCATCTCTTCTCAGGTCACCGAGGACACAGCACTGTAAAACCGTGACTGTTCACACGGCTCTATATCTAGCTAGTTAACAAAACCAGCGCATGGTCATCACATGACAAAGGTTGCCACGCTGAATATGAAGAAAATACTCATCTACTGGAAAAATACTTCCAAAAATAACTTGATCACGCGGTCTCATGGGTTATACCTCGCCGTGTTCAAGGTCATTCTTGCTTGTCCTATGGAGTTGCTTCGAAATCTGTTCATATGTTAGCTCACTCTGCTGAGTGATACGGATACCTCTGTTCTGTGTGTATCTCTAATCTTTGTTGTAAATTCTCAGACACCTTTTACGCTTTGTTGAAGTTTTACGAAACGTTCAACACATCGGGACATATCTTTTAACTCTGTTCAAGCGATCAGGTCATACCCCATAAGGTAAATCAACGTGTCCATGATAGCCCCAAACGACTTTTAACAGCACATCTCTCAGCAGAACCCTCGTGTTGACGAATCCCCCGAGACCGCCTCTGATGTCCACATCCTCTAAATGCGTATCGCGTGTTTGGTACTAATGGAAGGTTGAGAGAAGGGCGTCCGAGCCGTGTGCTGGAGCGGGGATTACAGAACGATTTGTCGCCACACATCCGGTCTGATCTTCGGCGTGATTCAGTGGACCGAGTAATTTCTCACACGCTAAATGGTCCACAAACGCGCTTCCGTAACCCGAGGAGGTTTGATTGAACTTACTTGCGTAAACTCACACGTTCGCATACTGGATTTAGGCGGTTTGAATCGCACAACAGTCAAATTAAATGTCAGGCTAGGACACCATACTGAAACGTAACGGTCAGTGTGAGAATAGATACTCTTCTGCCTTAGTAGTAAATGTTAACATTCAGATTCACACTCTTGTTGGTCTTTGGTTTGGATTAACTTGAAGCTACTGTTTCCGGTTTGCCGACGTGCTTCATTGACTTTCAGATGCCTTTTGGGGGGGGGGGGGTTGTTTGCTTGATGGTAAAACAAAAATTCCCTGTCGGCAAACCTGTGCCATTTAGTAATGTCTACGGCGTCTACAGAGTAAAGCACATGACGGAATCAGAGAAGGCTTCCATCAGACTGTACAGACAGATTTACAGTCGCCTGTTCAATTTTTAATATGTAGGAAGCAAGCGTTAAAAATAACCTGCCAATTCCGAATGAGGCTCATAATGATAATGATAAAAGTAAAGGATATAGATAGTAAACTGTAAGTCCCAAGTCGGCCATAATATGACATTTCTCATTTGTGTAAGTGGTTTAAAACACATTGAATTTCGTAAAAGCCAAGAAATAAAAACTTGCAAATGACATTGTTGGATTCAAGGGCATGCAGAAGTAGAAGTATACACCAAATGTGATTCTGTGACAGTTGAGAGCTTTATAGTGATAACATATAAGATAAGTACGTTTTCGGTCTATCATGGTGTTTGGTAAATGTAAGTGCATTGTCAGCCATATAGACCCTTCCTCTGGGAAGCTGTTAAAAGATTACTTATTGATTTATATCTGCTGAAAGGGTGTGTGAAATATTAATGATCGAACTGCATGTGGCGCAGGGTCACCCAAGGGCACGTGTGAGGTCACGTCAAAGTCATCCGTCTGCCTTGTGTAACTCTAACATTCAAAACAGATCCAGGCTTCTGATGTGCAAGTGCTAAAAAGATTTCAACAAACCTAGAATTGGAAGATTTTGAACCATAGATGAAGTGTTAGTGAAAGGTAAAAAAATCGAGCACCAATTAGCCAATGAATTTGATCGACGAAAGCGATTGAAGCTCTATTTCATCAAAGAAATAAAACAGTGAAATGCTAAGATATTTTTGTGAAGTCTTGGCAAGCGACATGAGTCATGAACATGTCGGTAAATCTCGTTAGGATTGATCAACAGCGCCGCATGGCGGCTAGGATGAGTTCCTGCAACGGAGCATTATCGCTATCATTATTGAATAAGTCCAATGGCGTTTTGTTACGTCTCGTCTTAAAAACTTTTTGATTGATGACAATAGGTAACACACCTTCTTGCTGTGATTTAATCAGTTCTGTTTTATCGTCCAAAACCTGCAATAAAACACGCATGTTTTGATTCTCGTGAGACAATTGATGTAACGTTAAGTATTTACTAATGGTCTGCATCTAGACCAGCTGTTACAGATGTTAAAGAACAATCAGATTCCGATACTCTTATCACGTAGAAAACAATACCATGTGTCATATATGTATGTTTTCCGTCGCTACTTCAAAACACTAAAACAAGATGATTGCACAAAATGATGTGGTTGCGAGTATCTTGATGGTTTAGAGTTGGTGTGTAAGAAATATCAAATTGTACTATAGTAAGTAAAGGGCAAGTGCATTCAGTTTGCCTGCATACGAATTACGAAATGACGTTTTGCAATCTCCAGACGCAAAAGACTTCTCAGTGGCGCCGCCTAAGAAATTATGTCAGAGCTGCAGGGAATGCATGCTCAAGGCGACCTTGTATCGATTAACTTCTCGTCACCTACAAAATTGTGCACCATTCACGAAACACATGTACATCTTATCATCAGATGTAATGTTCACGTGAAGATTAGAGAGGAATATAATGAACTCGTTTATATCCATTTACTCATAATGTATTACTAGCATATTGTTTTCAGATATTTTCCAACTCATCGTTAGGGGTCGCTTTTTCCTTGTTGTAGTGGGCCACGAATGGGAAGAATTTGGCGCTCTGTAGTGTGTTGAAATGACAGTTGAGGGTGTTTTACTATAATCCATATCATTCGTAGCGTGGAAGAACCACAAACGACACAAAACACCAAGTGCCGGGCTGTTTTCAACTGAATACTGTATGCAGCTATCAATAATCTAGTATTCAGAACCAAGGACAGACACCGCTTTCAGCTAGAGACGTCAGCACGGCAATTGTCGCGACAATTTCGCGTTCGTAACGCTTGCCTATCACCTCCGCTTCTCTGCCTGTTCACAAAAATGTTACGAAATGTTGTTGAACAATAAATCGAACTCGTAGCTCATTTCTCTCTTGGCTTGACCCACTAACCATGGGCGTGGCTAACGTAACCATGTTTTAGTCCGTGGCTGTTTTTGCTAACGAAGCCCTTAAACATTTTGGAGGACAATCCTATAGCTAGTCACGACGACTTAACAAAGCAGCCATACTTTCCATAAAGGCTTTCCAAGATTTATCAAAATAATCTTGGCTATGCTATACTGCATTGCCTTTAAACTATAGTTCATGGCAATATTCTAAACTGCAATTATGGAAATTACTGTTATACGTGTCCATGTGTCTTTCCTTCACACTCATGATCACTGTATCAAGCTCGTGAAATTGTCCTCCTGAACTTTTGCGGCTCAAAAAGCTGTACGCGTAACCAGCAAGCCACCATGTTATGATGTGTGGTGTATTTATGGTTTGAATCTCATTTTCCAGTGCCGACTGTGTTCGTTATCAGCTCGACAAGACGACAATAAAAGTGAAAGAAAACCATTTGTCTCTTTTTCTGTGGCGCCATCTGAATCTCCAAGATCGGCAAATGGGCCATAAAATGTCACCGACAAGCAAACGTTCCAATCATTTGTCAAGAACAAGCCAGTTTTCTTTATCAAAGAAGCATAGCAAAAACTTTGCAACCCATGGGAACGACAATTTGAAATTATTTTTGCGATAAATTGCAAAATATCAGAATGGATCTTATTACTTTTATGATGCCATGCACATTTTGTTTTGGTTTTGTATTAACTAATTTCAGAAAATAAGTGCCGCATTGTATTCATGGATGGAAAGTCTCATCATAGATTTTACTCTTAGTACCTTAGTAGGTACTTTAGTAGGTAGTACTAGGTACATGTACCTTAGTAGGTACATTGGGACGTCAAAAGTATCTCAGCTAACACATGGTACTCATAGGCAATGTTCCATACCACCCAAAGAGAACTCACTTTGCGGTTGAACAGCGACTTAGTGGTTGAGCGAAAAAAAAATAGATCGTTCGCTTTTTATGACCATCTACCTGGCGCCAGTTGGAATGATACCGAATCTACAAACCGTGCCAGTCGCGGACTGGCGGTCATTTAGTTATACCGCTCGTTAGATTTATGGGAACAACAAAAGAGATAAAGTCTCAAATTGTAAACCTACATTTAACACACATTCGAGTACTTATTTTTCTTATTTACACTTTGCTCTTGTAGAATTAGAACTTAGCGACAAGAGGGTGATAGCAGACAGAAAAAGATGAGAGTTTATATATAGAGCTTGAACACCTGCACAGCAGGCCAAACCGCAATGTTTCACCACAGAGCGCTGTAGACGCCTTCATCCTGCGGCGCCAGCATGTCTCCACGTGCGGCCCGGGCTTATGAAGCAGACGGGAAATCTCCGTTACAGATCCAGTCTGGCTAGACGCTTGGCAGACGGGATGGTCGTAAAACAGGTTCAGAACCGCCGTGTGAAACACCCAACGGGAGTTCACTTGGAGTTCAACTGGGGGGAAGGCGTGTGTTGATGTTTGACTCAGAAGATTACCTTACAGGAAAGGTGAATCGTTGGGCGCCAACTGTGAAGCTGTGTATGTGAGTTTTTGAACGTGTACGTTAGGGCGAGCACAGCAAATGGAAAATACATTGGCCATTTGCCCTAAAGTGCTTAGAAAATATATCCTTATTTTTGAAAGAATGTATTCATGATACAAAGAAATGCAGCTAAACGTTGGATGTACCCTCTGTCACAATATCTTTGTGCAGAAGTGGGACCAGATAATGAAAGATAGGCGGTGCTTGCTTTTTCGCCACTGCGGCCACCTCTACAGCTATGTACAAAGCTGACAACGATATGTTAGTAGAATTCCGTTTATTTTGTATCAGATGTTAAAACGTATGTTGGATCCTACACAAGAAAGGAAAATTGAACGATTTTTGAGATCTAAGGTCTACCAGGAGCTTTACAGCTCTGCTCATGCTAAGGGCACTTTCTGACCCCATTCTACGTGTATATAGATGCCTACTGTGAAATATACAGTTTGATTGATATTGATAGCTTTTGTCTGGCGCCAAAACCACATGTTCGTTATTACAAAATCCGGTCCATAAAAAATGGTACTGCTCCAATTTCACGATAAGCCTTGTTTATGGCTCCTAACCCCAGACAATGGCCAAACAATATCATTTTTGTAATCCGTGGGTTATTGGAGAAATTACTTGTCAAAGTAAGCCAACAAAGGTTCTCCTCTGTATGTTTGTTCAAAGTGTAAGAAAATTTTGGAGAGAACCACCGTCTTTTACAGTCTATTCCGTAATATGCACATTGTTACCAAGACGAGGTGCAAATACTATTTTTGAGACCCTTTGCTCATGGAAACAATGTTACGTTTTGCCCGTACCTTTGTATGTACAACTTCAGGCATTATACACAGTGATCCCAGACCCTGCTTAGCGTCCTGGTCATTATACCTACACATGTAATATGACGTTTTCATAATGCATGGATCCAATATGCCCCTATCTCCGTACCAATGATATGGAATAAGCTGAAAGCGTTATTAAGGCAACGACACGGAACAGCGGTCACAACATCCCTGTAAAATTGTGCGCCCCAGCAGGCGCTTCCATTCGTCCTGAATCTGTCCTTACATATACATGAACTAGGTTAGACTACACCGCTGCAATGGGTTGTTCCTGATGGGTTGAAATATCTGTAATATGTTTGACATCGTGCGAAATAACATGTTTTCAAAAATGCTTTTACAAACGTTCCTGTTCAGATTATAGACGTACGTAAATACAAAAATATGGTGATCCATCGTCTTGGTTAGGAATATGCTGTCATTGCTTCGAAATAAGTGATGAAAACAGCTTTATCTTTACATTCAATAAGCATGTAGATTTTTAAAGCATCATCTACACATGCAGTATATCTTTGATTGAATTCTTCAGTTACATGATCCTTAACCTTACAGGAAGAGCAATTTTACTATGTAGTTAACATTGAAAACAGCTCTTCCATATACCAATGACGTGTCGTGGTCTCGCTAGTTTGCCCACAATATAGCGGTTCATTACCATTGATTGTGTGCGACCTTTGACATCCCCGTTCCGCTCCAGCGAGTTTTGCCTCTATTTCCCTTCACTTATTGCTGGAAATAACGTCTCCTATGGAGATGATAATTGAGAGTGTTTCAGGAATAGGAAAAACTGATGGTTAGTTATCTGCAGGGGTTGTTACGGGTGAGTGTGCTTTATTGTTCCCGTATTCTTTTACAGATATTGCTACAATATTGGTCAATAAAGGGAGCAGTCCAGCGCATTATGTTCATATCTGAATTCATGACTTCCTGATGAATAAAGGAAATGCATGAATCTTGATATGTGTGGATTTCACTGAGATAATGTAAGGATAAAAAGAGACATGATATTATTTCACAGCGATGGTCCGTACGATACGTGTTTGGAATACGTTTCAGTGGTGTTTTTAACAATTACTTGGTATCCTTTTTCCACCTTTGGTTTAGTTACCTCATTATCGAATGTCAAATAAACAACAACAACAACTTGTCTTGTCATGAAATGTTGGAATATAAAAACAACAACAACAACAATGAAATAAGTGCGATTCGATCACCCATTTCCAGCTTTAAAAACAGAATAAGAAATTAGCATTACATGTAGATTAGTAGAAAACGCTTCGATTTACCGCTCCGCAGAAAGATAACAGATTCTCTTTATCGTTCTGATTATCGTACCTTCCCGTGATGTTACATTAGTATGCCTTGCCGTGTCCCCGGTCTTTTGAAGAGCCTGGGTCGCCTAATTACTGTCCGCTTGTGAGTGCGTGCGCGGCTTCTCTCCCTTCGTGCCCAGAATGTCAGTTTGACATAAGTGCATTACAGATGTTCTATCGCTCTGGTTTGATTCCTACTTACCATGTGCAGGACGAAAAGCCTCTTATGCGAGTGGAACATGTGGCCGTACGCATGATGACGGCTGCACGATCGGAGCTTCTTTGAGGGAAATATGATAACATACAAGCCATCAAAGCTGGTGTGTTACAGCAAAGGGCGGTTGGTTATACCGGCTATACAAATACACAAAACTTCCTTAAGCAAAATGAGGACCTATGGATACCGGTATATACCGGCAGCATACTCACTGTACATATATAGAGAACATAATTGTTGCATCATAGTTTAGAGTACGGTAAAAGAAGGTGTGAATGGGGTTGAAAGTTGAATATGAACATGGTTTAAGTCTCGGGACGGCAACGCCTGTGCCTGTGTTATAACACAGTACGTAAGCTGATTCAGCACCAAGGACAGGGATGGTGACATTCGGTATGAACATATCTGCGAACATAGTTGTTGTAGAAGTGATATTTCATACGCTGTTAGGTGGTGGATGCAATAGTGGTAGTGTTCAGCACAAGATACACGGGTGTAGATATAGTGTTAACGCTGTTCAGTACTATACTAGAGACAGGCGTGGCATTTGCAATGGGGATGCTAAAACACAAGACACAGGGATAACAGATGGAATACCGTGTAATACAAATATTGAAGTATATCCCTTTCTACAAGTGAACATGTTATCGTGTGACGGACATAAAACCTCCCGGGAAGACTTTGACAGAATCAGGCATGTAACCATGGCAACGTAACCGTCAGAGCGAATCCCTCCTGATACAAAGCAGGTGTCCCCGAGAGGCACCATGGGAAATCAGTGTGCCCGTCATTAATGAGGTAAATGATGCCGAACGCGCGATAACGTCGTTTGTTATACAGACTCTCAGCACTTCATTGTGGCACACGCAAAGGGCCTTAAGCACAGTAACAGTGCATCACAGTGAAAAAATATTGACGTAGTGTTACTGACTTGCTGGATCATAAAAGCAACTAACATGTTATGAAAAGACATAAACATTGTTTGCCGCCGAAAGCTTGCCGACCCGATAAGAAAATGACACAAGTTAACGTTACATAGTACACTGCAGAGCAAAGCAAAGCCGATTTATTGTACCTGTTCATGTATCTCACATTCACAATACCAGATCTTCTGCACAGAACAATTTCAGATTACCTAAACCTAAGACGAGCAGTAAGAAGCGCTCATTCCTGTATCGTGCAATATTGCTGTGGAACGATCTACCACATCATGTTAAGACACTGAGTAACCTTCTAAGGTTCAAGAAAGCAATCGTGAAGTGTCACATGAGCCCAACCTCTAGTTTTTAAATTGTTAATATTGATTTGTGTGTTCATTGCTGATGTTTTGATGTATTTATGTCTTTTTAAATGTATTCACTGTGTTTTCCATGTTTATATGTGATTATGTAATGTTCGAGCCTTGGAAGATTAGCCCTGCAGGGCTAAAAGGTTTCGCAATAAATGAAATTTATGACGACATACTGTTCGTAAGAACACAGAAATCCCGCTGAAACAGGTCTCACAAAGGGCCTCATGTGCTTACAGATGCTGCAACCCGGGGGTTTCCGGTGTGCCCGGTTGATAGACAGGTGAACGGGACGATTTCGATCGCTTGATCTATGGGATAAACGCACGCAGTCCTCATAATAAAGGCGGAATAATCAATATTTCATTGCTTTATTTCGGGCAAAATTTTGGGAAAATTGACCGAAAAAGAGCAAGAAGCTTCTGGTTCTTTTTACAAAATTTTGGGAAAACAGCAGAAGAAGAAAATTTACAATCACACTACCTATCACTACTTCGCTCCGTGAGCAGAAGACGTATCTTTCACCTAACGGTGTACGATTATTGCTGTTTGTGATATTTGCAGTGGGGCCATAAATTTCATTCATAATAAAATAACATAATCTCACAATGGCTGGTGCGGTTGGAAGGTGATGAAGATTTAATTTGAGGACGTAAATTATGAGTCTGACACCTACAGGGGTCTGGTTATTAGTCTAACACTCTCATAACAGGAGAGTATTGCTTTTACTTACTATAATTCTGCTTGTTGTTGCAATTTGCAATAGATGTTTGTCTATTGCAAACAAGTAGCTCTCTTATGTCATGAAATGCCTCCAAAATATTGAGGTTATCATAGAACACAACATGAGCTTCAGATTTGTGCATATTTTACATTTGATCCAAGTAAGTTAGCTTTCTCCACGTATGTTGTACCATATATCGTATTTGTGTGTAGTTTTACTAGCATAGCAGGATTTCTACAACATGTCACTGTCGTAAAAATGAGCGCAAAACATCCATGTACGTGACATGTGGAGATGGAAGTGCAGCCATTCATTTTACTGTCATGAAGTTAACCAACGTCAGCATCTTTTGCTTCTGTTAGTGATCTGTAAAATGTTGCAAAACCTTCGATACGTTAGTATCTTAGGAGTGTATCTTGCTGCAAGTGTCTCTAATCGTTAACATCAAAACAAAAAATGCACAACAACGCCTGAGTTGTCTCATGCAACTACCTATGTCAAAAGAAAATGAATCCCAGGGTTCCACACTCGGGTCGCAGACCGTGTTCTGTTTCCCGTCATCCCTGCCGTTGACTGATCAGGCGTGAGGGACATGGGGTTATTGTTATGACTACACGTCGTTCTTGTATTACTGAGAAGGGCTTCTGAATCAGCCATGGGGAATTCTGCAACGTACGTGCTTCCGTGCAACAGTGATGTTTACCGAAAGATGGCAAGCATGGGATAAGTGCAGACAGAAATATGACACCAGAGTTGCTTACCACTGAGCTGACATGTTATAACGCGATTGGACTGGATTTACGGGTATTGAGTTGCCTAGTTCACGCAAACTTAATACATATCAAGATTATTCATAAAACGCTGCTTCTATTTTTCCAAACACGACGCGTCTTTCGCAGATCACGACAAAAGTTTCGCATGTTTTGAAAGTCACATTAGAAGTCAAACGGATTTGTATCGAGATTACAATTAGTTTCCTGTTGTTGTTGATCTAGATGGATGGGGAGGTGCGGTGGTTTATTACTGTACCACTGCTGCACGTGACACGAGTTGTGATGGATGGATGGATGGATGGATGGATGGATGGATGGATGGATGGATGGATGGGGTGCGCTTTCCATTCCTTCCCGTCGCCCTAGATACTTTCTGTCAGGTATAGAGGGACATAAATTCCGCTCAAATGTACAGGGATCGTCTTATCACTGTACACCCATTGTTGTTGCAATATTGTGGTATATCTGTGTGACAAGAATCAATTTTTGCTCAAACAGTGCGGTGAATATAGTCAACTCCTACCAATGTCTGAATTCAAACCCTACTAACAGTTACTTTAACTGCTGACCGTATAAGATGGGGTGAGGGTAGTTTGCCAAAACGTTCCAATGAAAAGCAACAATTAGGTCACAAACACTAGAAAAATGCTTATCCAACCCAACTTGACGCAATTTTTCACTGTGTATACAATGTTGAAACCAACGCTCACGGTGGTCAAATCTGGGCTGCAAAGTTCCCACCTTTTCTAGAACCCGAACTGGGTTCGATCGAACTCGATCTGGGTAATTCGAACCGAACGCGCGTTCTATTTGGGGGTCATCTCCGGTCATTTACAATAAACCCGCGAAAACAGGCCCTTCCCCCTCCGTGCCTCGCAACAGATAAAAACAACACTTTTCTACAGATACAAACCGTTTCCTGGACAGTACATGTACGCTATCATTTTGTTGTAGACATGTAACATGTAGCGAATCTACTGTCGTATCCGTGGGCCATGGGTGACCTTGAATATTGTAATTATTCTTAACGCTAGTATCAACAACACACTCCCCACTTTCGGGCGACATGACATGTCTGCAAAACTCGTTAAGTATAGGAAGCATAAAGAGTCCAACATACCTCATTCACGGCTCAAAATGACTGTAACGGTTGTCCCCAGAATCGTGTTTTAGGGATTTTTGAAAAATGGCCTCAATTTTAAACTATGGATAATTTAGTGCGAAAAATGTCCCAAAATGCCGTTTTTTCACCAATATGTCGCCAAAAACCATACTTAAAATCAGAAATTAAAAAATTCCTAAAACACGATTTTTGATCTTATTCCCAGTCGTCGAAAAATATAGAAATCAGGGATTTAGGGTAATACACGTAGCCAATACTTAACGAGGTTTGCCTAAAACGATGACTCTGACTGACTCTGGCAGGCGCTCCGAAACCCGAAAATAAACGTCTTTTGGAGCGAAACTTTTACAAACCAGTGATTTAACGTAAACATTTAACACTAAAATTATGTAAACACGATAAGTTCATTTTATTTTGACGAAATTTACCCTTCGATACTATTTGTTTATTTTCAAATGTTTTACGGTTAGCCCGAAATTGCGTCTTGTAACCCGATACTTTTTCGAACGCGCCTAGCAATGGGAAAGAATACCGTAGCAACAGACCACCGTGGCTGCCGACACTTTTTTGTTCAAGTGTGCCACCCAATCACACCTTCCACAATAACGCACCCACTGTGATCCGACTGTCAGCTCCCGGCCAATTACTGTTTGTGTGCGAAGACGGATGGCAGAGGACATTTAATCCACTTTATCCTGTCCGAAATCCACTTTATTGTTCAGGGTATAAAGGCTGGATGGAGATGAAATCGTATATCAATCAGGGCTTCCCCAATTTCCGTCTAATCTGGTATCCGTTCATTTGGTTTTATACCCGGTGTTTCACATCTTCCCAGTTGTGTATGCCTTTTCGTCCATACATACACCAGCGATATGAAAACTGAAGCAGAAACTGCTGTTATGAATTAATGTAGGAGAATTTTATAGGGGCAAATGGTTCATGCCGAGAACACGCCCTCGAAAGCTTAGCACACATGTTGAATATCTTCTACGATACAAGCTGGGAATATCTACGCCAGATATTTCTTCTAACAACTTCATTCTGTTTTTGTAACAACTTCATTCTGTTTGTGTTGTTTGTAACACAGGCCAAAAACAACTAAAAAGCCTTGTGACAAAGAGGACCATTCCTGTAAACAGGGCGGTGAGATAAAACGTACATGTTCGCCTCGGGGTAGGATTGAGAATGTTAGATCCTTGGCGACCAATTTGCCATTTTTAAAAGTAGATTTTGACGTTCAGTGCTACTCTGTGCAGTATACTAGTATTATGGCGTCAATTATTTTGGGAAAGTACTTGCTACATTCATTATGTCCTGTGTTCTAAAAAATGACATAACACCGAAGCAAGACAAGGGCAAAATGACAGAATGTAAGAAAATACAAAAGGTCCGTCATTATATATCTCCGCTGTTTCAGAAACGTTTGTCTCGGCGTCCCCAATACTATCGATTTCTTTGTAATAATCACGTAAGAAAGTAATTCAATTCATCATATTTTGTAGCACAAACTATACCCGATGAAAATATGCATTTCTTTTTGATTGAGATAGTGATAAAATCACCAACAACGAAAGCCAATACATAACGTGTTGAAGCATATGTGATTTACCAACCAAAGCCAAAGATTTCAAGTGAGATATTGCCGTATCGATATTACTACAGAGTTGATGAAACACCCTGTCAGTTTTATTATGAAATTGACGGCTGATAAACATCAAGTCTGCTGGATTAACCCTCGCCAAGAGTTGATGCGGAATGGAGCAGAAGACAGCCCGGGGCAAAGATGGCATCTACGGTAAAGATGGGTCCCAGTTTGGGTGTGGTGGAATTCTGCATTCATTTCGGAGTGAGTAACCGAGCGGGGTTTGCTGCCCAAATTTGGACATTTATCCCGTCGTACATAGTACATGAGTAATCTCAGCCAATAGTAGGCCTGGATGGAATGTTACTATGATTCTTAGAAGGGCTGAAAGACAAGACCTGATAGAACCAGTAGAAAAGGAGTTGTCGCTGATGTTTTTGATATGTGGAATCGACAGCATTCAGCACCAAGGACAGTACCGAAAGCCCAATCAACTCTCCTAACAAGCAAATACAGTGCCTTACTTTCCCTCCTTTCTTTCTTTCTTTTCTCTAGCCGTCTGTTTGATTGTCTTATGAAGGCTTTCTGTGTATCAAAGCCTTTTCAGTTGTTAGATCTTCCTGGTCTTTCTTTCCTTTCTTCAGAACCCTGCTATCGGCTTCCGGGGACAGGTGGTTCAGACTGGCTGCCATTTAAAGCGCTTCCAGTATTAGATATTACATTGTGACAGATGAAAAGGACGACTTAATAGAATTTTTTTCATAATAAAGTGTGCAGTTAGAAATTATATGCTACTGTGTTGTTTAAGATTGCATTAGCTAAGGGAGACAGACACAAGGGGATCCGTTTTTCAACAATAATTTCACCAAGTGACTTTATTACAATGGCGTATGTAGCTGCCACGTGAACACAATACTCACAAATTTCTCTTTGAAATATCACAATATGTTTGACAGAAAGATTTGTCATAATTTAATGTACAGACATGACCTCACGATCTGGGATTTAGGGGTCTATATTCACACGGGACGATTTCATCGTCAGGGGAACCACGGACTTGACATCACTTACATGGAATGTATTGTCGCCGAAAGGTAGAAATTTCCCTTAGGAAAAGTAATGAACTGTTGACACAAAGGCCTAGCGTTGATCATTGAAAATTGCCGAGTATCACAGAAGTTATTTACATTACAGTTATATCTCGCAATTCAATACTTACAACTTCTCGTTGAAATCACGTTTTGACGACATTTGACTTACAAAATCTATGCCACAATTTGAAGTTTAAACTTGCCATTCAAACACTGGAATGACGCATATTTTGTGCAAAGATTCCAGTTATTATTTACAACTCGGTGGTTTCTTTCATTGACTAAATTGTTGATCACTTTAGTGCCATTGTTATGGTTCATCTCCACATAATTCATTCATCGCAATCTTGTTACGATACAATACTGTACATACAAAATATACACAGCCATCGGCTCCTCTTAAAAGGTGGGAAATAGTATCAAGTGACATTACCTTTTCAAGCTGAAACAGTGCTGCCTGTTATCCTTCTGATTAAGTCAGTTGTGTCTATTCTGCTTTCAATTCCATCAATCCATTGTACGTCTGAAATTGCAGTCAGAATGTAAGGAAATAATTTTACGTTCTATCGGCTGTTGCTTTGAGAATAGATACTCTGTACCGTCATTTCTGTCCTGTTTCTTCAATGAATGTTATCATCTCAGAAATTTGTACTCTTTGAATGCTTTAGACGACAGTACTGATACTGTGTGAAGGAAGCCACGGTCTTGGCGCGAGGAATTCTTCGAGATTTTGAGGCGCGCATTCCAAGGTTTCTCTCGGCGTCAATTCCATCCTCGTCCAAGAGATCTTTGTCGTTTCTTACGATAGGGGCAGCAGTAGCCCCTAACAGTTCGGGTTCTATGTCCTCGTAGATGTGTTCCGACATGCGGTTGGTGTCTTCTCGTTGTAGATGTCTTCTCATCGATGCCTTGGGATCGCTGTCGTCGGGCGAGCTCATCATGGATGACCGAAGAGCCGCGTTTCGATGCCCGCCTAGCGTGGGATCGTCAACGTACGAGTTCCTGTTCTCGTACACATTGTCCACCAAGGTGACACAGTCTGATCTCGGTCTCACGTTCACGTTTGGTCTGCTACCACTGACGTCGGGCTGCGCTTCTCCGAGTCGCCGCCGACAAATGCTCAAGAAACCGCAAACACTTCCGCCATTTTCTTCTTCCTCCTCATCCGTTTCTGTTTTGATGACAACCTTTGGTTTTCGACACTGGATGATAGCATAGTGGATACTGGCCACAGATAACGTTATGATTGCCATTCCGCACAGAAAGGTGCCAACTATGATCGGTCCTAACATCTCTTCCACGTATGTCTTGCCAGGTAGTGTTGAAAACGTGGTACACACGCTACTTGAAAGGCAAAGTCTGTACAGTGTTCCAGGCCGCAAGTGCTTTACATGGTGGTCGGACGCACCTCCGACTTCCACCGCCAGAAGCTTGGAGATGCTTCGGTTTGAGTTTTCATCGAGAATTGTCATGTTAGCACAAAAAGGAGGCCGTGAACAGTCTAAAGTGCACCCAAATCGAACTGTTGCCTCCTCCGTTGACACTTTGACTATGGAAAGTTCTAAGTCGGTAGTCATTTGTGAGTTCATATCCAGAGATGTAAATTCTGAACATATGTCGGGAACTGTAGTTGTTTGTGGTTTGGGGACAGTTGGTTGTGGTACTATCCTTCCAGAGGGTCGAGTGGGAACAACACCACCACCTTGTGTTGGAACAGGTGTAACTGATGACAAGGTAGGAGCCACGGGTTTCCCGGCGGGGCTAACGCCTCCCTTCTCCGTGGGACCTTTAGGTGGCGTCCCGGCGGCTGTTGGCGCGGGTTTGCCCGACGTCGGAGCTACCTCAGTGGGGGTTCTTGTCGTCTTCACAACAACAGGTACAGGATCACGCGTGAGGGTCAGGGTCAGCTTGGAGCTGACGGATCCTGCGGGGTTTGTCGCTGTACAGATGTACGTGCCCCTGTCTCTGTACTGCACCGACCGCAACACTATCATCCTGTCCGTACCCTCATCCTTCGGTCTCACGGTCCCCGCCGGAGTTATCCACTTGACGGTCGGGAGCGGGTCCCCGTCTATAGCACAGTGGAGGTATACTCTACTCCCAACGGGGATTATACCTGTGGGGATGACCCAGGCTCGTGCTGTGGGAGCTTTACAGGGCAGCTCGGCGGCTTGGTCGACTCTGTCCCCGTGCAGCTCAGCAGGTGTAGCGCAGGTGATGTCCTTACGCTGTTGAACGTCGACGGTCGTTGTTTTGAGCCAGTCAGCTAGCCACTGAACCCCACAGTTACAGTGCCACGGGTTGGCGTGTAGAAGCAAGTGCGAGAGGGCGTACATACGGTCGAAGGCCCCGGCGGGAAGGGCGGTTATTTCGTTGTGATGTATTCTCAGAGAGCGCAACTTGGTCATACGATTAAAAGCTTCAATCGGGATGTACGTTAACTTGTTGTTGTTGAGTTTGAACAGCTGTAATCCAGGTAGATATTGCAGGGACTTCCACGGAAAGTCTGTCAGCTCGTTGTTTCCCAAGTCCAGATTTCTCAGCGCTCCTAGTCGCATAAATGCCTGGTCCGATATGGTCTTTATGTTGTTGTAGCTGAGCCATATGGAGTGTACCATGGAGTACCTGGCCAAGGAGTCGTCGGTTATAACCGTGAGGTCGTTCGCGGCCAGGTTGAGGGAAGTCGTGGTCCTTGGGATCTCGGTGGGGACCGTCTGTAGGTTCTGATACGTACATTCGACCGAGCAGAGCAAGGTGACGTTGTTGCAGCGGCACTTGCAGACCGTCGGGCAGGTAGGGAGCGCTCCTGATGCCGAGCTGACGAAGATACACGCCACGGGAAGGATCAAGAGGAGCGTCCACGGTGTGACTGTAAATCTGGACATCTTCGTTGCTTTCTGGACGCTTTTCCCGCCTTGAACGAAGTCACTTTAACTCAGCTTTGGCGTAGTCCCACACTGTGGCTTGGTTCGACAATAGTTCGCGTTTTTCTTTCTCCATGTCCTTTCTGTGGGAAGGGGGTGCGCAAGGAAGCAGAATGGTTGGCATCACCTTCGAGTCCCAGTTTTCATCCTTCCCACCTGCAATTTTCCCTCAGAAGCCAGCCCCGTATGCAGGATGTATACATGAGCGGGCAACTCAGCTTTCCGTGGCTGCTCATCCAAATGCCGGATCGACCCACACTCCTGTCAATCTCGCTGCATCCCAGCCTTCTGATTGGTCGCTTTTTTCAGGACTTTTTCTTGTGATTTGATTGCAGCGCTCCCTCGCCGGGGGAAATCACACCATCGCCCGTAAATAAGGTCTGATTGCCGCGCGTAAATAGGCACTTATTGCAGCGAAAACTTGTCAGGCTCGCCAAATGTACTTAATTTGCAGTCCACAAATAGGACATTAGACGCATTTGCCTGACAATAAACAGATATCGCGCTTTAGATTGTACGTGGTGATGATTGAAACGCCACACTCCTGACTTGGCGGTATCTGCCTCAGCATCGCGAGACCAGGATTAAAAGTAAAAATGATTGACAGCTCAAGCACGCGTTGTACATCTTAATCACACCCCGACCAAGCACCCCCATCCCTCTGCGGGATTACGGGAGTAGCGAATATGATCAATATTTTATTGCCCCGCTTTCGCTCTACATAATCCATAACCCTGCCGAGCTGTGCGCTGATGAAAAATCACGCGAAATTACTTCCACTCCGAGATGTCTAAATTGAATACTCACGATAGGTCACCTTGTGTGTTATTCTGAACACACGGTCTTCATTCCATAGAAATTCTCCTTTGTGAAACATCAATGGCGGTAGATCTAGGCTCACAGGGCGTACATTTAGGTAGTTGGACATTATGAGGCCTTTGAGATAATCATATGGTCCTGGGACCACAAAAAGTCGTAAAACGTAATCAAACCCGTCTCTCCCCCGGTGCGTTCAGGGATCTGCCGGGGACAGGATTTATGATATACGGCGCTTATCATTACTATTAATTGTAGTGATAATGAGGTCTAACCGCCGCCGTAAATCTGTCAGAAGGTGCAAAATGGCGGGAAAATCGCACAGGCTGGGGCAAACGGCCGGGCGGGGCGCCATCTTACCTAGCGTGTAAAGATGTCAGGATTTCGTGAAGGGCATCTTATGAATTAGACACGCATTATTAGAGGCAAGCTGTCTTCTTTAGCATGAAAATGACATGTAAAACTCTATATTGCAAAACGGGGCATATACATGTAACATATTAATTGAAGTCTTCATTATTTTATGAACTAAAATGCAAAAGCAACACAGAAATATATGGAAAGGTAACTTGACATGCAGTGGTAAAAATATATCAACGATATCTATCTGTCGATCATGCTGGAGCCATGGCAATTTCAATCTTCTTTTTTTATAGTTTCGAGACCAACTGAAACATCGCTGTGATGCCCTCTGTTTTGGTGTGATGATGTGTGATTCTGATTTCAGTACCAAGGACAGGGAGGGTTTTGAAACCACGCCGAACGCAGAGGGCGCCATGTTTCGTCTGTGTGTAACGTAGATGCATTGACAGTCTATCAATGCTACAAGTAATCGCGCCATATGAAAATAATGCGTGTGGCATTTAATGTGCTTATCATTCCAGCCCTTGTGCTACAGCATCTGGTTTATTGGAAGTGTTAAGGAAAGTCTATGGTGAACATCCTGTTTTTCAAATCTATCACGCGTTGACGTTACAGATAGATATGTGGCGTGCTGAAAGCTGTTTACATCTACGCATCTGAATGCTTCCCACTTCAATTGGAAAGGCATTAGCACTAAGTGGGGTGACCTTCGAGAGTTTTGCAACATCGTTTAGCGACACGGATGCCTCTGAGCATTTGGCACAGTCATTTAAAGTATAGACGTATGTCAGAATCAATTAAAAATGCATTTTTCCTAAAGGGCAAATCAAATGGCAGCTGGCAGTGGCTATCGAAAATACCTGTGAAAAAAAGGCAAGTGGCATATCTGCCTAGGCTAAAAACTTGGGTTTTCAGTGCGCCCAGTTGTGAAAGGTGTGTGGAACTGGACCTTTAACTTCGCCTGCACAGCAGCTTTGGCTTTCTACCGGTCAGGGCATATCGTGGTCGTACCAGATGATTTATTTGTCTCTCTAGCTAAGTTAAAGACGCTGTTAACATGCATGGCCATCATTATTCTAACACGAGCCGAGGCATCACATAGCCGAGGGCTAGCCAAAGCCTCCTGCCCGCTGCCATGGCAACAGACCTGGCCCCCATTAGAGGGAATATTTCGGTGGGCGGAGGGTGACATTTACCACGCACAGCTTGTCAAAACTTGTTTTCTCGCGTACTAAGAAGCCGGAAGGACGCAGATATATTGATCATGCGCTGTATGAAAGGATTTGGAGATAATAGTCACAGGGGAATATCGCTTTGGGTTGACGCACTACATTCAGAGAAGGATTCAGATCAGATAATACACATGATGCATTGTATCTCTTTTATCCTAGCAATATGACGAATGTGAATTTTCAATTTTAATGACTTCTATGTAAGAGGGGTGTATCTTACTAGAATAATAAAGTGAAATGAGAATATTGCGCACATGCAGGATACATAAATAGTCATGTGAAAGCGGAAAGGGAGAAAATATGAGTAAATTCCCAGCGGAAGGAACCATAGCTGAGGGAGTTAGGTAGGATGCTGACGGTCACCTCCTGCAGGACTCACTAATGGACGCCGAACCGCCTATTCCTGGTACCAACCGGTCCCCTGGGCTGGGGGACGTTGGCGAATATTCGAATACTTACGCGATCTACACAAGTACGGCAAGTTCATTCACCGAGCTGTCAACTACGTAAAACACAACGCAGCCAGAGCTCACAGATTGAGGGACTTAAGTTAGACAGATGGTGCTGTTCAACGAGATACATCAAAAAGTAGTTGGTAACGTTATGTCGTTAGGGTGGTAACGTTATGTCGTTATGGTCGGTGTCTCTTTCTCTTTCTCTTATGCATCGATATGCGGCCGGGAGCGGTACTGCAGATAAGGTCATGATAGGTTATACCGTCCCGACTTGTAGAATGTGTGAATATACAAGAGATTAGGCTTAAAGCCAGTGAAAACTTATCAAAATAGGTCCAGACATCCATACATAACCGATATTTGTGTTGGAACGTTAGACTAGGACGCGAGCCAAAATCCAGCTGCCGTGACTTAAGTGTGATGTCAAGCTACATTGTATACAATGCGGAACGCTACCGTTGAATAAAATGTATGTCTGTACAGTTTTAGTCACAGTTACATGGCTGTTACAAGATCTAGACTTCGTTGCATTAAAAGTTGGATTTATCAATGGTAATAAATACCGGGTAATGTTTACTTTGTAAACACTAAACTGGACTTGACTTTTATTTACTACCATTGTAAAATCCGGTACTGTTTACAAAATTAACATGACCAAACTTTACATTTAAAACCGTTGGCAAATCTAACTTTTCGTGCAGTGCTTGTTTTTGGTGGGCTCACAGTGAAATAACAAAAGGAACGCGCATCTGGCGTAGTAAAGTTACTGAACTTTGGATACCCCCGACCCGTTAACGTTAGCTGGAAGAAAGGCTGATATGTGGGGTGCGTTTGTGTAGCGGTATTTTCCTCTCCCACCTTTCCTACTGTGCGTGTTTTGCCCGTGACACAAATATGATCAGTCAGAATCCTCTCATTGAAAGACATTGATTGTCTGCTTCTGCTCTAATTCGGTAAGCTACCCGATAACTTGTCTGCAGTTGACATTTATTCCAACAGATGACGCTTCTGCTAATTGACTTGGGAGATTACCCACCATGCATTGTATATCCGGTTACTCAAAGACCGCCATTTTCTCCGCGTCGGTGTGCTGCACGCAGTAGCTGGTCCTCTCTTCCACTTTTGCTGTTCGCTCGAGTTAGTAAAACTTACTTCCACTATGACGGACAAGATGGACATGTCTCTCGACGACATCATCAAGCTCAACAAGCCCGGGCGGGGCAGAGGCCGCGGTGGCGGCCGGGGACGAGGGGGTGGCCGAGGACGCGGCGCAAGTCGAGGCCGTGGCGGCGGCGGTGGTGGCTTCAGTACCGGTGGCGGCGGTGGCCCCATGAGGAGGGGAAGACGAGGCGGTGCTAGGTCAGCTCCGTACTCTAGGGTTAGTATTTTCCGTCCTTTATAGCCCGAACATCTTCTGTTCATGTTCTGTCAACAAGTTTTACAAACCGGATATCGTCATCAGTCAGTGGGCTACGCCATGTTTAGCGTCATCATGTCCACCACTGACAAAGAAAACCTGGGTGGACGTTTCAAACGGAGACTTGAGGAGTCAAGAGACGACTGCATCCCAGATTACAATATCTATCCACCCCATTGTGTTTATTCCTTGGTCTTTCTTGTTCCACGTGGGTCAGGTTCTCTAGGTTTGGAGTTTCTACACGGACACAAAATTTGCCCCCCTCCCACGGTATGAAACAGGATACATGCAAAATAGTCTCACACGAGGACGCCAACACGACATGGTAGTGAAAACATGACAGAAGGGGACAGGTGATGAGGTGACACAAGACGTTACAAGAACAACACCTTCAAGTCAAGACGTGTTACAAGATATGGACCAGATGCACACTTTGTCCTTTGTTTTCAGCGTCATCATCTTGTATAATCCTCAAATTGTATAACAGTTAACAACAAATTCTGGTGGAAGTAATATTTCCCGTTCGAAAAAATTATCTTTTTAGGTACTCTGTAATCTAAATATGTTGTACCCAAAATTTTAAAGTTTCACATGAAATAGCTTTGCAGCTGATTTGATCTAATTTCCATAAGAAAAGCACATGCCTTTCCATGTGACTGTACAAAAGCATGTTAAAAACAAAGGGTGTCTGACAAAAGCCATGTGTCATTCACTTCCCAAGGACAGACTACACATGAGGAACCTGGAAGTTGTCTTGAGCGTTGAAGGATCACTGTTTCTTAGTGTATTATACTTGCTTCTGAATTTCAGGAACATGTACTTGTGTTTACTTTAATCTGAAATTGGGTACCAAAAACACAACAATAAATTACTGTATGTCAATATATTCGTAGTTTCACAAAATATTACGACCCTTGCTCAAAAGAAAAAGAAAGGGTACCAGATTGTACTGTATAGTGACATACAAATAAAAAAGGTACTATTATTACCTTAGTAATAAAAAGGTATGTTTTTGTAGCTATTATTAGTTTTACTTGGGTAATATTATGTTATTGCAATGCTTAGTGTAGCTATTGTTGATATCATATGGATGCATGAATGTATATACATACCTTACTAAATTAGTGAATTACTTTTTCATATTTTGACAAAAGACCACCTTTTATATCATTGCAGCCCCAGTCCATGCCAGATGTGTGGCAACACGACATGTTTGATGGGGGTGTTGGAGGAGGGGGTGCTCGGAGGGGGCCGCAGCTAGGGGGGACAGGCACCGGCATCTCCACAGGGGGGAAACTCCTCATATCTAACCTGGACTTCGGGGTCTCTGATGCAGATATCAAGGTGGGTCATTCATATTGCTCTCTTACCTGTTGACTATCCTGTGACCTCCTATATGGGTTGTTCTACCTAATAGAAAAAGGGAGCAGTTGACTCTGAACTCATGGTTTGTCTTAAAGTTTTTCGCAAGCAACTCCCCTTACAGCACACACTGTACAACTGTTCAAGAACTTTCATACAAAAAGTGTGAAACTTTAAATACCAAGTCAATATTTATGGCATACTAGAGCAGCTATAAACATCTGCAGGTAAAGATTACTTATAAAATAAACTCCAATACACTCAAATATTTGTTTATGTTCAGTCACCATCATGTATTAAAATAATGCTGAATTCAACCAGTGGCCAATACCAGTAAACACACACACACACATACAAACAAACAAACATCAACTGGTCAGTAAAGGCAAAACTTTGCTCTTTGGGAATGAAGTGCAGCTTTTGAAAATTGTAACTGTTTCCCCCACAGGAGCTGTTTGCAGAGTTTGGGAACCTGAAGAAGGCAGCTGTGCACTACGACAGGTCAGGCCGCAGCCTCGGCACTGCAGATGTCGTGTTTGAGAAGAGAGCAGACGCCATGCGAGCCATGAAGCAGTACAACGGTGTACCACTAGATGGTGAGTTGAACAAGAAGTAGTCCAAAGTGCCACTTATGGTATTGTGTGTATTTATGTCCACTATGCAAGCTGATGTGTTACGCCAAAGGGCGGTTATACCGGCTATACAGATACAGATGCAATGATGAACAGTGCTGGACTTAGGCTAATAAATTTTTAATTCCAAGAATGTTTGGACAGAAGAAATATAGATGAAGATGTTACAAAGGAAATTATGTCTTTCTTCAGTCAACATCAACTTTAGTACATGTAGTTCAAATTCCAGTGATATTTGCCAAAATCTGTGTGTAAGAGTCCTGAAATGTAGTACAGGTTTATATTACAAACTGCAGTTGTAATGGATTATAACAAGTGGGCGTATAATGCAAAGCTCTACATTATCTTGTAGCAAGCCACGCTGTATTTGTGTCTGTAGGACGGTCAATGAACATCCAGTTGGTGACTTCAAACCTGGCAGCAGCAGGAGGTGGAGGCGGCGGCAGTGGTGGTGGTGGTGGTGGTGGCGCCAGACAGGGGTAAGACTTGTATTGTTGTAAATTATCCATTTCTGCAAAAGTACAGGAAAATCTATGTATAAGCAGAGCTCGAAATACCCGGTGGCGCACTGGCGCGGCGCCACCTGATTTTGCTTGGCGCGACTTATTCCTAAACTCAGGTGGCGCAGCGCGCCACCTATAATTTACGGTAGGGACGTCACTGCTGCGACACCGCTCTTCCCCAGCTGCTACATGTAACATTATCCTTGCGCAAACGAAGAACATGGCGCACGTAACACCACCCGCATAAGTGTGCCGCCATGTAGAGGCGTGGCATTCCCACGGCGGCAGCCCTGTGATGTTGCGCCTGGATCGCGTGTACTTGTATTCAATCCATTTTTACGAGTTTGGGGCACATTTTTGCGGCCTTGAACAAGGAAATATGTAGCGCTCGGCACGCAAGTAAACAAAGTCGGCCATCTTGTATTTCAAAATCTCCCGATATCTCGCGATATTCCATGAGAACTGAGCCCACACTGCAGTGTATTCAAATTTCGCTAGGTGGCCAAGGTAGAATTCTGGGTGCAAGATTAAACATTGATTCATTGAATATCGCGATGTTACTTGTTTTTTGTACAAGATTAGAAATTGTTGGCAGCATTTTTGTTGAGCTAAAAATTTGAATTTTTATTTTAATTTTTATTTCAATTTTGATTTAAACTTTAATTCTGATTTTTAGTTCTTTTTTTTACATAATCACATTTTTATTTGTTTAGCTGGGTTAATATGTGATTTTGTTTGGGAATTGGTGAAATATGATTGGGTAGGTACTAGCTTAGGTTTAGTTTTTAATATATTAATATCAGTAACACCTTTGGAATACTTGCTCCAAGTTCCAGGTAGAAAATGCGTGTACAGCTTTTGTGTTCTTTACATTACTTTATTTTATAACTATTTAATACATGTAACTAGAAGAAAACGTAATAGATATAAGTAGCAGATTTGAAGAAAATGATAACTTGGAAGTGTTGCCACTTGAATACTGATGGCGCCACCTGGCTTTTGACTCAGGTGGCAACATGCGCCACCTGGCTGAAAAAAGTATTTCGAGCCCTGTATAAGACACATATACATTTCAGAATGATACAGAATGTGTGCTGAAAGAACATTTTTGCATCAATGGAAAGGTTGAGTAGATCTAGTTCTTCCACTCATAATTATTACTTTCTACTGTTGCCTAAAGCACAAATAGAAGATGTCCTGTCATCCGTTCATAATTACCTGTGTTAAACTGCCCAGACTTCTTGCAGACACAAATGTTCTGGCTAAAAGTTTTAAGTCTTGTTTTGAAAAAAAATCATGGACAAAATTATTTGTTGAATAAATATCGTTAAGAGAGTAGCTTGGTTACATTACGATACTTGTACATGAAGATTTTGAGTTTGGAGTTTGGGTTGGTCTTGCACATGTCCAAGCCTTGCCATTCCAAACATGGATATCTCACAAGTGTGGGGACATGTGCCCTGACCTAGAGAAACACACACAGGATCACCACATGGCAGGTTACAGGTGTGGGGCACTCCAAGCTAGTGTTCCATGTATAACACTGCCTACATACCACAAGCCTTGTTATTAACTGTGTAGTTGCAATGAATTTAAAGATATCCTTTCTTGCTTCCCTGTGTAACGTGTGTGTTACATTATCTTTGAGCATTAGCCTATTTAGTGAACAAAAGTGTTTGCAGTCCAAAGTTCAATGATTTTCACTTATAGATTTGCCGTAAGTACTTCACTCTGAAATGTAACCAATTTACAGGAATGAATGGACAATTAATGTACTTCACATGCTTGAAACTTTGCCAGTTGTTAGAATTGATTTTCCATGAAAGATTTCTACCGTTGCCAGAATACATGTAACAAGCTAATCATTCCAACCTTTCTGTGTCCTTCAGCGGAGGCAGCTACGGTGGAGGCAGAGGACGCGGGGGAAGGGGCCGTGGGTTTGGGGGCAGGGGACGCGGCAGGGGCGGCCGTGGAGGCAAGAGCAGAGAAAACATCTCAGCAGAGCAGCTGGACGCTGAGCTAGATGCATACAATGCTGGGGTAAGGACCGATTACTCTGGGCCATGAAAGGTGTTGGTAGACAGTAGTTTTACATCCTTGAATGTAGTACAGTAATTTATTATTGCACTGGTTTCACATTGTCAGAGAAATGAACTATTTTTTTATCACAAGCATCAAAATTTAAATTTACTAGTACCTCCAGTACTTAACAGCACTGAACCTTTGAATTAATAGCACTTCTTCGCAAAGAAGAGAAAAGACGAGGGATTGATCACTTTTGTTTTAACCTGTGTTTTTATCAGAACAACCTGGTTTTAACTAGATCATGTGAACAGGAAAGTTTACTAATCTAACCATTGTTTTCTCTTACAGATGAACAGCTAGATAACTTCCAGGCAGATCAAGGGGGAGGGGGGTACTTCCATCGATCCTTACTTCAGACCACAGTCCCAGATTAGTTGGTGTTCTACATGTACAGTGACTCCCAGAAAGGATATAACATGGAGATGCACATTGTAACAGTGGTCAATATTTTGTAATTCCTTGCTGTAGTCATGACCACTGTGTTTCCATTTTTATGTAAGATGAAGCAGTGAGTCTGCGACAGCAGAACATAGGTTTAAAGAACTTCCATATCTGCCCTCTGATGTATTTTAGTCCCCAGAAGTCACTCTTTACTACATGTATGGATCTAGTAGACTGTCATAACAAAGATTGACACCTCCAGAGTCTCAAGAACAGAATTGGTCATCAGTAGTGTCTTCATTTGTACTTCATTCAACTCATATAGTTTGCTAGTCTATCATACTTTGTGTAAACACAATATTCCATGATACTATTTTTAAGTTGTTAACATGGAAAGAAAGTAGAGAAGGAAGGGAAATCAAATATATCCTTTGTAATATGTTGATTTACGGCATATTTTGAAACTGTACCTTGCCTATAAAGAATTCTTTTGGTTTTAATTCTATACTTTTTAACTTTAGCAATATTTGGGCACCATGTTTTTTTTCTTAACCTCCAGATGTTAGTGAATGTTAGTCTTTGTGTAAACGTACATGTACTTTGTTGTGTTTAAATAGAGGGGGAAACTTTGTTACAGAAAGAAATACACAAAGGAAACTGTGTCTCTCTTTATTTGATGATTTGTGTCAGTATTTCTTTTTTTCTTTGTAATAAATTACAGTTTTGAAAGGTGAACCAATATTGTAGAAATGTTGTTCATTTGTGGCACTACTCAATGGACCAAGTCAATGTCTGTGTCAGTCCACAGTTAGGAAACAAGAAAGCTTTTAAAAAAAGCTGGCCATAGGCCGCAAAATGGGAATAGCTGGTTGGGTGGCATGGGTGTGCACTATTAATTATTAATGACTTGCTCACCTTTCTCGAATTGTAGCAAAGCTAAAAAGAGTGAATTGAAAGACCTGAAAAATAGACAGTGTTGCTTCCCTTTGCTTCCCACGGATGGATCGCGTTCCTGAATGACGTGGACGTCAGAATTGTTAATTTCGAGGCCTGGCTTGGCATTGTGTAACGTGCGGTTAGACATTGTGCAACTTCTTCCGACTCATCCACCATTCACACGTTAATTTCGAGGCCTGCCTTGGCATTGCGTAATGTGACACCGGGCACTATGCGGCCTATGGTAAAAAGATCTTGGGTCTTCACAAAGTAAGGCTTTCCAAAGTAATCGATCGAATAGCAAGGATGTCTGGACTTGTTTGGGAAAGCATTCAGTAACTAAGCCTTTTACTTTATGTCCTAAGGCCACACCAATTTTATTAGTTGCTTCTCGGATTTTTTCAGAAAAAATATGAAGCGACAGGGCGAAAAAAAAATAAAAATAAAAACAGGCCTGGGCATCATTTTATAGCCCCAAATGCTAGAATAGGTGCCATGAAGTCAACACAAAAGACTGGGTTAAAATTTTTACAATTTAAACAATGAATTTTTAACTTTAAATCAAATCACTGCATTGGTAGATGTAACAACTAGGAAGAAAAGGACTTTCTTCAACTGTTGGAGGCAAAATATGAGCATTTTTGAGTTGATTTAGAACCAGAATTTTTTTTTTTTTTTTTTTTTGCAAATCAGAAAAAAATGAAGCGGCGAATCCGAGAAGCAACAAATTAAATTGGTGTGGCCTAACAGAGACATTAATTCCCGAGGTAATAATCCCTGTAGGTAATGTGAACATTTTACAATTACATGTCAACAGTTAAATAAATGAAACGATGGAAAAGTAAGCTATAAAAGATCACCAACGTGAAAGCTGGTGGCAACATGGAGGAATGACCAGGGACAGTAAATTGCAAACAGCCGATCTGGAAATTGGAAAGTTGCACCCACATAAATATTGCTACTGGTCTGACCTCAATGAATTGACCTAAAAGTCATAATGTGACAGCACTGAGTCATGAAATGAGTCGAACAGGGCTACATCACTTATGCATGTAAAGGGGTGGCAACAGCTTCATTGGAAACTTGAAATCTATGAAAAAGTGTTCACGTGATTGTATAAATGCCGATGGCCAGTGAATGATAAGACAAGATACTTTTCCACTGATATTTCAAGAAAAGCAGGTAATTTTGTAGGCACGAACTGTTGGACAGAACACTATCTGACCCCTTCTGTCAAAAAAAAAAAAATTTGAACGGTTCAATCTGATCTCCAAAACGAGCACACAATATCACCACATGAAGCACTGCCAAAACGCTTGCATTCTTGGGACTACTTTCTTGTCCGCCCGCATTCCTCCGGGATGTGCTTGGGCGGAAACGCGGAGGACGATCAGACATAGAACTCCATTTCCGGCCGCCATTTACCTGACATCAGGAGATCGAGGGGTGGAGTTCCCTGTTGTTTCTATCACAAGCTCTACATTCCAGTAAGTTTGTCACCTTCTAACTACTTCACTTGTACATTGCACTGGTCCTTATGTATTTGAAAGCCTACAAGTTCAGAGGATCGCACGGGTGTAGGTGATTTTCTTTCTGGGCGAAGTTTGGGTGGCCGTGCGACGGTAGCCGACTTCCTTCCTTGGGGAGGGCAGCTGCAGGCATGCATGACTAGTGCTGCATACCTAAACCAATTTTCAGGTTCAGGTCCGGACTCGAGTCCAGAGGTTTAGGTTCAGGTCCGGACTTGCAAGTCCGGACCTAAACCCATGGCATGATGTAAGCAAAGCAACTTGCCTACCTAAAGCCTTGGATTAATTTGAGCTGACTGCTGAACTACAAATGCAATGTATATAGACCTAATTACTAATATGGGTGTTTCATAATCATGAGTCCATGAATACTGTATTATTATACTCAGTAGTAAACACATATTATTAAGCTACTAGTATTATACAGTGTATAATTTAAGAAAAAATCTTTTTCAGCTTTAATAGTACAATTTTTTTATAGCAACAACAGCAAAGAAGTACTTAATTTCGCCCCAAGAGATAAAATAGCGGTGGAAACGCGGTGCTAGATTTAATTTGTTTCATTATCGGCTCTCTACCGATATCTGAACCCTGCACTAGGCTGCAGTCTCACCAATGTCGCTAGGGCGTTGCGTATCTTAAGATGGCCGCTAATGTTTTGCGTCCGTCCCGGCCGATCAATGCCGCGTGTTTCGGATGAATTTTTGCGTTTATAGGCGCATTAAAGCAACTTGACTACGGACGAAACTTCTCAAGGAACATTTCTCAATGGAAAATGGGTCGTTGTTACCGCAAGCAGACCGGGGCGAGATCAAGCAGGCGGGACCGCGGCACTGTTTATTTCAGAAGCCGCTGGCCGTAAACCCAGCCGCTGTAAAAATAACTTGCGCTCCGGGCAACCTGGCTTTCTGAATAAGTCTCGCACAGAAAAAATTACTTGCGCGGCGAGACTGCGAGACCGGGTATTTTAAACACTGGAATGTATGTTAGTGCTATTTATTTTAACAAGTCCAAAACCGGTTCTCAACGTTTCGGTTTTTTTGGACTTGAACCGAAACATTCGGTCCGGTCCTGAACCGGTCCAGCGAACCGGTACGCAGCACTATGCATGACACAACGTTAAGGCAGGGCCAAGTCTGGAAAATTCGAATTTTCTAATCGCCAGTTAGTTGTAAAACCATTGCAGTATTTGTTCACAAAGTTGTGTTTATGCTTCGATCTTTTGGGCCTGAAATTGAGCCAATTGCAGTCTTTGTAATAATTTTTATGAATGCAAATTTTTTAGGCAGGTGTATAAAACGCAATCGCCGTCTAGAAAAAATTATGTAGACCGTTGAAGATTGCAAATTGCGATGTATAGAAAGTTAGTCTCCAGGATTACAATGTTTTCATGTTGGTATCAGGATTTTTCAGCATTGCGTCGCCTTTAATATTTGCTTTGCACTTTTGTTCTCATTTTTAATCTGATCGTGAAACACAACCAGTAGTAAATTTGATTGCCTTGCAAACATGATGTCACACAAGCGCTGTAAAATGAGGAAGTGTTGCTGATAAATTATACAGGCGTGTGCTGTTGGTAATGACATGTGCATTAATGCTAGCCTTTTCATCTTGTTTGTGCATTTTATATAAAATCAAAACAGCATAATTTGAAGAAAAACTACCCTTCATATTTTACAATTTGCGATGAATACTACTTCAAATGAATAACATGTTAGTGGATGTATTTTATTGCCAAGTTGTAACGTTATACCATGGAGGTAAAATAACTGAACCTCCTTGGTTATACTTAAAATAGAATATGTTGCCATACCTGAATTTGTGATGTGTGAAAATGGTACAACTACAAGTTTTTTTACCTGTATCTCATTACAAGAAAGATAATTGTTAATTGACAGGGACATCAATTATGAAGCAATCAAATTTAATGATACATGTGCAGCTATGATAAAGCTATGAGCTTACTTTCTTTTCGAAAAAAGGACATTTTTCTTAATTCAGTTAGGTTACTAAGGACTATCCAATCGAAGTATGTAGTGCACCCAATAAACTCAACTTCCCCCAAGAAGATTTTTGGTTCCTCCCTGACAGTTGAGGCTCAAGGTTCAGGCACCTAATGGTGCGTACTGTGGCATGAGAGAATAGTCACTAAAACAAACAACTCAGGTCAGAGCAAACTGTTGGATTTCAAGTGGGGGTGGTATGTATGATGGTAGGGCAGTTTTGTGACTGCGGACCTTCGTTTCATGCATACCTGGTTTATGATAATAGATTATAATTCATTCCAGCAATTCTCAAATGGTTATGATCAGGTTTTCTCATACTGCAGTGATTAGTATACACTACTAGTATATATAGAGTATTTATTATGTTCACTAATATGACTTCCATATGTCGTGGCATTCATCCATGACCTTAGGTTGATGACTAATACTATATGATGTAGTAGTACGATGTTGGCACTTATCCTGTGAACATATAAGCACCATGCTGTTTGATTTTAGAAGTTCTGAGCTGAGGTCACTCTTCGGAAATGGGTCATGGCAGTGTTTGTTTAAACCTGTGGGGTGCTGCCTACTGTGGAATGTCCTAGGCCTGGTCTGCTGTAGAATAGCCTAATCTGTGCTGCTGCCAGGACTACAGACGTGCTAAGCTAACCAAGGGATCTGTAGTATAAGGAGTTGTGTCACTGTTGGATGAATGCTTACATGTACATGTATTATCCATAGGTAACCAGCGTGCGAAATACTAGGTTGCCCAGTTGCACCGTGCAACCATATTTTGCTTGGTGCAACCTATTCCTACACCCAGGTAGCCCAGTGCACTACCTAAATTTTGTGGTAAGGATGCCCCTTTCTTCCATTGGGAACTGTTTATTGAGATGTTCCCATGGAAGAGCTCATCACTTCAGGTAAGGGGAAACAACTCTGTGTCAGAAATGTATAAATACACATTGCATTCTAACAAAGTTAATCATAATGTAGAAGAGTTTAAATTCGGGGCAACCTGGAATTTTGATGGGCAACCTAGCTTTCATCCTAGGTTGCCACTGGGCAACCTGGCTCAAAAAAGTATTTCGTACACTGGTAACTGTGACCTGACACCTGTATTTAGTGGCTTGTTAGTATAATACATACTGGCAGTAGTTTGAAACTTTGATTGATATTCAGAAAATCCAATCAGTTTCAGAGAAGTCATTGGCAGGTGAGTCAGTACCAGGTATTGAGTCTGCTAGGTCTTTAATGAGTTCTACAGTACATTAGGCTATTGAGTATATGTCTGATTAATGATAGCATTTCTATACTAATATACACAGTAAGTGCCAAACAATATGTTTCTTGACAGCAGCCTCGCCATTAGCTTCCTGGAGACCTTTGCCAAGGGTTACCAATTTGGGTAGTGTTGTTAGGGGGGAGATTGAGACGTTGTATTGTGCTGGCAAAGCCATAAATCTCTAATGGTAACCACTGTTAAACACTGTCAGCCAATCACGTACTTCAGCTATTTGAGGACCAGTGGATACGATCAGGGGGTATTTTAGTTGCAAAGACATTAAAGAACAGTTAGATTTCTCTTCCAGTTGAGAATTACACACTAGAAACTTGAGTTTATTTGCTTTCTGGAAGCACAGAGGTTATAGCTATAAGTTAACTTCCTTGCTGGAGGATAAGTAAGAATTAGAAAGGTAAGAACATGTATTACAGTGTATGTATTCAAGGTCTTTTATTCTTGTTCAGTTTCCTCCTCCCTTTGAAGTGTAGAGGAACATTTGTTTGTCTGACATACATGTCCTGTGATCTGGTCACTATCTCCAGATCAGATACATGATCACAGGAAAGGGGCCACAGAAAATTGATCTTCTAGCCTGCTTGACTTCACAAGGTCACAGTTCATGGTAGGGAGAACTTAATATTTGATCACATACCACTCACACTCTGTGTAGAGTTGAATTATTTTCTAGCCAACACTTCTTTTTAACACTCTGTCAAACACAATAACCGTTGACCATATATGTAGAATTATGATAGACGCATACCAACTAGTAACTTTATCATTTGCCATACATTGTACCCGTAACAATCGTTGTGCAATAAACTTTGACTTGACTTGACTTGACTTGACTTGTAAAAACAAAGAGACAACTTTTAACTGGTCCAATTTAACTTGCATTTGGTATTCTCTCAGGAAGTCCTGCTTTGCCTTGTTTTTTGTTGTTCCAAACTCGATTCTCATAAAAGATTCAAAAGGAAACAGACACTCAGTTGCTTCCTTTTTGGAACAGAGCCAAGTGTGTCACATGACAATTGAATGAGAACATGAACAGATTCTGTACAAATATAGAAGATGAATCTCGTTCCTTTAAAACCAAGAGAGGTGTCAGCCGTTCCAGACAGCCGAGATGTAATTTTGTAAATAGGTCATTAATTTTGAGAAAGATGTGATTGCTGTTTGATGTAACCCAATTGGACGGTAATGGGAGCCAGTGATGTCTGCGTGATATACCCAGGGGATGTACCAGAAAGGTTGGATTTTCCCTGGTCGCAGTTAGAGCCCCAATAAAAGCTATGATGTCACTAATGCATTAGTCATAGCTGATGATCACAGGGCTATATTTGTGTCTTCTGTAGCCTTATTCTGTCACTGGCGATACCATATAGTCACCCTTTTGCTGTTTCATGGTCGGACACAGTCCTTAGAATATACAGGCCAATGCAATTTGTCTCATACATTAATTGCATACATATTGAATTCAGTCAGATTTAAAAGTAAACAGATGCTGGGTGCCAAATTGAATTTTGCCTCCGTGGCGGTAAGAAATTTTGCTGAAAGTCCTTTTTCAAAGGTCTCAATAGCGTGGCCTTTGAGCTTTTCCTTTGAAGTTATGATCATAGTTTTTGTTAGAGGTGGTGTGATTAGATTACAGTTACAATGCAGACGGCAACACTCGAAGATGACATAGCAAGATCATTAGATTTACACTAGCTTCAGCACGTACCACATACGGAATAGTCTGTCGGCTGTGCATGTATAAGTCATGGTGTCTATGTTGGAAAAGAATTTCGCCAGTTTGTTTGCGCAAGTATCAGACAGCAAGATTTAGCCTGCAAACCAGTAAATTTACAGTTGATGTTTCTCATTTACTGATGACGTTTTAACATATCCAGGGTTGTTTGCAAGGTAAGAAAAATAGTCTGATGCGTTAGCCTCAGACATTGTTGTGAAGCTCTCTATGTATAAATTATATTACTTGTGTCTCGCTATGGATATAACATGCTCAGCTAGCTTTGGGCATTTCACAATAAACAAGGTACCACGGAGTGAGCCATTCTTCTCAGCCATTTGCTTTGTAAACATGAAGTTCTGCATTTTAAGTGAAACTGTTATCAGGTACATAGATTTCCACTTAGCCTGGATGCCACCCTGTTTAGGTTTATGGTTGCTCTGGTAAAATTTTCTTCTGTCTGTTATTATGTCTTTTTCTTGTAAATGGATGTGAGGTACAGAATATTTAATTTAAATACTTTTTTGAGCCAGGTTGCCCAGTGGCAACCTAGGATGAAAGCTAGGTTGCCCATCAAAATTCCAGGTTGCCCCAAGCTCTTCTACATGATCATGCAATGTGCATTAAATTTTATACATTTCTGACACTGAGTTGTTTCCCCTTACCTGAGGTGATGAGCATGGGAACTTCTCAATAAACAGTTCCCAATGGAAGAAAGGGGAATTCTTACCACAAAATTTAGGTAGTGCACTGATCATGAGCTACCTGGGTGTAAAAATAGGTTGCACCAAGCAAAATATGGTTGCACGGTGCAACTGGGCAACCTATAGTATTTCGCACGCTGCAAATTGCAAGGTTCTGTGCAATAAATGCATTTTTATTACAATTTTTCTTCTGCGTTTTCAAATCGACCCATGGTTGAGACAGACAGTTCATTCTATCCATTTAAGTCAGGCCATCATCTAACAGATGTTACAGAGACATGTGTGGTACATTAAGATGTAAGTAGGTCAATGCCACTTGAAGATCTGATGGTTCTGATTCCAAGATGGCTGACCTGAGAGATATCTTCAGATGTAGGGTCATTGGGGTGGTGGAAACCATGTCTTGCCAACTTCCCCCCATGCCCCAGAACCTGCTGGAAGCCATGTTTTAGCTTTAAAACAAACATCACATAAACGTCACAGACCATAGCAAATAGTGGCAGTACTCCAACAAACGGGGCTAGAAAATCACAGGACTTCCCGAGATGTTTGTGAGAATTAACGTTGATGTGATTGAAATCCAAACCGTTGCTGAAAATGTTGTTCACCAAGTTTTCTACGTTTGAAAGTGTATGCTGAGAAAATGTTAGCATAAGTCATGCATGAAGAGGAAGTATATGCCAATATTCATTATGTCGCAATAAAGCTAATTATCCCAATTAGCTTAGATCAAGTAACTAATTTTAGATCAAGTAACCAATTATACATGATTGGTGCCAGTTGCTAATAGTGGCACTTATGGCCCAAATACTGGTAGTCCTATGGCTAACTTGGGTAAGTTGTGATTAATTAGTTCATACTTCATAGCTACTTGTATTTACATTGTACAAAGGCCGTCTTCACACTAAGCTTGCCGAATCCGATTCAAGCCCGAATCCACTGAAGCAGGATTGATGTCGCTCTGTCCGAACGCTCCAAGTCACATTGAAACCGGTTCGATCCCAAACCACCTCTGGGAGGTAGTTTCGAGCTGGCTTTAGCACATCGCGAATTGAGTCTGAACACATTGTCACTTCAGCCAGTTTTTAACGCTGCCCTCTTTCTGATTGCAGTAGTACTACTCCAAGATGGCAGATGAGCAGGAGCCCCAGGCCATTGCTGAGGGAGAGGAACCAGAGGAGACGCCCGGCTACAAGACTCCGGCGATGAAGACTCTGGACGAGATTAAAACCCTGGACGCAGAGGACGAGAGTCTGAACACGTACAAGAACCAACTGGGTCTCCAGGATGTGTACGCCCCAGCTGGTGAGCTGATGTTTGTAGCACGGGGATCTGTATCTGCATCTGCATCTGCATTTGTATCTGTATAGCCGGTATAACCGTCCTTCGGCGTAACACATCAGTTTCGCAGGCATGTGGCTTGGCGTTAGCAGGCTACATTACACCGAACAACCTGTTACACCTAACCTTTGAACATCTAACTTTAGTCATTGTTTAAAACTATGAAGTGACGATGCCCCTACTGTACTTGTTGGCAGCGAGTTCCACTCTACGATAGGGAAAAATGAGTTTGTTTAGTATGGCACTAGATAGTGAGGAAAGTGTGGAATTTTTAGCAGGAAATAAGATTTTCAAGGAGTTGCGGCGAAAATGTTGCTTTTGAATTGTGTAATTCTGTTAGGTGTTTGAATTCTTTTTGTTTGATTCTGTGAAGTTTAGGAATTGAGATGCTTTACAATCAGTCTGAAGAAAGTAGATAGCACCAGCCTGTATCACAGTAACTGTTTTACATTATCTGATGATATATGTCCTTGTTGTTTCTTCAGATGATCCAGCCAGAGTAAGAGTGTTGAAGATGGCTCTAGTTGTGGGTGGACGTACCGATGTGGAGTTGGACCTAACTGGAGGTTAAAAAGCTTTTCACAGCGTTTTTTTAGTAAATTTATATATGATTACAACCACAGGAGAATTATCAAAATGATAGGTATATATTTTGTGTGCATTTGCATGTAAGTTTCTTGGTTCACATTTACCATGTAAAGGCATGTCCTAAAATGCAACACTACATGTGCTTTACAGCGGACCTGAGCACCTTGAAGGACAAGCCTTTCATCATCAAGGAAGGGGTGGAATTTAGGATCAAAGTCGAATTCAGGGTAAGTAGATAATCCCTTCATGACAAAGGTGCAGATCTATATTCCTCAAAGCATAAAGAAAAATTTCTGTACATGTACAACTCATTGCTTGACATATGTCAGAAAAAAAAAAAATTAGTGTTTTGCTATAGCATCGCATATCATAATTTTCTGCAAAGTAAAAACTCTCATGAAAAAAACTTATTTATGATTAAATGAGTTCACAAACACTCTTCTTTTGTGAGGAAGAGATATCTTGTCACTCTGTCATATCTTACCTGAGAGAAAGGGATGTATCATGAGATAGGATGTATCAGAATTGTAAAGATGTCCTTGTTGAAAACTGAGCATGTACCCAATTTTCCCCCACAGTGCCAACATGAAATTGTGACGGGACTGAAGTATGTGCAAACAAGCACCAGGAAAGGAATCAAAGGTGGGTACCTTATGTAATACAGCAGCGCATGTACTTTTATTGTATGACTTATGACTATCTTATGACTAGTTGACTATACAGTCACATGGGTGAAACTTGCATTGATGCATTCAGATTAATATACTAGAGGGACCTCAAGTGAGACATGCAGCTTATCAGTTTGCTAAAGGCTTGGTTCTCCTGAAACCAAATGAAAGTCGTAGACGTGGTTGTCCTTCTATGACACTTAAGAAGGTAATCGAGGAGGATGTTGGTCCTCAGGATGAGGAGCTTCATTTTTCTGTCATGCTTGACAGAAAGTTGTCAAGAAACTGGTGTCACAGAGGATGAACTGAACTGAACATTTGGCATGCTGCTATGCACAGTTTAATACTGCAATTCCTTACCTACCAAGAGGGAGATTTACGTTATCCCTGTAGATTGTATGGAAATGTCAAATGGAACATTTTCCTCACATCATAGTTTCCTCTGTTGACATGTGTACTTACGATAAGACCTCAACAGGGAAACAGGAGAGTTTGGATCAAATATTTTATGTCCTGTAACATTGTCCATTCTCTTTTGACAGTGGACAAGTCCAAGTACATGGTGGGAAGCTACCCGCCGGTGAAAACGCCGCACTCGTACCTGACCCCGATAGAGGAGGCGCCCGCTGGGATGGTCGCCCGCGGCCACTACAAGGTCCATAGTCAATTCACCGACGACGACAAAAACATCTACCTGGAGTGGGACTGGGCATTCGACATCAAGAAAGACTGGGAGTAACACATGTGAACCTTGTCTGCATAACTTACCATTAGACACATAGAGTAGAGAAAAGTCTAGTCATACTCACTTTTTTTTCTTTTTCTACATCGATTTTGGCCCCTGAGCTCACCTCCCAATCCTCCTGTTGTGGCAGTGACCAGCTTCTTATTTTCATGTTACCAACAAATGCTGCCCAAAAAAACTATTCCATTTGTCAGAGTTTTCTTTCCCAGCTAACTCCTGTGGGAGAGGATTGTGAGGTGAGCTCAGTGGCAGGTGCATACCTGTATAAGCTGTAGTGAGGTTAAGGAGGAATAAGTGCATTAAATCAACTGACAATGATTGGAGGAGCAAAGTAGATACTTAAAACAACTGTATGGATGTCTGTATCAAGATGATCACAGGCTTGTGGTTTGCTGAATATTATTTCACCCACCAAAACAAGGAGAGAAGCAAATGACTCAGTGATTATATTGGTGCAGTCTGATCGTCAAGCTGAAACTTGTAGCAAGGGAATGGGGCTACCAGCTTTGTGATCATGCTGCAGTTCAAATAGCAACTGCTTGGTGGCATTGTTGACATACCTAATTTAACTTGCACCAAAGCTCTACATAAGTAGCATTTCTGCCTTGTGAAGAATCCAAGATGATGTCTGACATTGCTTTACAAGTTCTGTTGAAATTATGGTATAGTTGTAATACATGCCCACTGCACTATTTTGTATCAGAATCAGATCATCAGATTTTTGTAATGAAAGATGTGGCATTTCTACGTATCCATAATCTCTGAAAGTTTGTATGGTTTTGAGAGTAAGTATTTAGCAAGCAATGATATTATAAGAGAGATTGTATACATAGGCTGTAGCGGGAAGCATTTCTTATCAATTATAAAACAGTAGGATCCAGTGCAAGTTATCAACTATAGTTTCAAATGGTTTCTTTGCTTCTTTGTATGTGTGAATGTGCCTACATTTAATGTAGTTTTGTTGTAATCCAGCTTAGCAGCACCAAATAGCCTTTTCTATTTAAAATCGACAAGGGACTGTCAGAAAATTTATATCCTTTCCTGGGATGTCCTCTCCTTTTGATGACCCCCCCTCTGCCAAGAACTCTTACCAGCTTATAGTTTCTCCATGTTTTCCTATGCTTTCTTTAGATCATTTCTGCATTCCAAGTTAGGAGTATCTCTACCTGGATAAAACACTTCAGTCTGTCGCATGGATGGTGTTTTTGAGTAGACTGCTCCAAATTTTGCATTCAAACCACTTCCCCACTCCATGGCATACAAGTGTTGAGAAGAAGTGGACACTTTTTGGTAAGGACCAGAGAGAGATTGAAAGCTGTGCAAAAGAAATGAATTGGAAATGTAATTCCTTGGTTCTGCCACTTGTTGGCTTTCAGCTGTCCACTTGACTCTGTACCAATTACAGTAGGTTCCGGGGAGCACACAGTTTGATTAGGAATAAAGTGGAAGAACAAGAAACAGACATTGCAAGAAGATTTATGTTGAAATCTTGTTTGATCCCTGGAATTTGCAACAAGTTTGACCTTTCTTTATTGGTTCTTGAAAAACAGGATATCTCAATCTGTCCAACCATTGGATGCATTTGATGAAACATTCCTAAAAGTTCATATTTTACTAATGATCTGCCCCTCTTTCTGTTAATGAACTATTTGCTACATTTTTGTACTCATGATCAGTAGTAGCTACAATACTTGAAACACCCCATACCCTTCAACATGTTTTGAAAGATTCTACACTGCAGTTTTGTCAAACAGACCTATTTGCCTTTGTCAACACAGCATTGCTCTACACTCTAGTATTCCACCGATGACAGAAAAGTGCCATTTTTCGCTGGACAAACATGGGTGCTACATGTAAGGATGTGTAAAACCCGCTGCTCCTTGTGTCAGCACCAAACTGCCAAGCCTGCTATGTACTCGTGGTTGTGACATGTCAACTGTGTTCATTTTCCTTGCTTTAATAGCTGTACATTCCAGTCAGGTGTTGTGTCATTTGTGCATTGAGAGTGTGAACCCACTACCTACAATATGAACAGGCTGACAGTTATTTGGGAGTAGCCTGGTGTGGGTACAGTGAAGATAGTCCATGCCATGTAATGCTAACAACAGGAATGTGTATTGTATGTCAGAGTGGGTAGATCAGTCTATTTTGCATCGTGTACTGCTATGTATTAGACACTGGAAGAATAAAAAAATGGAGAGGCGGCAAATTGTTCTGTTGCTTGATTTACATTCACACAAATACACACACACACACAAATTAAACACAAGAAATTAAAATTCTGACACATTTTGGCGGTATTTAGAAGTTTAGTGAAGGTGAACATTGTTAAACATAACTCATGCAAAGCAGGACCTTATTTGCCTAATTGATGAGGAAATGTTAGAATAGTCTCTTTGTTAATATAAGACTGTCATTGGGCAACCCCTGTTATTTGGGTGGAAAGTATAATCAGTTAATATAATTTATGCAAACGAGGACCTTATTTGCATAATTAATGAGAAACAATTCGTCAGGAGTAAAGGTTGACATTTGTCGAACGTAGGTCGTCGATGAGATATAGTTAGTAATCATGCTAATTGCACAGTGTTATATTTACATTTACGTTATATTTACAGTCACGTTATAATCGCCAATATTCCTAATCAACATGGTACACTAATGGTCATGGCCATATTTCATATACATTGATATGCAATATATATCATATACTAAGAACCATTGGCACAAGCCACTCAAACGATTGAGGAGACCTCAACAAGTCAGTTAGTAAGTTTTGTTATTCAGTGCTGGGCGCTAAAATGTGTTAGATTAATATTTCAACCTTATATCGTCTGCGCCTCTGGTAGCACCCTCTGGTGGTGGAATTGAAAGTTATGTCCCTGAAAAAATTCTCAAGTCGTCGTGTATACTAGTACACAGATTTCCCTTTCATTTCCCGCTGTATTCTTTTGTCGCTTCGTCGTAAGACGGCGGCGGCTCGTCCCCGGTCCAGGCTGCAGGGGTGTACGGCGGGAGCACGGGGTTTGTTGGGCCAGACGGTGACAGCGGCGATGGTCGGACATCCGCGGGAGGGTACGGCACCTGTTCTGTAGGGCGATTCCTCGGGGAAAATCTGAAACATTAGCAAAGAGACATGTCAGAATGACTCCTCTTTTAAAAACATAAGAATCACACCACCGGAGTCATCACGATTAGAACAACCAATCGAAGGTGAACAAAAGTTTTGTCTGTTTAGTTGTAATGAGGTGAAAACTTCATTGTTATGGATTTTCACTACAATCTCTAGCTCATTTTTTGCTTCAAACGCCTTCCGTGAATCTGATTTATTTCCGACGTCCTTTTGTGATTTTCTTCAGTACGTTCTATACGTGGACATGGTCAGTTAGACATTCATATTGTCGACTCTCTGACAGTCAGACTCGGACTATGCTGAAGCGACATAAGGATTACTGAATTGTTACGTCACCTTGGGTATGAAGGGTAGGGCCAGGCTTGGGCGTTGGCAGGCCTAGGTGGCGCCATGTTGGGCCGCTGTGACGTACTGGTAGCTGGAGTAGGGCGTGCTGTAACCACCTGCCTGGGTACGTGATGTACTGTCCGGTCTGTAGTCACCGTCCGTCCGGCGTACTGTGTAGTCCCGCCTGAGATCTGTGCACCGGTCTGCCACTGAATACACCTTACCAGACACACCACGAAACATGCGGACAGCATGAGCGGACCTATAAACATCGCCGGGGTGATAAACTGGGTGGTAAATCCTATGGTCGTCACGATGAAGCCTCCCAGACACAAAGCAGCAGCGAAGAGTGTCTTCACCAGACCCGGGTCCAGTCTTTGAGCGATGGACAGTCCGCTGGTGGCACTCGTATCGGTGTCTGTTGTCGGGTACATGTTTCTAGTTTACAGGATTCTTGTACATGTAGTCGTCAATATCACAAAAGCTGTAGCCTTCTGCTACCACTACAGAAGCCACCAGCCATGTTGTATTCGTGATAAGGTGTCATTCTAGTAACTAGCCAGAATTATGGCTGCCAGAAGTCTTTCGGAGAGACAAAACGTCTAGTAAACAGTCTTCAAAAAGTTTCACGAGCCTACACCAAGGTCGAACAAACCGTATTAGTCCCTGTACGATTGTTCGAACCGGCTGACAGGGCATGTCGGGATGTCCAACCTGTGTAAGAAAACCCGAAAAACCGCCTCGGGGCAGATCGACAGTCAGGTGATGTTTAGTACAACCTACCCATCCACTTTACCCGAGCTGTTAAAAATATCTTTTTTCGTAACTGGGGCTTAAAAAACACGCAAAAATACTGTTGGGTTTGTTCAATATTTTCCGACGCAAGAAGACGTTGAGCTAATGCAACGATGTTTTGTCTGTTTATGTATCATCAATAGATCCAAGTTTCCTTTCAAAACGAGGCAAGGTGTGTAGAGAACTTAAGGTTGCAATATAACATAGGGCGCCAGGAGAAACCTTTGGTGATATCAACATTATTCGACGTTTCATCCTCGGGAAGTTCCAGTCAAAAACGATCATGTAAAATGATTTCAAATTCAATTGTGCATAACCACACATTGACTTGGCTCAAAGGCAGTTTCGGTTGATTGGAGTAAACACAACAAAACAAACTTGTGACATCCCCTAGTTCTCTGACGGTCTGAATAAACGGTACATCCATAACTAGCTTAATGACCTGCACGGTGACTGGAAGAATGAAGTCACTGACGATATACCCTGGAAGCCAAACTGGATATTTGGCCGTTAGCCAGTTCCCTTCCCTCAACGCAGTACACCCACCGATCTGAATTAGCGCTATGGGGCAGTGGTAGCCCAAGGGAGATAGTTTTAGAAGCCGTCGTACCGTAATTTAGAAGCTGTCTAAATGTGTTCATGTCAAATGTTGTGACCAGGGTTACTTACCAGTGCCTTTAGTCGGATCTTGCCACCACTGACGCCTTAGTCTGAAATGACTGATAGAATTGTGATAAATTAGCATTTTAGTAAACTAGCTTCTCATACAGCTGAGAAAAATAGTTTGATTAAGTTGTTCTTGATACATGTGATATGTTGCTTGATGCCCCAACAGCGAAACATGGCGTCTGTACATGTGACAGAAGAGCGATTACTCTTCAGGGAAAGTATTATTGATTACATCTGGATAAAGGAGGATTTGGCTTGTCATGAGCGCATGTCATCCAAAAAGGGGTCAGACATTACAGATTTTAGGTCTTTTCCCAAAAGCGGTATAAGGTATTTTCCTCGGAGTAATTTATGGGTAAAGCATGTGTGCTGTGACCGTGTAGGTTTTTCTTCGGCTCAAGAGAAACGCTAATATATATTTTACCAAAGAAAAAGCATTGGAACCCTCTGGTGTTTCCCTTTAGTGCTGAATTACTCGAATGAAGATATCGGTTGGTCTGCGGTCATGCACAGCATTACACTGACGAAGAAAGGCCAAGTTTCTTCTTTTTTTTCAAATATATGTACAATGCATTCAACTTCGTTTCAACACAAAGGACTGGACCAAATTTTCAACCAGTCTCCACTCTCCAGGTCTGGTCTTCAGGATAATCAAGGACGCAATATTTCACTCCTGTTGTAGTCATATAAGTGCCGCGTGAATAATGATTCAAGTACCAATATACCACAGGTTCCACTTCAATAAACTCAGCCTGGATCGGATGACCACCAACATTAGCCTATCAACCAGTAAGAGAATGGATACATGACATATTTCTATGTCGTTTTTGTTCAATATTTCTCCGTTTTGAACCTACTGAACTGTGCCCGACCATGTTTTATCCACCCACATTCTGTTAAAATATATCCTTAAGTGAAATTTGACAGCAATTGAGTCAGATAATGTTGCTACGATTGTGTTGATTTTATTTCACTAGCCTTATGTTTTGGAATATAATATCCATACTTTCATTTTCCTACTTCTAAACGTTTTGCTTCATAAGCTAATCGAAGACGAAATAAAATACAATCTCCGTCTTACACGAAGTCACGTGTGATCATAGAAGTCTGGATAAATATAGAGACCTATAAATCGTTCTGTAAGGCACTTATAGTGATAGTTATAGCGGTGTCCTTAGCACTTATAGGGTAACGGAATTCGACATACCTAGTAATTTTGGATCGATAAAACACCCTAGCGGTTCGGGACTGCCCTAGCGGTGTGTGAAAGCATAACAGTCATGTGTGTGAAATTTACGTGCTTTCCCTGTAGAATACAAAACATAAGAATGACTTCTTTACGTTAAAACTATGTGTCTATTATAGATAAATCCAACTCTGGAATGCCGGAGGAATTTCTTCCAAAAGGAGGCATGCTCCGTCTCCAGCTGGCTTTGGCAAGGAACCCAAAAGCAGCCGACATTGGCCGGGGATCCACGTGTTTCACAAGTCGGAAAGGGTTCAGTCGTTATAAGGTCACGACATGGAGCGCATTCCTTTGGCCCAAATTATACCTGGATACCGAAATAATTTGGCCAAGAAAAGGACAATTTTGGCATGCACCCCAAAATCACCATATTCCGAGAAAAACGGCTGAAGACCCAGAATTGAGCCCCCCTTGATCTGTATATATATAGACGACGTTATACGCCCCCAGGGCGCTTGATCGGCTGACTCCTTGCTTATCTCAGTTATTTTTTTTAAGCCACAGGCTTACAATTTGAGACCACAACATCCACATTGCACTTGTCTGTAATGGTTCATTAGCCACTGTTGTTTAATGTGGATGTTCGTTGATGTTATACATCGTCACTTCTCTCGTGTATGACGTGCATTACTTCGTCGTAGGACGGGGGCGGATGGACTATATCCTCGTCTTCTTCTTCTTCTTCAAACACGTCGTCTAGATCTTCAGACGAAGCGGTGTTTGTTTGGACGACTGGCGTGTACGACGGAGGAGGATGAACTATGTCCTCGTCGATGTCCTCTAAGTCTTCCCTCGCAACCCAAGGGTCATAGTCGCTAGCAGTATCACCGGTATCGGATTCGACAAGTGTTAAAACAACGCGCGGAGATTGGGGTGAGTCCACCGACGGCACGGCCTCTTCGCGGACCTCCTCTTGTCGATGAACTGTCGGTTGATCGGGGAAGCTGAACCTACGGGAGAAAACATCAATTTGTGTACAAGATCTATGGGACGTTTGCGAAGGAAATACAATATCAACATATCAAATTACATGCCCGTACACGTGTGACCGACAGGTGAAAAATGTCTCATTTTACAATATCAATAACATGATATTTGTATTGTTCATTTTTTCAATATTCTAGGGGATGATAAGAAATATTTATCAAAATATTCTACGCTCTGCTATCATGCACAAAGCTTACAGATGTGAATTTTGAGAAGACCCATAATCTCCAAGCAGATCCCTTCCGGGCCAGGGGACGATCAAATTGGCCACCCGAGGTATCATTTGCCCCCGTAGAAATGCTAACTCGGGTGCCCAATTTGCAATTTGATCGTCTCTGCCCCGAAGGAATCTGCTTGGAGATAAGACTTACTTAGAGACCCACATAACATCTGAAATATCATTTTCTTCTTTTTATTTTGTGAAGAAAGGCAACGTTTAGGGGGAGTTGTGAGCCATGATGTTATGAGGTATATGACGAGGTTATGAAGTTTGCACAGGCCCACCCACGAAAGAAGGAAATGTAGATCATTCCATTCCGAGCTTTCGTGGGGGTCAAAGTTGGACATTTTTGTTTTGTTTGTGTCGAGCTTCTGGCTTTATGAAACATGTCACCCACCATAATTAGCACGAATAAATATTTTAAAAGGCCAAACGTGGACATAGACTGAAGCTAAGTTGAATATTTTCGAAGTGAAGACAATGTCAATATGGTGTTTATAATTATATATAGGTCAGTTGTTTTGCTGTGTTCGTTTAAACAAGGAAGTTGGTTCGTATCAATTGATACAAATATGGATAAGCTTCTAATTCAGCCCGATTGAATGTGAAGAGTTGACATCACCCTGCCCTGACAGTTTTTATTGCTTCAAACCAAGGAGCGACGAACGTAGCTTGTAGTGTAACAGCTGGCGCTCTCCAAGGACGCAACGCCCCCCTCCCCCATATATCTCAGCTCACCTGTTTTCATCCTCGTGTACGATCGTATCGTAACTCGGCGGCGGCGAGAAGCTGGCTGGATCTGGGGAGGCCGGGCCGCAGTCTTCACCTAGTTCTACGTCTAGTTCTCTGTCGTTCTCGTTATTCTGAATATAAAGGTTCCAACCACAGGATAACAACATCAACAGTATAGCAACACCGATGGAAACTGGACCGACGATAAGGAGTGGGTCTCTTCGGGCGATGGCTTCGGGTTCGCCGTACCCGTTCGCAGTCATGATCGCTCCGGGTAGGAATATCAGGAATGCAACGAAGAAAAGAGCCATGGGGCCCGGGTTTTCGCACGGGCATCCTCTCTGAGCCCGCTGGCCAAGTGTGCTGACCGAGGACAACACCACACCCTGCCCGCCCTGACGGGACACGTTCGACACTCGGAGGCGACGGAAGTCATGGCGCATCAGTCGGTTCCTAGGTCGGTAAGTCTCGCCGCTACTCGGTCTGCCTGCCCGCCGACGTTCGTCTGGTCTCGTCCTCCTTCCGTTAGACTGATCGTTGCCGTTGTGGCGTCGCCCTTTCCCCATTTTCCCGCCATTCAGCAACTTGCACAGTTACACGGGAAAGTTCAGTGCCCTCCCCACGTCAAAAAAGGGAAGTGCCGCCTAACATTGGCGCCACATCAATCACACGAAAGCAAACCTCCACAAAGGCATTTTCTTGTGTTCCAACACGGCCTTCCTCCTCTCATGACTAGCACAGAGGTTTGAGTCAACTAGGCATGTTGACAAGACAGTCCAGCGCGGGTCAGTTTTCTCCGAGTGGTCACGTAAACTTCTTGTCGAGCTCGACCCCACTTGAGTAAATAATATTTGCGTTAGCCGAATGACCTTTGACACAAGGGCGTCTCAAAGTAAAGCGCCTGGTTTGAACACGAACAACAATCCAGTTTTCACCGGATAAGCAAGCTAAAGCCAAACGAAATTCAAACGAAATATTTTTTAAAGTTTACTGAAGATGCTTATTTCAAAAGAAACGTGTAAAATTATATAATTTGATCGCAATCCTATAACTTATGCATCTGGGTGCCGTCGCCTTCTTTGGTATTGTTTGTTGAACCAAGGAGGTCGAAGTGTTCAACCTCCTTGGTTGAACCAAGATAGTTTTACAACACATATAATTGGTCCTATGGCCGTACGTTCAGACACAGGAGACCAAAGCAGACAACACAGTTTACCAGTATTAACTACTCAAAATATTTTATTCAACCTACTATATGTAATCGTATATACGTACCTCATCAATGGCCTTATATCCGGTTTTTAATACATGTATGTAAAGGTTAAAATACTAGTTAACGTTACTTGTAGGAAGGTCCTAGCATATTTCAGTTCACCAATGGCATAACAAGATGACTGTTACGATGAGTGTAACTTGAGTATCTGGTGGTACAACTTGAGTAACTACATTTTAATTTTGATATGTTTTTGCCGTCAATAATAGAGTAAGACTTCAGAGACATTCTTTACATTACATTACCTCAGAACACGAACTGTAGTACTGATATAACACCACTTCAAGGTTAACGTCGTGTACATTTACATGGAAGTCAAAGTCATAACGAGACATGTCAGGCCCTGTATGTGGCGTCGTGTGTGTCACGGTGTGTGTGAAAGAGAGAGAGCGAGAGACAGTCTCTTGGCTTCAAAACAAGCTCACTGACCTACATGTATACCGAACATAATGCAATTACTGCATACGCACAGTCCCCACTTGGAATCGCTCTTGACGAAATTGCCGGCTGTTAATGTTACCGAAATTGTGGCAAAATTTTCTCTAAATTAGCACTTAGAAATAGTACGTATTGAGGATGTATGGCCATGTCAAACATCTACTCTTAGACAATTATGTAGATTATGTATCTAGTCGCGTCAAATATTCAAAATAGCAACTATAACACTTAACAGTACATGTACATAGTCACACAGATTGTCAGTTTACAAATGTTGTATAGAGAGAATATATAGTCCACGGTCAAAACTACTTGCATACATGGCTTGAGCCAATGTACAGTCAGTGGCCGCTTGTAGGCAGGAGATAAATCGTATGTCAGTGAATTATGAGAACGTTTCAACTTAAACCCAAGTCAAAAGGTTGAGTCCTCCAAATTAAAGTCGTAATCAGTCGTAGTCACGCCATTCTGAACAGCGCCTCTCCCAGGATAGTTGCCATTTAGCGTCGGCATCATGCCATGGGCAATATAAATGTGATAATATCTTAGGGGAAATTCGAATTCTTGACAGTCCATCATGCATGCATGGATAAACGACATTGATCACTGAAGTACTGATAAGGTGTCCCATGCTAAACTCCCAGTTCAACAATAAAAGTCTGAGTTCAACTCTATGGACATACATGTATACTGGATGAGGCAATATCAGCTGTCAAAATACCGGTCTTTGTCTCAGGCAGACAGAGAGCTGGCGGCAATTCGACATACTAGTAATAAAAACCGTATGAAGCAGGTGCAGATAGGGTGGGCGTGGGTAAACGTCCGGATGCACTAACGTTATAACACATTATTGGTTTAGAGATCATGATTCTTTTAGCATCGTCCTTTGCATCGACTGCGTAGCTTTTGTGCTTAAGAAAAACAATCAATGAAAAGTCGTTTGCAAGAACGTCACAATTGGGTTCTTTGACTCGCAGATTTCACGACGTCCTCGTAGGATGGCGGTATCTCGTCTTGAGGTGCTCGAACTTCGTTTATACCTGTGGAACTGCAGGATTTCAGCGACAGGCGATCTGCTCCTACGGGGGTTTTCAGCTGCGTTCTGTCGTCACTTTTGGCTGGTTCCAAGTGCACAATCAGGGGGCTAGGCGGTAGCAGAGCAACGAGATTTCTGAGGGAAAAATATCAAGAAAACCTAATAAAAAAAGCGCTCAATTTTGGTCTTGCCAACGGCCAGGCTGGATGCTGAGATAACTGGAACTGATGCCTGAAAAACGCCAGTAATACACAGGTCAGACAGCTTAGGAACGTAACATGAAAGCTACCTATTATAACGCTCTAGGGTTATCTGTGCTTGTGAGGTCTTTCCGACATACATGTGTAACAAATTCCATGCTTTTAATATTTGAAATAGCGTCGCAGACAGAAAAAAAAACTTCCCCCAGGAAATAATTGAACATCGAAAAAGTTTTCTGATCTTGATCAAAGAAGCATCGATTGATTAAGACAGGAAAAGTCATATTTCAATGTGACGTATGGGGAGGAAATGGAGATTTCGAGATTGGAACGGTGCCCCGAGGCAGAGCATCAGCTTCTTTCATCTCTCGGAAAAACCACTCAGATCGACGTAGGATGTGTCAATAGCAAGCAATTTGTATCCACTTCTTTCACGACGGCTAATGCTGACTTAATTACCCCACAACGTAGAAGTCTTTGATGTGGGTTAAGTAATATATTCTCCAGATCCATTTAGCCAACGCATAACGCGGTGGTTTAGTTTGAATTAAAAGGAAAGCCCTATTGTATCGACTTAAGAATAAGCGAGACTAAACGCCCTCTGTACGCGTGCGGCAGATTACTAACTGGACGTCCTGAAAACACCACATAATTCGGAGAATTGGATCACGTATTCCAGAATGTGCTTCTCATGTAAAAGAGAGGTGTAGTGATGGCTAACGTTAGTTGAAGAATGCGGCAGACGTGACTGAAAGATAAATCGCGCTGCTTTAGAACGACGCCGCAACTTCATGGAAGCTACATGGTTGATTAATACAACAATTTTTTTTTGATTTTGTGATAATGTTTTTCATTTCAAACCGATTTTTACGATCATTGCTCACAAACGCAACACTCCTGGCTCAACCCTTTTGACGTGCGTATAGGAATTGCTGTACATGCACACAGTCTATGGTGTCTGGATATATCTCAACAGGTAAAATCTGCGTAAGGCAGATATTGCCGAACGTGCCCGAACATTAGTATGTATACTGTGACATTACCTTGACGAACAGGTTGGAGACGGTCCCCGCAGCACGACTGGGGAAGATGCTGGCGCTAATGATGCTGAGGAAGCTGCCGTGACCAGCTGGTTCTCTCCGATCTCATGCTCCCCATCGCCTCCTCCCTTTTTCCACTTGGCCATACTCAGACAGCAGTTGATTCCCGTTTCCCCCAGTATGGCGAGCAGACCTATAGCGATCATAACTTTCCCTCCCACGTCGGAGAGGTAGTCATTCTTCAGTACGAATATTCCGCCGGCAAGGAACAGGATCCCGAGGAAGGATACCCAGCCCGCGAAATGTTTGGGAACGGGGTTTCTGAAGACGAAGGGCGTGTCCCCTTGATGAGACGACGACAAACAGGGCTGCGAATGCGCCGGCTGCATTTTCACACATTAACCGCGGCCCCAAACAATCTACGAATTACTCCAATCCGAACCGCATCCTTGCCGAGGCTGGATGCACACTGATGTTGTTGTTGAGCTAGAGATTTTTTTAAGGACGTTGCGCGTCGGGCTGGCCACAGCACGATATATCAAACGCCTGTATTTAGCAACAGAGTACTAGAATGTTCCCCGACTGCAAAAAAAAAATGCCAAAGAACACTTCTACTTTAACCAAGGAGGTTCAATCGATTGAACCTTCTTGCTTTAACGTGGGCCACAACATTCTTAACATAGAAATCACAAGCAGTCGAAACAGTACAACTGAGGTAGATAGATTTATTAAATCAAATTTTCAGTCTGTTTATTTATCACTTTGAATTTGTAATGTAGATTATTGAAATAGCAATTAATGTTAATTTTAGGAATGACATCTTTATATAATTACCTTAGAATTACAAAATTGCAATAATCGGAATTGCAAAAATTGACTTGGATCAACAAGTTACACATCAGTGACAAAGCAAATTATTAGTTTCAAAATCACAGTAGCTTTTCATTACAAAAATGAATGTAGTTGGTATAACTTTTAGCTAAACACGTTCAATGGAACACCTAACGGAACAAGTCATTGAGATGTCTACTGTCTACTAGCATTCTTTAATGCTAGAAAAAATACAAATAGAATTTTAATGCTACATTGGCTACATACGCTCATGATCAGAAAATATAGAAACACAGTATTTATTTTCTCCTGCACTGTACATGTAGCAGTCTAATGAATCTCATCAGCACATCTAAGCCTTTTGGATTTCACCATGAAAATAACACAATTCCGGGGAGGTTTAACTTAATTTGACACAGCATCCTCGTAAGATGGTGGAGGCGTCTCATTGCCAGCATCAGGTCGACGGGTTAGTGGGACGTCTTGTGGCGGTACGGCAGGGTACTGCTGAGTCGATCGAGCTTCGTGGTACGAGGGAAGATCAGCCTGTAAAGTAGCGTCCTCTCCGCCATTACGCGTACCTAAGTGGGAATGGCCTCCTGTATTGGCAGTGGCAGTGGTTTCGGGATACAAGCTGAAAGAAATGAGAACAGAAAGTGTGATAATACATTGGTTACGAGAATTACGAGAACTGATTGACTGCAAATTAAGCGCAGATTAAAAGTACAGTAGCGGCTGATAGAGATCAACAAGAGTCAACGACCCCATATCTTTTCTAACAATCATTTTCTCATTAAGTCGCACTTGTGGTAATGTAGAATGTTAGTGCTTTACCTTTAACGTCTTACTTAATTATTTTTTAAAGAGATATAAAGACAACAACCCGGTTTATATTACTCGTACGGATCGTTGTTGAATGTGGTATGTATCTGCACGGTATATACAAGCTCATTAATGGTCTACAACGAGCACAACAAGTCTAGGTTCAAATACGATGTGGAACTAAGCCAAGTACACAAGATGTACGGTCTACTATTCGTTTTCACTAACCTGTCTGCTTGGCAGTGTCTGCTTGCTAATTATTCTAAGCTGCCACCCACTAGCTTGTCGGATATTGATCAAAACTAATACATAAAACGAGCTATTTCTGTCTTTGAACTTCATTTCACCTTAAAAACAGGTGGCACTACGTATATTCTGATACGTGTGCAGTACATATGATAGTGAGAATATTAACAATAATAATAGTAATAAGTAGGTGAATTATTACATACTAGAACATAAATAATATCAAAAGGTTAACAATAAAAGTATTAATCAGTCCAAAAGAAATAAATAAAGGTTCTAAAGAAACAGTGGTAGTGGCCGGTCTACTGATGAACAATATATCAAAGGTCATACCGATGTTACAGTTATATAAAGCTTTCTTAAATGTCACCTTGATGATCAAATACCTTCCGTTTCAATATTATTAGTACATGGATACATCACGAAACTCTGCATCAATGCACCTGTTTCTGGTCTGTTCAACGTAATGTAGTTTTCATTGAAGAACGTTATGTAGAATCAAACCTCCTTGGTAGAATATAGTGTTTAGACCAATATTTACTTTGCACATTGGCTCCGTGGACTGACCGTAAATGGCGCGCGGAATTAATATAATTATGACGTGTTGCTACGATACGTACTTGAGAAGTGCGGTAGGAGGTACCCCAGGTCGCCGCTGGTTGGTCCGTCTCCGATTTTCATTCTGTATGCTCACGCAACAGTTGAACACTGGGTAACAGATTATGATTGGCACGGGCAGCATTGCTAACACTATGCCTAACGCCATGGGTTCCGCGGTGAACGCAAGCGCCAAACCCGCGCCGAGCCATAGCACGGCTGCGATGAACACGTAGCGAGCATATCGTAGTCGTTTGTCGTCTTCTTCTAAGGCCTCAAAAGTGCGCCATCCGATCATTTTAGGACACTGTTGTATCGTAACATTAACAACGTTATCTCGTGCTGTTCACGGTACCAACTGCAGTGCATTTCCTCACTCGTGTTAAGGTGTTCGACAGGTTGAAGGCTGTCTTGTTGGTTTACATTACGTTGGAGGACGTAAGTTTAACTGAATGTTACGTTGTTCAATGATATGGATCGGCAAGTCGCTGAAGTCGGGCAGATTGGTACATTAGCACTTCCGGGTTCAAACGAAGTGGTCTCGCATAACAGTTCTGTTTGTTTACGACCAGGTGTAAGCAGGGTACTAGTAATTAGAGTAAGGCATTTTCATGATTTTTGTCCACTACCACACGCATTATAGAAACGCATAGGTCATGGCATGCTTGGTGATTTCTATAGCAATTCGCTGTTACAATTCTTGCAGCACTTAGAGGTGAAGTCAGTTTGGTGCAGTAGCTTAACCTTCGCAGTAAGTCATGCGTGACAAATAGCATACGGAATACGCCAGTGCCCTCCCCAGTAGTGACACTTTCTGTGCTAGCTTACACCATTCAATTGTCCTCTTTTTCCTGATTCCACTAGCTTGTTTATAGCACCCTAGTAGATAGTTAAGCAGACTGCCTCGTGTATGGCTCGTGCAAGTATCGTTCAAGGCCATGATCATTGGAACTGCAATGTGAGACCACGTAAACAAGACTGTAGCGGTGAGCCTGCCTGTGACATCGCCTCGGACGGACACCAGCCATGTCCACCATCATTCAGTGGCGCTGTTTCGCGCCGACAGAAGACGACGACAAGCGGTTACAGTATGCTCGCTACGTGCTGATCGCCGCGGTGCTTGTGTGCGCCGTTGGCTTGGTGCTGTGTGTGGTGCTGCCCTCCCTCTGGGGACTGTCCCTGGTCCTACTGGCACTGCTGGTCATGTTCGCAGTAGCCATGCTCAACTGTTATGTGACCATGCAGAGGAGACAAGAGAGGCTTCGGCGATCTGAGGCTGCAGCAATGCACAAGTACGTATCGTATCAATGTTCAGTTCTTAATGTACTTGCCACCTGTATGATTCAGCTATCCAGTCTGGAAAATTTAAGTTTCTATTAGAAATGTATAATCATTCTATAATGTCTTCATTTCTCGAAGCAAGGGACCCCACTATTTGGTGTTGGTGTCATTTTGAGGCACTCTACAGATAATGTACCTTTTCTGATAGACAGCTTTGTGGTCTGATAAGCGGTATTTTCTAAGTAAATCCGTAGGTTTACAGACCGCGTTGTTGTCTGTTTACCCCCCGGCTACCCCAAAAACAAGATTGTAGAAAGATTACCTGAGGTCAAGAAAGAGTGACCATATCTGGTATGTGCATTGGATAGGATATGCTAAGACGATCACGAACGTAACAGTTTAGAAGCTCTCTACTTAAAGTGCTTTGTATCCAGTGTGCCTAGCTGGTCATATAAGAAGGTCTTTCCTCCTCTCTGGAGGAGTTTAGGGGCAAGTTGTGAAACCTGAACTCCCCGGCATGCACCTACCACTACAGGCAGCAGAATCTTCAACCAGTTGAAGGCGGCTGCCTCAAATGAAAGAAGGCCATTTCTGTGTCTTAACGTATTGTCACCGTGTGCCCTTTCCCTTCAGCGTGTATTCCCACAGCGCTACTACCACCAACACTGGACATGTCGGAAACTCGTCCAGCCGGGGTACGGGTACGAGGAACGGTGGAGGAGACATCGATACTTTACAGGTTGATCTTCCCACCTACCACGAAGCTCGGTTCCAGACGTACCCAGTCGTAGCGCCGTCAGACGGCCCACCGGTCCGCCCTGATGCTGGCAACGCCGACCCGCCTCCTCCGTCCTACGAGGATGCTGTATCCTCATAGAGATGGAAAAGGCGTTAGCTGCAAGCTTCTTCAGCCACTCAGCAATATGTTTAGGTGACGTCCCAGGGGCAAGCCTAATTGTATATTTTTGTTCAGTTGCAAGAATTCTAGAAATGCTGTTTACTAAGTTTAGTCCACTGGAATGTGTCATTAATATGTCTAGTAGGGATTGGCGGATCGTTGTGAGTTTTGATATATAGATAGCTTGTGTGATGATTGACGTCATACATGTAGTTAAATGCAATTTATGCAAATCAGGACCTAATTTGCGTAATTAATGAGGAAATTCATAAATCTGCCATATTTCATTGAGGAAGAGACGAACATTGATACAGATATCTTAGATATTCTGTAACTAATTGCTTCATATCGGCTTGCTCATCGGCTTAATTGTTCGTATGCTTTGGCGCATCTACGGCTGTTGATGCAACGTTGGTGCGAGACTGTTTGCCGGTAGGTAATGTATGATCAAAGGTCAAGGCAAGGTTGTATATGTTTATCCAGAAGCCGTGACGGAGCTACCTCGGACTTAGCAACAGCGTTAAATACATACCTCTGTTTTATATTCATAAAAAAAACTAACGCGGAGCACGATGTACATATTATTCTCCGTAGGCTAGAAGGCGAAGACAACACAATTATAAGTCAAATATTTACGTTACTTCATGCTACACATAATTTCCGCCCAAGGTGTGTACATTGTACATATCAGCCGTACATTTTGGGCAATTGTCTTTCAAACTATGGTTTTGTCATGATTTGACATGAACTTCAGGTGATCCAAGCATGTAATTGAATAGTTATATGGTAATCAATCCCATTCATTTGCTCAAAACGTCACATATAATCAAATAATAATGGAAAAAATTCCTTCTGCTTTATTTATACGTTCAACTCAACATATTGATTCATCTACATACTCGTGTGGTCCATTTGTATCCACGTTTTTGTTTTGTAGGTATAGTTGTAGGAATCTTACGAAAGTCGCTGTAGTTTTGTTGTGTCAATAAAGATTTCACTTTTAACGAATCGTAGTCTTTCAGTCGCCTGATACATCCAGACAGTCTGTAGGGCCAAGTGAACACGCTCGATATTATATTAGATATATCGTAGAAGAATATCCAGTAGATCTATATCTCTCTGTTGTACTCTATTAAACGGTAATCTCTGAAATATGATTACCTATATTATACTCTCGCATCTGAATATTTAAGTATAACAGGCGCATGGTATATCGTGCAGCGGACACCCTGGCGCGACGCTCAGGCACGTAACTGTAGCTCAAAAACAACATCTGTGGTGAATCCAACGTCGGCAAGGATGGAGCCCCGTTCAAGGTAATATTTGGATATCGCTGTAACGTTGAGGGAATGTGATAATGGATCCGCCCCCGTCCTACCTCCAGAACTATAACCTCTCCTCTCTCCTGACGGGAGGCGTGGAGGATCCGCCTACACTGCGGAACGACGTGCGGAGACAATGGGCCGGCTGTGTGTCCTTCGTGGGCGTACTGCTCCTCACGGGCGGAATATTCGTACTCAAGGAGAATTTCTCCGCCGTAGGAGGGAAAACAATGATAGCTATAGGCTTGTTAGCCATATTGGGCGCCACGGGCGTCAACTGTTGTCTCAGTATGGCCCAGTGGAAGGGTGAAGAGGACGGGAGAAGTCGGGAGATGGGGCAGCAGGGTCAGCTGACCACGGCCTCCTCAGCATCATTAGCTCCAGCATCCTCCAGAGCCGAGAGGACGGGATCGTCTCAACAGTGTTTGTCAGGGTAAGGCGGTCGTACCTACACGGGAAGAAATGCGTCATGCATATTCTACCTGTTGAAATATATCTGGACCCTTGTACATCACGGTATGTCGCATTTCCATGCACAAGGGGTGATCCAGGAAAAGGGGATTAGCCTATCCAACTATGGGAAACTGGGTAACCATGGGAAACTGATGATTAATGAATTAATCAATCAACCAACTAACCACATAACTTTCAAAATGGTGCATAGGCTTGCAGGCAAAATTGGAAAATATGTGAGCATTTATCAAGAGATGTAAAGCTACGCACAACGTTACTTTCTGATGGGTTAGAAACATAGTCCTTCGCAACAAGTGATGCATGGCCTGCATTTAACCAGTAGTCTTCCTCAGCCTGATGCATGAGTTGCTTTATCCAAAAGGATTCTTTGCCGATGCTATCCGTAAATCTAGTAAACACCATTTGCAGCAAGATATCCATACTGTGTCTGAATAATAATACATGTAGTTCAACGGTCAGCAAAACTCGGTTTGCAGCCAACGTTTTAAGACGGTCTTGGACAGCGCATGGTAAGGCCACACCAAGTATTTTTTATGGATGACGTCCGCGCGCGCATTGATTTGGGCCTGTTCCCAGAAAAAACCCCAAGAAATTCCGCTTGCTGTAACTATGACCAAAGAGTCATAATTAGTGGATAAGGGAAGATGTGATGAAAAGAAAGAAACAGGACAGGACGACAACTGCTGTTCCACTGATTTATTGCTGTTTTGATGACAAATGAAATACTTGTTGGTTGTTACACTGTATTCTCTCATCAATTTGTGTCCTAACATTTGTCATCCCTTAGTATATTTCAAATCTAGGCATCTTGTTTTTTCGGCCCTTCTTGTTTTTTGTTCGCGCTCTCGCAGTAGATTTAGGGTTTCCAGAGGACGTAATCCATAAAAATTACTTGGTGTGGCCTAATCAACATGGATGGTCGGGTAGGGGGGTCAACACGTTACTAGTAGATTAGGGTGAATGACTTCCATCTCGGTCTTGTCTTGTATCTAATCTGTATTCTGCTGCCGGATGGAGTCTACGGATGCGAAAAAAAAGACTCTGAGTTCAATTACCTCACCACAGATTATCTGTAGCTGAGCATGTGTGATCACTTACTCCGTAAAATACAGTATCAGAAGTGCCGGCGAATTGATAGCTTAGGGCTCACTTTCCTCTTCGAATTCATCACACAAACTAAGCCGCAGCAAGGTTTTCTAGATTGGATAGATTACATCAGTCCCAACCGAGTCCAGAAAAGAGTGGATACAAATTACTGCCCAACGGCGCTTTCTATCTTGAAGTGGATTTTCCTGGAGTTGAAGGAAACCGAGATTTCCAATGTTTTGCCCGAGGGTGACCACCCAATCTCCTCTCCATCTCCATAAGTCACTTCCAGGCTTTTCAGCATCTTATTAATCATGATGTTGATCAATGTTTCTTAACATATGCTTTAGAGACAAGGCATGGCCCGTGGAAGTCTGCCTGTAATTCTGAGGTCACATTTCCGAACCGGGGCCCAAAAAAGTTGAAAAGATTACTAATGGGAGCCATTTGCGTATATTCTTGACATAAATTGTTGATTTTTCGTTAAATGAAACAGCCCGACCGGAATAACTATTTGCGTATATTCTTGACATAAATTGTTGATTTTTCGTTAATCGAAACAGCCCGGCCGGGCCCCGGTTTGCGAATGTGACCTCAGCATAAACTGATCACCGTCTCATTGGTATTTCCCCCTCAGAGCCGACCTTGCTGGACAACCGGCGGCCGGTCCCTTGTTTCTCTGTGACGAACCGCCCGAATATGACGACAGACCACGAGGGCCGCCGCCAAAATATCCCGGAAGAGAAGATGTTCATGATCAGGCGCAATCCTTCAGTTCCACGAGTAACGTAAGTGCGCCGCCGGACGACCTCCCGCCCCCGCCATCTTATGAAGACGTCGTCCGAGCCACACAATCCAGACAGACCAGTTTATAGCCTTAGAGTAATGCCATATCTAAACCTTTACCAGAAAATTTCAAACGTTTTTAAAATGTTTTTATCTGTAAAATAGCTACTCAGGCAATGTTGCGTCATGGACTGTACATGTATGTGGTGATCGTTTCATGCAAAGGATTACGGTTCCGTACGCCCCCATCCCCTGAATGATCATTGGCTTTCTCGTGCATATACGAATGAACCAAAATCGCTATTTCCACAAGAAACGTCCTTGGGATTCAGACATTGACTGCTGACCTTGAAGCAGAGCGCAGCGGAGCGCGGTACAGCTTACTGTCCGTATACTAGTACGCACTTTGGTTTCTTGATGAATGTCGCGTAACGGAACTGCCAGGTATTTCCATGCCGACGATCTTCCCCGTGAGACAACATCACGTTTTTTATTGCCAATACCGACGCCTCAGGAACACAATCTAATACAGCCACAGACTATCACGGCCCGAATGGTGCTACTCATGATGGCGCTGCACTAGTGCGCTGTGAACAGAACGACCTTAGAGAACTCAATCTTTTGACCGTCATGGGATTTGAAACGTTCTAATAATACAGACGGTCTGGGCAGACTTAAACTCTGGCTCACAATGCATAATAATGTACATTCCCTTATGTATGTGTGGAAGCATTGTGGCTTTTAAAAAAAAAAAAAACAATTTCTAGCAGTGCTTACCTCTAAGAAACCCACAAACTTGTATTTGTACTTTGTAAGGGGGTCATGTTATTGGGTGCTGATAACCCCCCAACGTGGTAAACATTTTGTCTCTGCAAGCGAATGTCTGATATTTCTACGTACAATTTTTGTCACTTTGCGACTTCCACGTTTGAATAGTTTCAGGAACTGGTGCATTTCAGTGTTAGTGGTGTCATATAGCCATTAAAGCACCTCTTTTGTCTTACTAATTCAATGAATGTATACAAAAGGTGACAGGTGAAAGCTTTGGGAAAACATATCACTGTTCTACTATTGTACGTCAATGTGTAAATAATATTGTTCATTTAGATACAATCCCACGGGGCAGATTATGTAAGCAGTCATGTCAATGTTGTCTTTGGGGAAATCTCATTAAGAGTTATATGTAACTTTAAGTGAAATATTGTGAAATGCTTATAACTGTCCAAAGTTGATACATGATACGTACAATGTCTTTGAAATTTGTGACGTTGTATATTGCGTGAAAGCGATTTATGCGCATATGGTGGTCAATAAAACTTAATTTTGTTTTGTAACCACGGCCTCTTGTGACTAGGTTAGGAACTACACCTTCTTTTAGTGATGTAGTGAGCGACCCTGCAAAATCTTTCGACATCCTTTATACCAGCCACAACTCACGTTTATCAAATAGCTGTATTTGCTGGTAGGTGTGTATATAAAAACATCGACAAATTTTCAGCAAACCTGACACCAAAATATTTATTCCGATCCGCACCATTACTTAGTTGTGCATTAGAAAAAATGTTTGGAGATACTGGTGGGAAATGATTTTGATGAGTTAAATCCAAATATGTACATAAGACACGTTTCCTACGGTAGTAACATTGAATTGTGCGCCGCTTTTACAACAATCGTTCACAATGAATTTTGTCATTTCTTCAGTGTATTGTTTGATAGAAAATATTGTCATTTTACGGGTGTTATCGCCTCCTCATAGGGCGGTGGGGGGACTGACTGTTCGGTGGCGCCCCTGTCGGAATCACGGGGGCATTGCATCGCTTGTTCCGGATCCCTATTTTGCTGTGCACATGGGGTTTCTGGGTACAAGGGTGGCAGTTGCAGTACTCCCCCTGGGTACGAGGCTGCTGGCCCCAGTATAGGCACAGTCTGTCCATCATTGTAGATCACATCATATTGAGGAGGATCCTCTTCAATGCGTGTGTAAGGTGGTAAGGTAGCCTGTGGGTCCCCATACCTGTCAACAATATGAAGAATTGAAATAAAAACAATGGACAATGGACAATGTTTGTAAACATGATTCTGTGCAGATGATTAAAACAAACACAAACAGATTTAGCTGGAAACAGTGCTGACACACACGGTGAAGCAGATAAACCGGAAGTGTTACTTTTTTTAAAGACATGGTGTTGTAGTGAAGAAGACGAGAAGAAAGGTTTCGTGTGGTATTCTGTTATGTTAGAAGATCTACTAGTATATCGTAGGTAGTATCAACTAGGTTTTCGAACTTCTTTAAAACAAACAAAAACAGAACTTTCTTAACAACACGTACATATTGGCACATACATGTAGTTCAACCAGATCAAAAATAGGCCATAAACACAACACACACAATAGCTCTTCGGATTGGACCGATATACAAATCGACCAAAAAAAGCAGTTCACGTACCCCAGCAGTGTCGTTGACGGCTGTTCAAAATGACTGACCGCCTCTGCAGCACACTGTTCCCCAGGGCTGGGCCTGTGAAGAGCCCTCGTGCGACAACAACACTCGAACAGGATCGCGCCGATGAACAGGGGCGTTGCAATACCCACCATAACTTGTGATACTACGACGGAATATCGATATACCAAAATCACCAAGACAGAGAACAAAACGAACGTCATCGCCAAGATGCATCGTTTTAGTCGTCTTTTCTTGCTCTCGTCTGATTCGTTCGGATCTGTCGGTAGCACTGAGAGATGTAACATTGCTGACGAGAAACCACGCCTACTCATGCGCCTCCACAAGTCACTACTGAAGAATGGTGGATTTCTGTAGCGAACGTTCCAAAGCAGGTCTCACAGGCGTTCATGTAATGTTTTGTCACAGTAGTACTGGCGTTTCTTCAAGGGCAGAGAGGCGATATCAGGAACAGGTGTATCCACCAAACGCAATCTGCTCATCAATGACACCAAAGTGTTGGGTATTTTCCAACGGAGAACCACTTTCTCGCAACCCTAATCATGATATACTCTTACAGTATACAGCCTTTTGGAGACTCGGTGACGACTATTGCAGGTGACTGGTGCAGCCTGGTCTGGTGCTTAGGTAAGGCTGGGAGACGACCCTTGTTAGAGCTGGAGGTGACAAAATCCGATCATGTTGTCTTACCGAGTGGACCAACCGGGTCAGTTAGGTCTGTTTACCTGTGACATATATTTAGGACATAAAGCCTGGAGCCATATCTCGTAGGTTTGGTTTCTCGCCGTCGTTCCACCCTTCTCATTAAACACATCAATCTTTTGTGTTAAAGTGCGTACGGAGTTTATGTCTCCACTTCATATTTTCTAACACTGTATAAACAGCATGCATTGTTGTTTGAGACATCTTTACATAAGGTACAGGCATTACATGCGCATGAAATAGTTAGGGCATATAATTATGAACTTCAACAGTTCGAGAAGTAAATCACCCTTCTTCCTCTAAAAATGTTCTGTAACTGCATCAATATAACAAATCAGATAAAACTCTGGATCAAGAAATAGTACAAATATTGCATATTTTATTGCAGTCATAAGTATAAAATTTGAATAAAATTTACATTTCAAGCACTTTACCATTAAGGTTAAGTTTTACCATGTTTACCATGTTTTACTGTGAATATCGAATGTTATGTATATCTACACATATTTTGTTAATGTTAAGCTACATGTCTTGTACTTGCTATCTATCACATTTACAAGAAAGTAAAATGTCCTAGTATACAGGTGTCATTTGTAGCAATACTAGTACATGGTTCCCTTAGTACTTATTTCCCTTAGTAGAGTTATTGGCAATGGGAAAGTTACTATGGCTGGAAGCTGATACAGATCATTGAATTGATACTTTGTTTGGACACAGAGACTTTTAGTTCAGTCTAATTACACATGTTTCCTATCAATAACCTATTATATAGACTATTTTATTTTGCAGAATTCACTGCCTCCTCATATGAAGGTGGTGGCTGGAAACCTTCAGTTGTGAAACCACCAGGATACAGAGTACTGCTCCTGTTGCGGTACTCCTCTGGGTCCTGTGGGTACCTAGGCTGAGGCTCAGGGTACCCCACTATTGGTGGCAGCTCGTGGTAGGGAGGAGCTTCTTCATACTGTGGCAGGTCCTCTCTACTGGTGTAGGGTGGTAACGTCGTCTGAGGCGTGGGGTTGCTGGGAAAATGTAAAAGGAAGGAAAAGTTTGATGTATCGTGGAATTACAACACAGTGGTTGTTACGAATTGTAATGTTAATGTAGAGATTTTTTTTAGGTCTTCTCACTCTCTCTCTCTCTCTCTCCAAGTCTCTCTCACAACACAAGTACAGTACAAAGACGTGGCCATTTCCCTCTCTACATCTGCTTGACAATTAAGTAAATACCATCGTCCTTCAGCATCGGTTTTAGCCAAAAGCAAGGACATGGTATCTTTTATATATTGTCCTTGCCTAGAGGTTTCAGGGACAAACACACATTGTGTAAGCCAACACACCATAACATGATCTTCTATAGGAGCAAGGTGTGCGTTGGGTACCTATGTACGTGTACATATCATAAATAAGTCACCGATCATGAGGATGTTGTAAATAATATTCAGCTTGTTTTCCACGTCACCTTCTTTTGAAACAAGGATTGTTACAGATACTCGTTCTTTCCGCAAACTGTGAGAGACTGGAATAGTCTACCACAAGCCACCACAGATACAACAGAACCTAAAAAGTTCAAGGAGGCTGTACTACAACAACTAAGACAGCAATAGCGCAGCGCACTCCCCCTGCACGTGTGGCCCCAACTGAGGGGCGTTGTGCAGTATCCTATCAAGATCAAGAAGATCAAGAAATAGAGAGACATTCTCACCTACAAGCCGGCTCGATCCTGGGCACTACTGTCCCTGGGAGGGCGTCCTGCATGTCCTGGGGACACACAGCCGCGATTCTCTGCTCCCTGTCGCTGTTTCGTCTACACGTTTTGTTTACACTCACACAACAGCTGAACACACCGACAAAAAACACCAACAGCGCGGTAAAACAGACGATGATCTGTCCGGCGATCATGGAAACTCTGCTCATGACGATGATCCCGGCAGTGAACAGAGTTACTGTCCCTATGATCATCAAACATCTGGTCCTCCGCCTTTTGGTGAAGGCCTCCTCCGCCTCTTCCTCGATTCTCTCCACCCGAACTAGCGACGACAAGGGGATCATTTTCCTTCACTTAACCTGAACACTTCAGGTTTTACAGTACGTGAGGCAGGTATGCAGTCTTCCAATGGACAAAATACGAGCTAGAGAACGGCTTTGCATCAACGTATGTCCGTAGCCAGACCGACCTTGCTCTAGTAGTAGTTGCAAACTTGGCGCCAGTTCGCCATGTTGGATTCCACATTCCCGCAATGCAGAAAGTCAACCCCGCAGATTTACATGCAGACTCTGGGTTCAAATGGAACAGAACAGCTGCCGAATTCCCTCAGCTATGTCCATGAAGCATCTGGGCAAACATGTCCAATACTTGGAGACGAAATGCGCAACCTACCGTGAAGTATCTTGAAGTTATGTAAAGAAATGTAGGGCTGGAACTGCGATCCCCACCCTGGTCAAAGTTCAGCTTGCAGAGACGGGTCCACGATAAGCACGGGGGTGGTAAGGTTGTCAGATAAAAAATCCCAGGGTATCAGTTTCCAATAATGAAGACGACTGTGAGGCATGACAAATCTATTCTGTTCCAAAACGTTGCCTTCCTGGAAAGCAGTAGATAGAAGTAAAGAAACTGCGGAAACGTTATAACTGTAAACATATTCGGGCGATACCAACACTGATTCTACAGAGACATTGTGACTTTTATTTTGGCCATACAAATACGAAGGCAGGATTTCAAATTTGTCAACTGTTTTCTTCTTGTTCAATGGAAAAATTGATTAAAAACGTCACTTTCAGGTGTTTGTTTTTATGTATTCAAGGTACAAAAAGTACAAAAAGGTATTGCTCTGGCGACATACAGTATGTTATATGACTTATATTTGTTTCATATTGCGCTTCTGTCATAAAATCTTTCAGATTTTTTTGTCAACGTTATAGCGACATTATTCACACATCTCAGATGACTTGTACACGTGCGGTGTTCACGCGTGCTGTACAGTTTTGCTTTATGGGCAACCTTCTGTTCCCCGTATCAGCATAACATGTTAGTACAGCAGACGCCTGCATACGTAAAGCAAACAATAAAAGGTAATGTAAACAAGACGTTTAAACATACTCCATTGTGGGAGCAAGTGGCCACCGTTTGCATGGTTGTCTGACCAACGAATGGGTTTGTTTATGGTAGATATCTACATGTATACCACAGCATCAGTTTTAAAACAACGTCCAGGTATATTGATGCGTTTTAATGAGAAAAAACAACTACTCATCATAATATGACAATATTGGCCCCATGGTGCCTACTTAATAGGCGCTAGGTTTCATGTGTAAATAGTAGCTTCGTAGCTAGTCAAACTTTAAGTGCGGCATAAATTATGCGCTGTACTTGATTTTAAGCCACTCTTGCATTTTTACAGTTAAACCTACATATAAACATATTTGACCAGAGGTGTGGACCGAAATCTCCGTTAAAACAATTTAAGACATTATATAATGTCCTTGATCTACTAGTAACCGACGTTATAATTAAGACTATTAGGCTGTCTGTTCTAGTAATGCCTGCAACTTCTGTGTCTTCAGCTAATTTAATGATCGTTAAGGTCGTTTGGTGCAGAAGAAGAACGCGTAAATATACAATGATATCAAGTTGTGTATATGTCTGTAATATTTCATAACCGATCTCCGCTCCTATATAAAGGACCTCGGTACAGTTCTTTGGTCACAACAACGACTCAATGTCTGGAAAAGAACACTCTCTGTCAGTTTTTCGGGTTCATAGCGTCCTCATAAGATGGGGGAGGTGGGTACGCAGGGTGGGTCAGTGGGACCTGTGGGTACTGTGGTGGCTGGGGCATGACGTAGTCCTGCGGTGGTACTCCAGACGGTACCCCAGGGTACGGCTGTGGTACCGGTGGTAGTCCGGGGTACCCAGGCAGTTGTACGGTACCAGTCGGACCAGGGCCGCCTGACGAGTACTGTGCTCCGTATGCCAAACCAGCCGTAAAACCGTACTGTTGAGTGGGGACTGGTGCAGCGCTGCTGGGAGATGCTGGATATCTGCGGACGGAAAACAAAGGCATGATAAACAGGCAGCATGCGACATATTTCAATACTGCCCACCAATCCAACACTTAAATCCGCGCATATTGTAAATTTGTCATGGTGAAGTGATTTGTCACGAGCGTTCAGTAAACACCCAGTCACCAAGTAAACTATGATTATGCTGTTTCGAAAAACACACTGTACATACGCATTCTTGATCTACCCGATTTTCTTTTAGCTTGTGAATACGTTTTTGAATATTCATTGTTAACTAGTTAGTTAGATCGTTATTATTCGTCATGACTTTCTTTACCCGATGGTAGGCGGTGTTGTGGTCACGGTCTGCAGTCCACCTGTCCGCGTGCCCTGTGGTTGCGTGTTCACGGTCGTTGTCTTCCTCATGTGCACGATGGAGAACACTAAACTAACGAACACCAGTCCAGCTCCCGTGATCATGATGATCCCCCAGATCATGGACCAAGACGTGAAGACGTAAACTCCCGACAGAATCACGACAAAGGCCAGAAACGACATGAGGCGAGCCATGTTTATCCGCCTGTCCAGAGCCGGGTTCCCGGTAGCGGGTGCCCGGAACATAGCGGTACCGCCGCCGCCACCGCCCAGGTGACCTGCGCGCCGCCGATGCCGCCGAGCCCGACCCCGACGTCCGCCACCGCCCTCTCCCTTCCCCATGGCGGCTAAAGTGGCGCCGATAAACGTTTGACTCGCTCGGGTTCACGCCTGAGAGCGGAACCACGGCTGAAGGGGCGCCATGTTTGTCCTAAGGCTGAGGGGAGTGGGGTAATGGCGAGAGAACACACCTGTTATGTTACGGCTCCCACTCCCAGGTCATAGGACCCAACTGTGGGGGCGCTTCCTGGGCTTATTCAAACAAATGTGGGATTATCACGAAACTGAAAGACCAGAATATAACGGTGGACTCGTGTATAATTCCGATCTAGCAAAGAGTTATTTTCTTTCGGAAAGTTTGCCAACTTTATCGTCCGGGATCCCATGACGTGACTTAGGCCACCTGTATCATGTATATGTCAGCAAGCACAGAGTTTGGGCTATACCATTCGAAACACTGTGGGTGTGTATGTTTACATGTACCTTTTTGTACTACGCACCGTCTTTTTTTACTTCCATTCAGTTTGATAACAGATTGTATAATTATAATGCAGCCTAATTAGAGCCTAAATTCTGTACAGAGCAGTATCGACCATAACGACTTCTTCTGGCTTCCAGTCATCTTCCCATGCTCATTGCATCGTCGTAAGAAGGGGGAGGGTCGACTGTGGCAGTTTCTGTGTACAGTGGCAGAGTTATGTTGTACTCCGGTGGCCTTGTGTGTTGCTGCTGTGGTGGTGGTACCCCTAAGTGTGGCGGAGGTACCTCATTGTACTGTGGTGGTAATTCAAGATGCCCTTGATGTTGTGTTAACGTCTCTTGACTGGAGTCTGCCAACGGGGAGGATTGTACTCCATATTCGACACTACAATGTGACTGATCCGTGGTAGTGATCTCAAAGGCTACTGGGTACCTAAACGAGAAAAGTATACATGTAATGTCTTCAATTTTCATCAAAGAAAGTAATACTGGTATGACAGAGGGAGGGTGAAGCAATCGTGACCTACTTGGACGTTGTAGCATGCATATTTATCTCGTACAACTTATTCAGCTGAAGTTAACATAATACATGTGTACCCTCACCTGTCCGTAGGGGGCGCGGTTGTCACTGCCCGTAGGACGTCGGCCCAGCTCGTTTCCCGTTGCACGTTGGTGGCCAGGGCCCACGCTCTCAGTCGGTAAATTATACACTGTAACCCGGCAAAAACCATCGCACCTGTCAGGATGATCACGATTCCTCCTGTCATAGACTGACGGAGTGCGACGAAAAGCCCCACCACCATCAGCACGAATGCTAGCAGGGCTACAAGCCTTGCTGTTTGTACCAGCTTGTCGATAGTGCTATGTCCTGTGTTGCCCAGTGAGAACAGTCCGCTGACACCTGTTCCAACGGTTCGGCCACGTCGACGTCGGCGCCGCTGTCGGTGGGCCCTGCCCCGGTGAGCCCTGCCCCGCCGCATACCACCGCCAGTTCCCTTCCCCATGGCTGCAGTTAAGTTCCGCAAGATTTAAGCAAGAGCAGTCACGGTCGCCATGTTTTTGTGAAGGGTGACCCGGTCGGTACTAGAGTGGACTCAAACCCTGGAATAAAACACCTGCTGATGCGCTTCAAGCTTGGTTTCAAACTGCTAGTGCCGCATATGGACTAAAACAGTACAGAAAACGCTAACGAAAGCAGCAAAACACTAGTACTGGAAGCAACAAGTTACCGCTAAACTTAGGACACATGACCTGGTTTCAGTTTACTTTAGAATTGCGTCATCGGGTAGGCGGTACCATCCGACGGTGAGCCAATTGTAGAAGTTCGCTGTGTTATTGGGCTAAAAGGGCAACACTTCTTTTGTCACAGGTACATGTATCCATATTACCGCGCTACAGGAAAGTCTACGTAGCTTTAACTTGGCAATTTGGTAGCCAGAGAACCATGCTTCTATGGGTGTTTGAACATACTTTGTCAGACAGATCCTTTGTTTCAAACCTTCCAGTTCACTGAATGTTTTTTAACAGCTCAAAGAACACGTTTAACCGCAGAATTTTACACGTAATTTTACACGTAATTTTACACGTAATTTTACAGCAACTGCATTTCAATGCCAACACCTCTGCCATCTTATGTATCCCATCTAATTTGCATGCCTGTGATAAAATGCCTTCATATTTTTCATACCCAGGCACTGAAATCTTGTTTTTCAGCACTTTGCTTGGTATACTATGATAGACATTTGAAGGCCACAGACACAGGGTGTTTCTCACACAGAGAATTTACTGTACTAAGAAGAACTTATTTTTTGTCATAATCCTTATTGTTGAACAGTATAGATAACAAGACATGGCAAATTAAGACTTAAAACAATATTTTATGACCAAACATCAAGTTTCTTTCACATTTCTGCACAGGGGACAGTGGAATATGAAGACAAAAAAAAGCTAAAGTGAATACCATATTGTCAACTGACAAGCTATCACAATATCAGTAACATGAAAGGCAAAACTGTGATTAGTCAAAATATTAATGCATGTTCAACCCAAGGTATCCAGTATGCAACAACACTACTTGTCTTTACTTTTCTCAATATTTGAAAAACTGAATTATGCATGTTTGATTAAACATTATGAAGATGAAATCATCTTACATATCTGGTATATAAATGACTTGTTCTGCAGGAGAATGCAATAGAAACTTATGGACAGGAGTGATGCCACCAGCTGCTCATGATCGGCTTTTTAAAAAACGTAGACCTCATGTACAAAGCAGTCTGATTAAAACACCAGACAACTCAGCTGGATCCTGTGATTTTCATGTCACATTGCAGAGGAATAATGCACCTATCAGTAGAAATCCAGATGGGGGTGCAGAACAACAGGGGTCTGAATATTTAAGACAGTATAGCTTTAATTAAAACTGAAATGTTTTTAATTAAAAACTGCCATGATTTTAGCCTCCAGTAAATCTGGCATATCCCCATCACATGCAAACACATCTACCCCTGAGATTTACAGTGACATGTTCACAATTCTGATAGGCAAGTTTACAAGATCTACAATGTCTATTTTGGAAGGTGCAAAACTGTCTGCTTCACATGCAAATACATCAATGAACTGGACAAATAAATATACTACCATTTGTACTTTATATGATAGCTCTGCTATCAACACATATACTAGCACCGTACACCAGCAAAATAACAGACAGACGCACATAATCTATTATCAACTTACATCCCAGCATAGACATGCAGTACTGGGAATAACATCTTAATCTCTACTTGATTGATGAAAAAACATCAAAAGAAATAAAAAAGACACATTTCTAAGCATGTCAGTTAAGAGTAAATGGCACTTTCTCCAAAATCAAATAGATCTTTGATTATTTACTTGTATCATCTACTTGTTATTGACTCGTCTTCCCTTTGCATGTAAATGTAAGTTTAATGCCTTGAGCTCCTTATATAAAATCAAGGAGGCTCCTACACTATTGTAGCTTTTTACTGGAAAGTTTGCATTGTGTTGTTCACATTTAAATCCATTCACAGTTTACATAATTATGTACTTTGATACAAAATCTATTCTGCATCAGATCTACACTGAATACAAAAAAGTACACACTTGTAGACATCAGTGGTTGGAAGTGTACAGAGCAAGTCAACAAACTTGCAATTTTGGATAACATATCACAGTTAAACTCCGTTCTTCCCTGGGTATTTTAAAGAAAAGGAGCATCTTGGTAAAAGTCTTTGGAACAGACACAGTAGTAGTATGTCTGAGTATAACTGGCAAGGTTTTCTGTTAACCTAATATAAAGACTCCATGATGGGCTGACATCTATGGAAGTTCAAATTGAAAGAAGCAATTAGTGAACTATGAATAGATGTCAGATGCCAAGGTTGGGTGTTGGGCATTGAAGAAAGCTTCTCCAAAAAATGACAAGTGGTCACAAGGGAGATGAGAAAAGGACAGAAATAGAATTCCAGTTGTCATCTTGTTAGAATTTGATAGCATCAATTCTAATATGCTAAAAGTTCTCAGTAATCTACCATTCTGCAACATACAAAATTGTCTTGGATTTCAGACCTTACATTTCGATAGGGTTGTCAAAAGTTAGTCTTCCGTTCCCAACCCTTCCAAAACAGATGCTTACTTTTGTTTACAAAATGTACATGGGGAAGAGGTTAACCTCTAGAAGTCTAACAACAAGAATGTAGTTTATATCAAACAACATGACACGATACAGCAACGACTCAGTTCTGCTACGATGAGAAGAAGAAATTCAGCGCCCTGTTGACATCGTAATCAGCAGCAAGTGCAACACGGACGAGCTCCTCTTGAGGAACGTCCTCGCCAACGATGTCTCGGAGCGCAGAGAGGCACGCGTCCAGCCTGACTCTGTCTTCTGTCATGCTGAGGTCAGAAGAGGTCGTCTCATCAGTTCCTCCTGCCTGGATGTTGGAAAGGAAAAGTTAAGATAAGGAATTTCCCATTTACTACATGGCTTGTTTTATTCCAAATTGAAGCTCTTATTCTCAATATTCTTACTTCTAATATTAGAATTCTACACATACAGGTAATTGTGCCAATTTCTGTGCGATTATGAAACCCTAATATTCGGCAAGTACTTGTATGTTCATGGTATGTGTTTAGCAGTGGCTTTTGGAGCTGTGTTTCACAGTACAACTTTTGGCACCAACTTACTTCTTCATCAGATATACTGAGGGCACAGGCCATGTCTTCCAGGGCTGTTCCACTCAGATGGGAGGGGGGTGCAGCTGTCGGATGGGCTGTTCCAAAAGGACCTACATGCCTATAAACACACCAGATATAAAATTAGTCACTATTGATGAATAGATAATCACTGTAACAAAGAACCATGTGTCATAGGAAAAAATATTGATCATTTGGTACATTTACCTGAGCTTAAGCAAGCCATTTGAGTTGCTGACAGAAACTCTCAGGCCAAAATTAATGAATGCACAGGCATCATTCACAAGATCCACCTATCTACTAACCCGCTCCATGCCAACATGTCCTCCACCTCCTCCTGTAGCTGTTCAGGCAGCTCACTGAACACCTCGATGTCCTCGACTGCATTGGGGTGGTCCAGGATGAAGTCCATCACTGTACTCTGAAAGTAGGCAACAGCAATGTTTATTCAGTACAACGTTTTACAAACAAGACTTGTAGCACGCTTACTGACACACAGTCCAGACTTTAATGATAAAATATCTACTTGGGCTGCAACTCCATTATATGGGTCCCCTGGGAAGATACCATATTCATCAGTTACCATCTACTTCTCAATAGGAAGAAAGCTGTGAGATAATAACACTTTATGTCATACCTGGGCCGCAATTAAGTTTAATATGGATGTTCCAAGTGTTTCATAGAATAATTTGAACGCGTTTTGTGTGCAGCGAGTGTGGCGCTTTTAAAAATTTGAACACTAGATTCGGACGTTGGAATTGATATTGTTACAATTTTTTGTTTAGAGACACCGAATTTTGCACATTTCCCACTGAAATGTGTGTTTTCTTGGGTTGGTATGACATAAATAAAATACAACACGAAGTATTCTACATCACCCTCAGTCACAGCCCTCCTACAAGTCAGGCTAGAACCTCGGTATTCTATATATTCACTCTAATGTAATGAGTGTTTTGTACTCTCTTCAGTGGAGATCATTACCTTGAGCGAAGTGGCCCCAAACTGGTCGGCCAGCCCCAGGAGAAACAGAGCAGTATCCTCCTCAAGGTGAGCCCGTAGAGCACCTTCACACAGCCTCTTCAAACTGTCCACCTAGGGGAGACAAGGCACTCAGAGATGGCAGACTTCACCCCCTCATGCACTAGTACACACATTTACAGTTTAACCATATATAATGAAAGGAACCCTGGAGTAGCTTGCGTAGCATGCATAGTCTAGTGGCTAGTGACCGTGCCTCTGGACTAGGAGGTTGGGATTTCGAATCCCGGCTGTTGTCGTTCACTTGACATGCACACTACTGTAAAGGGTCACAGTCCTTAGGATGGGGCGTCAAGCTGTGGTCCATTGTTTATTGTACTTGTCGAAAAGAGCTAGGGGAATTTCCCCGGCACAATGAACATGTAAATACTGTACATAGTGTCTGCCTTCTCTGTTATGACCAGTGGGAGATTAGCTCTTCAGTGGGCTAAAACTGGATTGAAATCACTTTCAGTTTCCTTTTCCCTGGAACCAAAATAAAGGTGGAGTTTCCTACCTCGTATCTGTCACTGAGTGCAGTCATGTCTGCCAGCTGGTCCAGAGTGAGTGTGTCTGTGGCCAGGTTCCCCACATACAGGTACTCCAGGAACAGTCGGAACAGGGCAGGGCTCGTGTCATGTACTGTGATCCGTCTGAAATCACAAAACGGTAATTGCTATCACTTTTTTTAATAGAAAGCATTCCCTGACAGTAATGACAGACAGTAATGAGTACATGTATATTTGTCTCTGTTGTACATGTATGTGAAAGTGCACCTACAGATCATGTATGGAAGAAGTACACAACGATCCCACTCTTTCACAGTTTATCACTTTCAAACAGAGATGCTTTGACCTGCTTCCATGTTCAACTGTTACTGTAATAACTGTAGCCTATTTGTAAAACTATATAATACTGTAAATCACTTTATGTTTGTGGTAGCAAAAGTTCACGGTCTGAGAAAAATGGACATGTTCAAGAAACTATATGTTCGCGGTGGGGACAGGAAAAGAATGTCAGTAAATTATTTGTTCCCGGTAATAATAAGTTTGTGGTACAGAAGTGACCGCGAAAAAAGCAAATATAAAAGTACCATGAAAAAATCATCCTTTACAGTATTTGTAAACTAATCTGTAGATTTGAACATGATTCTGTGTCTTTTTCTTTGCCGACCTGTCAATGGCTTCCTTCATGCCGCTAAGCAGAGCCCTGCGGAACCAGTCGCAGCGTGCGGCGACGATGACACGGTGTGCGTGGATCTCCTCCACCTCGGGCGTGTCGTCTGTACGCGACACCAGCCCGCCCGCAGAGTGGTCGATCACCAGGTCCGAGACATCTGTAACAAGAGGAAATATTTTTGTACTGGTGTTACAATACTGTCTCCAAAGCAGTTCCTTCCTACAGACCTCAGACAAGTTTTCTATTCTAGTAGAATGGTTTATTCATTTCTCTAAAATTACAGCCCAGTGGCAGCCTGAAGGCCAAATTGTCAGGCTTGCTTACATACATACACTTGTTTACATATTCTAGACATATTCTAGAAAGGGAGCCACATACACACAGTGTATATTCTTGGTACCACACAACCAAAGAGTCTTGAAGTATGTGGTATTGTCTAAATACAGATGCAGTCTCTGTACACTTGAAAAAGCCCACAGGAATGACTTGAGGAATAACTCCACTCTACTTTATACTGATGCAGCAAAGAGAAAGAGACAAATGCATGTACATGTATTTGCAAAGTCTCAAACTATTTTTTTCTACAGTTGCAACACCACATATCTATACAGACTACCACTGTGACTATGGACTGGACAGCACTGTCTTGTTCCACAATAATTTGAGTCTTTTCAATTTTCCTCCCCTCCAAATGACAGAAAGCTAGGTTACCCTGTGGGTAGATGACATGGAAGGTCATGTCTGCCAGTCTCCTGGTATGCAGCACGTCACCCATACGCCTGGCCAGATGGCTGTCCTTGGGGGAAGGGGGGACAGTCAGGGACTCCACACAACTCAGCTGAAACACAGGGACAAATATATACATACAGAACTTCAAGTACTCAAACACAGCGACCTCTAAGTCTATAGAAAACACTGTCAAATGTTTTAGGATCAGCAAACAGTGATCTATAATCCATAGGTAAGATAGAAGTTCATTAAGGAAGATGGAAAATTGTTTCCCTTAATCTTAGCAGACAATGAGGAACAGTGTTAGTGTAGCAATTTGGCCCAATTGCAACCATAACTTTTTCTATGCATATAAGGGTGAACAAATTACAGACATCCACAGAATACATTTGCAGACACAAGACTTTTCATTGACAATCATTATGGGTGAGAGACACAGACATGCCTACCTTATAATTTACATGTGTTGTTGTTTTACTCCTGACTGCCACAGGGCTGGCTGAGGACTTCTTGCTGGGACTGCCGGAACTACTTTCCTCCTCCTTACATGGCTGCCCAAGGAGACTCAGCTGGATCAGGGTCTGAGTAAACGGGTCCCTGTGGACCAACTCACATGCTGACTGGAGGAAGGGTTCTATGGAGGAGCGCTGGGTGGCCATCTTACTAAGAGCCCAAGACTGGAGAAGAATATAGACATTGTAAATGATTTGTAAAATCATTGCAGACTTACGGTTACCAGGCAACAGAGGCCGTGGTAGACCAAATAAGACATGGATGGAGTGCATCCAAAATGACATTAGAATGTGCGGACTGTCCAACATTGCCCACAGGACAGGGTCGCATGGAGACATGGAGTCCTGTCTAGCCAACTGCTGCCCACCCCTGAGACAGGGAAGCCGACAGTAGAATAATCAAAGCCCGGATATGTAATTGTAAAGCCACACAATGGATACCTTCAAGTGAACAATGTCATCACTTCTTTTCATGATCCATCAACATGCTGGGATATATGTTTTTATCTTGCTCTTCATTGGTCTGCTTTATTAAAAATGTTGTTTGGAAAAGATGCCTACCAGTTCAGAAGTTCCCAGCTTGAAGATGTACTTCCATTCTCTCCATGTTATCCTCTCGTCCAGTGTTCGGGCCAGCTCTTCTGTACTGCGCACTATTACTGGTACCTGGGACAGGCAAGACCATTCAAATCTTACTGAGTACAGTACCGTAATGTGTTTTTACCATAAAGCAGCCATGTGTGATTCTGGAACAATTATTAAGCAGTGTACGAAATACTTTTTTGAGCCAGGTTGCCCAGTGGCAACTAAGGATGAAAGGTAGGTTGCCCATCAAAATTCCAGGTTGCCCCAAATTTAAACTCTTCTACATTGTGATTAACTTTGTTAGAATGCAATGTGAATTTATACATTTCTGACACCGAGTTGTTATCCCTTACCTGAAGTGATGAGCTCTTCCATAGGAACTTGTCAATAAACAGTTCCCAATGGACGAAAGGGGCATCCTTACCACAAAATTTAGGTAGTGCACTGGGCTACCTGGGTGTAGAAATAGGTTGCACCAAGCAAAATATGGTTGCACGGTGCAACTGGGCAACCTAGTATTTCGCACGCTGAGTATTTTACTTTTAGCATTGTAATCAAGTCTTCATTGTGCATGCCATCAATGTGTCAAATCCATACCATACTCATACAAGTTTACATAAAAATTATCAGTATAGATTAGAATTATAGAATTACAATTGACACACTACCTCCTCTATACACTGCTCCAGACTTCGTACAACAGACCTAGTTTTCTCCTCTTGAGTCATCTGGTCAAAATGTTCCCTGAAATATGAGGGTAAAAAAAAAACAATGAATATTTTAAGACGTATAAAATTTTCTCTACCTGACCTAGAATTTATATACAATCTTCAATACAATCTTATATATATCTTTACAATGAATACATAAGACGGCAAACAACTACATGTACTTGAAAATGCATGCAAAATTACCAGTATGTATGTATCAATTGAGAAAACTTGAGAATAAATTTTCAGAACAAACTGTACCACTAACCTTTTGTTGATGAGCACCATGAGTCCAGAGGTGATCCTGTCATGGACACGTCTCAGCTTCATCAGTTCCTTCATGTGGAGAGCCTGGGGCATGGACATGTACATGTACATCAGACAATAGCAAAAGGCATGAGGGCAGTAAAAAGTACTGCCATATGTAAAAATTAATGCATGTTTGTAAGGGTAACCATACAATCATTATTCACTAACAAATTTAATATACATAACTGTAGTATAACTGTAGGAAGCTGTCTTTCAAAGTTTCATCTAAACCTGACACAAAAGTTTTGGAAATTTAATTCTGGCCAAACATATCTTTGTTGTTACTTTATGAATGTTCTCAACTGAAATAGGATTTTGAAACTTTTTGTGTTAGGTTTGTTTTAATCCAATACATTAGAATCCAATGTCTGTATTAAGACAGTGCAAACTTATTTACATTCTTCAGGGTCCTTCCAATGAAGTCCCCTGCATTTTTCTTGTGCTTGTGGTGGTCGTCCTTGTTGGCTGCTGTTAGTGCCTGTTCAACTGCACCCTTGGCATCACAGATTACTGAGGACAGCTGCTGGAAACTCTGGTCAATCTGAAAAAAAAACAAAGATGTCTATCCATCACAGAACAGTTATTACGTAGATTGGATAAACTTATCATCCAGGAATTGGAAGATAATTATTACATATTCTTGTTAAAAAGTCCATTTTTTCCCTATTAGTATAATCCAGACAATACCCTTAAAACTCATTTTCCTGCCTGAATTCTTGTTATCTTCACAAACAGTGCCAAATCATTTCCATCTGGCCTCCAATACGAAGGGACTTCCAGTGTGGTGAACTCTAAATTGATACTTGGGGCCCAGACATCGGGTTCTAACTATCCCAATACTTTTAAAGGCAAGTTCATTTTTTCCTTCTTCCTAGTTTCAATGTATACATGTATCCTCTACCAAAAGTTAACATGTGGGCCTACCTCTGGCACCAGGTACACAGCGATGTCCTGTAGGTTCCTGGTGGTCAGACACCCCAGCTGGTTCCTCACCACACGTAACAGTTTCTGTAGCTGCTCCAGGAAGATGGGTAACCTGTGGAGACATCACAAACAACAAGCATCCTTTACACAGCAATCAACACAAAAGATAAAGAAATTTTTTATACAAAACTTCACAAACCTATCAGTTGCTTCTTTTTTGCGGTGCATACCCAGTATTACCCAAGTAATATCTCTATTGTATATTTTTGTATCACTAGAGAGGTTTATCACTAATACAATGTACATTGTATAACGAGGCCTTTGAGTATTCACTTACCTGGAGTGAGCATACTTGATGATGTCATGTCTCTCTTGTCGGGACAGCTCCCATTTCCTCTTGTTGAAGATGTCGCACATCAGCAGCACCTTGGTGCCAGCTACATGGGGGTGGTGCACATTACAGGTCAAAACACAATGTCATCCACCTTTCAAAGTGGTGCAGTGATGAGGGCGTTGCAGAATGTTTGTGCAGGACAATGATCATATCTTTAACTGGTTAATATATACACACACACATACATTACAACTGAATTAGAAGGTAGCCAACACTACAAAAGACTTTTTTTCCATTGTGTGAGTTTTTCCTCTACTGAGCACTGGTTAATCTGTCTAGTACATGAACATATTTTACTACCCAATTATAAACTCATTAAAGAACATGGCTCTGCACCCTTACCAACTGCGGCTTCTCGTAACGCCTGCTTCACGGCGTAGCAGAGTTTGGCTGGGTCGGCCAAGTGGGACTGGGCAGGGAGGCCGTTCGTGTCGCCCAGCCCTCCCACTCCTTGTTGTCGACCAGTAAAGATCTCTATAATCCGGTCTGCGCAGGTGTGCACGTCTGTTATCAAGCCAATGATTTCTACATGGAGAAAAGACAGAGTCATGGTCAACTGCAGTAAACTAAAAGAAAAAACATTCAACTGTATACATGCCGAGAAGAATATGGAAAAAGTCACCCAATTCTCCTGTCACTCACTTACTCACTATCCAGGATTTGATTATACTGCTGCTTTGTAGAGTAATATAAGTTATTAAGTAACACAGAAACATGTACATGTACACAAGAAAACAGTTACTCAAGCAACTAGATAGATTTTGGAAACTGTCAGACATTTCAAGCAGCATCCACTACTTTTTGTCAGGACAAACAGATACATGTAGTAGGAGAACCGGAAACAGACATTGACTTGAGTACATATGTCTCCCTTTCGATGTTAAATGTAATTTACGGAAATGAGGATGTTACAATGAACACTAGAGTAGTTCCCCACTCACGTTGTTTCAGAGCTGAGTTATCTACAAATGTTTGACACATCTCCACAAATTTCTCCAGCCCTGCGATCTTGCCCGCCACTCGGACACACAGCTTGGCCACATCCTCAGTCAGATCGCTGGGTAAGGACTCACAGTACACGTAGTGGAGCACAGTGTAGATCACATCTTTGGACTGTCCGGTCAGGGGACATGGGGACTTGGTCCAGTCCACAGAGGGGCACACACTGCCTACTATTATTTTGTGGATTTTGAACTGAAATAGAAGAAAATACACACGTTTTCAGGACAAACAAGAAGCATGCAAATATCATCTTGTCTGGCTTTTGTCTTCTCCAATGTTATATCATAGTATCTACAATACAAAATTAGTATTGGCACACTGATAGCTCAGTAGGGATGATATCTCTTTTCCAAATGGAAAAATGAAGTGCCTCCTAGCAACTCTCAGGGGAACTGCACTGCTTTGCAGATGACAAATAGACCAATATGGCCACACCCACCTCATTCAAGAAGTAGAAATGCACAAGTAAAATACGGACATGGAGAACTCTGTTCAACGTACAAATGTAGCACTGGTCTGCATAATTTGATGGACAACCAGGATCAGATTATTACCTAACTGTAGGTTAGAAAATTAATTATTTTCAAGTAAGCACAAGAACATTTCAATCATAGAAGTTAAGGTAAACAATCTTACGTCAGTTCCGTCATCTGCCTTGACAGACACATCTGAGAAATACCCCTCCTCCAGGGCACTTAGAAGAGAGTAGGGAGAATCTGGGCCTTGGTCAGATGGGGACAGCTAAAAAAAAAAAGATACAAGATTTCTTAAAGAAAAGATGGTTACAATTATTTTCACATTCAGATGCATACACAAATATCCATTTAAAAAAAAAAAATGTATCAATTCAGGAAAAAAAACTGCTGCAAATAAGTTACATAAAGAGATAGCCAACACTATGCTGAGACACAGGGTACACTAAGTGAAGTCAATTTCTACTTACCTTTCTACATTGTAAAATGAAGGACTTCTCATATGTCAGGACCATGTGGTCACCTGGCAACTCCCCTGGGAAGTCAGCCTGGGAGGGAAGAGATCTTTTGATGATTCCCACTTTCAAACACAGTCTTTTTTTGTTGACTCATCACAGTATCAAAGAAAGGAATTGAAACATTGAAAACATACAAAAGTCAACAACAAATAAACAGAAAGATAAAATTGAAATGTCAATTTCTTGTATTTCTTGTCTAAAACATAATTCATATGTATGGTGTACCATTATTAGTAGAATCAAGTCACTCAAAGATACTTCATGTCTAAAAGTTCTTACATACATGTACATGTTACAGTTGAAAAATGTACTGGACAACAAGGATATTTTTAATGTTTAAGAAATTAACGATATTTAATTATATTGGTAAATGAGATATCTTGCTAATCAGAAGAACACATGTACCTTCACTTCACACCATTGACCTCACCTTAAATGCTATAACATCACCGGTGGATGTTCCTCCATATCTCAGTACTGCAGGGTCACCAAGTATAACCTATGAAATGGAAGATCGCATAAAACCCTATTCAGAAAAATTTACAGTGCACTTATTGCATGAACCTACGAAGTACAACATGATCTACAGAAGGTGTGATATTTGGATATCCACCTAAAGTTCAAATATTCTCCAAATGGCTACCTGAATAGTGTCAATGTACATGTAAATTCAAAACATCAAGCCTTTCGATCCCAGTGAAAAAGCAATTCCAGTTATGTATCCCATCATAGGATGCAAAACTATACATCACATTCTAATTTTTGCAATTTGACAATTCCATTCCAATCCATAAACTTTAGACAATGTGTTACTAAAAGATACATGCATTAACTGGAAGTTGGTTTTGGAATATATATATTTTTGGAAAATATATATTTAGAAAAACAACAACAAATAAGACACTTTATTATATGTAGCCCTGCCGTATAAAGCAAACTACAGTAAACATGTACATGTATGTTACTCAGGGTACCACCACTGTACCAATTTGCCCAACACCATTGGGTTGATTCTGCCTCAGTTAGATGCTAACCCCTTTACCAATGATTTATATTGTGTGCAGGAAAACAATATCAATATTGGTTGCTTCTGACAGAACTGGGGCGAGATCCATGAGATAAAGAATATCCATTCATAACAGCTGCTTTAATTCATGTAATGAGAACTACATCTTTCCAATATTTTGAAATTCAAGCTTTGTTTCTTCATTATTCCAATATAAAACTAAGAAAACTCCAGTCACATCTGCATTACGAGTACGATTAGATTTAGTAATTGTTATTCTCCCCCATGCATCCTGATTTGCTTTTCAAAATGTCTTGAATAGCCCTAATGAATCAACTGTATCAGCCAGCCGATCTGCGTGTATTCCCCGGTACCCAGTTAGACTGATGCTCACATTGACAGAAGCCATAATGAGTGATTCAGTTCACCGATAAAAGGCCTGGGTTGTTCATTAGTCCCTGAATGCAGCATGTATTGTATAGGATGTTACCCATGGAAGTGCCACACATTCATCAGCTCTTTAATGAAAATTAATTTATTGTGAGAAGACCTGGCCATTTTTCTTTGAGATTGGCATGATCCAAAGCCTAATGATGACTCCTTTAGCTACTTTGTCAGAAATTTTCAATCAGAAGCATTCGGGCATACATGCATGCCATGAAAGTTTGAGGTTCCAATCTCTCTCTATGTAAATGGTAATGCTGGCAGCTTTTGTACTGTTGTCACAATCTTTCCCATTGATCATGACAACAAGTCCTGTGAAAAGTCCTAATCTAATCCATGTACATATACTAATAATAGAGGCACAAGGATACCAGGTGGTACTGTAACAGTCTAGATGGGCTGTAGTGACATTGCAATTTGAGCCAACAAAATAAATAAAGGTTTCCTGCTCGTCGTTATGTGACTTGGTAGTTAAAAGTCATAAAGCTCAGATAGGTATCCTACAGGCAGAGTTCATAGCATAAACCATTAGTGCGTAAAGTTAGATAATAAAAACCAGTAAGTTCATGCACTATACATGTAGTAGTCACATTGTCACAATGTCTATCATTCAGGTGGTCCTAAGCTGTGCAACTGGATTTTAAATTCAACAGCCATCTAGATGAATTTTGAATTATACATGATTTAGGAAATGTTGTCTTAACCAAGGTTACACCCATGTGGATGGCAATCTCTACAATCTTACCAACGGCTTCCAAAGATGGTGATGTACATGTATCTGCAACCGGTAAATGATAAGGTGCGAAGGGCTCAACATTTGTACTCTAGCTTTGTACAGCCAAAAAAAAAACCCTTGGAAAACATAATCTGACAAGTAGAAGTTAGACTTCACTGACCTCATAGGCCTCGCAGGAGAAGAACGGCATGGGCTCCGCATCATCCGCAACTTTCCAGATCACATCACCATTCTCATCCAGTTTAAACTCTGTCCTGTAGGTCATCAATAAGGATGGGCAACACCAGTACATACAGCATTATGCACATATAATATTGGGTGGACAATTTTTCATGTTTATAGGCCATATATAATTTCTTGTCCTGAATTCTGTCAACTTTCTGGGTTATATTGCACACAGCTATAAGCCCCCATGTAAATTGTCAAAAAAGAGATGTCAGAAACGCAATGCTATATCCACTTCATCTACTTGAAATGACAGCACTCAATCACAGGTAAATATTAAACTTAACATTTCTGTTGGAAAGCCAAAGACTTTAGAACTTGGTTTCATTCATCAAATCACTACATAACATTTGTACCAAGTTTAGATGGACAAGGACAATGACTATGCAAGGTTGTCAGTATGCAAGGTTGCCTTCCCTATATTACATGCCTTCAATAATATTTATTGAACTGTAGGCAGCTTTCATGTATGTGGCAAGGGAATGATTTATGATTTTCAATGGGGACTTCTCTTTTCATTTTGGCATGGAATAACTACTGGACAGCAATGCTCCGGTATGCAAGGCTCCTAAAATCTTGTGACAATCTGATGACACATTGTCAGATGATCATGATGGTGTAAAGTGTGTAAACAAACAAGTTAAGTTTTTGTTTGTATAAGGATGAGCACTATCATGGTACAGCAAATATATTCCTTATTGACCAATAGATTGGTAAATTTGCTTAAAAATTAACGTTACGGATATATTTCCCGCTTTTTAATTTTTGCACACTGCACACAAAACAAAAGACCCTAAAGTCGAATCTTCATACTATTTGATTTGTTGTCATCGTAAGTTTGAAAAATCGATGTAAACAAAAACCAATAAAACAGCTGTTACGCACACAAGAGCATCCCTTCATGCTTTATACTCATGTGTACCAGGAAACTAGTACAAGGTATGGAAGATGAGTTTTTATTGCTGCCAAAATTAGCCCAGAGGTGATGATGATATCACCTCCAGTGAAAATAGCTCACGTATCAGGAACCAACCCGGTTAGATCACCGGCAAAACTTACCCCTCGATACCAGTCGGTTCCACCCGTCCAGAAAGCGACACACATTGCTCAATCTGCAAAATCAAAACGCACAATTATTCATAGAACCCAGAATATTGTAAATCCGGGTTGGTATGCCAAGACAAGCGGCAGAAAAACGACAAACAAGAGGTACTGACTCTCCAAGTCCCGTAAAAGGCATTTTCGTCCGCCATCTTGGATGACCTCCGTCTGGAAATGGAATTGTGGGAAAATTTTAAATCCCTTGGTAGATGGATCAAAGCGGCTTCTAGCCGTCCAGTAGGGTACTGCACCATACTTGGTTCTTCTGCTTGTTGAACTGAAGGGTTTTTTCGCCGCTACTCTTCGCTTTCGGCGGGCGGGCCATATTATCTCTCCGCATCTTTTGGTCAACCAGTAATATTACATCGGTGACTGCTTTCGGGCATACTTTGGGTGTATCCATTGGCCAGACAGTATCCAATACGCCACCGAATTTTTGGATATTGTCTGGCCAATGGATACAGCCTGGTCAATTTGATAATGTCTTTGCAGCCACCAAAAGATCTGCTTGGAGATTGATATCATCTTCATCATCATGTATACCCCCCTATAAGTATAACCCCGCAAGGGGTACAGTTGGGGGGGGGGGGGAGAGGCGGGCAGGCCGCAAGCCCGGCTCGAAACGACTGTGGGATCTCGAGCCGTGACCGTCGAGCCGGTCAGGGAGTTCCACTGGGGAATAGTGCGAGGAAAAAAAGAAAATCTGTAGGTGTCTGTGCGTGTATTAATAGACTGGTATTTAAGAGAGTTGTTTGGCTACCCCCTCCACAGTGATGTTGATGGGAGGGATAAAAGGAGCTGTAGGTTCACCAAGGGTAGGAATGGTGGACTTATCCTCCCTGGTGAACACTGACTCAAACTGGGCCCCCAATGCATCAGCGTTTTCTTTGGGGTCAGATGTTAGCACCCCTTGATGTCTTAGGGCTGACGCGAGTCCTGTCTGATGGATTTGACATAGCTCCAGAAGGCCTTGGGGGTTTTCATCGATGGTTTAGTTTCCAGATAGTTGGAAACGTAATCCCTATGGGCCTTCTTAACTCTCTGCTTAACTCCCTTCCTACACCTCTTTGCCCAGGCTTCATTGGAGTTTGTTTTCCTAGCCTTAGCAAAAGGTTCAGAACGTTTACGCATTGCTTTGAGGATTTGGGATGTTATCCAGGGTTTGTGGGACTGTCGCCTCACTCTTTTCCTGGGAACATGTTTATTGGCAGCGTTCATGATAGCTGTCTTAAACAGTTTCCAGTTTATTAAGGGCATTTACTTTTGCAGGTGGTTTTTGCAGATATAGTGAACTTTCCCCGCATCCGGTTCCCAATCCCTCACCACAATCAATCAATCCCTGACCACGCCCACCTGTTACTTCCGGGTGCCCCGCGCGGAGAACTATGGGAACAAAACTGCATCATTCCCCAGATCGAGGCTACCAATATTTTTCCTTGCAGGACGACCAGAGTATCCAGGCGAAAAACGTCAGAAAATGGGAAATTCAGACACCAAATTGAACTTCAGAAAGGCAGTTATCCAGTTAACAACCAAAACACAGGTAAGACACAGTCTGGATCGTGTCAGCTTCGTGACAAATCGTTGTGACAGGTCCGTGTGCGGCGCTCGAATTTTTCTGATTACGTTTCAACATGGCGGCGCTCTGGGCCTGAAGACTCCTACGCAGACAAAGAAAGCTAATTTTGCGATCTGTCAAATTGATATCTCACGTTCTCAATGCGGCGAGATTGTAAACAGTTCCGCGCATTGTGTGCCCAATGGAAAAGTGTCCAAACCGTTCCCATATGTGTTTGAGAGATGTTGTTTATAATACAGGTGTAGCGCAGCAGTCGGTAATGACGTCAATGTTGACTAGGTGTAGGATGTGATTACGTGGAACAGTTACTAATCACCTGTGTTGGGCGATGTTTACTGACCAGTAGCACAGAAAACATTTGGCTTCATTCAATTGAAATCCATTCTACCAATGTCAGATGTTAGTCTTCTTTTATTGCAAGCAGGTGTCATTGTCATTAGGTATATCAATCATGAATAATGCAGATGCATTAAGGGCACTTACTTTTGCAGGTGGTTTATTTTCACATATTTTGTGGTGTCCACTTAACACGAAATCGTGACACCACGAGTATGTGTTTTGTATTTTTATAATACTATAGACCTGTTTCAATCATGAACTTCAAACACTGTGAAAACTTCTTTTTCCCTTATACTGCAAAATAAAACCACCGCAAAAGTAAATGCATCTACTTTATTTAAGTGGGGTCGTGTGGCGCAGCGGTAGCGCGTTCGGCTCAGGGCCAAGAGGTCCCGGGTTCGATCCCCACCCATGTCACCGATCTTGTGCCCTTGGGAAAGTCACTTTACGCGACTTTCCTCACTTCACTCAGGTGTAAATGAGTACCTAGCTTCGGTTAGGGACGTCCCTCAGATAGGACGTCCTGTGTTTGGGGAGAGCCACACCCCACACACGTTAAAGAACCCACCATACTTATCGAAAAGAGTAGGGGTTCTTCCCGGTGTGAGTGGTTCAAACCTTACAGTCTGGTCTCAGGTTTGACATCTTGTAGAGGTGATAGTCACCTGTTATGTCAATCCTTCCACAATGTGGTAAATCTTCATAGATAAAAATAAATAAATACAGTAAGCACATTTATAGGTCACTTAAATTAATACAGATCTTTTATGTACTTAATAATTGTTTTCCATTAGATTTAAGAACTCCAAGCCAAGTTATTTTTGTCCCCATTGAGTTGTAATGTGTTACATTGTGTTCCTTTTTTGACACTGCTTGTTGTGTACTCCTCCTTCTTTTGTGTACTTACCAGCCTGTTGAGGCTCAAGATGAGGCATTCTGGGACCAGTTCTGGACAGACTCCGTCACCAGCGTACAGGACGTGTTCGCTCTGGTTCCCGCGGCAGAGATACGAGCACTGAGAGAAGAGTCACCCTCCAACCTGGCCACACTATGTTACAAGGTGACTTGCACTATGATTCTCACACACCTTGGCTGAATTGTAGAAATGCAAGACAAAAAATTTACAATGTGAAAATGTGATTGACATGCAGCCACTTTCTTATTTGTTGAACTGCAAATTTTGTGTTCCAGGCTGTAGAGAAACTGGTGATGGCAGCAGAGTCCTCGTGTGCTACTGCCAAGGAACAACAGACAGGTACACAAACAACTTTCACTTTTTCCTCGGGGCAATATTTGATATAAAACGTACAAAAATCTGATCGAAGTAATGTGACAGTTCATCTTTGGTAACTGTAAGAAATTTTACATGTCTTCACATAGATTAAGCCATTAGCATAAAATCTCTGATGGTAAACAGTAAATAAATGCCCCCGATGTTGTTGTTTGTCCTGCCAGTGCTGAACTGTGTGCGCCTGTTGACTCGCATCCTGCCCTACATATTTGAGGACGCCGACTGGCGAGGGTTCTTCTGGTCAACACTTCCAGGCCAGGCGGTCAGTAGTTTACCCTTGTCCACTCCCTCTGTAGTTAAGTGCTAATTTGATTACATGACTCGCTGTCATATCTAAATTTGCTTCTAATCTAAGTGACAATTCCATGATTGCCTTTGTATTTCTATCATTCTTACCCACACATTATATTCACACTAACTTGTACATAGTACATTATAATGCATGATGCAAAATTTGATAGAAAAATTGCTTTTTTGGCTGAACTAGGATGGAATTCGAAAGATTTGACATTAGGTGTTTTATTTGAAGTTGAAAACATTTTGTATATAATAACTAGTCAAAGTTATCTTGACAACTGTTACAGTGATTTTGGATGGATGAAATTTAATATGATACAATGATGATATATCAGTGGAAAAAATGCATGTTTTAGATTGATGGTGACTGACTTTCCTGACAACTATTGTTTTTCAGGGTGAAAACGACAGCCTGAATGATGTAAGCCCTATAAGTTTGGTTATTTTGTGTTGTTATGTTTTTACTGAAAATTATTGAAAATTTTGTTTCCTATTTTGTTGTTCTTTTTTCTTGTCAACATTTACTGTCATATTACACATGAGTTTTGTCCTTTATTTACAAGTCCCTCTTTGTATCTGTTTTATGACGTACAGTATATTCCCTGATATATATGTGTATCTCTACATGTTCTAGTATATTTCTGTTTATGAAATATGTGAAAAGTTTTATCCAATATTGTACATGTGTATGAAATAATGTCCTCTTGTCTTGTATGATGTTCAATGATAACTTCCTCTTGAACCTTACAGCTTGTATCTTTGCTTATTTTGTACATTTCTATCTTTTCTAGGAGGATGGTGGGTCCATGCCTTTGGCTCAGTCCCTTCTGAATGCCTTGTCGGTAAGCTACACAATATCACCATCTTAATCTGCACAATCAATTTTAGCTGTCCTTATCTTGTGTACCAAGTGTTCTGGTTACTAAGGAGACTACAGAGTAACAATGTTATCAGAGCTCGAGAGGCTTACCGGATGGAAGGCAACTTATGTAAATATTTACAAACTTAAAGGTCCTTGAAGGGGTCGTGTTCTGAAGATGCACAGATTTCAATGTCTCTGTAATTTATAAAAGAATTCCAAAATCCCTGCTGATTTTTGCTGTAACTGTCCAAATTTGGGTGCCGGCCAGGATGGGCCGATTTAATTACATGTACATTAATCTTGTCAAATACGGTAGATGGAAATATGCAGAAGTAGGATGAAGTTTGTATAGTAAATAAGGATGTGTCATTTGTTTCAGGATCTCCTGTTTTGTCCAGACTTCACCGTGGCACCCAACAAGAAAGCTGGGCCTGTGAGTGTAAACACTGTCTCTATGCAGGATGGCATTTGACATCATGTACTTAATACAACACAGGGACAGAGATTTGTTCTTTTATTTTGTGTTACCTTCATCGTGCTTACACAAAACTCTAATCCCCACTTTGGGCACAGACTATGTACTGTCACACATTCACGTGTTTGGACAATTAAAAGAATCAATGGTGGAAAAAAGGACAATCCTAACTTCAGGATACATGTAGTTACATGTAGCTGATGTATGCCATATCTTAAACAGGTGAGAAGTAAATATTACGTAATTGAAACACAAATCTATTAACATTTAGGACCCTGTTAAATATACTCAAGTTTACTGTTGATCATGATATATATTTTTGCAGATGAAGGGAAAAATATTTGGCATTTTATGATTTTTTTTGCTTACACCTTTACAACTATCTTGCTGTGGAAATTTCTCCTGAAGCAGTAGATATTGATTATGTTAAACATGATCTGTAGGAGACCCATGAAGACCTGCAGTCTATCGACAGTTGTGAGTACATCTGGGAGTCAGGTGTGGGGTTTGCCCACTCCCCGGCTCACTACCCACACCACGACCAGAACAGATCCGAGATTCTCAAACTCCTGCTCACCTGCTTCTCAGAGACCATGTACCAGCCTCCAGGTCAGATACAAGTCTTTCCGCCATGTCTTCAATGTGTGAAATCCTCCTCTACATTTAAGGACAGTATTAACCAAATCCATTTAGTTCAAGGACAGTATTAAATCAACCTAACCTAAGTTTAAGGACAATATTAAAAAGTCCTGTAAGTTTAGGACAGCATCAACCAAATACCTTCTTCTAGATCTTGTACAAAATTCTTAACACAAGGTCCTACTGGTAGAGCTTTTGAAGGTTCTTGTGTTTATGGATAAATGTTAGATAGGGATAAATGTCATCCTTATTATAATTCCATAAAATGTAATTACTACATTTAGTCTCCACAAGGTAGAATTCAACATGCCAATTGCCAGCTATCTGCTTGTCCTTGTTTTTGTATGAAACCCTCTCTAGAAGAAAGATGATCTAACAAATCACTTCTTTCCTCAACTTGGTGGCCCTTTGTCCTTTACAGCCCAAACTAAGAATGGTAGGTGTAGAGTCTTACTGTTTTTGCAACAATGCACAGTCTACATTGCATGTTGCCTCTATAGTGTGTTTTTTAGGCATGTACTTCATGACAACCAATTTTTCTTTGGCCTGCTATGTTTCTAACATGAACACCTGTCAAGATGCAGCATGCATCTACATTGTATACAAAAGAAACTTCCCCCACTCTCATTTCTGATATACTAATTCATTCACCACAAACAATGCCATTTCATGATTTTTCATGCAATCAAAGGTCAGCATAGCATCTTTGGCAAAGATAAGGTTTACTTCCGAGTCTATTTCTCTTGAATGAATTCACTCCATCTTTAACTAGTAAGAATACCCCTGTATGTAGTGTGACTATACTTACCAATAATTTTTTCTTGTTACCTAGGTGACCCCTTACCCAACCAGTGGCTGACGTACTTTGCGTCCTCGGAGAACCGTCACGCCCTCCCCCTCTTCACCTCCCTTCTCAACATTGTGTGTGCCTACGATCCCATTGGCTACGGCATGCCGTACAACCATCTCCTATTCAGCGACTACCGTGAACCGACGGTTGAAGTGGCGCTGCAGCTGCTGATCGTGGTACTGGACCACGATAACGGACAGAGTGCCATCTCTGTGGACGGGACAACAACAGGCACCGCTATGGACCAAGGAGCTGAGGTAGACAACCAAATCTCACCCATATCTTACATTTCCAAGAAATACATTATCAGTAAGAATTTTCTCAGGTTATATTGGGGTTAAGGCCAGCTAAACTCTTAATAGTTGGTATGTACTTAATTTAGAAATCCTTTTACATTAAATGACAATTTCACTTTGTTACCCTTGCTATTGGCCTGGTCCCTCTATTTTCCTTACTCCTGTTTATCTAAAATTTTCTAGAGGTGCTTTGTAGTCTGCTTTAGAATAGAACTTTTTGAATTCTGAAGCTAAATCCTCATGCATACTTGTTAACTACAGTAACTATACAAACCTTCAGATTTAAAGTTTGGTGATAAAATGTTGTACTGACTGTTTTTACCCCATGTCAGATTACAAGAGAGGTATTGGCTCCCCAAGAAGGATCACAAGTTAGTAATTGTATTTTTGTAAGGGATCAAGGTTTGAAATTATGAAACTGTCCCTCCAAAAAATGTCGAAACCATCCAAGTAAAACAGATCATTACATATCTAAGGACTAACATAGTTTTCTCAGCTATTTCTCTGCATTTACAAGAATCTATAAGTGTTACTTTCTAATTGACCGAAATTTTTATGTATAAAGAAGTATTTTCATAAGAAATATGATAGTTACATATTCAGTAAACATGCTGTTTACCATTGAATGATCTCTAAGCTGGTTGTAATTTCCCCTGCTGTTGTGAAGACTTCCCAGTTGAGTAAAGTTTGTGTTTCTGTTGTTCCAGGGAGAGCCTCAGAACCTGTTTGTGAATTACCTGTCTCGGATACACCGTGAGGAGGTAAAGGAACTCTTATTATGACACATGTACTTTAGACATCCTCATATGATATATATATTCAAATAATTTTCTGGTTTTGCTTTACATTAAAAAAATAAGTTGCATGCATCACACATACAGATAAAAAGCTATTGGGTTCACTTGATATACTGTTGTACTTACTGTGGTTATAATGTGTTTGTTTGTTCCTTTATCTGTGTATGTAGGACTTCCACTTCATTCTGAAGGGGATCACAAACCTGCTTAACAACCCACTTATACAGGTCAGAATCAGATATAGATAAATACAGGTCGATATTCTATTGATAGTACATGCTTGTGAACATCTGCAGCACTATAGGTATTTTGACTTATAGTGTGTCACCCTTGTTTTTTTTTCTACCAAACTCAATTGATATCAAGACATCAAATTGCTGTTTCTAACTGGGGTGCACCGAAACCCTCTGTGATATCCTTGATCTTACTTTTATTGATTGATAAGTTCTGGCCTAATGCTAACCATTGATATTAGTAGATTCAGTTTAGTTGCTGCATAGTCTTCCTTGAATGAGAACATGATGAAAAGTACCAAAATATTTTTGTTTCATTCCAAACAGACATACCTTCCCAACTCCTGCAAAAAGATCAACTTCCATCAGGAGATCCTTGTTCTCTTCTGGAAGCTGTGCGAGTTCAACAAGGTCAGCCATTGTGTAGTGTAACACAAAATAGTATGCCTGGTTCTCCACCAAATGGCTTCAAGGTCAAATCCCAGCTGTTTTTGTCAATTTATTTGAATGCTAATTGGAAAGGATGATTGCAGTCCTTCAGGTAGAATGTTGTAAGCTGTGTTCCACCATTCATTGTACTGCTTCAAAAGTCCTATAGTTTGGGTGAATTTCTCTGGTACATTGAACCTGTAACCTTTATGTACAAAGCAGATTCTTGTCTTCTTATGGTCAGTAGGAAAACAACTTTATTTAGATGTGGTGCAGTTACTGTGTTACTCTACTACTATCTACTGTACCATTAACTTTTCAGCTACACTTCTCTTACTTGTACAGATCAACATTGAATATAGGAAGATGCCAGACACTACACAGTATATGTACCTTTTACGAACAATCTTTATCTTTGACAGAAATTCCTGTTCTATGTGCTGAAGAGCAGTGATGTGCTTGACGTCATCGCCCCTATCTTGTACCACCTCAACGACTCCAGACAGGACCAGTGTAAGCAAAGCTACAGGCTTTCACTATGTTAGAAGCTTGTTAAAAGATTCTTGCACCTCTGGTAGTGAATAGATTTACCAGCAACAGGTGTAAATTATAATCTAATATGAGAAAGAGACGGAATGCTAATAACCTCTTTTTATGGTATGCTATTTTAAAATTTGTACTGTTAGGAAGAAAAGATGCATTAAAAAAGTTGAAAGAAAAAGAAAGTGAGCTTTTGAAAATTAACTGGGAAAAGGATAGTTGTAACATATCACCACGCCCCTGTTCCGTTGTTGTATCAAAGTGTGTGACTTTCCTGCTCAGCTCGTGTTGGCCTGATGCACATCGGAGTCTTCATTCTGCTCCTGCTGAGTGGGGAGAGAAACTTTGGTGAGTTCAAACTATATTGTATAGTATAAGTTACATGCTTGGTACTGATCATTGACAAGCCCACAACGTATCTTTTGATGTGTTAGAACAAGCACGTCGGCAGAACGTACTGCGCCTGCGCGAAACCCTTAATGTATTGTGCATAGCACTTCGGCAGAACGTCTCGTATAAGGTTGAATTCGCGTATATAAGGGTGACATCCCGTCTGTAGTTTTCAAATGTTGTGTAGAAAAAGATATGGTCTGCAACAGACAAAATTCTGATGCAACGTTGACCAAAAATCCAGCGAAAATCCAGGTTTTGCGCAGGCGCAGTACGTTCTGCCGACGTGCTGGAAGAACAAAGCCTCAGTCATTAACTTCTACATCCTGAAGCTGTAACTTTCTTGAACTGATTTGTACAGATATTTTGATCCACAAATGTTGATGCATGAAGCTTGCTGTTTAGCTTTAGTTAACAGAAGACTGTGTTGTAGGTGTTCGTCTGAACAAGCCGTACACCGTGCGGGTACCTATGGACATTCCAGTCTTCACAGGCACTCATGCTGACTTCCTCATCATTGTAAGTATTGGTTGTTTCTTCCTGTACAAATCATTCCCTGCCTTTCTGACTATCACCACTGTGGTCTATGGAGCATGGTTAAATGTACAAGTGTTTCTGTTGTGCAGGTTTTCCACAAGATCATCACCACTGGACACCAGAGGCTCCAGCCACTGTTTGACTGCCTTCTCACCATCATTGTCAATGGTGAGTAGCAGCAGCTGCTCATTAGAGACATCTAGCAACATAGAAGTGAACTGCAACTTTATGCCAGAATCTTACTGTTTGTACTTCAATGTAGCATGCTGTAGTAACAAGGTTCAAGGTTTGAGAGCCCTTGTATATACGTATAAAAATCTGTGCGTAAATGAGAAAAACAATGAGTGAATGTAAAATAAGTAAATGAATGAGTAAAAGAAAGAGAGAGCGAGTAGGGGAATGATTGAGAGTGAATGAATATATGAGTTACTGGGACCAGAGTAACTATACTTGTTTTATATCTTACCTCTGCCCAGTGTCTCCCTACCTGAAGAGCCTGTCGATGGTGGCCAGTACCAAGCTGCTGCACCTCCTGGAGGCCTTCTCCACACCGTGGTTCCTGTTCTCCAACCCTTCCAACCACCACCTGGTCTTCTTCCTGCTGGAGGTCTTCAACAACATCATCCAGTACCAGTTTGATGGTATGTACTGCTACACAGATGTACAGACTCAGTCACGTTTGGGACCGCATTCTTAAGAAGTAGGAAGTAAATAACTCGTGTACAAAACACTTTTTCTATATGTTTGTTATCCGTACCTGTACTTTGTATATATCCAACTTCTGTACGTTTGGGACCGCATTGTAAATACAGTTCCCTAAACAGTGCATGTGTATTTGTAGGTATGTAAATACGTTTGGGAACGCATCTACAGCAGCGACACCTATGCTGCAGTGCAATGTGAACCAGTCAGAATTGCCCTGAGGAAGGTGACAGACGGTCACCGAAACGTCGGCTGAATAAAACACTTCGTTGTGTAGAAAGAGTCTCTTTATTCAGTGACTTACCAACCTGATGAAACTATTCACGGAGATGTACATAAAAATTTCTTCTTTTTCTTGATGAATAGAGGAAATGAAGAAATCTATATAAATCTACATAATCCCACTCATACTTGGCTTGCTTCACATTTCTTGAAGTTTTAGAAATGTAGTTTTGTCCCATAGGAATTGAAACCCTGAACATATTTCTGCACTGGCATCCCTTACCTGGTTTGTACCTTATTTGTAAAGATTTGAAGCTAATTCTGTTATAATGTACATTATTTGTTTTAATCTAAAGCTAAATTTGTACAATATTTGTAAAGATTTGAAGCTAGATTGATTTTGATTTTTTCCTCTCAGGGAATGCCAACCTGGTGTACACCATCATCCGGAAGAGAAATGTCTTCCACCAGCTGGCCAACCTTCCGACCGACAGAGCTTCCATCGAGAAGGCTGTCAGCCGGAAGCGGAAAGGCTCGGAGGCGTCGCAGCGTTCTGTCCCCAACTCCCCCACTGTAACGGACCCCCCGTCCATGGAAGGGTCCTTTCCAGCAAAGGAGGCCCAACCAGGAACACTGAAAGCCACACTAGCAGAGATGCCAGGTAAGGGTCGGTGGTGGGGACTGTCCTCTTTGTATTGTAAAGTCCTGTTACCCTGAGGTTGTAATCGAATCGGCAATCTTTGCATGTAAAATTTGGCCCTTGGGTAATGAACTATATAAATTACTATAATTACCAAAAACGTAAATCAAGCAACAATATGGCTTGATAGTAGTTGCTGCATGATTTTGCAACAAATGAAATGTGCATGATAAATTCATAATTTTAATTGGTTAAAGTAGATTGATTTGTAATACTTTAATCCATGCTCTCTGGTAGCTGCAATTTTACAGCTTTACTAACATTTCTCTCTTGTCTTCACTTCATTCACTAACTAATACCAACTCAATGTTATGCTAATTTGTGATATCATCATGTATGCTGGAATGCTGTGCATCTGACTTCCTCCTCAGAGTACAATAAGCTTCAGGTTTGCACTCACAGAATTGTTTTAATCTTCACAACTTGAAGAAAGAAATCAAGACACTTTTCAGCCCTTCGATTGGACTGGCTTTTTCTGCACCAAGCTTGAAACTTTAAACTCAAAGCTGAAAGTACTTCCTTGCAGATCACACACAGAATCTCTGGTTTCCCTGTCTTATAGCACACATATAACTTAATGATTTATCAAACATCCAAATTATCATATTGTGTGCATGTAGTGTACCTTGGAATTGTAAAAATTTCTTCAAGGAAAGGAATGTGAACAAACTCAACTTGTGCTAAAACCTTTTAAAAAGACAGGGAGGCAGGAGATTCTGTCAGGAACTCTGAAGGGATTTTGCTCTGTTCTGCTTCTAATTTTTGGTTTGTTTGAAGTGCTGTTTCAAAGTTTGACAGTTGCTTCTTTTCTTTCCTGTTTGTCATTTGTTGATTTTCAATTTATTGAATCCATGATTAGTTGTATCTTTGAAGGAAGTCACAAAATCAGCATTACCACATGATCAGTCATCGTTTGGTCATTTAGATCGTCGTTCCTTAGGCATTGAACGACTGACGGAGAAAATGGAGGCGTCGTCTCTCGCCGAGCAGGCAGCAGAAGACGCGGATACTCCCGGGGCCGCAGGGCCTTCCCCCAGCGACACGGAAAGTTCTGTGGAAGACAGTAAACCTGCTGCTAGCACACCTGTCCCTCAGGTAGTGTGGAAGATGGTTTGGATGATGCACATTTGTGTGCTGCACAGTCATTGCTGCCTTTAAAGCTTTAGCATTAACAGATTTTTGCTTGAGATGACAACAGTGTGAAATACATTGCAGCATTGTTTCTGACTTTTTTTAACGAAACTTAGAGCAGTTAACAATGTGTGATTGACTAGTTCCTCCTTGATATCCAGTTGGATACCGAAGTTTGGGGACAAAATTGTTTCCACTTTTGTGTTGTTTGTTGTGTGTACACAGTTTGGGACTGTTTCTTTTCGTTTGTTGTGGAAGATTTTCCCCTATGTAACTACTGTCAGGGGTGGAAATACGTATACCCCTCTGTGTGCAACTTGGTGCAAGTAAATTTGGTGTCATGCAACTAATTTTTTGCCGGTATGCACCGCGGTGCAAGTTTGCTTTATCCGCTGTTACTACCAGTACCTGTAGAAATACCCAATAAAGAACTGGAAAGGGAACAAAACCAGAATCCATGAAGTTTTTATTAAAGTTACTACATGTACTTTTGGTTGTGTTCGTTTTATTTTTGGGGGGTGCAACTATTTTTCTTCTGGTGCAAGTATTTTTTTTTCATCTGCACCAGTGCAAGTTGGCCCCAAAATCTATTTCGACCCCTGACTGTAGTTCATGTAGAAAAAGTGGAGTAGTTTCCGCGGTAAGGCTGTGTGTAAACAGTGTTTGTCCTGCTCAGTCCCCTACCAGCTCCACAGCCTCCATCCAGCCTGACCTGCGAGGAGCCGTCAAGAGAACCGCCTCCATGAGCAGCAGAGAGGGGGGCGAGTGGAGACCCACCTCAGAATGGGTAGGTGTTTTGGGCAGCCATTTCAGGGGTAATCTGTTAGTGACATTGTCATCTGTGGTTATTTTATATGCTGCACTATTGGGACAAATCTTTATTGAGTCTGTCCATACAATTTGCAAAGAAGGCTATGTTTTGTTCTGTTGGCTTGTTGATTGCTTGCCTGGTGTGCTCCATTGTGAACACTGTGATGTGGCTAAGTCATACCCTTAGAAAAATGAAATGAAGACAATACTCCCTTAGAGCAATTTGTTTTCAAAACTTAAGATGACAGGAACGTCAGTCCTATGGAGAAAGATAATACAGCCTCTGTGAGTTCAGACACAGGTTTGCTGTGTAGTAACCATTTGTTAGATAGTAGGTTCTTGTATACTGAATACACTGAGTCATACACAAGCATCTTCAGGAACATCAGGCTTCATTCCCCTGCCTCTCCAGGACTCTTGTCTCTGAGTAACACGTCGGCAGAACGTACTGGGCCTGCGCGAAACCCGTAATGTATTGTGCATAGCACTTTGGCAGAGCGTCTCATATAAGGCTGTATTAGAGCATATAAGGCTGACAGCCTGTCTGTAGTTTTCAGATGTTGTATAGGAAAAGATATCGTCTGCAACAGGCAAAATTTTAATGCAATGTTGACCAAACACCCAACGAAAAACGTGAAAAATTAGGGTTTTGCGCAGGCGCAGTATGTTCTGCCGACATGCTTCTCTGAGTGACCTTTCTGTCCCTGGATCCTACCACTTCCAAGGGGTCGTAGTGGGTTCACCACACCGTTGCTATATTAATTTGGCCCAGGTTATAGTGTTTTGTACATGTTGTACGTTCAGGTGCAGTCCTGGAAGCAGAAGCTGCCTCTGCAGACCATCATGAGGCTGCTGCAGGTGCTGGTGCCGCAGGTGGAGAAAATCTGCATCGACAAGTAAGCATGGGGCAGGGTCGACATCAGAGGATAGTATTGTGATGCCCGTACTGAACATTCAGGGCTCAAATTACCCCTTCATATGCAAGTTGGTGCATGTAATTTGGTGCTCACAGTGCACCTAATTTTTTTACTTGTCTGCATCAGTGCAAGTAAGCTTATTTTTTCGCATGTGCACCTATGCACCTTTACCAAATAACATAATTTGAGCCATCTGTCAGTACACGTAGATGTTTGCTATCTCAATAGATAGAAGTGAACAAAGATGTTGCCATAGTGACTAAGTACATTCCCTGTTCCCCAGGGGTCTGACTGATGAGTCGGAGATCCTGAAGTTCCTCCAGCATGGTACCCTGGTGGGACTGCTGCCCGTACCCCACCCCATCCTCATCCGCAAATACCAGGCCAACTCTGGCACCACCATGTGGTTCCGCACCTACATGTGGGGCATCATCTATCTCAGGTAGGGATGGGTGTGTGACTGTGTGTGTGTGTGTGTCTGTTTGTTTGTTTGTGCAAGCGTGTGTGCATGCATGTAAGCATGCATGCACATATGTTTAAGTGTGTGTACATGTGTGTGTGTGTATGAGTGTGTGTGTGTGTGTGTGTGTGTGTGCACGTATTCATGTGTATGCATATTTGGGTGTATGCATGTGTATGAATATATCCACGGTATGTATGTGTGTGTGTGTGTGTGTTTGTGTGTCAGCCATACCTTTATCTTTCTAAAACATTGTTGTCCCTCCCCCCTGTAGAAATGTGGACCCTCCTATCTGGTATGACACCGATGTGAAGCTGTTTGAGATCCAGAGAGTGTAGACAGAGGAGCTGCCAAAACCCAGGAAGGACCTAGGAACCACTTAGCAGCAGAAGGCTGTGCTGTTAGAATAGTTTCAGTAGCAGTGGTTTTGAAGTATTTCATCAAAACATTTTGTGAAAGCAGCTTTTGCCCAAAGTGCTTCTTTTCAGGAGCTATACATACACAATACAATGCTTCTTTTTAGAAGCTACATATATTAATGTAACCCATCAAGTACATTTTGTGAGAAAGTATATAAGATATCTTTATTCAGATATGGGCCAAAACAACTTCACAGTGTTTGATAAAAGACTTTAAAACCAGGTATGCTGAGGAAGATGTTAAAATCAATCAATCAATGTTAAAACTAGAGACTAAAGACTTAAATGGTTGTCATGAAGTACAAGAAATTCTGCAGAGAAAATCATGTGAGCAGTGTATCTCACCCACATACACATACTCTCTCTCATACATACACAGACACATGTGCATATGCCATGTATGCTCTTTCTGGTGTATAACAGAAATATGGAGAAACTTTTGTGCTTCACTTGAAGACTCTTGCAGTTCAAATCTCTAGCTTAAATTCAACTTTGAATCTGTAGTTTGGTTACAGAATTGTTTTGATAGGAATAGAATGGTGTAGTATGGTAGGGATAGGTATTCTCTATGCTGTATATGTTGTTCCTTTTCCATAAACAACTAAAACAACAGTCCTTTGCCAGTGGTTGTGCTGATTAACCAATGCTGCAATCTCCCCAAACCTAAACCCAAAATGGTTGCCTGAAATGCTTCTTAGCAATATTAGGAAATATCACTCAGGGGTCCTTCCTATACGGTATTTAAAGAAGTTGCTATGTTCTCTCAATGTGATATAATTCCAAAAATAATCATAGGTTAAGGTACTGAGGATGTAAAGTATATTTTGAACTGTGGTACATGTAAGGTGCCAAGTGCAAGTATCCCAGAAGAGGTTGGGTAGAAAAGCAAGTAAAGACTAACTTGTATAGATGTTATAATTTTAATTAGCAATGTGTTTGAGTTTGTGTATGAATTTTGTAGCTGTCACCCATTCAGCTATTTGTATCAGTATGCTGTTATGTTATTTTGAAATCTACACCTTCTTTGTACATGTGAATTTGATTGTGAAAATAGTGACAAGATTGATATTGAGAGCTAAGCTTTATTAAGGAGGAGACAATTTGTGAAAGAATTCTGGCGTCAAGAAAAAAAAGGACATGTTCAAGTTTTCTTTTAGACTCTGACAAAGCCTAAGGTGTTGTCTGGTGTATTTTGTTGTATAGGTGTTACATCCAAAGGTTATGTACAAATACTACAATACTCTACAATATGCTATATGTTACATCCCTTCTGCATTCTGCATTGGTTTCAAGTTGATTATGTTTTTCAGTGGAAGTTGCAATGTACATTTAGTGATGTGGGAATTGTGTTGTTCCTTTTTTTAAGTAACAGAAATAATGGGGAATTGAGTCTAATTTACTGCTGAGTGAAGTACATCTAATTGTGATTGTGTATCATTGAACAAGGGAGGCCACTTTGTTTCCAAAATTGTGTTGATCAACTGTTCTGTGTCCTGGAGAAAGGAGTGAAACCTTGGTGTTGTCCTGACCAGTGTTCATGTTCTGTATACAACATTCCATTGATACACCAGCGTTACATATTTCCAAGCTTTAGTGCAATACAAATTCTTGCCACTAAGGTGCATTTGCCCATCTTGTAATTCATTTAGTTTCACGTTCCAAGGATATTTCTTTCTATGGTTGTGCTAACTGTACATAGAGCTATATATAGAGCCAGATATAAGTGTTTATTTATTGCTGTAGGTCGCAAGAGTGTAAAAGGATATTGAAAGTTATATGGTGTAGGTTATTAGTCATGAAATTATTAAAAGTGGTCCCTAAATTGCCAAAACACACTGTGGATTGTTGATACTTTTTTAAACAACAGTATAGCATTATTTTGCAAAGAAACGTGGCCCATGTATAGTAACTTCTTGAGCATATGTGTACGTATTTTTGCCATGTGTCCCCAATTCACTTTAACAGGGACGAAAATAGTTACGGCAGTATCTAAATATAAAGGAAAGAAAAATGCTACAGAGTTACATAAATCCTTTGATAGATGACAGTCTCAATGCGAGGAATCCGATATTTGAAGACTGTGTCTCTTGTTCTTTTATTCACAAGAATGTTCTATTCTGAAAGATTTATGGCTGGATTTCGCGCAGCCTATTTTGTTTGCTGAAATATTCAGAACAGTAAAGCCCTTGTGAATGAAGTCGTTCGTCTTACTTCATTCCATGCAGATGTTTCATTATCATGAGCCACAGAGCTGCTGCGAGCGTTTGTCGCCAGGCCCCGGCAATCTTAAAACTGTCGACGCAATTTTGCACTTAAGCATCTAAGTCCCATGTGGCGTCGTGATGTCTTCGCTGTATCACAACATTGTTGTATATATCTCTATTGAAAAGGAACAGCGTGCGATCGTTAGGCGCTTCTTTAAGTATGTTGTATGATGTGTAACAAACTTCACAATATATCTCTGGTAAAATGTCACAGTGGTTTTAGATCCAGTTCTCTACATTTTCCATACGGCATTGTTATTCCTGTATTTTGGTATAAGCGCTCTCCCTGCAGTTAAAAAGCAAAGTTCTTTAGACAAATGGTAGCTTGCCTTAAATATCTGAATACAAACCTTAAGTTGTAGGGCGATATCATCCTCGAAAAGCCATTAAGGTAAATGGTATCTGTGCCCTTTGGGTGTTTAAATTTGGGCCAAGGTTTAGATGGCATCTGCCACGGCCCATCCGTGAATCGCTGCCCCAGTTCTGTCACCATGTACTGCACCGATGTTCCCCTGGCCGTGCTGCGTCAAGATTGTGGTCATGCCAGATGGAGTTTTGCAAGGCAATGTTTACTTAGAGGTCATCTGGAATCCGTCCTATTCTATCTCCAAAGAAAACAATGAGAGGAGTGGACTGTGGCTGAATAGCATGGATTCCGGGCTGATGTAGAGGGATAGTCGAGCTCATTCGGGTTATAATGGCGCGGTCACATTTCCAAGTCGGGGCCTGGCCGGGCTGTTTGCGTGAACGATAAAAAAATTCATTAAGAATATACACAAATGGTTAGTTTTCTAAAACTTTGTGTGTGTTTTTGCTGTCTTATATTAAGATTTTCGTTCCATAAGACTGCCCGGCCGGGCCCCGGGTTGGGAAATGTGACCGCGCCATAACACAGGAAACTCCACTAAGGATGATCAGTACAGTGGCCGAATGTCGAGAATGTCACATGCTGTAGGTCAAGGCCACTGTGTTCCAGGTGGTGCGGTATATTTTACGCTCATGAATAGCTTGGCTATCTCCAGCGAATGAGCTGTGTAACGATTTTTAGATACTTAGAAGTGCAGTACGTCCCCGGCGACGTGAGAGACTTCGGACTAAATGGCTTTCCTGATTCACACAATATGAACATCCAACCGTATAATGACGTACAAATTACCGCAGGAATTGACAACATATTATGAAGACGTAGGATTCTCACGAAATAACTAGATACGTACATGTATGATAGCATGAAAAGCGCCCATTTAGGCTTGATGTTGCCCCGGGTTTTCTGAGGAAACAAGTAAAATCGGCGATTTTGTACCTCCGGGTTTGTTGTAATTTCTTTTTGTATATGTTGTTTGTTATATATAGTTGATAGTGTTAATGAAAGGTGTGTCGGGTAATGGTTGGGCGTTGGCATTGTAACTGGTAGTAAATGCAAGAGTTTCTGATGTAGCATGGTGAGATATGGAACATAACTGTTGATCGGTTTGTGTTATTTTGTAATTTTGTAGTGTGAGTAGCTTGTTATGTTATGCGTCCTTCATCAACGAACATAATTTTCTTCTAACCTATACTTAATAACGTGACGGTCTAAACTATGCCTAATCCACTATAGCGATATTACTTATGTTAACAACATATGCGGTATCTGTCTTAAATTTGAAAAACTAGCTATAAACTTTAAAGGCCATATCGTTGTAAACCTTGTAACTGATGGCCACAAAACCTCCATCTGACGGCGGTGTTATGTTACAGTTGTTGCTATAACTGGCAACGTCCGACTGACGCTAGACTGACTGCTAATTACATCTAAGCTGACTGACGGCTAATTACATCTAAGCTGACTGACGGCTAATTACATCTAAACTGACGATGTTGTGTATATAACGGTCATGGTGGTGTACATATAACAGATGACTGTCTATAACATTCAACTCACATGATCATACCGCGATAAAAAAGATAACGGAATACTACCGCACGATAGTGTCAAAAACTAACATTTGAAACAACAAACCACCAACCCATTTTCATCTGCAACTTAAAACATAAACCTACAAACTTATGAAAGCCACAAGGAACACGGAACGAAACACAGAATGACAACCAGAACAGTAAAATCAAACGTTAAAAATAACGTGTAATACAGTAGCTAACCACTGCCGTCAACTGCACCAAGTTGCATCTGATCGCCTACATCTGAAACAACTAATCTCCGACCCCGTCCCGCGCCTACGATCTGACTAAAACCTAATTTCTTTTTATCGGAACCACACACCCCTCTGTCAGACGCCTGATAAAAATGGACGCACCCGGCTATACCTTGACAACAGCCAACTAATTTATGCATAACCATTTTCAGACAAAAAGGGGTGTCCAGGGGCCTCCAAAAGGTTTCATTTCCACGCCCGAAAACACACATACAACGAAAAAAAAGGAACGTGCCACAACTGCAGCCTAACAGCAAAACGTATACCGAGTCCCACAAAAATCCGCCCACCCAACCGCGAGATATAGCTGCGAACATGAAAATGCCGACCAGTCGCCCTACCCTTCCGCGGAAGGATGCCTCCTTCCCCGGAGGTAATGATGACACATTACCCATAATGTACACAGGTCAAAAACTGGGAATACCAGTACAGGTTTTGCAATATAGCTACTGGTGGATTTGACGAATTGTCAGTTACTAAGGCATGCGTCGGTCGTGCATGTCACGTTTATGAAATCATCCGATCATGAAGTGTTGGTTTGGCAGTGATGCCACCCCACTGACGCACACGCCTCGTTCATAATACCTGCTCAGGATTGCAGGCTTTCTTCTTACAGGGCTGGGGTCACAGGAGAATTAAAAGAAGCTGTCGTGTGCAGGATCCATTCTGTGGCGAAGTGTTGCGTTGGACAATTGGCTATATCGGGGGATTTCAACTGCAGCTGGTGCAACAGTGAGTCCTTTTCATTCTTCAAGATTTGCTTGTGTACGAGTACATGTACATGTACGCTATAAGGTACTAGTAAACGTAGCAATAACAGCAGAATCACAGGAATGACAATTGAGATGATTCTGTGTTACTGCACTTTTTGGCACATGCAATCGAAAAACGCACAAAGGATGCATGGTTTGTTTCTTTGTTTGAACCATTTTTTATTCGTGAGATGCTCAAATCGGCCTGCAGGCCGCTTTTCATTGAGGTCATGAGGGTCAGACAAAATATTCAACAAAGATGCATCATTTAAAGTCCTAATAAATCTATACACATTTCCTACACATACATGGTGCAAAATACATACATAGGAGTCAGAGCTGGTATATGGTTGGACCGTGCCATATATGATAGAGGTATAACCTGCTGTGCCACCTTTTCAATTAGCCCTGCTGGCCTTTCCACTAAGCGAAGAAAGGTTTATTAAATAAACTTTATTTCCGTAGAAATTGTTCAACTCCTAATGGGTCTTCGCCTAATCAAATCAAGGACACTTATTACAGCAGTAGATTGGGTTAGACAGGACCAATCGTCGCGTTATTCCCAATCCTAACGGGATGATTGGATTGTGGCGAGTTCCATCAGCCTGACACTGGGGTTCTGTAAATACAGTCCCAACCCCCAGGAGGGGCATTATCATTCTTCCACGTTCCCCATAAGTAAAGAAATCTTAACAATTCCCTCATAATAAAAAGCGGAGGGGCACCCATAATCATTAAAAAACGAACGGGTCCAGGGCCATTCCCTTTCACTTTGTGGGTGATTCAGATATGGTTCACGTCGAAATCTATACTGTTAGTGTCTGTACTAAGTGAATTTTGCTCCGAATAAAGGATACAATCATTGAGGGCGTCCAATGGATCCCGTGGTTCCTCCCAGTAAATGTGCACATAACCTCGTTACGAATGACCATTTCGCACAAATGGATTCAAGATATTGGGTTAAAGCCCTTGGCAATTACTGACTATTCCATTGAGTCTAGATGTCTTTTCTATCAAGGACATAGCATCATCATTCCTGCAAAAGGGTCTTTGAAACAGTTGATAGATATACTAGTGTATACATCCAACTTAGCTACGCATGTTTCATTTCCAATCATTAAATTTCAGTCATTAGACCCTCGACACACAGTGGGACACGTTTCAGTTTCAGCCCAGTTTTGGGCCATTGTTTCACATCGGATTGGCTTTCTGTCAGCGTCGACCCAGCGCCGCTCCCGGTTAGATTGAATTCTGGAAAGGTTGCCTTCTCCCACACACCGTGAAGGATAAACGTCACCCAAACTCCAAACCTACTTCAATCGATACCAGCCCCCAACGCTCGACCTTGTCACGTTGTGCAGCGCGAGGCAATAACACGCTGGAGTCGCGATCGCTGGTGTTTGCTTCAGAATAGAATTCATCAGAACGCTCGAATGAACGCTATCCTAGATCGGCACACTGCAGTCCCGATCGATAGGAATTTATTGCGCCTTGAAGATATAATTTACAACGCCCGCAATGCCTGGACCGCTCCTCGCTTCCGTTTCACTCACGCACAAGAGCTAATCTTCCACTCCATCAACGTACCTTCTTTAATAGCTAATAATGACGGTGCAATAGAAGTAGAAAGGAACAGCCACCAGGCTGGCTCTCACATGATGTATCTCGTCGCTATGCACATGAAAAGCACCATTAAGAACAGGTCTCCTTATTATAGAGTCCTTCTGTCAAATAGTTGCCATCTGTCTTTGCTGTAAACGGCTCCATCGGGCTCCAGGGTTTTAATCGTTATTTTCAGACAGGCGATGGTTGGAGGCAAATTAAAGTATTCAGGCTGTATTGTGCGTATGTCGTAAATGTCTTGAAGCAGTCTATTCTATCATTGTGTGCTTGTTTCTATAGATTTTGGAATTCAATTGCGTGAATGGCTGACGAATAACGTTATAAATATGTCGCCAGTATCTAAATAGATTCGTTAGCTAATAGTACCTAGAAGGCATTTAAACCTTATTTTGACAGATCTCGTCAGAGATATCGTTTAATACGCAGTTTATTACTAGGTTTTGTATCAGTGCTGGACGTAGTGTGTCTGTGTTGGATGCATTTTGATAAGTGGATTTGGTATAATGGTAATTTCACCTTTTGTTACATCATGACCACAAGTAGCATTTCGCTTTTGTAGTCCGTGTAAGGCACTGTGAACGAAAACGGCGCCATAATTATACTGTCCCATTTCAACGGGTCCACTGACTGGCGTCACCAAGATATCGCAAGATCCTATATATAGTGTACCATGTGTATATATGTATAACGTTATTCAATTCAGCTCATCCTATTAAGGTGACACGACAAAGTGCCTCCACAAGTTCCTGTCTCGCATAACGTTACATACACATATATACAAATATAGGTGCAATATAAATGTGCTGTGGCGCCGTGGTTAGTTTTGTGTGATGCCCACCTCCAGATTCACTATATCTTTCAGCGAGGACCTGATCTCAACAATGTCGTTTTGCAACTAGACGAAACCGGATTAATGATCCAACTCAAACTGGTCCAATTCAAATAAACCATCTCAAACTGGTATGACATACAGCCCTCCAACGGTAACCTCCATTCCTTAATCTCAGCAGCCTGTCATTCATTCATCGGGCCTTTGTGGGATAACCTTTAAATAGATGAATAATTCCAGTAAGATGTCATCAAAGAGAACATCTTGAATAGAATGGATCCATTGATAGATGAAAAGGCTCGCGGAGCAGGCTGTTTATCTCGGGTTATTCTGCCCTGGTGGGAAACCGTTATTTTCAAAGGTGTAGTCTAAATAGCTTTTGTCTGGGAAAATCGTGTGTGTTTGTTGGGAGCGGCTAATCATAGTTATTGAATTGATTTGTTGAGGTAGATTGTCGTGCGAAATGTTTATAAATGAAATTACAAGAGATGATTCTAAGAATCTGGCCATGTGGAGCTATGGGCCATTGACTGCCGACTGGCTATACCAGTAAAGGAGCTCCTACAGATAGAATTCCAAGAAACACTCTCTGAGTATTGTGGACCTGTGTCGAATTTGTACCAAAAATAATTTCTCAGCGGGCCCGGAGCAAGTTGTACACAGGAGTGACATTTGGTACAGATGGGAGTTTGATTCATTGATCTACCTAGTGATGAATGTAGAGATTGGTTATTGTGCACAAGAAACCCTCATTTTGTAAATCCATACCCGGTAACTCGTGTACGTGCACAAGTATCGATATCGCCTCATCTCGTCAACACGGGTGATTCAGGTCTGTACGTTTTTCTCTTCTTCTCGATTGCTAACCTGTGGCGATGATTGGACTTGGAAGATTGAGGTCTCCACGGCAGTACTTACAGTTATGAGGCTACACCAAAGAGGCATTGCGTCCCATCTCTCTACAATACATTTTGCTGTATATTATTGTATCCAGAACCGTGCCCTATCTAGTCTATGCCTGAATAGGTTAGAGCTAGGATTCTGGGTACTATTCTGGATAGTCTCTGCGTATCCAAGAACGTAGATTTGCCCCAGACACGATTCTGGATACTCGTGGACTGTCCAGAACCGTGCCTGAGCATGGTTCTGGATAAAGCACGGTTCTGGATACAAAGATATTAAAGTCAGAACATGATAAGGCGTACAGAAACTGCTTGTTTCCGTTTGATACCGTGTATGTCGTTCTTCTGGGTGGCGGCAGTGTAACTGCTATAGTCCCATGCATGGCCTTCCAGTACTCTCTAGGACTGTCAGACATGAACGATGTGTTTATGCAGTACTTTGAGTACTGTACGTCGGTGAAGGTTAGACATCCAGGTGATAAGATACGCCAAAAACAGTTACTCAAGCAATTGGATATGATGTCCCTGACGAAAGGTAGTGGATGTGTCACTGACGAAAGGTAGTGGATGTTTCCAAAATCATATCCTGTTGCTTGAGTAACTGTTTTTGGCGTACCTTTGAGTACTGTATTTACCAGAACTGAGTTCCCCTAAACCAGGAAACTGCTAACTGTACCACACTGGCCTCGGCACGTTCCTGGACAGCGAAGTTTATTACTGCGATCGATCGACCCGGCCGTACCGCTGCCTAAGACCCGGGCCCCGGTGAGATAGGATGTTATTCCCGCTCTGCTGGGTCGTGAAGAGCACATATCGAACTTCCCCCAACCTTAAAACACCACACCAGACGATCATGGCCATTTCAGGTACGGCGCTGATGGTCTGGGCAATCTCAGTTCAGTAGCGAAATCCATCTAAAGCTTCGACAACATAGGCAATCTTATGGTGGACTTCCGTAGTATTCACCAGGCCCTCGTCGGATCAAGGAACCACATATATCAGCTTCAGCAGAACAGGGTAAGAGTTCACATTATGTTTGGAGAAACATCCGCAATGCAGTGTGATGTTAATCTAAAGTTTGTGACACATTTAAGCCGGTAAATGGTCTTTACACCGCGCAGTGTGAATGACTATTATAACAGTCATTAGCCTCAATTGTGCTCACACGTTCATGCCGGCTTTTAGCCGTCCGAAACAGGTCATTCGTCCATTAACCAGCTAGGAAATCCATCTTGTTGTACCATCAGAGATAATGCTTTGTGTTCTATCGTCCTAATGGCTACAAAGTCTTCTATATTCCCTCCAGTCTCCATATATGCACACTGACTTAGACTTAATTCTCCCTCTGGATTCCTAAAGAGGAGAGATTCGGTTCTAGAGTGGGGAAAATGGTCCGGACCAAAGATGTGGATGTATTGTAAAGATAGGCGTTAAGACTTAAGTGCTGGTGCAGGATTTTCTGTGATTACAAAGCGGTACGAGATGACTGAAGTTTGTGGATGAGTTTTTTTCACAATCTGTTTGGACCGGCGTGCCACAACGTTTCATCTTGCGCAGCTATAGTTAGGAGACCTTGCAATTGCTTTTAAAACTGTCCAAATTAAAAAAAAAATTATGTGCAATTCCTTCACATCTGTCCCTGCAATATGTATTTCCAAGAGAGTGCGTACGTAGTAAACCTGTAACCTGGATGGCTATATTGTAATATCAGTGTAGTCTATCTTAATGTTCAGCACCAACATCAATGGTAATCAAGATTGCATAACCTTCTTTAAAACCATATGTCATCATAAAACACTTCGAATATCGTTATAACTTTTATCGATTTTTTTAATCCCGAAAGGTCTACCTTACAAACCCGCGTACAAGTAATCAATGTTCAATTTACGCAACAAATCCTGTATGACCACAATCAACACTTTTGTCTATCTGTTTTCGATACTAGCTAGCTTGACGACGAGCAAACGGATATCGCAATCAGCGATTGTAAATTTCAATCTGGCATTGATGCAATATGCTTGTATGAAGACTTATCCCTTTTAGATCTATAGAGTAACAATTACAGCAATGATTCTTTATAGTGTCTCCGACATTGTGTTTAGTACATTGTATTAAAGAGGAAAAGGGAGGACCCAGGGTCCTCCCCTATAAAGAAACTATCTCCTGTCAGGATGTTAGTACCTAAATTGACTCCAAACATCCTCCCAACATCATAAATGGATTATAAGCCACAGGGAGTCTGAGCCCGACTGGTACTGGAAACAATGGCAGCAGACGACAGGGAGCGATTTGCATAATAACTGACATCTGAAGGTTTGAAAAATGTTGTATTTATCTCCACTAGTTTTTCAGCAAAACATTGCCACACAACAAAAAATGACCCAGATAGTTGCAGCAAACCTAACAACATCCATGCCACAGGACATGGCAGGCACTATACAAGATAAGGGCATTCAGTTTCCTATTGAACAGACTATTTCAGCAGAGACCAGCATCTGTCAAGCTTGAAAGTTTCTTTCAAAAACTCTGTATTTACAAGTTGCAAGCATCTTATCCACAGCTGAACTAGATTTCTATTGATAGTTGTGTGTCTAGAAATATACATACATGTACACTTCGGGTGGCTACTAAAGCAATGGTTCAACCTCCTTGGTAGAAACAAGCTCTGAAGTGCTGACTAGCCAAAGTCAGGATACCATGTATTAGCTTAGTACATGTCTGTGTAATTATTACTCTATGTCCTTGTTGTTTAGTTAGACATGACATCTACTTGTACATGTACATGTTCATGTCTTATCTGTTATCTCAACATACTAAAGTGTCTCATGAAGAGCGGGTACTGGTCAGTACCTTCTCTGCCTCCCCCCAAGTGTTCAGCACGGCTGCCAGATACAGAATGAGCAGACACAGTTTACAGTAGCCGAATTTATTGGGTGCTTTTATAGTCCAACCTTCCTCTTTAAGCAAACTTACAGCATAAGGGCATTTTCAAAATGTTAAACTATAAGCAATCTTGTCCTCAGAACAGTACTACACTGAGGTTTGTCGAACTAAGAAAGCTGCCCTTTCTACGCAACCCACCAGCTACGAAATTTCTTATGTTTTTCTTCGTCAGGCGAAAATCAATGCGCGCGTAGATGTCATCCATGAAATTTACCTGCTGTGGCCTTACGTAAACATCAGTGTTGGTAGGACCTCTGAATTGGTAGCCATATACGACACCACACATTCTGTAGTGGTTAAATAACAATCATAATTGGATGGGATTTGTAATGCTGAAGGCCATTTTCTCCGAGACTTCCGCCACAAATACGAGTATGAAATATTCATCAGTATTTGCCTGTTGAAGCCGGTATGGATTAGGGAACGTTGTGACACCAGATCAACCGCTAAGTCTGTGGTGAACACGGCAGACCGTCGGAAGTACAGCCCGTTTAGATGTTCAGCTGGCTGCACGAACTCATATAGGCGGTGCGGCGTTCAAGAGCTCCGCTCCATTTTCAGACAGAAGCCAGTCCACAAACAGGGACCCATTAGTCATCCTCACTGCGCAAGGTTCATTTGGCTCTCACATGGCGCTTACAGCAGGCCACGTTTGACGGTGAGTCCAGTTCATCTGGCTGAATGTGTGCGTGCATATAGGTGGTTATGTGGCATCGTGCCTCATTAGCAGTTCTGTTAGGTCTTGTTAAGATGTTGTGCATATCTTTTCACTGCCAGTGTCATGTAAGAAATGGGATGTTTTGACCTATGTACGTTAGAAGACGCTGAAGTTAAGAAGATCATTCAACTTGTATGTTGTGTGTGAGGCGCATACACAGACTGAAGATGTTGCCAAGTCTCTGATTACGTACGAGGGAGAAATAATGCGTTGAGTCGCTTTTGAACAGCAATAAGTAAGATATAGAGCTTATGGTAAATTTGTATCATTCCGATATCAATTTCCCATTATTATAGTTCTGGCTCAACACTCGGATTGGAATCAACCATGTATAATGCCAGGCTTCTGATGTTTTCAACTGCTTGAAGAACTGGCTTCGAATACGCCCCAGCTGAGTAAGCTTGCACTGTAGGCGAGATTTACTGATTCTTCTGGAACTTTCATTATTCTATAGCAGTGCCGACGTGACTTGAAATTGTTTGGATCCGAGTTAAGCATGCTACACTGCGTCGTGTCTTCCTGTGTGCACTAGTGCTCTTGTTGTGAGTGTTTTTCATTGTTCTTAGAGCGGATCGCTATTTTTGTCAGGCATGGCCATATATAGAACGGTACGGTTAATTGGATTCACATGTTTGATTGATTGATTGCATATCTACTTATTAGGACACAGTCTCCAGGTCCCATCAACACGATTGAAATTTCCAATTTACTCCATCTGTAGGTTAACAAAACGCTCCATTGTTTGAACCATTCTTTATTCATGAGATGCTCAAATCGGCCTGCAGGCCGCTTTTCATTGAGGTCATGAGGGAAGAGGTTTGTTACATAACGTCTTTCAGTGTAGAGTGTCAGCACCTTGTATGTCTATGTATGGTAATGTACCAGTAGACTCTTTTTCATGATGCAGAGAAGAACCGACTGGAAACTAGAACCACCGGGCTTATTTGGATGAATGATGTAAATTAACATTATAGATAGTCTATCTACCACAACTGCAATGTCATGAAGACTAAGGTATTCAGCATCTCTTGATCTTGATAGGTTACTGCACAACGCCCCTCAGTTGGGGCCACACGTGCAGGGGGAGTGCACTGCGCTATTGCTGTCTTAGTTGCTGTAGTACAGCCTCCTTGAACTTTTTAGGTTCTGCCATATCTGTGGTGGCTTGTGGTAGACTATTTTTTATTGAGCAAAAATGGTAAAGAAATGTTTTAGCGGCCACAGACAGGACATGAATTTACACACGTTTGTTAACGTGATGAATATCGGGACCAGTGGCTAAGTCGACGAAAAACAAGACATTTATGAAGATTCTTGCAACTAGTAACGGTAGCGTTAGTCACTGCCAAATGGTCGTGATATACACAACTGCAGATGGCATTTTGACCTGAGGAAGAGAGTACTGGAAGATTAAAGCATCGCAAGGACGATCCTCCTCTCCAACGATGGTGTATCTCTGTAGGGTGTGGTTGAAATACGTTTGCGGTGGCGGCCTCAATGCGATAAGACTCTATCCCCCAAGCAATAACCACCGAGATGATTGAAACTGATGCTCTGTTACTGTATCCTCAGGCGTTGTGATATCAATTTAACTTCAAATGCGTGCAGTTATCGACATCATGCATTTTTGTCGCTGGGAAAAATACAAATGCGAAAGTTGGAGGCTACTTTACCAAAGACTCTAATTTATAGCAGTAACCTACCACTATAAAGCCTTGGAAGCATATCCATTCATTGTGCTGCTACCACCTATACATATACGCACCACAAACAACGATCTTTTAATCAAAGAGAACGCAGAAGCCATACCACGTATCTCAAAGACACCTTCTGGTACTATCTGGCAAAGATGGATGTGCAGTTTTTGCCTACACTGGTATGAGATTGTCCAGTAATCCTGGTGCTTTGGTCACCGGTTTCCCAATGCTATACCTAAAAGGGTTGGAGGTCTGATAAGAAGGGCCTGGGGGCTGGAAGGCGCATTAGATGAACCACCGAGGCAAACGTCTTGGAGAAGGCAAAGAAGCTGGTGGAGAATGAACTGTTCCGGCTGACTTGTTTGATTTAAAAGTGAGCCGTAAGTGCGCTTTCTTACGTGTTGAGTGCGTCAGTGGGTGTCTTCTGCGCCCACAGTGAGGGGTGAGAGCGGCACTCAAGGGCCGAATTACCGCTGATGGATTTACAGACCAGTGCAAGACTGACTGTTGACCGTTAGAACGTGACAGGTAGATAAGATACAGCCAGTAGCCAGGCAGATGAACAGGAAGTACTGACTAACATGTACCATTTGTCACACATGATTCAGTTTCTCAACGACTTTCTCCTACTTCTTCATCTCGGGTCACCACTTCAGTTTGCTACACTCTACCGCTCCAGTGCCCTTCTTCTTCTGGGGGTCAGAGCTTCCAGAATTTCTTGGTGCAGGGTTCGGGCAGGAGAGGGCAGACAAGAAGGTGCCTCATGGCCTGCTCCTGTTAACAATCCATGCCGTTTGTACATCGTTGTTTCTACTACTGAGGCATAAGTTTGAAACATACATGCTCAATACTAACTCGCCGGTAAATCGTACACTAGGACGTGGTCCGTGCTGCCAGTTTCAGTTTCCTAAGAGTTGAAAGGTGGTGTATCGTACGTATATATGTACCTAGCGGGACCCAGCAAGTAATAAAAAAACATTCTTATCAATATCGTTCCGACTGAGTGTAAAATTGTGCCTTCAATCGCCAGGCACAAACTTAATTGCACACAGGAGAGGCAATCTCCATGGTGGTGCCATAAAACGACCCAGTGGTTGAGACACGCAGGCTGTGCGCGGTGCCCTAAGAGACGCCGGTTGGAACGCCTCAGGGTGAATCTGTGCAAATGTTAACGTTTGATTAACCCTCTGTAGTCCTCTGGAGCCATACGGTGCCTTTGATCTTGGATATAAGTATAACAGCGTGTCGTAAATTAACATGAAGGGAAGTCATGCTGGTTCTGTACATGGTATTTTTTTAAGAGCACTAACGGTGAGTTTTCATGCAGTGTGTTACTGGAGAAATGTTACAAATACGTGTATGGAAATAAGGACATCTCACACTGCTTATTTAAATCAATGCCGATGTTGCGTGAATAAGATAGCAAACAACATGATTTACGGATTACAAAAGGATCAAGATGGAGACCAAAATCGATCCATGAAATGCAATTAACGTTGCGTTAATTCAGAAGGCCTAGGCTTTTTCCTGATGACAAATAACCTATTCTGCGGTAATTTGAGATAATGACAGGATAATAATCTTAGCAATAGATGTTTAACGTCTGAATCTTATCATCGTGGAACGATGAAGATTGTTAAAGGCTGCATCAAGCTTCGACAAATATCAACGTAAACACATCTATCAACTATCATCTAAAACTCCTGTAATTACATGTAGTTTGTCCCGAGATAATGAACAGTCTTATAGCTGTATGTGCTCTACATAGCATTATGGAATGTTTGTTAGAGAACAACCAGTAGATGTTTCCTGCCTTTTATTGTGGAAATTTGACTCCACGTTAACGGTTTTCCCTTCTGTGTCTTCATACGTTATTGTTAAGCTTCCACGCTTGAAACCAACGTACGTGAAGAAAATACCGCATACTAGTATATAGTCGACATATATTGGTTCACTGTATCCCGTTATAGGTACATATATCTTCCCCTGTCTATGGGTGTTGTAAAAGCTGTATTTTTCCATGTTGGATCGGGAACCCGCCAAGCATCTAATCACGGCAATCCGAGATAACAGCATGCGGCTTTCGTCACAGGCAGTAGAAGTATCAATCGATGGTAACGATGGAATTCTAACACTGTAGTTTAACCTATCATAGCAGACTTTGGTAGATAGATAGCTGCTTCCTGTAGAGGCGGCGGATTCCGGTAAAGTATTTTTACCGTCGTAAAGTAAACTTACAATGGCATATCATTGTAAAATCGATTCAGCTGACTGTAAAACTGCACTGGTCTGCTGAGTTTTTACTGGCAGGCTGGATTCTCAGTCACATAAATGAGGCAAATCTTTTTAGTAACTCGGTTTGCCGGTGCACGTCAAGAGCCATATAGACAAGCGAAGTGCTGGGTACTTAGGATTACACATTTAGCCCTCTATTCTCGTGATTGGAGAGCTACCGTCCTACTCGTTAATGACCAGGTAGCCAAATGCGATGGCAAAGAGCGGCAGAGAAAGCTGTACAATTGAAGTAGTCACGGGATTCAATCACAGCCACTCTAATGGAGTTGTGCGGTAATTGGCGTCCCCTTCCGGAGGCATTATAGCCTACTGACAATTACAGCTCCATACTGGATAATCTAATGGTTTGTTTACTTCTATTGTAAATGTGATAAAGTGGTTTCTTCTTCTCCTCTCTGTCTTGCCCGAACGACTCTGATCAAAGCCACCTGAGTGACTGGAACAAAATGGAAATTCACTCTTTCTCTATATATTTTCTGCATGTACTGTCATTTATACCTACTAAATTTATCCTTCAATTACAAGGGTTAAAGAAATGATAAACATACTGTTTCTGTTCACATAGACACAGATTTACAATCTTATTACTAGACCCTTTGCTAGGTTTTTGACTCGTTGTGAGCCAATCTGTTTTGCATGATGAGGGGATGAATCTGCATCAAGACATTTGGCAGCAGCATTCATGATCATGACAGTATAAGACTGCTGATCACTGCCATACATCATGTGCTGCTGCCGTTGGCTTTCAAGTATCAAAAAGTTTTTATCCAGACTTTGAGAAGTCTGTTATTGATGAGGCTATCCATCATCTGCCTGACTTATCGCATGAAATCTAAGCGCACGCTCCGGGGAGGCCGGATATCCTGCACCTTCAGCAATGACTGAGGGCCTTTTACTGTTGTCAGCAATTCATCCTGCTGACGTGCTGCAGTCGCGACATCGCAATCTGTTTCTGTAAGAACTAGTCAATTTTCCCTGACGTTCTTCTGGCGTTTTAAAGCACTGGGAGCCTTGGGGACATGTTGATGTTTGAGAAACCGAGCTCTGGTTACTGCAACAAGCTTATGATGTATTTTATGAAGTATTGTAGTTGGTTTTCTACCGGGCCATTGCAGGCGCCATGCGGCATGTGCTAGCATTTGATATGTGAATATCTAGGAGACCGTCGGCGAGTAAACTAGTGGATAGGGCTACGGTGTTGGGCAGATAGACGTTGGTTGAGGTTCATTAGACATTATTTTACCACCCCGAAGCGATTTTGCATTGGTCTTTGATGTAATACGCGTGTCGCTCTCTAATGAATATTATACGATTGCCTTGGGACATACGTGTCCTTTGACCAAACAAATTGATACCATTCTCTCTCTTTGAGATTTTTCTTAGCCATTAACTAATTTTCTAGAAGGCCCAGAGCCTTTTTTTTACCTGACGCCATATTGAGGTTGACGCCACATACAGCTTTGCCTCTCAACCCCAGCCTGTTCAATTTAATTACAGAGAAGTAATTTCTTGATAACGGCATTTCTTGATAACGGCATTGCCACTAATCCACCTGGCGGCAGTGATAGATTATCCGAGGAATTACACTCGTAGCAACAGCGGTTACAACATGACTCTCATTATGACTGTCCAGAAATTCAGAATGACTGACTCTACAAGCAGTTCTTGTAAAAATCCGTGCTCTAAGAATGTTGTTTGCAAAGGTGTAAATCAGTCTCAGGGTTGCTGGACTCCGTTTTGCCACAGAAGGATTTCAACTAAGCTGTGTAGTTGATGTTGCCGTCTCGTGCCGCACGTTTGCAATTACTCTTTGGCAGCAACATATTAAACCTGGGCAACATCATCCATCGCCATGATTGAGGGGATGCCTCGCCATAATAGGTAGGATTAAGGCCCACGACTGGTGACGAATAATCCCTCTCTGGCGTTTGGCAAAGATGAAGGTAACAGAAAAAAAGTGTTTGTGCAGCTAGGGATCATACAGACGCTTTGGACGTACGGAACCGCGATGACAAGCAATGTCCTAGCAAAGACAGTTGCTATGCAGAGCATCCACTATAATGTCATTATCATCTTCATTGCCTTTGACTATTTCTAGATCACTTCTATAGCTGTATGGCTAGTGGGCTAAACGTATTGAAAATGCCCAATTTCTGATTCCTGAAGACGATACAGACGCCATCATACCCAGGATGACGTTGAATACTGATGCCCCTTTTCCATTTTACAGAGTTGATTCGGCGAGTCGGTTGTGATTTATGAATAGACACAGTTTAATTTGGAAGGGCATTCCCAGTAGAACACCCGGTCGCGGTAGACATGGGGAGAAGACGCTGGTACCTGCCATACATAACCATAACGTGATTCCATCACACGAGCTCGCTGACCCGAACTCCTCCAAGATGTCAACACGCTCCTCGGAGGAGACACCCGGAGATCATGATTCCTGGCGCGTGCGCCCTGGCGTGCTGATAGGGGTGGAAGTTATTTTGGTGATTATCCACCGCCGCGCAATATCCCGGGTTCAAGTAGCAAACGTGGGTAGCCTACTGTTGGGGGAATTAGTGGAGCACTGTGGCAGATATAAATGTCCATAAAATGCCTTTTGACAACTGGTCTTTTTTTAAAACCTTCACGGTCTTCTGCCATCATGGAAGTTCCAAACATCAAACCAGTGTGAGAGAAAAAAAGAAGTATTAAATTCATATCTGTCCTTGGCGTAAATGTCCCGTCACAGGGGCAATCATGTTATCTGCGCATCTGACATTTCCTCGGCAATGATTGAAGGTGTCACGCTGCCAAGTGCCGTAATCACACCTCAAAGTGCAGGGATCAGAGCCACGCGTCAGGATCCTCGAGCTCTTTCAAGAGCCTAACGGCAGATTTGGAACTCATGGCGTGGTTTAATGAAGGCTGGCTGGTCGTAAAAGTATTCCTGAAAAGGCTATCAGAGCTGCGGTGCTAAACTAAGGAAAATATTTGGTTGAACAGTGTAGAAAAAGATAAAAGCTACCTCCGGAAAGTAAACTCTTAGCGTTTTCTCACCAGAAACCTTACGATATGTATGCACCCCGCGTAGAGCGGCATAAGCCCGACTTTATTGATATATTATACGCACTTACTCGGGTTGATAAATAGCAGCATGCCTCGGGTGCCTCCGTCATGCCGCTGGTGAATGAGGCAATAATGCAAAGCTCGCTCCATTCGTTCCAAGTCAGCGGCAGCGGTTATGTTACACCTTATGTCTAGAATAGCATCGTTGTAGCTGAAATGTTTCTCCTTGCGTAAAGCTGGAATGACTCAACCCTTACAGGGCCAATACTGTTATAACACGCCCTTCTGTCTTTCAGAATTGCTGTGCTCTCGAGATCATCGCCGAATTTTGTATCATATATTTTTCATCTTGTCCCATCCTCATTTTGAGGGACGGGGGCTATGGTAGCGTCAGCACAAGCCCCCTCCATCCTTCTCTGTCCTTGGCCTTCTGCGGACAGTATTTACAGAATATGAGAGATGAAGGATTTGTTGCTGAGTTCAGAATTCACCTTTCAAGTAAGCCCATCTAGCACACGACCTTGTCACGTCTTCAGCATAAACATTCCGAAGACGTGTGCTTTTAGCTGTATATAAGGAGGCACGATGTTTCTGTGATGGATGTTAGAGTAGTTCCTGCTAAAAGCCTGGGATCATCATTCTTTTTAGGTAGAAGAGTAGACAAGCTGTGGGAGGGGTTTGTGATCTGTCACTGTAGCACGACAAATCCACAACACATCAATTTAGCTTCCGAGGAATCAAAGCAACGTGCACCGAGTTCAGGATGTTCAGTCGAAAGTGGAAAAAATCTCATTTTTGTAACTACGTTCTCTGAAACACGTTCTCTTGTTTACATATTTTCAGCATGAGCCTCGGGGGAATATTATATAGCAAATGTACTCTTGTGTCATACAAAATATGTGTTTTCTTGAAAATGTTACATCCTTTGTGAGGTTTGTGGAAGACATTTAGAGCCGAAAGCTTTGGGTGGGACAGTTAAAAACTACTACGGCTGCCATTTTCCGTCCATGAAAGTACCGTTCCTGCAGTTTTAGAGTCGATTTCCGGCTGGGAAAATGTGGATCTCTCGTTCCTGTAATTCTGTCGTCGTTAGAAGAATATTCCTCTTAACTCACAAGGTCAGGCGACGTTGGCAGTGACTTAGTCTGACGTTTGCTGTTGTTTCAGGCAGGCAGACTGCACGGAAAAGATAACGGTAATTCATGAACAGCTTCAGGGAAACGCACTTGTCAAGATTTAATCTAATGCCGTTTTCACTGAAGCGTATAAACACTGGCACCGTATTATCGTTGTCGTTACCAGTTCTCCTACTAGGCGAGAAATGAGATTTAACCAGGCACAAGAAACCTGGCAAACTTCGCGATATGCAAAACCAATTAGCCTAAAAGTCAAAAGTAGCTACAGGGAAGGTTAGCTGGGAATTTACAACCAAACGAGACCTGTATGCCACGTAACAGGGCATACTCAACACACTCAACTCACTGTGCATTAGGGCTATGAAATGCCAAAAGATAAACCTATTGAGGTGAACTCAAAATCTAAATTATCCCGGTAAAGGGCGGAATCGTAACTTCACTATCTGAGAGGGAACCATCGATGTGGAACGTTGGAATGACATTATGGTAATATTGACACCTTACACTTCAAAACGGAAGAAACGTTCGGCAGAGGGGACCTTGCGTCTTATTCATGGAATGCTTACAAAGGCGCTTATTGATTCAATGGCGTACTTGGCATTCAGCAAATGATACATGAGGTTTGGTGTCAATAATGTCGGCATAGATGAAAGGGTTATACCGAACTGTGAATTCTCTGGCACTATGAACCCATTAAAGGTAGATTTACAGGTACGTGATATACTGAATAAACTAAAGCCCCTGTCACACATAGCCGAATATGGCCTCCTGAACACGTGCCGAACTCCTGGCCCCCAACTATGGTTAGGACCAGGTCGGGAGCTAGGTCGGCTGTGGTTGGCTGGTGTTCGGTGAGGTCGGCTGCGGCAGCCGAATGTTTGAAAACGTTTAAAACATTCGGGTGTGGACGGGAGGTTCAGCCATGGTTGGCTGGTGTTCGGGAGTAGGTCGTTGCGTGATTGGCAGTCAAATTTGACTCCAATGTAACTCAAATTCTATTCAATTCGTATAGATAGGTAGGCGTGGCCTAAATCTGGTCAGACTGCTCCCGTACCTCAGCCTTGGCTGGTGTCCGGGGTAAGGTTCTGAATGTGTGGCAGGGGTCACCAGTAAGAGAGAACGCCATGGATGACAACATTTCTCTGACAATAGGTAAATGCAATGGCGTGAAAACTCAATAGGAAAAGACAGGTGGGAATGAGTGGTGTATCATCAATAATTGAACCGGAAGAGTGGATGTTCTACGTATAAATCAAAACACAAAAAACTACTTGCGGGTATTGGATCACCTTTGCTTGCTCTGGGATATGGTCTATTGTTGTTTAAAGAATGAGAAGGAGACAAAGGAAAGACGAGCACACCAGGCAAAGGAAAAGAATCCCTCAACTCTAGGACAATATAAATATTCTAGGTAAACTAAGTGATACCGAATTACATGTGTGAAGCTTTCCTTCACCTTTGAACATACTAAGTACAAACAACGAATAACTTAGACTACCGTACATTCATTATGATATGGTGTTCCATGACGTGACAAAAAAAACAACAACGTCGCGGGACGGAAGGGGCATCAACCCAGCTGCACACAGTCCCAAATGTGGAGTAACAGGAGGTTAATGACCATATGGGGATTCTGTAGGCGTCTATGCGTTGTTATGGAAACCATGAGTTAGGAATACAATCATTTCTTTTATCCATCCTAATTAGTCCGGGGGCGATTTTGCCTCTCTAAAGTGTTGTGTGTTTTCTATCGTGACCTATTGAATACGAAGCACGACTTGTGAAGCACGAGGGTCATTTTAATGTCGCAACATTATGTGTTGTTTACGTTAAAGATATTATTTTCATATACTGCTCCTGTCACCTCTTGTCCGTTTTCATGTGGTGGTTATTGAAATCATTTATCTTTATCAAATTCAAACGCCTGTGATTCAAATATTTTGTGACCGTCGGGTATTTTAGCAGTTCAATTTCTAAATTTGTACTCTTCATTCCATAGTTTTTTGTGCTATGTAATACAGTGATGGGTTGATGTAGTGAACCAACGTTGACCAGCTTGTTTTGAAAGAGAGAAATATGTAGCAATTGTTTAACAAACAACCATTTCATTTGCACAGGCCGTAAGCGGTTTCTCACAGTAATTACGCCACGGAAATGAAAGCTATTGGGTTCTGCAATCGGGCCATCAATAAACCACGGAAAGGACGTGTCATTTAGGCGCCCGGCTCTACTGCAATAACCCGCTCTCCACAGCCGTTTTACAATCTCCGCTTCCGTCTATGTTTCACTACAGATTGATTGGACTGTGCCAGGCCACATTTTCGGAAGATAGCAATCGGAGGAGGAGACTTCAGAGAATCTTCACCCAGACGGAGCCGGCATGCAGAAGGCTCGCCGTAGCAAATGCACAACAGAAAAACCTTTGGGAGAGAGAGAACTGCTGATTAGTGGCGGAGGAGTCTAACGCAAGGTCAACAGTCTCGCCATGTCTAGACGTACAGAAGGACAGAGGTGGCAGACTTTGCTCCTAAGTCAATCCGATTCCACATTTTCACACCGGGATGGATTTATAAGTGGTAAACCCAGCACGTATTCCCACAGCGTGGGCTGGCCAGAACGCTAAGGATTGCAGTCCAAAGGTTGGATGTGACGTCGGCTACGTGTCCTTCAAACCAACGCCGACGCATTAAATCAGTCAAGGAAACGCTATCCTACCAACAAGACGCTGAATATGACACAAAAAAGGCGTACAACCCAGGAGATGTCAGGGTTCAGAAGTATAAGAACTTCAGGGACGGGCCCTACGGTGGGACGGTTAGTGTCCCTGTCCTTGGTGCTGATATCCATTCTGTGCTTGGTTGTTATTACGGCCGGACAGGAGCCCATCTCTATGATCCCCCACTGTCCGCTGTTCAGTAACAGAGCACCCAGGAAACAACACATGCTCAGTAAATGTAAGAGGTAAGTGATTTGTTCCACTGTTATTGTTCCTATGTGATTGTGTGTGTGTGTGTTAATGATATTCAGTCTAGTTGGTTATTCAAAATGATCATTGAAAGTCTTGTCATGATCAAACATTTTTCTTTTTTTAAAATGAAAACGTATGAATAAGAAATAGAAATTGTAGTAAAATTTTAGATAGTGGCGCAGAGACACATCTATTTCTGCTACGAGGAGATTACACATCTCCATATATAACTTTCTCTGAATTAATGTCCTAGATCTCGCAAAGAAAGGAATCAGAAATGACAACGGTATCTAGATATTTAGGGGGCACATTCAATGGCGTTACTAAAACATGCTTTACTATAAACAGTGGCTTCAGGTTGATTCATTATCAGTATTAGTGAGACTAAATGATCCATCTGTGGCCCCTCGTCTGTTGCACCAATGCAAATCGAGCCAATATATCCAGTTTATGTATGTAGTGTACTTACGTACAGTATCTATTATCCTTTTATTGAGTTCCACTTCAAGATAAATTACAGTTTACGACAACCCTAGTCTACAAGTAATGACCGTTTGTGTCCCGTAGACAGATTTATTGCAAATTCCTTGATAGCCAATTAAATTACTTTCCAGGAGAGCTGTAGTGTGATAATCGTCTAATTTATGAATCGTTTGCCTTCGGGATGACGAAGTGTCGCACGTGTGCCGCATAACACCTCAAACTGTGAAATTGTACAGTTTATCTCAATAAAAAAACTATTGCGCCGTGAAATCTTGGTTAGACGTGTGTTTGCGGGAAACACTTTGGTTGGAGAAATGTGGCGTTCCTACGTCAAAACACAGTGCCGTTCCCATTTCAATTTACTGGTAATACGTTTTAGTGTTGAAGAAATGAGTCTGATGCACAAGTTTATGTCATCCGCAAATTTTACGATAACACATTATCACATCCAACCTTTAAAGATATTAGCTTGGATATGACTAAGTAACGTTTACAATGAAATATTCAAACTATTGCAAATTACAATTTTCAAACTGCACATCTATGTATATCTCACGACATCAATGGACTAAGTTTATTGGAAAACGTCCAAGAAATATACGTAGCATATCTAACAGCAAAGCCGTGGTAGATTATCATATAACTCTATGAGTTATGTGTGAGCCTTAGATTAGACTAGCTGTTTATTTCCTATTGCAGCCTGCCTATTCAATTGTACGGTAAACAATATTTCAACTCTGGACGTATCTTCGTTTCTTATATAATGCAATGATTATGTTAATGAGAATGGGGCATAGTGAAGGTGACTGTTATGTGAATAAGTTTCATCCTTGTACTTCTACCATCCCCTACGTACCTTGGATGAGCTTGGCCATGATACCACATGTCTGGTTTATTTATCATCTTTTTATTGCAATATTTGATGACAAGACATGGTGACGGCACACTCAAGTTTTAAACTTATTTTCATGCCGCTACCATTCTCCCACGGCAGAGCCAAAACCCCGGGGGGGGGGGGGCGGCAAATACGTTAGCCTTGGGTTTCAAGGCTAACGTATTTGCCGGGTTTTGGCTCTGCCGTGGGAGAATGGCCGCTACCAACGCAGAGGACAATAAATATCTCGTTTATATTCCCCAAGAATATTACAGTATTTGATCCGTTTCAACCCAACATGGGCCTGTGGACTCTCTACATGTGGTCGACTCACGCCGTCACACATTATTTTAGAGCACGACAGATCCAACCGGCCTTCTTATTATGTTCCCTGACTGTTTCAGATATCGTGAGGAGGCCTGCTGTTTCCAGGAGGAGATCGACAGGTTCTTCCCTAGCGTGCCGAACCCTAGAGGCGCCAGTAAGAACTGCAGGGAACACATGACGTCCCTGAAGTGTTATATCTGCTCCCCGAAACAATTTCTCTTCTATAGGAACGAGAGGGTGACCGTGTGTGAGGAATTCTGCAACAAGTAAGTTGGAGAATCAGTAAATATGACCGTTCAAATTTATACTTGTGTATTTTCAACCTGAATGGTAAAAACTGGTTTACAACGATATTACGTTTACTGTCAGTAATACTGATATCATTACTTTTTCGGTATTTCCATGGCCAATACATCCAATTTACCTGTAATTTTGAGTGTTGGATTATTTATATACGTGGTCTACAGAACGCAATCAATATTCTTGGTCGCTACTGCAACAAATGGAAGCTAACAATAAACCTAAAGAAAACGAAAATCATGATTTTTAATAGAAGGGGACTAGTGCTATCAAACTTTAGATTTTGTTTATTCGACGAAGACTTAGATGTAGTCTCCTCTTATTGTTATTTAGGCGTGGTATTTACAGCGGGGTGTAAGTTCGGCACAGCCATGAAAACTCTCCAAAAGAAAGCATTAAGAGCGCTGTTCAGTATAAAAACAACCCTGGGAGAAAACTACTCTTCAGTGTCTCTACAGTGTAAATTATTTGATGCATGTATTGTGCCAATATTACTTTATGGCGCAGAAGTATGGGGCGGTGCTGGTTTAAATGATAATTCACCACCGGAGCAAGCGCACCTGAAGTTTTGTAAAAATATCCTAGGGGTAAGAAGGAACGCCAGTAACCTCGCCACAAGGGCGGAACTTGGGAGATTCCCCCTGTGGATCGAGGTTCACTGTAGGCTCTATTCTTACTATAACAGGTTAACTAGAGAGGTACCAACACATAGTCTACAGTATCAAGCATTTCTTGTACAGCAAGACTTACACCAACGCAATGTGCCATGTTGGTTTTCAAATGTAAACAAGATCCTTAAGGAGTCTGGTTATGGCTACCTACTGTTAAACCAAGACCGCAATCTACCTTCAGTTCAGACAAAAGTGAAACAAAGATTAAAAGACATATTTCTACAAACCTTCTGTTCAGAACTGAACTCTAATGGTAGATGCGAAAACCAAGGCAACAAACTCAGAACGTACAGAAAATTCAAACACAATTACGAAAGAGAAGAATACTTGAATTTACCTAACTTTAGCCATCGCCGAGCCATGGCTAAATTACGAATCAGCGATCACCCACTGCAAATTGAAGTAGGAAGACACAACCGGACTCCTCCGAATGACAGACTGTGTACACTCTGTGACTCCAACAGGGTAGAAGATGAAGTGCATTTTGTATTAGACTGTAGGTTATACAGGGACATGCGTGAAAGTTTTATCGGTGCCCTGAATTTAGACACAAGATGTAAACAGTTAGTGAAAGATGATCTATTTGTATATATCATGTCATCCCCTAACATTAATGTACAACAAAAACTGTGTGAATTTGTATACACCTGTTTTAAAAAGAGGGAAGAAACACGTAAACTATATAATCAATAATAGCCTTATATGTTCGTTCATATCCATTTGTATACAGTAGATGTAGTGTAGCTCTCCTATGGAGTTGTAGTATTTATACATATGTAACGTTATCATGTAACGTCACACTATATGTACTGCATTTAGCCCACATGGGCATGAATGTGCAAATAAACATCATTGTCATTGTCATTTATATGAATAGCTTGCAATGCCTTTTTCGATATCCATCCGTTGTTTTTATAATATTTATTATAGTAGTTTTCATTTTACAGTGAGGTCGAGATTCCTAATCCAATAGATAATGTATATAAGTTGTATTCCATACACTATTGCCCAACCAATCTTTCTCATTGCATCCTAGATGGTACGACGCCTGTCTCAATGCCACTATTGAGGGGGAGCGTATCGGAGAATGGTACTCTAACGGCAAACAGTTCTGTGAAGGTAGGAAATTCTCCGTGATGTCCAAAAAGGCAATAGAGTACGACTTTCAATGCTACAGCTACAACTACGACGAAGAACACGGGAACTCCTCTGCGCAGTTGTTCAATGGATGGAAACTCGCTGTATCTAATCTCCTGTGTGTGTTGGCAGCTACACTAGTGTGGACACCGGGTTAGCGAGCTAGCAAATGGCTTATATGATCTGAAAGGTTATACGATGTAACGTTGGTGTAACATCTTACGATCTTGGACGGTAGAAATATGATGATCTGACAGCCCGACGCAGATGAAAACTATATATACGCGCCCGAGGCTCGTGCGAACGATTGCATACTGACTATTAAACGACCGTACTGCAATCACAGGACACGTTAGGAAGACTATAAAGGGACGTCTTGAACTAAAAAGAAGAAGACGTTACACGAATTCTTGAACACTTTCTCGACGTCGCCATATACGCTGAACAGGACAGTTCTCTCTAGACCTATATTGGCTGCAGGCTGTGCAAATAGAGTCTACATTAATCGCTATAATGGAGTTCTATTGAGCAATGTGATCTATGGAGAAATAAAGTCGACGTCACTGTAAATGTTTTCATGTGCAGTTATTTCCGCTTGTTCTTATATTACATGTACTACTGTGGGAAAACGTTAGTGCTTGGAAACCGTATGCTATAGCAAAGTAATGTGGCATGAACACTCTTATTCTATTGGGGACATGAATGCTATAACGTTAAATGTTAATGTTATATCTACCCATATCTTATCTAACGTCAATAATTTTAATATCACTTACTTCACGTCACTACACGACAGTATTTTTCCGAAAAATACCTTATATGGTACACAAGGAACAATTTACCCAGGGTCGGCTCAGCGCGGACATCTTGTGAAAAATTGCAGTTATTTCGGACGATGACATAAAGCTGGCGTCCCCGTGTATGAGGGAGCTTCAGGCAAAGCCTCGAGCGCCAAACCTCTGCACGTAAAAGAACCCAACACACTTATCGGGAAAAGTAAAAGTGACCCAGTGTGGTTGGCTATACCTGAGCTGTAGTGAATCTACATTGCACTATAAGCTATGAAAAAGCATTGTGCTTCACTTCAGGGGAGGATGACTGCTTTACTTTACTTTATGCTGAGATGGAGTTTCAGTAACTAAGTTTTCAGCATCCACGGCTGCAGTTCGCATATATCCTGCCAGAAGCGCTGGTGCACGGGGACCTTGTTAGCGGATTCACGGATGCATGAGTGTCACATGATAAAAGCCACATCCAAGATGGAGGGGCGTGCATGCAGGTCATGTCGTCTGCACCATTTATCTGCGGTTCTGTTGCTTTTCTTGGTGACAATAGGAGCAGGTTAGTATAGTGTTGGTAGAAAATGCACATTTTAAATCACATCATACATTTTGTACGGCTAACGCTATATAAACGTGGATATGTAACGTTTACATGTAGCTAACGTGTAACAGTGGGGTTCAAGCGCAACTGACCCAGTTCAACAGGTTCAGATCTTTGGCCTGGCTTTGGTAATGGCGTTGACTTATGAGCTGGCTAGGCCAAAAGGTGTAGCTGTTACAAACGTAACGTGACATTCTTATCTTTCAATCAACATAGCAGAAGTACATAGTACTTCCGGATTGGGTTGACCTTACAAATTGATCAATAAAACACAGGGCATACTTAACCCTTAAGCTGCTGGAGTTTCTGACCAGTACGTGATCTCAGTGCTGGGGTTTCCAGGCCCTCTTGGAATAGGGGGTACTAGTTTTATTTTAGTATTTTTTGCTTACTTTCCAATCAACAAAACCTATCATGTTATACATCATTGGAAAGCTTACAGTCTGTACCTTTAGAAAATGTTTTTCCTTTCTGGCCTTCTATCAGTATTTATGATATTTTGGGGTAATAATGCAATAAAACAAGTTTTTTTCAGTAACTTTTTGTATTATAGAGTCTAAAACATAGAAAATAATAGTGGTACCTAACCTACAACATTCCTGAGACATCCCGACAACATCAGGACTACATACATGTAAAAAGGAGGTACACAGGTATCACTACAGGTGAGTTAATGGCTAGGTATTGTCCTGGGTACTGAACTTACTGTTCAGCTAAACAGCATATTCCCTACAACAAACTACAATCCTTCCTGTGCCATCATGAATGAATATAACTGCACTTTCCACATATCAGGTGAAAGGTTACAACCTGAACTTTGTTTAGAAATGTATACCAACAAGAAAATATGAAATACAAGAGTAATAAACACATTAAAGGTAATAAAATAGAAATATTCCACAATGTTATCCTACAATCTAGTTTAGCACCCCGAGAACCACTAGAACTATGGTAATACACTTCCTGAGACATGCTGTCAACATCAGGACTACATACATGTAAAAAGGAGGTACACAGGTATCACTACAGGTGAGTTACTGGCTAGGTATTGTCCTGGGTACTGAACTTACTGTTCAGCTAAACAGCATATTCCCTACAACAAACTACAATCCTTCCTGTGCCATCATGAATGAATATAACTACACTTTCCACATATCAGGTGAAAGCTTACAACCTGAACTTTGTTTAGAAATGTATACCAACAAGAAAATATGAAATACAAGAGCAATAAACACATTAAAGGTAATAAAATACAAATATTCCGCAATGTTGTACTACAATTTAGTTTAGCACCCAAAGAACCACTAGAACTATGGTAATACACTTCCTGAGACATCCAGATAACATTAGGACTACATATATGTGAAAAAGAACTACACATCAAGACGTGGATAAGTTGCAGCTGCTGGCCCGGTAGCTTTGGGATTTAAATCCCCCTGAGCACGCACCGCGCCACGTTGCCTGCCACGTCCCCTTGCTGCTAGACCCACGCCGCCCCCACGGCCTCGGCCCCCACGGCCTTGCCCTCGGCTGCGACCCCGGCCTCTCCCCCGAGTGCAAACACACCATTTGCAGTTCCCCGGCCGATGTCAAGTTCAGGCTAGGCTCAACACTAGGTCAAGCCCTGTGAGTGTCTACCGCCACGATTCTGTTCCTCCTCCAAATCGCTGTCATTTGCACTGCTCTCTGCAGAATCCTCGTCTGACGTGGGGTACTCACAGCCTGAATCGGCAGTTGCAACCTCTTCCAACACTTATTCAACCGTATACGTCGCCATTTCGACGATAACACTACGAATTCCGCGCTGAAATCTCAAACAAATAGCAAAACAAAAGAATCTACAGACGACGTCGCCATCTTGAATATATTACCGCCGCAAGGGGTTGTGGGATTACGTCATCAGTGTTACATTACGTAATGTTGACCTCTGACCTCCCCTCACTACCCGCCTGCAACGTACTTCACACAGGGAGAGTTCCTGCATCCCGGATATATCCGGGACCCGCAGCTTAACTTAAGTGCCATGCAACAGGTACAGAATGTATGCATTGGCTTCTACTAACGTTAGCACCTGTGCAGGAAAAATGCAGGGTATGCTAGGCATATTACAGCTAGCCATTTTCGGTACACTTGGAAAATATTTGCTGTTCACAATTTAAACAGGAAAACCACCAAGACCATGAGACCAGAAATTTATACATATCTATCTTTGCTGCAAATTTGGTACTGCAGTTTTTATTAAGTAACATTCCGGATCCTGTTTCTTTGGTCGAATTAATATTACAACACACAGTTCGTTCATAACGTTACATATCTTCAGGAATAATTACAAGATACTAGTATGACTTTGCAACAAATTTAGAGCCCTTTATGCTTTTATATTTTATTTTGACCAGGATTTACATAAAATATTAGGATTCTATGTGAGGATTGGAGGTATTTGAGGAAAACGTGATATTTGCCATGATGACTCCCAAGGGAATTTGAGATGTTCTCTTCATCTATGGAACATCATAATATACTAGATTTACCTCCTTGTAACTTAAATTCCAGGAGAGAAGATTGATGCTACTGCATACCTGGCACAAGGGAAGGTCCAGGTGAAACTGGGCGTGTTGGACAAAAAGAACGGAGATGCCATCGCCACCTACGACGACAGGTATGCTTCCTTTCTGTACCGACTAGTTTATGGTGTCCGTGAATAGTTTCATCAGGTTGGTAAGTCACTGAATAAAGAGACTCTTTCTACACAACCAAGTGTTTTATTCAGCCGACGTTTCGGTGACCGTCTGTCACCTTCCAGTCAGAATTGCCCCGAGGAAGGTGACAGACGGTCACCGAAACGTTGGCTGAATAAAACACTTGGTTGTGTAGAAAGAGTCTCTTTATTTAGTTTACTGGTGGTATTGGCAGCTCACTTGGCCCATGGACTATGTATGATGTAACGTTACCAACATGCTTATTAAATGTAACAGTTATCTGTTCTGTTCTGTTTCAGACTAACAGAAAATGGATGGGGGGTGTTGAACGTGGTGTCTGGGTTCGGTCCTAAGAAGCTGAGTGACAATGACATCATGTACCTGGCAGGGTACCTGGAGGGAGTCTTAACTCAGGAGTAAGTATACAGGTCTTTCCACTGCCTTTCTGTGATGCAGTTCTTACTAAAGCTGCAAGGGGTGTATGTTGGTGTGTTGTGGGGCTTATACATTGTATATGCCCCCAAATGGGCCAAGTCTGTTGGTAGAAACTTTCCTATTTAATTAAAAAAAAAAACAATATCTTGATTCTTATTTTTCAGGAGAATATACCAGCATTACCTGAACCTGTTTGGGATCTTTTTCAAAGGAAAGTCAGCAGATTTAGTCAGCAAGGTAATTTTATCATTTTCTGCCACAATATGTTCTGTATTACTATATTATTTAGATTAGAATTCTTCTATATTCTAAGATAAATATTCAGTGAATTTCTCCTTCTGCTCACAGCAAAACATTGTTGACCTCATACTATCATAGCTTAAACCTATATTGTGACTTCAGTGTACGAAATACTTTTTTGAGCCAGGTTGCCCAGTGGCAACCTAGGATGAAAGCTAGGTTGCCCATCAAAATTCCAGGTTGCCCCAAATTTAAACTCTTCTACATTATGATTAACTTTGTTAGAATGCAATGTGCATTTATACATTTCTGACATAGAGTTGTGAAGTGATGAGCTCTTCCATGGGAACTTCTCAATAAACAGTTCCCAATGGAAGAAAGGGGCATCCTTACTGCAGAATGTAGGTAGTGCACTGAGCTACCTGGGTGTAGAAATAGGTTGCACCAAGCAAAATATGGTTGCACGGTGCAACTGGGCAACCTAGTATTTTGCACGCTGGACTTTCACCTCCATCTGAAAGTGCTTAGACTAATTTAGTTTGTCCTATGACTGTAAATGCATTAAGGGCTTTCCAACCATAATGGGAGTAGGTGATTGTATCTGTCGGTATTTTCATTGATGCTAGCAAGCTTTCATGATTGAAGGTCACAGAGTTGTGTTAGCCTATGTCCAGCCATCTTCACTCCAGCTGTCAGGGAAGCAACATTTTGATTTAACTTCAGCTGAACAAGGCTGGATCTCAGGCTAGAACCTAAACAGTACAGTCTCTATATATATAATGTAATCTCCAAGCAGTTCTTTCGGTGGCTGAAATACTGTATCAAATTGGCCAGACAGTATCAAATTGGCCAGACAGTATCAAATTGGCCAGACAGTATCAAATTGGCCAGGCAGTAGCGAATACGCCACCCATAGGCTGGCGTAAAAAAAGATTCCAGTTACAAAAAGAAAGCCTGATAAAAACGCCTAAAACACGTCAAAAATAAGCTGAAGCCTAAACCTCTGCTGGGAGAGTACAGTCCATACAAATCAGCCATGACCAGTTATATGTTCTTTGTCACCTGCAGGTGAAGAAGTTCTACATGGCACAGGACACCTGGGTGCGAGCGCAGGTGAAACAGTCCACAGACCCTGTCATGGAACACCTGTCCTATGTCCTGTCCCAGTACGATGGTCTAGTGAAGGGCTACAATGACAATGTCGAAGAGCCGGTGGTATGTGTAAAGTGTTTTTCATGTTTTTCTGATGACCGAACAAGTCTTATCCCATTTAAGTCGCACAACAGACCAACTTACCTTTAACGTTCAATGCATGATTCTGTCAACCAGCAAGCATGGACATGTTATGATCTCAAAGATGACATTTGGTATGAAGACATGCAAATTATGAGTACTTCAAGTTAGTAATCCGGGTTTTTAGTTGAAATATGTCCTCATAAATTTCTTGAGTAACTTAAAGTTGTCTCTTTTGTGTCATTTTCCAGAAACTTGACATTTTTGCCTTCCAACTGCTGAATGGAAATGGTGACACGTTTGACATCATCCCAGCCGTGAGCCCGTCCTCACGGCCAAACTTCTCCAACATGAGTCGGGTGGAACTGGAGAACTGGGTGTCGTCACACAGCCACTGTTCCGCTCTTGTTAAGGTGAGCACTAGGGCTGCGTACTTGTATTGTATACCGGTACAGTACTGTGAAAATTGATTAGGTACAGGTTCAAAATACCAGTACATACCAATATGACACAGAGGTGACTGAAGTGACATCTAGAAGGAGCATAACTAATATGCAACAGATCTTTCAAGGACAACTAGAGGACAGCAAGAGACTGGACCAGTCCTGTACCTAAACGTCTGTACCGGCACCTGTACCTGTACCTGATGTCACGTTCAGGTACGCAGCCCTAGTGAGCACAGTTCCTCGGCAAACAAAGGGAAACACGATGAAGTCTGTTGTTCTGTTTTCCTGCTGACGAATGAAACAAGCTAGTTTCTCCAGTGCTTCTTTTCAAGTTCTTCAAAAACACACAAGATGGAGATATTCAATATTAAATATGATTCTTAACTGGTGGTAATCTAAAAAGTTTTGTTTTGTTTTGTTTTAGAAGCTTATTAAGGCATGAAGGCTTACCTGACTCCCCTCTATTTCCACAACCTCCTTCCCCTCAGGATTTACCTTGACAGAATCATGACCATATATGTACGTTGTGTTTTAGGTCCTGGGTGCATATGAGAACGTGTACATGTCCCACTCCAGCTGGTTTAACTATGCTGCCACCATGCGCATCTACAAACACTACAACTTCAACATTGCTAACCCTGCCACTGCCTCCAGGAAGATGTCCTTCTCAAGTTATCCAGGTGAAGCACGTCGGCAGAACGTACTGCGCCTGCGCAAAACCCTGATTTTTCACGTTTTTCGTTGGACAATGTTGCATCAAAATTTTGCCTGTTGCAGACGACATCTTTTCCTATAAAACATCTGAAAACTACAGACAGGCTGTCAACCTTATATGCTCTAATACAACCTTATATGAGACATTCTGTCAAAGTGCTATATGCACAATGCATTATGGGTTTCGTGCAGGTGCACTACGTTCTGCCGACGTGCTTCCAGGTGAGATACTGTACTTAATAAAAGTTATTCCTATGGCTGTACAGGGATAGACAGGCTTTAATGGATGTGTTTTAGGCTCAGATTGTAGTTTTTTCATCATCATCATCATGTTGTACTGTACTTAAGTCCACGCTACTTTTTCAAGTATCTCTAGATATGTCTTTCATGGTGGCCGTTTTTTGCTTCATTTTTGTATCATTTTTATCAAGATAAAGATTTATATTATTGAAAACATTTCCATTTTGCTTCTTGAAAATATGATAATTGTTCCAATTTTTTAAACATAGCAACACTTCTAGCAGCCAGTTATTAACCTGTATTTACTTCTATATAATCCAATGCATGTCCATATTGATATGATACTTTTGCATCAGTCCATCATTGCTCCCACATGTGTATTCTACAGGTTATCTGGAGTCCCTGGATGATTTCTACCTGATGGACAGTGGACTGGTCATGCTGCAGACAACCAACAACGTCTTCAACACCACCCTGTACGACCTGGTCACTCCAGAGTCCATCCTGGCCTGGCAGCGCGTCCGCACAGCCAACATGCTGGCCAGAAATGGTGACCAGTGGGGGGCCATCATGAACGTCCACAACTCAGGTGAACTCAGCACGTCGGCAGAACGTACTGCGCCTGCGCAAAACCCTGATTTTTCCATGTTTTTCATCGGATGTTTGGTCAACGTTGCATCAAAATTTTGCCTGTTGCAGACGATATCTTTTCCTATACAACATCAGAAAACTACAGACAGGCTGTCAACCTTATATGCTCTAATACAACCTTAAATGAGACGTTCTGCCAAAGTGCTATGCACAATACATTACGGGTTTCGCGCAGGTGCACTATGTTCTGCCGACGTGCTGGTGAACTCATCCCGGTGAACCTAGAGTTGATAGTTATGCCAGTATACATTTAGGGAGCTGAAGACCAAGGACAGAGATGCAAACATGCAAGGGTTTTGCTCTAAGCCTTGAAAAAGAACTCTGCTATCATATAGGAGTTTCAAGATGCCTAAGACACAGATGTCAAAGTTTGTAAAATGTATAAAGCTCTTCTGAAGAGACCTTTAGTTTTCTAGAAGTTCTCTGTAACAGTGAGCATGCATAGTCCAGTGGTTAGCGACCCTGCCTCTGGACCAAGAGGTTGGGAGTTCGAATCCTGGCTGTTGTCGCTCATCTGACATGCACACTACCGTTAAGGGTTGCAGTCCTTAGGAAGGGACATTAAGCTGTGGTCCACTGTTCATTGTGCTTGTCGAAAAGAGCTCGGGAAATTTCCCTGGTACAGTGAACCTGTGTATTGCTTAGCATCTGTCTTCTCTGTCATGACCAGTGGAAGATTAAGCTCTTCAGTGAGCTAAATGGGATTGAGATCACTTTTCTTTCCTCTATCCCATTCTTATTCTGCTGGCATTCCAGGCACCTACAACAACCAGTACATGATCATCAACTTGAACTTGATTGAGCTGAGTAAGACCATCCATGACGGTGCGCTGTACGTGGTGGAACAGATCCCAGGGCTGGTCATGTCTGCTGACCAGACTGACATCCTCCGTGCAGGTAGGGAAGGACTGGGGATAACACACATGTACAGTGGATAGGGTGTTTGCCTTGCATTTGGTAGTTTGTGAGTTTGATCCCCAGCCGAGTGACCTATGTCATTGGTCCTAACTCTTACTCAATGTTTAATTCAAGAGAAAAAATTTATTTGGAAAATTAAGTCAATATACTAACCGTATTGTGAGACCGGTATGCCTAAATACCTCAACCGCCCTCAACCCCCCTCAACCGCCCTCAACCCCCCACTTCCTGGGCTAATATGCAGTGAACATGTGCTAAGAACGCTTTTTAACGCTCTGGATACATTGCCTATGCAATTATAAATAGGAAAATCACTGTAACTCTGGCGTTTTACCAGTTTTTTTACGGCGCGCCGTGCGCCCGAGGAACAGGGTCCGCCATCTTGTTTGTTTACGTCGCGCCGCCAGAACGCATCGTGCCGTAAGTTTCAAGTCAAAATAAGGAAAGTGAAAAAGCTTGTGCAGCACGGAAACTCAGACTCTTTAAACATCATGTTTCTGGTGGTGGATTTTAGCGCTCAATACTTTAGGGCGGATATTTTGCGGGGTGTATCACTCCCTAAAGACGGTAACTCCACTTATGATATATTAAAAGTTATAACTTATAAGTTATAAAATCGCAAATACTTAGACGTTACTATGTGATTTTTATTTATAATCGTATACTATATATTAGACAATGTATACAGAGTGTAAACAAGGGTTCTTAGCACATGTACACTGCATATTAGCCCAGGAAGTGGGGGGTTGAGGGCGGTTGAGGGGGGTTGAGGGCGGTTGAGGTATTTAGGCATACCCTTGTGAGACTAAACTTATAGGTAGTAAAACTTCCCTATCGTTTCAGGCTACTGGCCATCTTACAATGTCCCCTTCTACGAGAAAGTGTACAACATGAGCGGGTATCCAGACATTGTCAAGGCCCGGGGACTGGACTACACGTACCAGCTGGCTCCCAGGGCCAAGATCTTCCGCAGGGACGCCGGCAAGGTCAAGGACATGGACTCTATGAAGGCCATCATGAGATACAATGGTAGGCACTCCAGGATTTGTTTCTTTTCTTACATTGTATTAGTAGGTGGCAAGGTCTTGTGGTTAGAGTTGTTGTCTCAGAATGCGAAGGTCCTGGGTTCAAATCCCTGGCAGGCCCCAGTGTTGTGTCCTTGGGAAATGCACTTAACACCTTATTTCCTCACTTGACTCAAGTGTAAATGAGTAGATCAAGCTCGGCTAGGGATATCCTCTTAGATAGGACATAAAGTCGGAGGCCCCATGTTTAAGGAAAGCCACACCTTGAGTTTGTTAAAAGATCCCACCACACTTATCAAAAAGAGCAAGGATCCTTCCCGGTGTGAGTGCTTCAAACCCTAAAATTCTAGTCTCAGGTTTGACATTTTTACGAGGTGATACTGACCTGTAAAAAAGTAATACATGTATATCTCTTGAAAAATGTCTATCTCTAATCCTACCAGTTTATTGTGTGAAACAGTAGTTTTTTTCCTTTTTTCCCAGACTACCTCCATGACCCGTACTCCCAAGGCAACCCCTGTAGTGCCATATGTTGCAGAAAGGACCTGGCAAAAGTTGGCGCCATGCCAGACGGCTGCTATGACACTAAGGTAACAAGAAACTAGCCGGCCTGAGATCCAGCATTTTGTGGCTGGTGACCCTACTCTAACAGTTACTCACAGTGGCTACTTCAAAGCAGACATAAACTCAGCAAGCTGGATCTCATGCTACCAAGGAGTCTGGTGCCACTAAAACTTTTAAAAACTTTATTTTGACATATTGTTGTTTCTTGAAGTGTGAATTTGCTTTATTTGCTATTTATACATGTACCTACTACAAAAGAAAGCTTGACTATGATGTTTTCTTGTATATTTTCATTCTTTTATGGTTCCTCTAACATTCCTAACTTGTGCTACATATGTCTGAGAAGTGAGAAGAAAACAAGTCAGTTTTTCAGGTTATGAATTTGCTTAACGTTTTTGCTCGTTTTTCAGGTGTCTGACTACCACATGGCTAGAAACCTGACATCGTTTGCCATTAATGGTCCGACGCTGGGCACAGGCCTGAAGCCCTTCAGTTGGTCAGACAAGTTTAAAATATCACACATCGGGCTGCCTGAAGTTTACAACTTCAGCTTTGTTACCATGACACCAGCTGAACTTTGAACTATGACATCTAGAATTGGATATACTGATCCCTGAAGAACATAATGATGGAATGATCATGACTTGATGAAAATATAGAATATCTAACTGAAAAGTTGGTCTGTAGGATTTCTTCCCATTTTTGCTTGTTTTGCAAGACTTTGTGAATTGCACTATACCAGTGCTTAACATCTTTCTGTCTTGCATTGCTCTAAATGAACATACAACCAGATGCAGTTCTCTAAATGTTTTTCCACATCTGCCAGGGACACTCTTTTGCATACCACACAAAACACAGCATGTTTTGTTCTGAACACATGCTTTTGACTTCAGTAAATCAATTTAAGTAAGTAAGTTAAGCCTTCTATTGAGGTGAAACATGAGATACGTAGTATGCACAAAGAACATAAAGTAACAATCAAGATTATGATGTTTTTACATATTTTATTTACCACTGATTATGTCAATGATGACCACCAAGTCTTATACAATAAATCGATAGCAATCATGCACTCATTACAAATGAATACTATCCACATAAGCATTACTTCTAGCCCCACTGGCTTTGATATTTGTGACAATGTCAGTACAACAGTATGTATGAGTCTTGTATATAAAAGATATTCTATCCCAATTACTTACATATACATGTACTACTAGAAGTACATGATGAGAATATGCCATACCTTACTTGTATGAGCTTTAACTATGTCAGTAATGTGTCTGCAGTGTTTTGACATACTTTGGATGTTAGCATCTATTTTAGTCAAGAATTCAAATCACATTCACATAACTCAGAGCAGATCACTTGACTTATTTACTCCCTTGTGTGGGAGGTTATAAAACATGTTGAAGGTGAACAATTGGGACCAACAGATTGCAATATGCCCTCTGAAGGGCTGCATTTATTTACATCATCCGGGCTTTGAGCCGGGAATCGAACCCCTGACCTTTCTATGGGGAAACAGACTGGTTGCCACTTGACTGAACTGCATGCTACTTGCAGTGAACTGTACATCCTGCTGGCAGGAATGAACTTGTTTTGGTTAAAGCTTTCATGCATGAACATCATATTCTAATAATTCTAGTGGAAACTTTCCATTGGTCTGAAGGGAAAGGTATATCCAGCAGTGAGGGGTTTGTTTGTGACTGGGGGCTTTTGTGGACTATTGTCCAATGTGTTGTAAAAGGACAGCTGTTTGGTCCAAGTTCACAGAGGTTGATTAGTTTCATTTTGAAGGTTAATTAGTGTTAAGGTGACTAGAGGAGACCAATTCACCGATTGACTATCCAGTTTTGAACTATCAAAGCAATATTTGACAGATTGCAAGCCTAAATAGGTACAGATTGAGGTACAAAAAATGTGACTGTCAATATGTGATGCTTGTCAAGGTGTGACCTTGGTAGTGATATATTGATTGATATGTTCTGGAAGCTGCTATACTTGATAATGTGACAATGTATCAATAGGATTTGTCATTAATGATCTAATTAAGATGTACCAGTTCGTATCAATACTGAGAGAAATGTCTATATTGTACATCTGCAATATTATCTACATAGACTATTTGTCCTAGTTGTATTAAGACACTTTCGTTTGAAACCAGGAGTAAGGAGGTAAAATTTTTGTTATGACTAATTTACTTTCGTTTTGAGCAATGTGTTTAAATAATCTATATGGGTTAATTAGGAAAATATCTGTTCTAATGCTAAATAAATCTTGAATGATTGTGAAATCTATTTTTGTTCTTGTTCTGTAAGCATCCAAGTGTGGCATATAGCCCTTTCAAGTGTGGCATATAGCCCATTCAAGTGTGGCATATAGCCCATTCAAGTGTGGCATATAGCCCATTCAAGTGTGGCATATAGCCCATCCAAGTGTGGCATATAGCCCATTCAAGTGTGGCATATAGCCCATCCAAGTGTGGCATATAGCCCATTTAAGTGTGGCATATAGCCCATCCAAGTGTGGCATATAGCGCATTTAAGTGTGGCATATAGCCCATCCACGTGTGGCATATAGCCCATTTAAGTGTGGCATATAGCCCATTCAAGTGTGGCATATAGCAAAGACAGATAGAGTACATGTACATTAAAAAGATTCAATTTATAAGAATGAACAACGAAATTTTCCTGTTCATAATCCATCATTGGCGCCTCATCTCTTCTACTAGAAGCTATAATCGCCACTGTTATGAGTTTTCAAAGTGTTCTGTGATTCATGTACGCCACATTGTGTGTTTATCACAGCAAAGGTAGGTCAATGACCTGGTAGATCTATTTCTACAATCTTTCGTGGAACTGCAATGACTACGCTTGACTGACACTGTTTATGTCCCCCAGTAGAAACCGTAACGGTTGTAAAATTCTCTGTTTTTCTTTTTAGGTGCCACAAAGAGGCTTTTTGCTTTTATTTTATCATGTGTGACTTCCTCGTTGAAAGCTGTCATGTTGGACTTCCGTCGGTTTCTATTCATGATCACTATCCTCAACCGTAGACTTGGCACTGGCGTGTGTTTATGTTTGTTATTCAACTTGGTAACCGTTGCTAGATATCAATAGACGTTTCCCCCCAGTAGACAGCGTTCGGGCAAAAACACATCCTTGTATCTGTAGTGGCTAGCAGTTGTGGCGCACTAGCATAGAGAGTAAAGATGTACAATTAAAGTTGCAGACTCCTTTAAGTCCTCCCTTGCTAGCACCTTCATGTACATGTATATAGTGGTACTTTTATGGATATCTGTATAGCCGGTATAACCGCCCTTCGGCTTAACACACCAGCTTCGCAGTCACGCAAATATGTTTATGAATATGATATTCGTCTTCTACAAAAGTCAATTATACTGTGGAGGGACAAAGTAAAAGACCTAGCTACCAGAAATGTCAAGAGATCCGACTAGATCGTTTTTTTTAGCTGTAAGTACTGCGAGCTGGGTGCATTACAACACTGATGAAATTCTGGGAAGAACCCCTTTGAATCTATTGTTCTTGACCTGTTTTTACCTAGATCAGTGACACCTACTACTAGTACCTATTCCAAACATCGGTCTTAATTGAATTGGCGCCCAACTACATCACGACAAACCATGTAAACCATATCGGTGACAAAGTCCCTGTCTAGTTTTACAAGTACAGTGTGCATTTCGTTACGCGTTAATGTCACAGAACAAAAGATGACAGGTTGCAATCCATTTACACATTCAGTGACAGGTACAGAATTTCCGAAATTCTGAGAAGAGCCCCTTTGATTCTTCGGTTCTTGACCTGTTTTTGCTTAGATCAAAAAGTCCAAATATAGGTCTTGGCGTCAAACTACACCATGGTAAGCAAACCAAACCACATCAGTGACAAAACACCTGTCTAGTTTTACAAGCACTGTATTTTGGTAGGAGTTAATATCACAAAACAAAAGATGACAGATTGCAATCCACCGAGACATTCAGTGACTGGAATAGGCACGTACAGTTACACTGTGTGTGTGACATAGAGTTTGACAAACGTGATTCATTCTGATAAACGCTTTGGGGTGTGTAGATTGTGTGAAGGTGTTTAGGAACATGTTCATCGAAAATGTGTTCACTCAAGCAAAGCAGGACCACCTGTGCGTCAACCAGATACTTTTTACAAGGCCTTCGTTGACAAAATATCGGTGTCATTGGTCAGATTGTTCCATCTATAGCTGTATTATCTCCAACTGAGGAACAATTGTTTTTAGACATGACTGTCCTACAAAAATGGCAGGCATGTAGTTGCTACCCATCCTGATCTCGAACGCCATTGCTTTTATTTATTTTATTTCTTACAGTGGCAGTCACCTTTCACAACAAAACGTTGCATGATAAGCAAAATGACACAAATGGTCAAAATATCAACACTTAAAGATATATACAACCATGAGGCACATACATAGCTTTAGTGTTTGCCGATATATCTGTTACCTTACACTCAACTGTGGAACATTAAACATTACCACTTGTAACACTGCATACATCCAAAGTGGTATGAATCAATGCATGAAACGTAAGTTTAAAACCAATCCACCAAACTGAGAGATACTAGTATCTTTCCCATGATCAAATTTAATAAGATATGTCTATTCATTACTACACTGTTCTTTCCTTTGTGTCTTGATGGAAACACATTATCATGACCCTATCATTATTGGCAAGCTGGAAGAACTTGGAAAATCCCTGTACATCATGAAGTAGGGACGTCGCTTCAAGTGACGTCAGACATGTCTCGGGTCAGAAATGTCGTCATGGAGACCATGTCGTCATTACGTCAATTGTCATCGCGTCGTCTGCATGAAGACGAACAGTTCACTAATTTAGCCAAGTTCTCTCTTAGGCAATAACCGACGGGTTCTACTACGTATTTGATAGTTTATGGATAGGATATATGTTGGACATCACAAACAAACAAACAAACAAACAAACAAACAAACAAACAACGTTAACGATGTCCTTCTCCCATCGATGGATACCCACATTGTATATTTTGGCACACACTCTTTTTAAAACTCTCAAACAGCAAGACTTATATACATGTAATTTTTAACATAGGTATCACATCATCATTTAGACATTAAAACCATGTGACGCCACTCAGTATGATACCTATCCAGATACCATGCTAAAAACGAAGGTTGTTTGAGAAGACGGTCATGATGAATGACGTCACGATGACGACAGTGCTGACGTAGGCAGTTGGAGTTCCCACAGATCCTGTGAGGGTCAGGCCGGCGTGGTTACAGTTGGCTGTCGTACAGCAGCGACGGCAAACCTACGGTCACATACAGATCAAAACCATCGTTTCAGAATACGCCAAAAACAGTTACTCAAGCAACTGGATATGATTTTGGAAACGGTCAGACGTTTCAGGTAGCATCCACTACCTTTCGTCAGTGACACATCGTTTCAGAATGTTTCAAATGTTTGGGAAATATTATTGTTTGGTGCCGATTCAATGCCATCCAGTATAGTAGCAGACGACTGTATGAATTTTTATGCACATGTAGGAGTAGGACCAAGGAGGTTTTAGTGTAGAAAAAAAAAATGGCAAAATTTAAAAATGTCAATTTTTGGCGCACAAAATGTACTCTCTTATATTTCTAGCTAAACGGATGATTTGATTGACAGCCGGGATTAGCCTATGATAACCCATGGCAAGGAGGTTTTAGTGTAGACTAAAAACCTCCAACATTGTTTTGTTGACGTACCGAATTGTTGTTGGCTTCCTCACACTGTTCACTTTGCTTCTGTTCGGTGCACTCCCCGTCGTTCATGTCGTCCCGCCCACATCCCCGGGAGATCGTGAAGTGACCGGTGGAGTTTTGCTCACGGTAAACCTGTGAGGATGTCAAATATACAATGAGCAGAAGTGGAGACATTTACATGTTCTACATCGCTAGTTTATATCTCACATAGAACTGTTGTAAACCAGAGTTCCAAGAATGCATACCTCCGCAAGGCGCGTCTTCCCACTTTGATGTTTTTGAGTTCATTTGAGTGCTCCATTTGAGCATAGCAGGTTTTAGTGTTTGGTTCAGTCAAGGAGAAACAAACCATGAAAAATAGATAAAACGTGTTTTCTTTGGAAAGAAATAGGAAGGGAAATAAGAAAAAGACTTCAGCTCCTGCTCCTCAAGGATACCAATATTTCTAAAGAAATGATATGTGACGATATGTTACTCCAGTCAGTAGATGCGTCACTTACCCAGCATCCTTCTTGTGTGGCGCAGTTTAAGGTAGTGGCGAAGCTCACCGTCGCATCAGGGCAGGGGTCGTTACTTTCGCCTGTCCCGTTACAGTGCAGGCAGATGATTATTGGCTGTGAGAGCAAAGTGTTTGAAAAAAAGTCTGTTAGCATTTAATTACTGGTATCTATTCTGTAGAATGTCTAGTTGCCAACGAAACGATACTTTATAAAACATTAAACTTTATAATGATTAATAAACATTGAATTATAATAGTCTAAATTATAAATGTGAAATGCAGCATCTGAAAGTGATTAACTTGTCATGATAGAACCCGTAACAATGGACTGTTGGTCAGCTTTGCGCTTACAATCTCAAGTCAAACCACTTGCGTCACATTTCGTATGTAAATTGTATCGGACAGATGCTTACGCTTTGGGTTGTAGGCCTAGGTGCAGCTGTGGAGCCTGCAGGTGCACCTGCTGTGGTCCGACCTGTGCCGGGTGCAGCAGTATTCCCGGGTGCAGTTGAGGACCCTGCAGGTGCTGCTGCAGTCCCGGATGCAACTGTAGTAGAGCCTGCAGCTGCTGCAGCTGTTGAGTGGGCAGTAGTTGTGGCTGAAAGTGTTGTGGTTGCCGTTGTTGGGGTGGCCGTAGGTGAGGAGATCAGTTGAGTTGAGGTGAGTTGAGTAGCAGTTGAGGAGACCATTGCTGCATTTTCGTTGAAAAAAGAAAAGAAAGGCAAGAACAAAAAAATGGTCACATTTCGTAATAGTTGCATTGTGTAAACATAACGTTGGTCTTTGTGTGTCTAAAAAGATGCTAAACGTTGACCAACCAACCAGTCTCACCGCCCAAGCGCATGCCTTACTGTGGGCCTTACTGTGGTTTGGCCTGTAACTGTACACATGTGCCAGGAGCTAAACAAACGGCTTTTTATCATCATACAAGAGAGAAAATGCTCAAAACGCTTATAACAAATAAAAGGACTTTAGATGGATGACAGCTGAAGTACAAGACTGAACATGTTTCGCAGAATTAATATACACTAGTTACAAGTCAAGTTACATGTTGTTTTCTGGTTGACATCCTGCACATAAACTTTTCACCCGGAAATTCAGTCATGCCGAAAGGCAGGGGATCATCCAGTATACAGATAAACCCATCCAAATCAACCTTTCCATTTTCAACCGAACGGAACATCTTCGAGTGATAATTGATTTGTCGTCAGACGTTCTAAGAAACGTCAGACCCAAAAGGGAAGGTTTTTTTTTAATAATTTAGTAAAAACGTTCTTGAAGGAATCTTAATTCGTACAAAATTCCACTTACCTGCTATAAGAAGGACTAGGAGTGAAAATTGCGTCGCAGCCATCATTTTGAGATGTCAATGGCAACTCCTGTAAAGACGTTAAGTATGTCCTCTTTCCTCAGAGCAAGACCGTACCCCACGCACACCACGGTTTAAAGTCCTTCTGAGCATGAGCCACAAAACGTTACATAGCCTATCCTGTTCAATGTTTGTGTTAGTATTGGCAGTCACCTTGGCATTGTCATGGTGATTTTTGTGGAAACGCGTCAGACATATATTATCGCTAAGGTGTAGATTTCACTATCTTAATTACACATCAAAATTCAAGTCATGCATCTTCGTCACCTTTGCGTGGAGGTTTCTTGTGTCTTATTCTCACAGCTAGAAATTGTGATGCCATCTTCAGATGGTCATGTTGTAGCAAATTCCAACCAGTAAATACTGTCTGTTGGGTTTGTAGATAAGATCCTGCGATGTGTGTGCAATACGCGTAGTCATGCTCACGGGACGTTTACAAAGTATCTACCTTCGGAACTCTATGAACTGGATCCCAGTGCCTTTCATGTCTTTGTTGACGTTTCCACAAGACTAATTGTTGTGGTGTCATCCGGTTACGTTACCTTAGCAAGGTGGGGACATTCCGAAAGCCCGTCGTCATGTTTTTGCAGCCGTGCGTGAAAAACAGGCAGTACGGTAAGTCTAGTCGGGTTTTGTCATTCAAGGGCAGAGGGTGTCTGAGCTTAGTCTCTACCAGACTAACTGCGCGGGCTATAATAGGGAGATATTTGCTAGGGGAGTCTGGCCGCCTTGAGGTTGACTGGCCGCGCTTCGGAGGGGGGAAACTAACCCTCCCGCGGACCGACTCTATTGGCCAGCTATTCCCTTCTTTTGCCGAATACGATTTGTACCCCCGTAGGAAGGCCTGGTGGAGGCTAGTCTGAGCTCTGGATTGTTCTGACTGCAGTCTATAACTAAGTATAAGATGCACTCATGGTATGTTCCCACCAATGCGGGATTTTTCCACGTGCTTCCTTGCAGAGGATATGATGAAGTGAAAAAGATTAAGGTAAGGCACCTCAATTGTCTCCATAACAGTAGGGGTTTGATATATGTGGAACTGTACAAATGACTTGCACATAGCATAACCAACTTTGTCGCGAATGGAAGTGCATTATGCAAACATATTTCAAGGAAAATACCGTGTCACAACCCTATGCTGTTTCATACGGAACTTTACTGCGGAGAATATAATTGGTTCTTACAAAAAATTGCGATTTAAACAGATTTTCATGCCTATATCTGATTTTATACACTTTTTAAAATCCGACAATTCTTAAAGAACTGAGACGACTTTTTTGTTGTTACTTAGAAGCAGCGTATTTGTCATCTCTGCGAAGCCTGACATGGAAAGCTCCACAGCAGTTAATACTACGAAGGCCTACCTCGACACTGCACGACACCTCTTCCAAAGCCAGGAGAGAGAGCGCTGCGAAGGGCTGTACGTGCGCGACACCTCTTCCAAAGCCCGGAGAGATAGGTATAGCCCTTCGCAGCGCTCTCTCTATGGGCTTTGGAAGAGGTGTCGCGCAGTGTCGTTGTGGCGCTTCGTAAGTTCCACTGCGATTCTACAAAGTCCTAATACCTGAGCCAAGTAGACTGAGATGTCTTGGAGGAATGGCACTTTCCCTGCAATTTCAAGCATAAGGTAAAACTCATCCAAATTGTCTTAACGCACAGTTTGTAAAAACGATATGTCTTTAAAATATAACATTGCTTCTGAGTAAGATACATTCCAGGTATTCTTTATCGTTCATACGGAGTAATATCCATTTTACTTTAGCACTCTTCTTCAGAAGTAAGAAGTAAGTAGGAAGTGTTAAAGTTAAGTCAGTTTGCATCCCACGGTAGTGTGCTTTACAAAGTGTCTTCATTTTTTGGCACGCGCACACCGACTTTTGTGTTGTAATACAATTACTGGTGAATCTGGTAGGCAGGTAAAGTCGCCAGAACACCGGAAAAGGATAGACTCCCCGTAAAATAAAAAGGAGAGTAAGTGCCCTTCGTGGAAAGGACGTTGTTTCCTGTAATCGGAATCGGTCGTCGTTCGATCGTTACAAGTCGGAAAACTTCGGCTGCCCTCGGCTCATTCCGTCACATAGTGCAGTCGTCGGGGCACTGCGAGTGATAACAATCGCCACAAAGGACACTTTGAAGATAGCATAAAAAAGAAGGATTTGAAAAAAACACGAAGATGATTTACAGCAGAGACATAGATATGGTTTACTGCGAGATACTTGGCTAAGAGAGGAAATTTTGTTGCTTTCAGCTTGATTAATTGATACAAAGGAGGGCGTTTATGGGCAATGCTAATGCGATGGTGTTTAAGTACAATATCAAGCGGTTGGGAAGTTTTAAGTCAAATTTGAAATCTCCTAAGCTTGTATCGAACGTTTAGATTAGTGGTTGTTTGCCATTGTGATCTTCTTACAACTTAGGTCATTCAACTCTCTATGTATCATTGGCAACATCCACTCTCTCTTGGTGACTCCGACATCAGAAGCAAGCCACATCATCCTAAACTTGTACCTTCGGCTAAACCACTGGTACTGTTTGTTCTTATCCTCTGCGTAGCCATGGTGACTAATCTATTTGTTTAGAATTTTAACGTATGGCTGTGCCAGTCTACCGTTGGTACCTATTGCTGAAGAGAACGGGTTGAGAAGGACAACAGAGTACGGTGCCCTGATACCTGAGATCTGATTCATGGTACTGTCAACAAACTACTGAAAGCCTGGAGGCCTGAATAGTGCGGTGTCGGGTGAACATATCGGCACTTGTACTGTGCGTGTATTTCCTCATGCACCACTCACGAAATTTCAGTGTAAAAAGCCACAATTAGAAGAATTAAACATTATTTTATATTACAGAGATGAACTAAATACCGAATATATGAAAATGCTTTCTTTTGCAGTGTCATATTTTGCTTGCGAAAGAAAAGAATGTTTAGTACATCTCTTTAGAGTTTGTTTATACTAGACACCGGAGAATTTGAGACCTGTAGTGCGAAAAGTTGAAAATGTAACGGTTGGAAAAATTTGAATGGAAGATGGAAACTGTTTTAACTTTTTTTACCGAGTAATTTGGTGAGGAAACGTTGACTAACACTTTTCGCGGAATTCATGAATACGCCTAGGTATATCCTTTACATTGTAAACAGCGTGACCGTAAATGAGACATCGCGTTTTACAATGGTCACCAGGGGAGCGTTACAAAACATGGGTTTCTCATGTTTAACTCACCTTTCTTATAGGAATGCTCTCGCCTAGGTTGTGATAACAAATATACCGTAGCGTACACACGTACACCCCACACCCACGTACACTCATTTCTGACTGGCGGGCACACCAACAGGACGCGGCAAGTCTCGTGGCGACTTTACCCCTTAGAAAGCAGGACTTACACCACTTTGGACTCACCATGAAGATTACTGTGACAGTTCTGGTTGTACTAGGCAAGCACTACTTATCTTACTTTGACGTGATTTTGGTCAGTTAAAGTTATGAAGAGGTAGTTGTTATGGACAACATTAAGGTCACAAATTGATGTACTACAAGCAGTATTGGCAGCGGAAGATACCACCATCACAATTTCACAATTTTTGCTTTTTCTTACAGATTTCTAATGTTCTTCTCGTTTGAACTTTCGGTGAATTCCGCAATGGTTCTGGTTGTATTAGACAAGTGTCTTTAGTGCCATTATCGGTGTGTTTTTGTCTGGAAACTTATAAAATGGGGGCCTCTAACCGTATCTGTTTGTGGTTGCCATTGACAACAAAGACATAACTGTGGCAGATAGAGATAGTGTCATCAGTGGGTGATGACTTGTCAGGTGTTACATGTAGGAATTAACACTAAATTAACGCTGTGTCACTTTGGGTCAGACAGAGATTTGTCATAATCTATGCCTATTGAACACATGGTAAAGGATAGATCCGCTAGGTGCTGGGCGGAAGCACACGGCCGCTATGTAACGGTCCGAACAGCGCTACTTACATGTACGCACCACGGAAATGTCAAGTTGCACATGGATTTGGCAGGGAAATTTTCCGGCCATTACATTACTCTCCAAGCAGAGGTTTGGGTTTGGGCTTATTTAGGCTTTTTTATCGGGCTTTCTTTTTTCACTGAATTTTATCTTATCCCAACCCATTGGGATAAAGCATAAAAATTGGGATAAAGCCCAAAGCCTAAAACACGACAAAAATAAGCCCAAAACCTAAACCTCTGCTTGGAGAGTAATGTAATGGGCCCAGAGGACAACTACTTTGTTCTAGAGATTAGATATAAATGAATCTTACCTATACTAATCATAGTTACCGATACTGTAATTTACTGAGCTAAAGCTATGTGTATTCTGTTGTGTGTGCGGTTAGGGAGAGAATCACGCTTTGTGTTTGTGTCTACCGAAACACCGAATAAGTACTAGTGTGTGTCCTCACTTGCATCTACTGATATACCCCTATGGGCTGAAGGGGTTGAATAGAGGTCTAATCAAGTTACAAAACAATGTGTTTTGCACAGCGGTGGCGCGAACAACACACGCTCAAGATCCAACAACAGTTGCAGCTACAACAGTTGCAGCTACAACAGCTGCAGCTACAACAGCTGCAGCTACAACAGCTGCAGGAGGTGGAGGTGGAGCTACAACAGCTGCAGGAGGTGGAGGTGGAGGTACAACAGCTGCGGGAGGTGGAGGTGGAGCTACAACAGCCGCACCTGGAACTGCAGGAACTGCCGCAACAGCTTCGGTACAAGTTTAAGTTTTGATATGTAATTTGATAAGTTCGACAGTAGTATGATACAGTGGAGCCATAGACGAGATTTTTATTTTCTCCTCCCCGACTTTCTAGAAACAAAAGACAAGGGTGTCAACAAAAACAAGTTTGCAATTCTGTACCTAGGAACCAGATGTAAGATTCAATGGCCTAGTCGAAAAGTGCTTTAGTCCAAAACGTTGTCGGTATCTTCATGTTAAATGAGTTGCAAATGCCTAAGCTTGGAGTAAGGCCAACAGCAGCAGAGTACAGTCAACAGCAGAAGAGTACGTATACAGTATATGACTATTAGTAAAGAACCCTGACATATAGGTCAAGCACGCACGACAAGTACGCTACCTCTGCTTGGAGATGACGGCACATATTTTCTGCTTCTAACGTTTCATTCGCCGTGCTTGTTCCACCAGTCGCCGGTGTCCTGTCTGTCCTGTGACGAAACGCACGACTCCTGTGACAACGCCACGGAGAATTTCAGCAACACCGTGATGTGCACCAGTGGATGCTGGGTAGGCAGAATTTATCTTTTTTTCCTATGAGAGCCATGAAATGAGTCATGCCATGGAGCTAAGGAAGAATTGCAGGTTCTGTAGTAGGATGGTATCATAACCAATGTAGTTAAATGTCCTTCGATGTGAGTTCCATGGCCAGTTCAGTCGTAATTGAGATGAAAGTCCTAGCAGGAATAACGTACATTATTCGATGTCTCTTCATGTAGAAAACCGCCATGTTGTACATGTGTTTTACCAGTATGCAAATCGACATTGAAGTGGTTTTTGTCTTTTTCACCCGGTATGTTAGAGCTCTTTGGAAGGTTCAGTTTCTATAAGTTGTATCGAGAACGAATCCTAACAATACTGCTGCATGTTGAACTTCATGCTACTTGTGTCATTTAGCCTCTGTACACTTGAAGAAGCCACACAGGCGAAACCGGTCGTGTGTCAGGCTGAAATAAAGTTCTAAACGGGAACTTTGCGGCTCTGTCTTACTGAGGGACGACTGCGTACGTGTGCGAGATGTCGGTTAGCTGAGGAATGAATCCTGAGGGATGACTCCCCACGAATTTATACTGAATACTGCTGTTGTATACATTGTCAGAGGTGAATAACACAGGTGAAAGACGCTCTCTTGTCAGAATATTTCGGCACTTATTTGATGATACCCCCCCCCCCTCTCCCAGGTGTACCGTGAAGAGAGTGGCGGCAACATCACCGTGTCCCGAGGCTGTGGAAGAACCGACACAAGCGACACCACCTGTTCCACCGAGCAGATGAACGAACGCTGCATGACTGTCTCCGGAGTCAACGTAAGTCGGCCACATTCAAGCCGCCGGCATGGCGCTATAGAACCTGCAAACACCCATGCATGATGTTGAATCTGTTTAAGGTCAAGTAATAGTATAAAGATTTGAAATGAAAGTTGATCTATGTCGGTAAATAACATTGCGCATGCGGTTAAGTATAACTTTTTTAAGGTGTTAAGGTCACTTGCCCATTGAATTTGGGCCAGTCAACCTCCAAAACACCGTCGGCCTTGTTTCTTGTATTGGAAGAAAGT